>JAJHSJ010000009.1:50966767-51061995 GCA_021015155.1 Magnolia officinalis | reverse complement strand
CCATGTGTCCACATCATGTCTAACATGGTACCTTGTATCGGAAATTTACAACTAAGGTATTCAATAAAGGTAACGGTGGCCGTAACGGCCAGCCTTATGGCCATTACGATACAGACTGCAAGGGTTGTTTACAGCCCTGTAACAGTCAAAATTTCTTTTAAAGAAGAAAATGTATCAGCCCTGTAATGGGCCCATACCAGGCCATTTTTCTCTTCTGAATGGCATTGCAGCCCCGTATCAGGTAACGATTCCCACCATTACCATTATGTAACGGCCCGCTACGTGATCATTTTTTTTTAATACTATGTTTACAACCCCACTGTTTTGGTTTGTTGAGAAATCTAGATGTGGGATCTCTAATGTTAAAACATTCCTCTTGTAGGCAATTGGATCGGGACTGTGATTTTCTATGAACATGAGAGAATTATGGATTACAGTCTTTTGGTTGGTCTGCATTTCAGAGAATCATCATTCTCCTTGGATCCGTCCATCTCGGGAATTCGAACTGCCTGTGGTAAATTCTCATCCTTTTGGAATGGATTTGCATCTTGTCGCCATGTGTTAAATGAGGGTGATTCGTCTTATATATTCATGGCATACATGTCAGTCATAAAGACTGCCCAATTGTTGGCCCCATTTGGGATGGAACATATCCTGAAAATCACACTGATGTGACTGTCTTAACCATTCTAATAATCCATTGATTTGGATAGCTGAATATTATTTTTATTTATGGTTAGGATTGTCCGGTGAGGGTGATTTTGGGAATACTCTCCATCCACAATGGGGTCCACAATTTGTTAGTTTGTATTTATGCATTATATGCTTTTGTGTACAATGGAGTCATGATCATTTAAGAAATGGTGGGCAAATGTGAATCATAGTCTAGTAATTTTAAAAATAATATGCCTGATCTTAGAATTGGAATGCATGAACTAGCATCTTGATTCCTGGCTGACAGCTGAGATGCAATGTCCTTAATTACAGGAAAAGGCAAGTCTGGAGAAGCTAGTGGTTGCAACTCCTCGTCTTTGTAGAGTAGACATGTATCAGCTTCTTCATGACCCCACCCGGTACATAAAACATTCACAATCTTTGTTAAGATGAACATAAATTGCATGTGACTTGGGGGCAATTTTTGCATATGAAGTTCCATACAACTCCAGACTGCTCATTCAGTGGGAGTCAACATATACTGGCCAGGGCTATTCCAGTCAGGCAGCTAGGATTTTCTTATTGATTTGATGAGCTTTGCTACCCCACACGTGTTCAGTGAAAGCCATCGTATGCGCTAGCACTGTGCATGACTTGCATCCATCCAGGATCACACTACGTAGGTGCCCTGGCCCAGCAGCATCAGCTTGGTCAATTCATTGGGTGGGCTGCATTTTGCAAAACAAACCTATGGCTGAAGAAAACTTAGCTGAGTCTTCTAATCTTGAACAGCTTGGATATTGACCTGTCTGCCATGCTGCCACTTGTGAGTGGTGATGGTGTGTGCAGATGGTATCTGTTAGAATATGCGTGAGGGTTTAACAAAACTCTCATCTCGATTATCCGGACATGTCCATACGTGTTGGTGGCCTGCCATTCGGATTATGAACAGTTATCAACATTTCCCCTTGTGAACTTTTTTGCTATTAGTATATGTCATTTTTTAAAGTCTCTGCTCTTTTCTTGATGCCAGTCACATGAATACTGCAGGTGGGCCACCATCAGACTGGGGGTGAACATGCCGGCTAGGGTGGAACAGATGGTAAGAAAGTAACGATGTGATGCCCAGCTGATTGGCAAACCGACAGGGGAGTTCTGTGATGCTGTCTTGTTCTTTGGCATCATTGACATACTCCAACACTATGATATCAGCAAGAAGCTCGAACATGCATACAAGTCTATCCAACATGATCCAACCTCATATCAGCAGTTGATCCAAAGCAATACTCGAAACGTTTTCGCGATTTCATATACAAAGTTTTTGTGGAAGACACTTGAAGACTGAAGATGAAGACACCATCATCATTACTTCATCAAAACAGAATTTGGAACCTTGCACTCCTAGGGGTTAGTGGGCCCTGATCATGCACTACCTCCTGGGTGTCAGCCTCATATCGTATTTTCAACAGAAGTCTCCACCTGAAAAAAACTCTACTGATCAGAAGTGTTGCCAATGCTTCACCAACATTGCAAGGATGCCTGAGTCAGCACATGCCATATATCAGCGAGGTTCTCTCTCTCTCTACACACACACACATACACCCTTAGATACATCCATATATATAAATGAGAAATATGATTATTCTGTCGTCATAGAAGCTCCATGCAGTTTTGTCCTCACGTACCACATGACAAACATGGTGATCAGGACTGTTGATCTGGTGAGCCACTAATTTTCATGTGCTTTGGGTGAAAATTAGATCAATCGGATTACACTGGCCATCTGTTGTGAACTTTGCCAATTGAATGTGGACAGCTGCTCAGTTTCGAGGGGAACATCTTCTCTAGCAAATTGAATGGATGGTTTCTACAGTCCTATACCGCAGATTTCTGGGATCATATAGCCTCTCCCATCAACATGGTGGTGCACCAAATTGGCATTCTGGATCACCATGAAGTTCAATGTGTACACTAAAGATGTTTTGATGCCTGCATCAGAAAAGTTGATGCGTGCTTTGCTGCAGCATTCCTCGAATGGGATATCTACTTCAGCAGAAGCATAGAAATACACTGTATCTAACCAGGAAATGACACAAGCTTACTCCAACTGTAAATGTATTTACACATGGGTAAACCTTCATTGAATTCATTCATTTTGTACCCAATCTTTTCTTAGTAGAAGCAAGTCTTGGGAATTTCGGCAACAATTGGAATAAGGTGTACAGAGAAATTGGAAATTCAATGAAGCTTGATGTTATTAGCTTTTACTTGTCACTTGTGATATGGTCCTTCCTCTTGGAGCAAGGACAAGCGTTTGATCCTCTTTGAAGGAGAGTTACCTCCTATTGCAGATTTGGAGATCCTGAAGATTGTAACAAATACAAAATATTATTACCCAATCTAATCTATTCCCTATCCCACTGATCCTTATCTAGTTGAATTTTATTTTATATTTGTAGTTATTCTTTCTTCCTATCAATGTGGGTTACAATTCTGTAGATCAAACTACGATGGATGAGGATGGCCAAGCTGAAGAATGGACATAAGAACATGAAATTTAGGGAATTCATTTATAATATGGAGAAGTGCTGAACTGATTGTGCTGAGGCAGATTGAAGAGGTGGACTGTGGAGATGTGCCAATGTGGAACACTTTGCAGGATCTAGGCCATGTACTGGGTGAGTTCAACATGAACATGCCCTGTCCCAAATGGCATAGGATAATGATGATTCTTTCTAGCAGTCCATTTTCCTAGTACGATTGTGAGATAGGCCTGTTTTTATAGGCCAGAAATGTTCATGGTTGTCCCCACCTAATAATTGGCCAGGATCTCGCATATTAGCCATATTGGCACTTGGGAAGCGATTCATCTCTCCAATCTGTCATGTGAATTACCCTGGTATTTCTCTAAATCATGAGATGAGGTTACATAGTTGGGAAATGGGTCCCAGTAATTTAACTAGTGGGTGTAAGATTTTCCAGTTCAGTGGGCCATCATAGATAAACAGTCTTGATCATAACTAGATCAGATTATCCATTGGATCTTTTGATGTTGGATCTTTTGGTGTATTGTGCAAGTAGGTGAGGCTTACTTAAACATGATCTTGCATAACTCAATTAGGATGGCTCCACTCTCTTTTGTCACTTGGGAGAGTCCTAATGAGTGGTGTTTGTACAAGTGTGGAGACCTGAGAGAGGGTGTTCCTAGTGGGTTAGGACTCTTCTCATCTCTCTTTTAAGTAGAGGTCTATGGTCCTAAACCTCTCTACCGTTTTGTGCATAGAGCCTCGTCTACTTATGCATCTTAGGAGGTAAGGTGAGGAATAAGCTTAGGAGGGAAGGTGAGGAATAACGGGGCTAACGGAGCTCTTGGAAGCTAAACAATGGTAACAATGGTGGGCGTTTAAGGTATGTGGTTTCTTTTATTATCTCCATGGATTTGATGCACAGTGATCTCAGGAAATTTGTAAAACTGATTTCATGTGGTACCAAAGCAACTATGCATTGATCATGGAGCATGTGGCAGTTGGAAAAATCAGGTTGTTATTTTCATTTCAATGTAGTCTATAAGGCAAGGTGTTTTGTATTGGTAGCGGTGCTTGTAACGTTCACCACTGTTACCAATATAGAATATCAGGCATTATGGTCGATACGCCCCCTATCAGTTGATTTTTATTTATTTTTTGCTAGAAAATTCTAGAAAAATATTCCAAAAAATATAAATATTTTAAATATGCATTCATTTTTGGTTTTGAATATGTTTATGGTAGTGTAATGGTCCACTTTTTAGTAAGAATGTTGTGTATGATTGTCTAATGAATTTATGAACCTAACAACTTGAGATTGACTGCAAACCTTCTATATTTATTTTTCTAACTGCATAATATCAATGATAAATTTATTAGAAAGAATGTAATACCAAAACATCTCACATTCATATGTTTTACTATTATTTACAATTTTAGCTTATGACATGGGGCCTCATGTACAGTTTTTTAGAGTCTTGTAGTGAGGCCCACCTCGATGTATGTGTTGTATATCTATGCCGTTCCATCTATTTTGCCAACTCATTTTAGGGCATGGTCCAGATATGAGGCAAATCCAAATCTCAGGTGGACCATTAGTGGGCCCACCTTGATGTATATGTTGTATCCATGTTGTCAATGTGTTTTAGCATGAGGCCAAAATTTTTATGGCATAGCCCAAATGCTATTGGACAGTGCTCTATGGGCCCCACCAGGATGTATATGTTTTATCCATTTTGGCATCTCATTTTATGGCATGAGCCCTATAACTCTCCCTTAGCTATCAAAGTCTTGTGAGTTGTAGGGTTCCTATATGGAATCTCTCTTGCGGGTCCATGGGAAACGAATGAAGTGGACACAATGACTTTGATGGCTAAGGGAGGGTTCTGGCACCATGGTTCTCGAGTGCCCTAGATTCTATAACCACTCCATGGGTTTGGAAAATCAAGATCATTTTGTCGTCATCTTGTGTGACAAGGAACTAACAAGTAGTTGGGATTTGATTAATTTTCACAATCAGGCATCTCATTGCTTATGCCCTTCACCACACATGAGTATGAGTATTCACTTGTCTAGTAGTATTTGTATTGAGCTTGATTTGACATTCGCATTGGAGGATTTCGTCAAGTCTCCTAATTGAGAGGCTCATCATGCTCGAATTGAATTGACCTAATTGAATGTTAGCTTTGACCAACCTTAGACCTGTGATTATGGAAGGACTTCATATTCCTATATAGTGGGTTTGATACACCTTTTAAGGTTACATTACTGGTCGACACGTAGGTGTCATTGGGTGGACATGTTATGATGTTGTGGATGTTGGCTTTGTGTGTTCTTTAAAGCCAATTTGATTGGATTAATTGTTTTGTTGAATAGAACTTGGTTATTAGTGACTTTTATTGGTGAACGGAACAAGGTCATAAATGATTGACATTTTTTCATGCAATTTATTATTGATTGTGATTGAAAACTTGGACGAATCAATCGTTATGACTTTTGAGGATTTCCTATAGAGTCTTTTGTAACTTTAAAAAAGAATGCAATGGACATAACGGCCCAGGTGGGCTACTGGAGAATTAATGTTACATATTCTTGAGTACTATTCACAGCCCAAGTATCGGGTTGTGATGTGGTAATAATCTTGGTAAGACCGAGGTCAAATCCACAGGGACTGAATCTTGTATGTAATCTGAAAGTAACTTGAACTAGAATTAGGCGAAGATGAAATCTAAATCATAGGTTTTTAAAAGAGTAATGGTGAAATATTAAACTAAAACTTGTGAAATTCAAAGGTAGGAAACTAGAGTTTCAGAGGATCCATTTGTAGAAATCAGGGAGATTTATGCTTGATATAACCTTAAAAATCAAATTTAAATTTCCTTTGATCTAGTCATCAATGGATAAGAGGTATAAGAATTAGACTTGATTCCATCACAAGGTCATGCTTATGAGACAAAGCAAATAACAGAATCTAACCAATCCACATCCATCTGAGAGGGTTATGAGCATTAGGAAGGGTTCCATCATCCAACCATGCCCAGGAGACGATGGTGAACAACAGGGCCTCCTAATTTCATAATCATAATAATGAAAAGGACATACTCAAAGCTATTGCAGTTCTATTGTAATTTAAGTCACAACAAATTATTAAAAACTAAAGGCATTCTTTTTAATCAAACTAGGATCAAAATTAGTTCAAAAATCAAAATTAAATCAAAAGGCATAAAGGAAAGTCTCACATCTTACTACAAGCTTCACCTCTTAGCCCTAGCTAAGAGGCTTAGCCAGACATAGACATGATGAGGCTAATATCTCTAAACAAATCCATAGAAAAAGAAAGAAGGAAAATAAGAAGAAGAAGGAAACTTGGATCTCCACCCGCTCTACACGTACACAAGATCTCCACCTGGATGTTAAATCTCTCTCTCTCTCTCTCTCTCTCTCTCTCTCTATCTCTCTCTCTCTCTCTCTCTCTCTCTCTCTCTCTCTCTCTCTCTCTCTCTCTCTCTCTCTCTCTTCTTTTCTATAGGCAAGGGAGGTCGGTTTTGAGGCTGGAAGAATGCCCAAGGCGGTGGAATGCGTAAGTCGGCCAAGAAAGTTTCCGTGTAACCTCTTTATGCAGCCAAGAAGACACGCGAAAACAGCATTCTATCCTTGTTCATTTTCCATAGAAACATCGTCCCTTGGGACGTTTTTGGATGCTTTACACGATGGACGGTTCAGATCTTGCATCTGATCAAAGATGGTGGGCCACAACCGCTTGGAAATCTAGTTTTTCACGGACGTGCGTAGGCTTACGCACGAGGCTGCGTTGACATGATCGGTGAGCCCCACGGTGGTATTTTCGGGGAAATCCACCCCATTTGTTGGATTCCTGGCAAAAAATCACTCGGGAAGGAGTGGTTTTTATTAGGTTTTGGTGCGGTCCACTATATCAAATCAACACGCCGTTCATCCTGCGTTTTCTGGCGATCCACATATGTACGTGTGTAAGGGACTAAAAGGCCACCTTGGCGATGGTCACGCCCCCCTTCTAGACACAATGGACAGTCCAGATCGTCCATTTGGACGATGGGTGGGGCCCACAATCAAAACCCAGCCGGACATGTGTGTCCGCTGAAGGTTCTGCGCAGGGAGAGTCGGGCTTAAGTCGACTTTAGAAGGAGCTCGATCCAGTGCGGCGCAGGAGTGCGCCGCACTATACACGCGCACGACCCAGGTGGGGTCCACTATGCTATATCTGTGAAATCCGCTCCGTCCATCCATTTTTTCATCCCATTAAGGGGTTAAGACAAAAATTGAAGCACATCCAGATATCAGGCGGGCCCCAGATCAGAGTTTTATCGGCTGATTTTTCCGTTGGGCCACTTTCACAAGGATCCAATGGCTGAAATTCGATGTGTACGGTTAATTTGGGGTCCTCAGGCCAGATATAAAGTTTCGAGCTAAACGGATGGTTGGAACCCTGTGATCTTGCAATCTGGACGATTTTCAGGCCTCTTCATCATTGAGCACATGATTTTCTCGGATCTTTGACATGTAAATTCTTCAATCTCGGTCCTCTGGGGTCCGTCCCTTACCTTGGTGACTTCTGAGCGTTAAATCCATGCTTTTAGTGCCCTTTTTCAATCCAAGCTCTTAAATTCACCTTGCAGCACAAACATGATTAAAATAGGGCGTTAAACGGTATCATGTTCGTAAAATCAGGTAATAACTGGGGTCTAATATGCAATATTTGACCCTCAACAGAATCCCCAACCAACATTTTGCTAGTCTCGAGCAAAGTATGCGAAAAGTAAGTTGAGAACTACAAGATAATTTCTATAAACTCGAGTGATTTTTGAACAATAGTCCAATCAATAGAATTCTAAGATTCATGAATGTTAGGCATTACTTTTTCCTAGACTCAAGCGCACGGTAAACTTCATAGTCAAGTTCAAAATATTAATCCATCGATTAGAAAAATTCTAAACCTTGAGTTCCAAGGGTGTATAGTGAAACCTAAACTTACCACAATCAAAGACTCAATTCTTTATTTTCATGATAACATTAATAATCACACGAGCATTTAGGATAACCATAACCTAAACCAAAATTTGCCTTACAGTTCAACTTTTCATTCTTCCAGCTTTTAATCTTTTCCATCGATGGCTTTCACGTTATGTCAATCTTTTAAAGGTAAAGCCAAAGAGGGGAATCGAACCCTCATGTATATGGAGCAAACCCATGGTGAAGACCATTCACCCAACCCTTTCCGAACAAAATTGTTTTTTAGTTGGGTATTCATTCCTTTTTTTTTTTCTTGAACATGATGGACGAATTCCTCAGGTTGGCTCCTTCCATGTCTAGTGACTACTAGGTTAACAATTCAATATCGAACTGAAGCCTTAATGTGTAAGCTAGGTGTGATATGTGAAATCATGACTCAATCAATGTTTAAAACCGAATGATCATCAATAGTGGAGATCAAAGGAGGATATGTTGATTGTGGAGGAGAACAAGATGGGCAGTGGAGCCCACCGGGTAGTCGTATAGCCCACCATGTTGGGATGTCACCACCATGGGAGGTGATGATGCCACCTCTCCCTCTTCTGTTTTTCCTCTTTCATCTTTTCTGCCCCTTCTAGTTTCCTTTTAAAGGAGACTTACTCCATAAGTTTCCTAATTTGGAAACCCCTCAGCAATTTGACATCACGCATCATCCATATATTGGATGATCTAAGCCATGCTTTCACAATGGAAGTGATATAAATTTTATACATAATGGTAATGGTTTTGTCCCATCAATCTAAGATGTTGATCATGCACAAAACCAACTCTTATGATTGAATCTTATATAAACTATTGATATCTTATTCGATATCTTATTCGTCTTGATCCTATTAGACTAATATTTTACATCCATTTGTGAAATTATGTAATAAATAATCTCAATGAAGTGATCAGCTTACCGACCACCGGACTTGGATATAATCACTTATAATTGTTTGATCGTAGATTTCTTAAATCTAAACTATCGAAATTCAAAAGATGCTTACACTTCATTGCTAGCTTAATATGGATGTTTTGATCACATCTAGCAGGTCAGATTTGGTTTTCGATCATGGATCATGAAGGTTTTTAATCATGACTGTTTGTTGTATGCATTGGGTGAGATCTGCACCATATAACTTTCTAAATTTTGATTATTGTGTAAGTATTTCATGCTTATATTATAGCATTTGATCATTGATGCCATGCTTAGTGAACTGAATATTTACAGTACATTGGTGACCATGTGTTGCATAAACCAATACATGTGAAATGCCCAATCTAACTGTGTATTGGTTCTTGTGAAGCAATCTTGATTAATTACATAATTATAATATTTAAATGATATCATCCTCAAGATGATAAAGTTGAATGGAATGGCTTAACAAGATTCATGTAACCAACCCTAATTAATCGGGGGTAAGGCTTAGATGAACACGATATGAAACTCGATTGAGATCGATCTGGGACTCAATGAACATGACAAGCTTTGTTTTCTAGCTGATCACGGTTTGGATGAAGCCGATTGGTCTCGGCCAAGTTGGCAAAGAGATTGTCACGCGCATGCTTCAACGTTCTCAATACCTTCTTGTAAAAATTGTGCTCGCGAGTCCAATACAGTTTGTTCTTCTAAACTGCTTCAGAGTGGGCTAGAAGAGCCCTGCACTTGGCACTAAGGGCCGACAGACGTGACAGAGTAGTAGAGCACCGCTTGATTTCTCTATTTGCCTTAGAGAAATCATCTCTGAGTTGCAGGAATTCCGAAATTATTTTAAGAATTTCTTGGGGAGGCCGCTGATCTTTAGAAAGATCATCAATGTAGGATCCTGGTATTTTGTAACACCGCTTGTGCGCACATGTCCCAATTTACATCGTTGATAGACCATACACTGCACCCCAGTGCACCCAACAATTCCACCCAAGTGATTTGTTCGGATGACCTTGAGACCTCTATCTAGTGGACCGCGTCGTTGTTGCTGTTCCAATGGTGAAAACTGTGCATCAATCCGATGCTCCGTTAGTGAGATATGACCCATCAAATGTATGGCGCAAATTGTGTATCTAGTAACACAAGCAACCTTTATTATGCTAGGCCCATTGGACTTGAGCCCATATGGGCCTAAAGCCCACTTTTAGAACATGTAAATTACCAACAAATAGGACAATTGCTACATGACAAAATAAGAAGCTAGCACATAAGATAAACACTATATGACAAAATTGGATTCTATCCCAAAACTCATCATTAGCTCTCTCCCCATGCCTTAGAAACTAATCATGGCTCATGTCCACCTCATCATATACATGCATCCAATGCATGTCTTGATTTATGTCATATCACTTTAAACAACCAATTATAACACTCCACTTCATCATCTACCATGCATCACCTACAACCCATAACCTTTATCTATCCATTAGCCGATGCATGTCTAGATTTTTTCCACCTTGGGCAATGCATGCTTAGCACCATCCACCTCATCCATCCACTACCCATACCATACATCACATTCCACCTTACTTTTAGCATCAATAAGATCTCATAAATTTGCCACATCATCTTGCCACCTCAACCCCCAATTCTCTATATAAGAGTAAGAGAGAGAGTGAGAGAGAGTGGGGTTAAGGTGTTGCCCACCAATAATCATAGAGTGAGTGGACCACACATCATCCTCCAACCATCCATATCCATTGAGGTGAGTCTATACCCCTCATTCCATCTTCCTCATCCTCCTCTTTCTTCCTCCTTTTATTTTCTTGATATGTGTGGGCCCCACTGGTGTGGAGTTCTTGTGTGCATATATTTATGGATATGGTGGTCAGCAAAGTGGTCCATGTCAGTATGGTCCACCATGATAAACATCATATCCACATCCTTCACATGTAATCTCATTTTTGTATCTAGACAACAACTTGTAAAATTCGCATAAAATCAATTATGCTAAGATCAGAGTTGAAACTTGAAAATAATATTAATGACAATATGAACTAACTCTGGACCAAATTTCGTAGCCATCCAACGGTTCAATCATCCGTAGCATCAAGTTTACTTGGCTGCTATCCAGCAGCACATGCAGGATTCCGATTTGCCTAAACGGACCTATTTTAAACTCTTTTAATGAATGTATTAAAAATATATGTTCCATTAGATTCGTAGAAAATAGAACCATCTTTCCAATGGTATATAATAAGGCTCAATCGGAGTTCAAACGACTGAGATCTTGGCCTTATACGAAAGATGTATTTGGGAACTTGTTATGAACATTCTTGTGTGAGCCATATTCGTAATTCTAACGGTCAGATGTATTTGATGTTTGTTCTTAACTTAAGATAATTATTAATCATATGTACGGTCCCTATGGTCAGATTCTTTCATGGTAGAATTTAGAAAATTCTGGACTGATAGATACTTCCGTATGGATAAACCTTAAATTATTTTGTATGGTCCAGATGGATCTAAGGCTCTATATGGTTGGAAACCTATATACAACCTAAATGATGTATTACTAAACCATCCATTGAATCAGATTTTCCAATAGAGAATCTGATCATAGAGATTTGTTCAATATATTTCATGTGCTACTAGATGTGTATGTTGGATATATGTTGTACATAACATTCATCCTCTTATTGACCCACTTGGGTGTGGGATCACTTGTGATTTATGCATTTTATTAGTTCATCTAATCTGAAAACCCATGTATATTTTTGTGTCTCTTATCTATGATTTATTAGCATGTGGGCCCCACTTGCCATTGGATCTATTTCACCTCTTTTTCACTTTCTGTTTGCTGGAATATTTCTAAGTACCTAACTGCATTGCATGTAGGCCTCTTTAACACCTTGTGGTGGGCTCCACACTCTGTAGTTAAGGGTACCACCATGAGGGATGTTTAATTCTTCTATAAGTGAGCTGAGATGTTTAATTCTTCTATAAGGGTACCACTAAGGGTACCACTCAAGTTTACACAGTCGCTTGACAGGTGGCTAAAAGAGAAACAAAAAAAGAAGAATTTAGGAAGCATCCAGAAGCCAAGTAGTGGAGAACGGTTATGGTAACCGTTGGAACATGAGAAGAATCCAAAATGGCTGATTAGAGCTATAAATATGAGAAGATTGTAACAAAATAATTCGTCTCATACCAAACCAATCAAACCAAATCAATTATTTTTTAATTATCAGTTTCTTTACATTCTGTAGTGTAATCATTTACTTTTTATGTCAAGTAAATTACATTCCTTAGTGTAACCATTTACTTTTTGAACTTACGATTTACATTCCATAGTGTAATCAGTAGCATTAATCAAGTAAATGATAAATTAGCCATATATTAGGTCTACACTCATATACTGGATTCAGTTCTACATCGAAGAGGCGTTCTTCAACAGTATGCAGCGGCCGACTGTAAGAATTTCTTTCTCATTTCATTCAATTTGTATCGAAAAGTCCTTTCGTACGAAAGGTAAAGGAGTAACCCATCTTCAGACGACAAACCCCACCCCTCTGAACATTGCCAGATCCGTTTACACATTGAGCGAGTGGTTGACTAGGCAGCTGATATCTCCATATCTTGGTCATACTCTGTGTCTGCCTATCTTAGCGCTTAAGGTCATTGTTGTTCGGTTCGAATTAGAGCCACAAATCCAGTTATAGCATGCCTGCACACTGTGTGAGAAAACAACAGTCGAATAAGCTTCACCAATGTTCCACATCCATTGATTGTACATGTAATATTTTTCGACAGGGAAGATCATTAGGGCTTGATCCAGTCTTGACCCACTAGACCAATGGCATGGATCATAAAAGGGTGGACCTTCTTGTTTAGTTGCTCCACTTAGTTTCATCAGGCACTATATGTACTTGTTGAAATTCAAACTCAAATTCTATATAATTTGATTGAATGTTGTTTCGCCCTGCATCTCATACAAATGGAGGCCACCTTTTAGTGATCTAGACTATTATGGAAATTCTTCTTGAATTTGCATCAAATGCTAGTCATCCAAATGGGTGGTTAGAAAGAAAATGTTGCCATCAATCCATATACTATGGGAAGATTCATCCTATCAAATGGCTAAAATTATTTGATGAATTAGGTTTAGTCCATCAGCTACTTAGGGTGGAGCTGTCCTGTGACTAACCTAGATCATATGTGTCCAAGCTTCAGTGGATGCTGGCTTAGTTGAAAACAATGGTAATTCAGGAACCATGTACTTGAACATTTTGATTTTAATAAGTATTTCTATTACTTTTTATTGCTATGTGTAGACACTGAAAATCGGCGCCCACGTTGATTTGTATGGTAATGTTTGGTGGTGGATGATTAGGCTAAGTATGAATATTGGAGCCGCCACTAGCCGAAAAATTTCATAATCCCGCAGTCGGCTAGAACCACGGAATACATAAGGTTGGGGAAGCCCGAAGACTCCCTTTTCTTAAATTGACTCCTGATCTGCGATTCAGGATTATGGGTAAGGGACCTCGATTACAAAGAGGAAAGGGGTTAGGCACCCTCTCTGCCTGTACAAATGTATGGTCTCTACTTAGTGTGGTAAAACAATCTCAAAGGATGATGGATGCTGTGGTCGAGATGGGACTAGGCATGTGCGGATTTCTGATGTAGCAAGATCCGAGATTTTCGGCAAGCCACAGATCATACGTCCAACGGTGTGCCTAGAAAGCGGATGTGATGATGCTTATGTAAAGGTAAAGAAGAGTGGACTAGATCACTAGGAATTTCTGATGTGACAGGATCCGGTGTACGACAAGTCACAGAGCATACGTTCACCAGAGATCTAGAGGAGCAGGGGGGTTGAGAAGGGAATAGATGTCATGATAAATGCTTGCATGATGGTGGATCTTTGGCTGATTTTAAGTGGGCTAAGACATGAACCAAACCATGACCAATTTGGGTTAGGCTTATGGGTTGGAAAGGTTGAGAGGTGGGTTAGGGTGTGGCTAGAAAATTCAGAACTTTGAGGATTTGGGAGCTCCTTTTCTTTCCCTCACTCTCTTTCTCACTTACTCTCTTCCTTTCTTCCTCTCCCTCTCTCACTCTCTTCCTCTCTTAGTTGTGTTTGAAATGAGAAGAGGAGAGGGCTACTTATAGCCTTCTCCAATGGCATTTGGTAAATATGGGGTTTAAGAAGGGTGAAAGTTGACGTGGCGAGTGGTGATTGATGGAGAGGAGAGAGATGCCACGTGGCATGCTCTCATTAGCTTATGGTGCTGGTAAATTGTTAAATAACGAAGGTGGGGGGGTAATTTCGAAGGAAATTTGACTTTTGGACGCTGGGACAGCTGTTCACACGCGAGCCGTGAGCGGCGGCAGTTGAAGTGCCGCAGGCGGTAGTTAGACTACCGCTCGGGCCTGGTTTGGGCCGGATTCGCATGTGTGGGTTTCGTGTGGTGCTCTGGTTCGTCCGGTGGTCTTTGTTTTGGGTTTCTGGGATTCAAAGTGATGGATTTAGGTATGGATAGAGGGTTCTGGCTAAGGTATAGGGTATAGGAGATGCTATGTGTATACTGAACGACTTGGATCACTGTTTCGGGTTGTGATTGGGGATTCTGGACTAGGGTCTGCGGCTAGGGTTAGGGTTTGGTGTAGGTCTACGATGGGATTAGGGTTAAGGTTAGGTTATGATCATGTTTCCCAGATAGTCTTAGCCTCCTCAAGATATTAGCCTGGGTGGGGTGTCTACAGATGCCCCTCTTTGGCCGAGGTTACAAGCAACTGAAGGCCAAAGCGAGTGGACACCCCACCCTTTTGGTCAGAAAGGATAGTGATTCAAATCTGTTAGCTAACATTGTATCATTGTCAGTCGACTGTCTAGAAAAAGATGACTTGCACATATCACGAGGGTTGAGAAAAATGTTGTGATTGTCTCCTGCGCATTCGTCGCGGCTTTACGGATCACTAATCACAACCCTTTCACATCAGATTGTTAACAGCATTGGAGGGTAATTTTGAAAAGTAAGGGCCTCTGCGCATTTGTCGCGGCTTTACGAGGATTCCCGTACTGTTAGGTTTGTCGTTCCTTTGCTATGTAATCACCCTAGGAGTGTTCGTTCCTTTTGATCATCAAAGTGGTTAGCTGCCTTGCGCATTGGTGCGGCCTTAAGGGGAACTCACTACGCCAACTTAGACTCGATCAAATTTTGCGAACATCCCGGACTAGGTATGTGCAGGTAATCCTTTGCCATGCAGTCCACTGATTCTGATACTTTAGTTACAATGGATTGTTGTCACTTCGAGTTTGATTATTCTTTCCAGAGATAGATCTAAACATTTTACTAGTAATCGTACGACTGTTCAGATATAGAGATCTGGCCAATCGTACATGTATCATGTACGGATTCGATCATTCTCTGGAGAAACTGGAAGGGACCAAATCTTATTTAACTGTTTGCGCTGACCGCAGCTAGAGAATATGGAAGATTCCTCAGTGTACTGCGTGTCGTGTGCGTTGGTTTTTTTTTTTTTTTTTTGAAAAGTTTTTGAAAACTATCTCTTTGGAGCTAGATTTCTTGGAGATTTTATTTGAAAGTATTTATTTTATTTTATTTTGGATTTTAGAAAATATTCGTTCGATCTCTCGGGCGGGCGTTGTCGTTCGATTTTTATTTGCGGGAAAAGTCAAATGGCCTCCACTAATAAATTAATGGGGCTAATGATTTAGAAGAACCAAACCTTTTTGAGGTTATACTCGCTAGGGATTTATTTTGTGTTATTTTGGCAATTTTTGGTAGTTTATGGGATTTTTGGATTTTTTTTTTTGAAAATTCGGGGACTGTTTTGGTAATTTTTGAAAACTTAGGACTGTTTTGGAAATTCTTTTAGGTATTGTCCAGCGGTCGGAGGGATAAACCGGTCGTTTACTATAGCCTAGGGAACAGGCCCACTACTCCGTGTGTGCTTTTGGTTGGGCGGCGGTCGGACTGCCGCGGGCTGCAGTCCAGTTACCGTCGGTCCATTGTTTGGACCGTTGGTCAGAGGGGTGCACTGGTCCGTCCAGTGCCACCTTCTTTCTTATTTGAATCATTCATTTGGGACGTTCAGGGATCCATTTGTGGTCCCTGGAGATATTTTGGAGGAGTTTTTCGGCCTATTTCTATTACTTGTTATTCCTTCTTTCTACTTCAGGTAATCTTTGCCAATGAATTCTTGCTGGATCTTTGTTGGGTCACTTTCTTAAGGAACCTTTGATGGGTTAGATTTCTCTGTGGGTTGGGAGAGGGCTATGATCGGGATCGTCGGGCCGTCCTGATTTGATCTGGCCGTTGGATCTTGTTGGACTTTATTTGATTTGGGTCAAATGGTTGGCTGGATTATTATCAAGTGTGTGTGTGTGTGTGTGTGTGTGTGTGTGTGTGTGTGTGTGTATATATATATATATATATATATATATATATATTGTTGGAGTGGGGTGTGATAAGAAAAGGGCCCCACCTTTTATTTTAATTTTTTGGTGTTTTCTATTTTATTTTTATTTTTTTGAAATTGGTGGTGAGGATCCGAGCCATTGGATGGATGATCCGTGGCCTACTTGTGTATGTGGATGATTTAAATCGTTATGGTTGGCCATTTTTGGTGAATGATGGACGGGTGAGATTTTTCAAGTGAGCCCCACATCATGATCTTAACATGCCCAGATACATGAATTTATTGTGGGCATGGACGTGAATGATGGTCCTTAGAAGGTGGACCTTGAAATGGGCTTTTTGAAGATGGGCCTTGGAATGGGTTCCTTGAAGGTGGGCCTTGGAATGGGCCTTTTGAAGGTGGGCCTTGGAATGGGTCTCTTTGGAGATGGGCCTTGGAATGGGCTTTTTGAAGGTGGGCCTTGGAGTGGGCTTTTGAAGGTGGACTTTGCAATGGGTCTTTTGGTGTGAGCCTTTTTTGAAATGGGCCTTGAGGTGGGCCTTTAAGGGGAGTTTTTGAAGACGGACCCCTAGATGGGCTTTTTGAAATGGGCCTTTGAGATGGCCTCTTGATGGTGGGCTTGGACCTTTTGTGTGGGCTTAGGCTTTTTAAAATGGGCCTGGATAATGAATTCTTGATGGTGGGCTTGGACCTTTTGAATGGGCTTAGGCTTTTTGAAATGGGCTTGGATAATGGGCCCCCTTTTTTTGGAAATGGGCCTGGATTGTTAAAATGGGCTTGGGCTTTTTTTTTTTTTTTTTTTTTTTTTTTTTTTTAAGGGTACTTACTTGTATACCTTGCTTGTGCAGCATGCCTCGCCGTGGTAGAAACGAAGCTAGTTCTTCCCGTCAGTCGACCGATCCATGTTATGTGCCGCGTGAGGGTCGGCATCTATCCGACATATCCCGGGAGGGTGGCGCTCCTGCGGTCCTGAGAGGGCGAGGGATCAGGACTCATTGGCCTGACTGGTTCCATGACCCATAACCACTGATCTTTGAGGTTTTGGAGCAGACGCCATTCGCTCATCTATTTCGGGTTCGTCTGAGTAGGACGAAATGTCTCTCCTGTCTGCTTTGACCGAGCGGTGGCACCCTGAGACCCACACTTTTCAGCTACCTTTTGGGGAGTGGGGCATCACTCCATACGACGTATATATGCAGCTGGGCCTTCGTTATGATGGAGGATCAGTCCCTTTCGAGGATGACCTTCCGGTGCCCACAGAGGATGATTGGATGGGACTATTGGGGATGATGTCAGATGCTTCAGATTTTACTGGTCCTCGATTCAAACTCCTTTGGCTATCGTCGAACTTTGTCAGGCGAATCCCTGAGACCGAAGCTGCGGCTGTGGTGAAGGCTCGGGCCTTGATCTTGTACACTATGGGTGCAATGATTTTCTGCCACAGGAATGTGCTTGTGAGTTCCCGTCTGTTGTCGTTCGTGGCAGACATCACTTTCCCCACACCGTACAACTGGAATGCGGCCATTCTGGCCCATTTATATGAAGGGCTGGACAAGGCCAACCGTTGTATCAGCCGATCTTTGACTGGCTTTTATTCAGTCATTGAGGTACTTTCTTGCCATCTTTTATGCCTTGTTCTCCCTGGGGATGGTTTGATGTGCCTTTTCTGATCGCAATTTTTGTGCAGGTCTGTTTTTTCGACCATTTTCCCCATTTAGCTCCCGCCTTGATCGATCATTCGCCTCCTTTCCCTTGCATGATACTGTGGTACAAGGATAACTGCAGCTGCACGCGCATGTTTTCCGATCTTGATTAGAGGTCGAACATTGATGCCCTTGTTCCCGATGATGTGAGCATCTTTGCCTCATTTTGTGTTGCCCATGTGTTGCCTGCTTTCTGCTTATGTCTCAGTCTTCGATTCTTTCTCCTCTTTTGCAGTTCCAATACCAGGCCGTATCTTCGGGCGAATGTGGCGCTTACCCCTGGAGCTCAGGAGGCCTTTCAGGCCTCACGACGACGTCGTATCCTAGAGGACCCATGTGTGACGAAGTGGTACTTGGGGGAGAGACTTTTTTGGCAGTTGACTGGTAGTCCTTTAGTGCCACTTAGCCCGCCGTCCGGTCCTTCTGACTGGAGATCGGTGCCTGAGAGAGAGTTAACGACCGCCTTGGAGAGTTACGATGCCAGTGCCTTTGTTGATCTGGACAGAGAGTACAGTTCCTGGTGTGAGCAGCATGACATTGGTTCGATCTTGCAGCCCGGCTATGCTCCTGGTGGTGGCGCACGTTTTGCTGGAGGAGGGATTTTGGGCCCCCACTTTCGCCATAAGGACACTGACACTCATCTCCTTGATGATGATTAGTTCATTCCATCATGTAATCATGTATCCTTGTCCGTGTAATCCAATGTTTATATGAAATTGCTTGTTGTTCCATGTTGCCTTCTCACATTGCCTCTTGATCCAATTTTGCAATCCAATTGGGTACATAGAGGTCTGTTCCTAAGTCTTGATCTTTCGGAGTGGGTCCTGCCCAAAATTTACCCAAAAGTGGGCCTAGGCGGCAGTCGGACTGCCGCGGGCGGTAGCTGGACTGCCGCCCGTAGACTTTTTTCTCCCGTTCTGTCTGTCAGTGCTGCAATGCTGAGAAAATGTCAGTTCTTAGAGCGGGGTTTGGAGTACCGTAGGTGATAATCGGATCGCCGCTTCCATTCATCTTTTCTTCCAGCGAGTACCTCTCTTCTCTGTTCATTCTCTTTGCCTCCTTTCTGTCCCTCTTTGCCGGATTAGACCGTCTGATCATTCCTTTTGTCCCATCTTCTTGTCCCTTTGCCCTTTTCTCCATTTTGTCTTCTTTCTTTTCCAATCATTATGGCCAGCAATAATGGTGGTTTTGATGGATCCTTAAATGGTGGAGAAGTTGGTGGCCCCATAAATGATGGGAGAGATCCATTTATGGATGGATTGATGGAGGTTGGCGGAGGAATAATGGCTCCCTCTGGAGAGGTGAATGCTGTTTATGGTTTGGATTCTTTCTCCATTAATGGTGGATATGGTATTGGGTTGAATGGATTTGATGTGTTTATTCCAGGTGAGCCACCGGGTTTTGTGGATGTTAACATGGTGAGGATGGACGGTTTAGAGGGTTAGGATGATGTAATGATGACAATCGATGGTTTGATTGATGGAGGGGTGGTTATGGATGGCGCGGATGGTGATATGGTGATGATGGATGGTTTGGATGATAGTGGTGTGGTGAGGATAGAAGGTTTGGATGGTATGGATCAGGCTTGGATGGGTGGCGGGTTACCTCTTGGCGGCTTGGATGGCTTGGATTTGACAGGTGATGGACCTCTTATGGATGGCCTGGGTCAGATATTTGGCGTGAATTTCGAGGCAGTGATGGGACAGTCAACTTCTGTTGAGCTCCAGGGTACTGATCTTGTTAGCTACTGGGATACTCTGGGTATTGCAGCTCCCGGGGCATGTTCATTTTAGACTGCTCCTGATGTGACAGTTGTTGGCAGTTCGGGCTCGCCTGTTGCAGCTTTCCAAGACACCTTGCGTAATGCGATGGGCGAGGCGGGCTTCTTTCACCATCACGAGATAGACTTGTTGGACGAGGGCATGCCCATTTTTTATGATTTGCCGATAGATCCAGGGTTTCAGATTGTGGAGGGCGTGCCTATCCGGACCTGTCGGTTGCAGCCACGCAGTACTCGTTCTGAGCGGTTGCATATCTGGATTGACAGCTTGACCGAGTCTGAGCTTTTTGAGTTGAGTTCATTGGGCTTTTGGGAGGTCCTCCATTGTCACCGAGTTCACCTAGACTGGCGACTGTTGAGCGCGGCTTCGTACGATTGGGTCCTAGCGTTGAACTTATTTTCGTTCAACGATCTGGAGCTGGGCCCGTCACTGGAGGAGTTTTCACGCCTGTCTGGTCTTCCTCTTACTCGAGAGCCTTATGTTCCTTCTTCTGAGCCGGCTTGTCCTTTGGATTTGATCTCTTGGTTAGGATTTCTTACTACCCTTCCTACTATAGCGGGTGGGGCTGGTGAGCTCTCCCTTGAGATCTTGTATGATCGCTGTTCTACAGCCTGTGGGGGACCTGGATCCGACTGCAAGTTTCAGTGCTTGAATGCACTGATATTTTGTGTTCTGGCAGAGCTGCTTTTCTCGGGTTGGCGGCAATCATCGCTGGCAGTTTTGTTGGATGTCTTCCACCGTGTTTTGCATCGCAGGTGCATTACTTCTGTGGTGTTGGCGAGCTCTTCTTGGGGCTGACCGAGTGCTCCCTCGGACGTACTCGTATTCTTCGAGGCTGCTACTCATTCCTTTAGGTATTTTTCATTCTAGTCTTTTTCCTTGTTTAATTTCCTATTTGCGTCTTGAGCCTAGTTTATTTCTCTCCCAGGTATGGTTTTGGGAACGCTTGTACATGACCCCTATGCTTGTGTGGCCTGATTCCCGCCGTGATGACGTGCTTTCTCTATTGATTGATGGGCGTCCTCTTGGTGCTGAGGCCACTGAGCCATTGTATCGGCGCATGTTCTCTCAGCTTCGGGGATGGGAGATCAGCTGGGAAGCTACCTAGCTCTATCGAGCGTCATTGATTTGTAGCGCTGCTCGCACCCCTTTATTATTGCTCGGCCTTCGGGGGTACTGCTTCTACCATCCTGTGCGATTTCTTCGTCAGTTTGACTTCTAACAAGATATTCCGGAGTTCACTTTCTCTGGATTTGGGCATGCCCCTCTTCCTTCTGATTTGGTTGCCTTGTATAGGCGAGTCTGGGTTTCCTGGCAGGGTTCCTTGGATGCAACGGCTTTGGATCTTGAGTCTTGGGCTCCTCCCATGGTGACAGTACCATACCAGCGATGGGTGGCAAAGCAGTCACTGTATCGTCAAGTTCCTGGATGGCATTTAGCGGATGAGGCTGCTGATCAGGACATGGTGGGCGATACTGCTTCCTCCTCTTCATGTGTTGTTGACTCATTCGAGGCCTTTGAGGAGCGACCTTTCATTGATCCTTCCTTCTTCTTGCCACACATGGTCATCTGATCTCTGAGATTGCTGTCCTTCGTCACACATGTGAGAATATGGCTCGTTGACTGGCATTAGGGTGGTGGTATGATGAGGATATGCTCGCGGCACACCGCTTGGATAGGGATGAGGCCTTTTATCTGGGTATGGAAATAGAGAGGCTTAGACAGAGGCTGTCGATGTATGAGGGATAGGAGCTTACCTGGAGTTTTTTTATGTTGATCAACTGCTTGTCCCATATGCATAAAAATATTTTGTTTTGATTTTTGGTTTTATGTGAAGAAAGGAAAACAATGTACTTGAAAGAACATTCTACAGAAATGGAAAATTTTGTTTGTGCCACATTTGTCATTGCTTGCTTGTGCTTTGGATTTATGCTTTGGATGATTAGGATCAGAATCTTGGGCTAGGCTCACGTTGCAAGCAATATCCTAGATTGTGTTCATAGGGTCTTGGTTCCCTGAGAGGGTGTCTGAGATCACACCCCCAGATTTAAGCAGAGTTTGATAGAGAACTGATCTGCAGTTGATCTTTCCTTTGTATCTCTCTGTAATGTTTGCTGTTTTGGCCTCTTCTATACCTGCTCTTTTATTTTATTTTATTTTATTTTTTTATTTCTTGCCATTTTTTGGCCGTAGCGCCCTTTCGGGTTTTCACTACGTCTGGCTCTTCCCGTCGTTTTTGCCCATAGCGTCCTTTCGGATTTTCACTATGTCTCGGGTGTTTAATCTTGCCTGCCCCTTGACATTTGTGCTGTTTTTACCCTTGAAGCCCTTTTAGGTTTTTCCCAAGTCCGCTACATGCCCGCTGTTTTTACTCGAGGTACCCTTTCGGGTTTTCACATCGCCCTTTTTGTTTAGACATGTCTTTTTTTTTTTTTTTTTTTTTTTTTCTTTTTTCCGAAATGCCGAGAGTGATGGAGAAACTTCCTTCATAGCTGGCCAATTGGTTACCTTCCTACCCTTGTCTTTGATTACAATGGTAAGCTGTATTATTATTATTATTTTTGGTTATCTGGGAATGATGGGATGGCCTTCTTCTCTTTCCTTCTTTTTGAGGTTTTTTTTTTTTTTTTTTTGTGATTTTCTTCATTTTCTTTCTTTCTCCAATTTTTTTTTTTTTAAAATTTTTTGTTTTTTTTTTTTTTTTTGGGTTTTGGTGGGAAATGTAACGGGTGCAGCTTTACGATTGTAATCATTGACAAGGTTAGGTATGGTTACCCGTGATAGATTTTCACGTTGTTGGCGTTGATGGGCTCAGGAAGATCTTCTCCTTTTAGACTGGTGATCCGAAGAGCCCCTCCTGGGAGTACTTCTCGAATGATCAGCGGTCCATCCCACGAGGGTTTGAACTTTCTTCTGGGATCTGGTAAGTGTGGTGGTAAGATACGCTTTATGACCATGTCACCGACTTTGAAGCTTCTCTTCCGGACCCTTTTATTGTAGGCCCGAGCGATCCTTCTTTGATAAGATTGGGAGTGGCTTATCGCCCGCATGCGTTTTTCGTTTGCCAAATGCAGTTGATCATACCTTGCTTGTTGCCACTCGCCTTCCTCGACTTTGCTTTCCAGCAATATCCACAGTGATGAGATTTCGATTTCGACTGGCAGCACTGCTTCTATTCCGTATACTAGTTCGTATGGAGTTGCGCCTGTAGCAGACCGTATAGACGTTCGATAGGCCCAGAGTGAGTAAGGAAGCATTTTTGACCAATCACGGTATGTCTTCACCATCTTCTCTAGTATACGAATGATGGTCTTGTTTGCAGCTTCGACCCCACCGTTCATTTGGGGACGGTAAGGGATTGACCGATGACATTGAATTTTGAATTTGTCGAGGAGATTGCCCATCCTTTTATTGACGAACAGGGTTCCGTTGTCAGTGATGATGGCCTGAGGGATCCCATATCGGCTAATGATGTTGTTTTTCATAAACTTGACCACATGAGATGCTGTGATGGTGGTGTAAGATGTTGCCTCTATCCATTTGGTAAAGTAGTCTACTGTCACCAGGATGTATTCGTGCCCGTTTGATGCTTTGGGGCTGATCTTGCCAAGGATGTCCAATCCCCATACAGAGAATGGCCATAGTGACGTCAGGTTATAGAGTTCGAAGCGGGCGCATGGATCTGATTTACATGTTCTTGACACTTGAAGCAATCTGTCTCCATTGTAAGCCAATAGTAGCTGACGTGTTTGCAACAATCTGTCTCCATTGTAAGCCAATAGTAGCTGGCGTGTTTGCAGCAATCTGTCTCCATTGTAAGCCAATAGTAGCTGAGTCGTAAGATCTTCTTTGCCATCATGTATCCGTTCATGTGCGGGCCGCATAGTCCTTCGTGGATTTCTTAAATGATCCGTGCTGCTTCTATCTCGTCCACACAGCGGAGAAGAACTTGGTTGAAGGATCACTTGTAAAGAATGCCCCAAGTGTTCACAAACTGTGCCGCTAGTCATTGGATGGTGCGTCGATCAACTGGTGTTGCTCCTTCCGGGTACTTCTGATGCTCGAGATATTCTTTGATGTTTATGTACCATGGCCGATCATGTAACACCCTGAAAATCGGGGGTCGAGCATAAACTCAACTCCCGAGTTCCAACGCATCACTTATGCAACAAAAGGAATGATGATTGAATGTTGTCTATATTAGAGTAGTGAACATTAGTGAGATTAAGCCAAAACAACATATCATACTCCAGAGACATTTAAATTGCAAGCGGAATACTGTGATAGATATATAAAATATAAAACAGTGATGAGTCTCCAGAGTGTGATAATATTACCAGGTTAAATAATTACAAGTACAATTCGAAAATATACCAAATGTGTAAGTGTAATGTCTTCTATCCCAAGTACCATAGCCCCGTCAATACAATACCGGGTCTTCATAGACCTGTCAAAGAGTTACATGTAGGAGCACTCCTCCTCAACATCATAGTAGAAGTCCGGCTCTGCTTCATAAGCATCACCATCACCTGAAACTCAACAAATTTGGTTGGTGTGTACAACACCGTCCCGTAACGTGGGAGTGAGTGATCAACTCAGTGGAACAGTAAAGCATAGGTTAACATGTTATCAATTCAGTCAAGCAGTAATGATAAAGCAGTACAATCAAATAATTATAAACTACTCTTATTAATGCAAGTATGAATGCAGTCATGATGTATGCCCTTGCCAAACCACCCTCATGCGACCCCATCTTACGTTCGCGGCATGCTTACATCCCTCAGTGCTCCACATCTTCCAGGTACATGCAATGCATGATGAGCATGATTACCGAGTTGTTATTAGTCCATTTCAAACAGCAGGATTGGGAAACTAAGGTACCTCCCTTGTATCATTCCCAAACATGATCCATTCTAGGGTCGTCAGTCCTAGTCAATCTCAGACGATGGTGTATTTTCTAGGTCACTGCAAAGGCTGCCAGGGCTGTTACGCACAAAGGTTACAACACTCCCCATCACCTTTTTAACGATTCATCACTATACAGATAGGCCTAGTTTCATACTCTATACACTACAGCAAAGCTCATCGCCTCACCGCAATTCAGAGTATGCTCGAGGTCACTACAAAGGGCTGCCAGGGCTGTTGCTCGCATTCGTTGCACCACTCCCCCATCACCTTATCAATGTAGGCCGACAACACGAATATAGTGTCCCATACCACCATAATCGACTCATAAGTTCTGGTTGCTCACTGGTCACTACGGGAAGGCACGTGGCCCCATCGTAGGCCGACAGCTCGACCACGGTGTCGCATACCACCATGCCCGGCTCATGAGTCTTAGCGGATTGAGGTATCATGGTTAAGAGGATTTCACTGGTAAGTTTGGTACCCTAGGTTCAAGCAAGGCATCCAAACATGGTGAACATGCATAAGATAGATCGGGTTACTTGACGAGCTCGGCTAGCTCGAGCGCACAACAAGTTGAACGATATGAAGCGCATAAGCACTTCGTGTGGCCAACCACTATCGCCAACCGAAGTACGACTCGGTTCGTCGAACACATCTCACGTGGCAAATGAATCTCAGCCATGAATTCAATCCCGTTACCGATTGCCTGGACTATAATCATAGCCCCAATCACATTCAATTGCAGATAGTTAAAGCAATAATGGATCAAGGTTCAAATCATACAATCAAAGTCTGATATTATCCGTTTAGGGCTGTCAGGGCTGTTGCACGCACTCGTTGCTCTCACTCCCCCCCACCCATGACGGATCATACAACTAAACATGAATTTAAACATATGCATTACATAGATAAAATCATACAATCAATTGAGCATGTTATGAAGTACAACATAAGCATGACTTTGTACATATTCAATTCCTAATCACACAGATATCTAAAGAAATCATACACATAGTTAAGGAAGTTGAGAATCATATCTCAACACTCTTAAACATTACAATTTACTAACTACTACCCATTCAGACATTTCAACAAACACTTTAAAATACATATATCAATATACATGACATATGTTGATCACATAGGCATTAGGCCAAATCCTTTCACTAGGGAGTTTGCCCAATCATAACACGCGTACACCCACGACGGATATGGAAAGTAGGAATCCAAGTTTCATATTCATTTGAACATTTTCACAAACACTTGGGCTACACATTTCAACATATACATATAGTAGCCCGGGCGTGATTCAGGGCAAATCTTTTCGTCAAAGGGGTATTGCCAATACAACAATCATATATCCATGACAATTAGTCATGGCGAGTACGAATGAGAATTCTATACTCATTCAGTCATTTTCACAAACACTTAGAATACACTATTTCAACATACTAGTGTATATTAGCAAAACATGTATTAGGACGAACCCTTTCGCCAAACAAGTATTTTATCCATATATAATATATTCATACAACAAATAATCATGGCAAACACATTTCCAAAATTTATACATATACGATACTTTCTACAAATACCTAGAGTATGTAAAATTCCATATTCTTCATCTTTAATCGAAACAGAAAACAGACAGCACTTTGTACATGTGCAATTGCATGCAGATCATGAATCTATCATTATCTGACATTGAAAGCGTTGAAAACCATAACCTATACACCTAAAGTCCGCACCTTTTATCGTAGAATCGTAACGAATCCAATAGGTTTGCTAAGCTTCCGTATTCGGCAGTTTGGCAACCTATAGAATGAAATAGGTTAGCTATTTCATAACCTACAACTATCAAAACCCCAAAAAAGATTAGGGTTAGGGTTTCTTACCTATAAACAGAGCTGGAATCGCCGGGAAAGCGATTAGAACGGAGTGGTGGAGCATGGATAGCAGCAGGGAAGAACATCAGGGAGATCCTCCCACATCTCCCACACTTTCTCTCTCTTTTCTCCCTTCTCTCTCTAGGGTTTCTCTCAAATTCGTATGGCTGTGAGAGAGAGGGTTCTAAGGTCCTTATATAGCCTAAAATGTCACCAAAATATACTCCAGGTCAAGGTATACTTAGGTTATAACCAAAGCGGGTCAGTTTCAGCTCAACGGAGGACTTCTGGCGGGCCTCCTTGAGCCAAAGGTCAGACTTAAGCTCACTAACACTGGATTTACGTTTAGTTAAGTTTTCATTTCAGTCGGATTCCCAGATCACGTGTGGCGGACCAGTTTCAGTTCAACGGTCAGCGGATCTCGATCGGAGATTCCGAGTACATGGATATGTGTATGAAATTTCTCCTGATCCAAGGGTGTAATTTGGTCTGATTCTGACGGTCTGGTTGCTTAAAACTGATCCGCAAGCGAGAGGTGCCAGATTACTATTTGAGATATTTTATTTTGAATTAATTTCACATTTCTCACACTCTTCACTCCGAGCTCAAGCGAATAGCGCTGGGACACTATCTGGATTTGATTTCCGAGATGGTTGTCAAGCCCAGCAAGGCGGTCTTAATTCCTTAACTTCGTGTTAATCGGACTTCCGACGTGCGGTCCAGATCTGATACAGAGTTTCGAGATGCTCCCGAGAGCAGCCAGGTAATGAGATTGATCCTAGATTTTAGGGTAACCTAGCGTCAATGATTCTACAAGTTTTGGGTCTTGTAGATCGTATTTAAAGTGATTGGTGCTAATTTCACAGGGACTCTAGTTTAACACTGGCTAATTCTCGCCTAATTTCTAAAGGATTTAGTCCTGAGTAATTTCTGTCTGAGGTGGTACCTGAGCTTTTGTAGTTTGTATATGAAGTAATCCAAGTTATAATACTTAGCTAGTTTAAGATAGTGTCTAGGGTGAAAGTACTTAGAAAAATTGAAAGAGCAAGGTGGTGAAGGGTGGGATTTGTGAAGGAAATGGATTAAGAAGCGATTTTAGACTGTGGGATTCAATTATGACGAGTTAATTAGGTGTTAGGAACGACCCATTGCCTAAGGACGTCTAATTCCAGGTTGACAAAGATCCGGGATGTTACAGATCGTTTGGGGAAGATTTAGCTTCGTCAATCTATAGGCAGAATGCAGGTTCTTCCTGGAGTTCGACGGTGAGTTCCCATTTAGCAATTCCTTTTGGGATCTCTAACGTTGAGGCGAGGGTAGCTAGAGCGTCTGCAAACTGGTTCCTGGCTCGGGGCATGTAAGAGAATGTGATCTCTTCGAATTCCTCAGTTAGACTCTCCAGATACATGTGATAAGGGATCATCTTTTCATCGTTGGTCTTCCAATCGCCATTTATTTGATTGATGATGAGTTGTGAGTCACCAAAGACTCGTAACTTCTTTATGTTGAGGATGATGGCTTCTCTGAGACCGGCGATGCATGCCTCATACTCTGCTACGTTGTTGGTACATTGGAATGCCAGTCGCCTGGACATGGGAATTGGGACATCATCGGGAGAGTAGAGTATGGGGCCTACTCCACTCCCTTTTGAGTTTGCGGCCCCGTCGAAGAAGAGTGTTCATTCTCCTGCCTTTCTTTCTTCTTCTTCCTCAATCAGGAGGATATCCTCGTCGGGGAAGAAGGTCTTCAGTAGTTGGTAGTCAGGCAGGGAATGGCCTGCTAAGTGGTCGGCCAGTGCTTGCCCCTTGATTGCCTTTTGGGTGACATAGGTGATGTCGAACTCAGAAAGTAATAGTTGCCATTTTGCGATCCTGCCCGTTAGTGCCGGTTTCTCGAGTAAGTATTTCAACGGGTCCATGCGAGCGAGCAGAAGGACCGAGTGAGCGATCATATATTGTCGTAGTCGTTGAGTTGTCCAGACTAGGGCGAGGCATGTCTTTTCTAAGCTAGAATATTTGGTTTCATAGCTCGTGAATCGCCTGCTTAGATAGTAGATCGCTTGCTCTTTTCTTCTTGTATTGTCGTGTTGGCCAAATACGCATCTGATTGCTTCTGCTGTGACGGAGATATACAGCAGTAATGGCCTATCTGGAATAGGCGGCATGAGCACTAAAGGATTTAGCAGGTATTTTTTGATCTTGTCGAAGGCCGCTTGACAGTCGTCATTCCATTCCTTTGGTGAGTTCTTCCTGAGTAGCTTGAATATGGGCTCACAGATCGGAGTGAGCTATACGATGAATCGGCTGATATACTGGATTCGTCCGAGGAAACCCCGAATTTCTTTTTCAGTCTTGGGCGGTGGCATTTCAATGATTGCCTCAGTCTTGATCTCGCCCACTCGAATACCATCTTCGCTGACAATGAAGCCCAGCAGCTTGCCTCCAGTTGCACCAAAGACACATTTTAGCGGATTGAGGCGGAGTTTGAACTTTTTTAGCTGTCGAAAAGCTTCTTGAGATCTTCGAAGTGTCCTTCGATTGTGCGGGACTTGACGATCATGTCATCCACGTAGACTTCCATTTCCTTGTTTATGAAATGGCGGGAAAGACCGCATTAGTTGAAGAAGGAATATGCCAATATGTCCTAGAGGGGGGTGAATAGGACTTTTCAAAGTTTTTATGATTTATTTAAAAAGATCATACTTCACTAATCCTATGATCATGCAATTCTCAGGATTACTCAAATGTAACTCTACTGGCTTCCAAGCCTGGTAGAGGATCCAATCACAAATTGGTTAAGTAGTAAACAATATGCAATCTAGTTCATGATGGATATGACTGTGCAGTTGTGTGAGGAGTGATCAAATATTCAGATATGGAAGTATTAAAGCAAATCACTCAATCAAAATAACAATCTCAAACACAGTCATTTTATAGTGGTTCGACGATAAGTCAACTCCACTCCCGGTAACCGCACTCAACCCTTGAGTGTACCGGATTTCACTAAGGAGGTTTCACATGGTTCACCTCTAACCTAAGGTTTTAAATCAGGTTCACCTTCAACCTTTACAACCTACACTGAGGCTGACTGTTTATGCTCTCACGAGCAAGGGTCAACACAACGCACCCACTTTTAGGCACACTGGCCAAAAATCTTTCATAAGACCATACTGAAGGTTTCTACACAGTTGACCTCAAACCCTAAGGTTTTACCCGGTTCACCTAAAACCCAGAGTTTTATTGGTTCACTCTAAACTAGATGTTTATGTTCTCCACAGAGCAAGGGTCCACACAACGCACCCACCACGTACACTCCTGCCGGAGGCCTCCTTAAGGACTTCAAAGGGTGAGAACCACTTAAGACCCAATCATAAAAAGGAATGATCACAAGTGTCCTCTTGGACTCTTGATACTTACAAATAAGCTGATGAGTCCCGTTTAACATAGTACTGAAGATCTCCTCCTCCTTGTTGATGAAGAGTCTTCTGCTCCCTTGATCCGCAACACAGAGTGATTTACCAATACTCGACTTCGGGTTGGGTCAAGGTTATGATGGAATCCTACTCTCTAAAGATTTTCCTATAGGGAAGATAGAGTAGTTCCAATCATCTAAGCATTCAAGGCATCCCAGCTTAATGATTTGCCATTTAGGTAGTAGCTGGAGGATCCTTGAATGCGGAAGTTCATTCCCCAATCCACTCTATTGAATGTCAATGGTGAGGGTGGATTGGAGGATGAACTCCCTTGAGAGAAAGGGCTTTGGATATAAGATGTTAGTTAAAACACACAAAAGCTCTCTCTATTTTCTCTCACCGCAACAAAAGACAAGTCCTCTATATATAGGCAAAAAGTTCCAACGGATATAAAACGGTCACATTTATGACAGAGTTCGATATTATCGAGCAGGTTCGATATCATCGAGCAGGTTCGATATCATCGAGCGTATACTCTCGATAGCATCGATGGTCTGCTCGATGATCGGACTCAATGTCATACGCTTTTGAAACTCTTTGCCAATTAGTCGATGAATCAAAACTATTGTCGATGTCATCGAATTTCGAACTCCGATTCCATCGATGACAAGTTTGATCCATCAACACTTGAAAAATGAGAGAGACTTGACTTTGAAATATTTCAGGTTTTCATGAATGATCGGGGATCCATCGAGATCATCGAAATTTGAATGTCGATGATATCGAGATCAGAGTCGAGGCATCGATAAATCCGACTGATTTATCTTTGAGCTTGCTGGACAGTTTATGACCTTGTTCGATGCAATCGATCTGGTGTCGATATCATCGATATTTGAATATCGATTCTATCGAAGGACCCCCGATCATAGTAAAAAATGACCTGAAATATCTGCTGTGAGAAATGTGCGCCCTCGATCGATATCATCGATCGACTTCCGATGTTATCGATATTTGATTTCAAATCATATCAGAAGAGCATCGATATATCGAAGGAATTTGAGATTTTCATTAAAAAATAGGGGCGCCGAAAATCTGCCTGTCGATCTTATCGAGCCACTCTCGATGGACTCGAGATTTGAATATCGATGATATCGATAGGTATATCGATACATCGATAATTCGTCCAGATATGTTGTGCAGTTGCTGGACATATTTAGTGCTTATATTGATGATATCGATAGGTGTATCGATACATCGATAAATCCGTCCAGATGAATATTTAGTTGCTGAACACTTTTGGTCCTCTCATCGATAATATCGTTTAAGGTATCGAGGACATCGACAGAGCAGGTCAATTATATCGAGGGTGTTTCGATAAAATCGATAAGGCGAGAAAAACTTAGAGATTTTCCTATTTTACAAAAAGTTTTCTCACCCTAAAACTCTATGATTTCTAACTCATTTTTAAAGGTTTTCTTTACCTGGTGTTTTGGGTCATGGGATGTGAGGCTTTAGTTTTACCTGTGACGAGCTTGCACACATCCGGTTGAGGCAGACGCTTGAATTGATCTTCCTATCAGGCTGTGTAGACACTCTGACTCAACATACACGTAACTTGACAAACCAGGGCACTTTCAGTTTATCATGTTATGAAACAAGGCAGTCATGGCTCACTGATATGTAGCTCTTGTATTCTTCAATTCGAAGGGCATGACCCGGTAACAGAAAGTTCCCCATGGTATGATGAAGGAAGTTTCTCACGATCCTCGATGGTCATCTCGATCTGATTATAACCGGAGAAACCGTCCATGAAGGAGAAGATCCTGTGTCCAGCTGTGTTATCCACCAGTGTGTCGATGTGAGGCAGAGGGAAATCGTCTTTAGGGCTCGCCTTGTCGAGATCTATAAAGTCGATGCACATTCTGACTTTCCTGTCCTTCTTTGTAACTGGTACGATGTTTGCGAGCCATTCCGGATAGTTGGAGACTACCAGGAACCCCGCGTTATATTGTTTAATGACTTCATCATGAACTTTCAGGGCCCATTCTGGCTTCATTCTCCGTAGCTTTCATTTGACAAGCTTCATATCTGGATTTGTTGGCAAATGGTGCACTACCAGATCCTCATCGAGCCCTGGCATGTCTTCATAAGAGAAGGCAAAGTTGGATAACCTTGGTTTCAGGAACTCCATCATCCGCTGCTTATGTTCTGGAGAGAGTGATCTTCCAACGTGCACCTCTCTGGGGAGTTCCGCTGACCCTAAATTCACAATTTCGAAGTCGTCCGCTACAACATTGGCCTTTGTTTCGAACTTTTCGAGAGAATCCTCAAATTCGAGAGGTGTATCATCATTTCCCTCATCTTGGGCTTCATCCAAACCCATGAGTTCAAAGTCCAACTCTAGCTCGAAATCATAAGAGTCGACTTCAAAACCCTGCGAGGTGTTTGGCACAGTGATTTTTGAAAGTTTTTTTTTATTGTTTTTGTATTTTGAAAATTTGATTTTTTTTTTTTTTGTATTTTTGAGAATATGTTATGTTTTTGTGTTTTGAAACTTTTCTGATTTTTTTTGTGTCGCCAAAGTATCTCGAATAGGACGATGTTGCAAACCATGATTGGTCTTGTCCTAGCTCAGGGTACCCACCACTATTTATGTTGGCGTTTTTTTTTTTTTTTATTTTTTTTAGGCCGGCATTGATGGATGGTTCATCGGCTGATTTGATCGTTAGGGGTATAGTTGACCATCGTAGTTCCTTCCCCCTTTCAATTCTACTGATCTGATATGTTTATTCCTGAGGGTCACCTGTCTCGATGACCATGATGTCTGCTGGGCTGGGCTCAGAGTTAGAGTCTGATTCGATCTCTTCGCTCAGAAGTTGGAGTTCTTCTGGTTCCTTGAATTCATCTGGTGACTGGACTTTGACATCCATCCAATCAAGGGCAGGCCATTTTCCCTTATCAACCCAATGGATGGGCTGCTTCTGCCCCTTGTGTTGCTGAGCTGGTGGTGGGGATGTGTCCCCTTGACTGTGGGTGAAGATAGGTGTCTCCCCATTCATGCCTGCGTCTTTTGCAAGTGGCACCCCTGGTTCTGGGTCTCATGTGGACGACCCATTTTCCTTGCCCCTAGCCTCATGTGATGGATCTGGGGGTTCTGCCCTTGACTTTGGATGTGCTTTGGATGCCCTGAGGATCCTATCCCACCTAATTGGTGGCCAGATGGACTCCTGGTTGGAATGTTCTGAAAGTTTGAGTTGCTGGAGGTGGTCCTCAAGGGAAATCATCGTGTCCTCACAAACTGTCCCAACTTTAATGAACCTGATGGGTGAACACTTAAAGGATTGACCCCTTTTTGGCTTTTCTGCCTAATCCTCTTACGTCGGTTGATACCCCAGTCCCTCTCTGTATGTTTGCAGGTGCTGGATTTACCACCATACCTTTTTCATGGAACTCAGTACGGTAGTTCAGGATTAATCGTTCAGCAGGGGGAATGACATACTCAGTAGTGAGAGGCCGTGGATTGGCGATTGCGTTTACAATTTCGAACTCGAAGCTATGATATGCTACGTCACCTTCCGCATGCTGAACGTCAATCACCGAGATGTTAGTTTTTGGGATATCAGCCGTTACAAGGAGGATGGTTTCTAGCTCGGCCAACACCGAAATGATTCGGTTTCCCGAAGGGAATTTAACCCTTTGATGGAGGGTTGAAGGGATGGCTCTAACAGCATGGAGCTATGGCTGTCCCAACAAAAGGTTAAATAAGGCAGGGATGTCGATAACGTGGAATGTGACAAGGGTTATGTCTGGTCTGATTTGTAACTCAAGGTCGATTTCTGCCTCAACTTGTCTTCGAGAGTTATCAAAGGCTCTAACGCTCATGGTGCTAGGCCTAAAAAAAGACAGTTCTACCCCCAATCGTTCGGCAGTCCTTAGAGGGCAGACGTTGAGACTGGATCCATTATCAATGAGCATGAGTGGGACCTTGAAGTTCTTGTGGCGGGCTACTATGTTTAGTGAGCACCCATGCTTACGACCCTCAGGTGGCAATTCCTCGTCCGAGAAAGTGATGGCTCGTGGTGTGAGGAGTCGACCGATCATACTTGCCACCATTTCGAGAAGTATGTCAGGAGAGATATGGGCATCATTCAATGTTTTCGCAAAGATTTCTCGATGCGATCTTGATGTGCAAAGGAGTTCCCAGATGGATATTTGTGCGGGAATGGTTTTGAGTTGAGCTGCTATGTCATAAGCAGCATCGGTTTTGCACAAAGTTCCTCGGGTTTCTTTTGAGTTCTGGGTATCTCTCCTGAAATACCTCCTATTGTTACCCACTTCATCGCATTTTGAGTAGTGCCATGGGACTACCTTTGGGTTGTAAGAGGGAACCCTCCTCCCTTCTAGGTATACCATTGGTTCTTGAAGCTGAGGGGTTGTGGCTGGTATTGTTTGTGAGAGACTTGGTGATTTCTCTTGAGGTGCTACCCAGTCTTGGTGAGATTTGACATTAGGATTCTCTTCCTCCATTTGCTGTATGGGAGGGGTCCTCTGGGCATGTGCCAGTTGGTGAGGCATCAAAAATTTTGGGGCTTGAACCGGGGATGCCCCTTGCAAGGTTAGTGAAACTAGATCGGGAAGACCTATTGGGAGAACGACGGGCTCAGGATTCGACCTTTTTGGAGGTACTGGAGTTGAGCGTGCCCCTTGGGGGGCCGGATACTGAGGATCTGACTTGTTAGGTGCTGCTTCGAGGACCACGAGAGGCGGTGTTGATGATGCTGCTTCGAGGACCACGAGAGGCGGTGTTGATGATGCTGCTTCGAGGAAAACAAGAGGTTGAGCTATTGGTGCTGCTTCGAGACATACCTATGGCCTAGGCAATGGCGCCTGCTGGTATCCTCATGTCCGGTTTGCTATATCGGGCATGATCGCTTGTATGGAGTAATGTAGAGAGGAGTGCGTGGGTTGTCCTCCGATTGATTGACGACAGAGGTGTTGGATGTACTGGGCCTTGCCTGATGCGATGGCAGGGGATTTTGGAGAATGTTGGCTTGAGCTGTATTGTTAGCCTGTGGGGTGATCGCAATTTTCTGACTTTCGATCAAATCAATTTTTTGACTTTCGATCAAATTTTGGACCGCATGTTTCAAAGTGAAGCAGCGGTCCGTCAGATGGGCAGGAGCTTAATGATATGCGCAGTATTGATTTTCGTTGTAACCAGGTGGCAAAGGGTTTGGTGGAAGCTGCGGTTGGGCGGTGTGAGAAGTTGCTTTTGCATTAACATAGTCAGAACTTGACTGTATGTTTGTGCTAAAGGGGTAAACTTTCTTCCTAACATTGCCTGTTTGTATGGCCCCGGCGCATTCCCCCTGGGCTGTTGCTGCTGTTGTTGAGACAGCTGTGCCTGATATCCCTGTTGGGCTTACTGTGGTTGGTACTGTCTGTTTGGCTGTGGCTCCGGTTGTAGAGCATTCTGGTTGCCTTGAGTGTTAGCGATGATGTTGTTAACTTCTGTAGTGTGTTATGTGGGAGCAGTGTTGTTTCCATTCCCGTATCCAACGGGTTTCCCTTCGACTTTATTTTTTTTATTAAAGGAGCCTGGTGTGGCCACGGGGAAATGGTTCCAGCCCTAATCCCGGCTTCCACTTGTTCTCCGGCTCAGATGAGTTGGGAGAAATTTACGTATGGATATGAGATTAGATATCCTGAAATGCTGGGATTTGTTGAATGTACAATCATGAATATCTGCTCTTCGTCATCGATGGGGTTTCTCATTCGAGCTGTCATGGCTCGCCATCGTCCTACGTATGCTGATAAAGATTCGTCACTTTTTTATCTCAAGGCAACTAAGTCAGCCCTCCTTGGAGTCATATTTAGGTTGTATGAAAACTTATTAATGAATGCCTGAGAAAGTTTCTCCCAAATTTTGATTTGATGGCTATCTAGTGATGTGTACCAATCCAAAGTGTCACCCTTAAGGGATTTTTGGAAAAGCCGTATCAATGCTCCATCATTTCCTACCACCGCATTGAGTTCGACACAAAATGCTTTTAGGTGTGCTGTGGAGCACCCGCTACCATCATACCTTTTGAATTTTGGTACCTCGAAGTTCGGAGGTACCCGGGCATCTGGGAAGGGACAGAGATCCTTGAATTTGGTGGATGAGTGGTCCACTCCTTACTGTCTCTGAAGCTGATTTTGCATCATTTGCAACTGTTCTTGTAATTCATCAATTTCTGATTTGCCCTGTTGCGGATATTTTGCCCCTTGTTGTAAGGCTTGTGCTGCTTCCTCTTCATATGGGTCAAAAATGTGGGTTTGCTGGAATGATGGTGGACTCCCGGTGGAGGGAGGTAGTTGGAATTGAACACCGCTCCCTTTCGGAGGAGAGTGTGATGTTCGGAAATAGCTCTCGCCTGGGGTTGCTGGAATGATGGTGGACTCCTGGTCAAAAATGTTACTCCCGTTAGGGGGAGTGGTTGGACTCGAGACTGGCCCCCTTCGTGGGCATCCGTCAGTTCTCGTTTGTGGTTCCCGTTAGGGGGAACTTGTGTTGTAACCTGATTGTTGTGTTGTGCTGAGTAGAGATGTGTTGGAGGGTTGCTCCCGATTGCTGGCTGTTGTTGTTCTTGTGCTAACTCTTTTGGGAGAGGGAGCACGGGATTTGCTCGAGGAATGAGAGAGAAGGCAAAAGGGGTTTGAGGGAGTGAACTGTTCTGTATACTAGGTTAGGTTGCCTGTGTAATTGGTGAGGCACTTGGCACTAGGCGAAGCAGTAGCTCTTGCATTGTTCGAAGTAGTAGCTCATACGTGGTTGTGTTGGCTTGATGATCTACTGGAGGTACGGGTAGCAGTGTGGGTGTTGATGCGGGTGCGGGTGTCGGTGTTTTAAGAGCTGGCTGAGCCGCCGGTTCTTCTTCATGGGTAGCTTGAGAGGTCATGGTTGCGTGGGATCGAGTAGTCATGGTTCGAATCTGGGCCTAAGAAAGTGCAAGCCAAAGATTTATTTATTTTTTTTATGATGATTTCCCTTGAAATTAAAGTACCACACACTTTCAAGTTGGGTCTCAACTAGTGCGAGCTAGTAAGTACCTAGCGGAGTCACCATTCTGCAGACACTGAAAATCGGCGCCCACGCTGATTTATATGGTAATGTTTGGTGGTGGATGATTAGGTTAAGTATGAATATTGGAGTCGCCACTAGCCGAAAAATTTCATAATCCCACAGTCGGCTAGAACCATGGAATACATAAGGTTGGAGAAGCCTGGAGACTCCCTTTTCTTAAATTAACTCCTGATCTGCGATTCGGAATTATGGGTAAGGGACCTCGGTTACAAAGAGGGAAGGGGTTAGGCACCCTCTCTGCCTGTACAAATGTACGGTCTCTACTTAGTGTGGTAAAACAATCTCAAGGGATGATGAATGCTGTGGTCGAGATGGGACTAGGCATGCGCGGATTTCTGATGTAGCAAGATCCGAGATTTTCAGCAAGCCATAGAGCATACGTCCAACGGCGTGTCTAGAAAGCGGATGTGATGATGCTTGTGTAAAGGTAAAGAAGGGTAGACTAGATCACTAGGAATTTCTGATGTGATAGGATCCGGTGTACGGCAAGTCACAGAGCATATGTTCACCAGAGATCTAGAGGAGCAGGGGGTTGAGAAGGGAAAAGATGTCATGATAAATGCTTGCATGATGGTGGATCTTTGGCTTGATTTTAAGTGGGTTAAGATATGAACTGAACCATGACCAATTTGGGTTAGGCTTATGGGTTGGAAAGGTTGAGAGAAGGGTTAGGGTGTGGCTGGAAAATTTAGAACTTTGAGGATTTTGGAGCTCCTTCCCTTTCCCTCACTCTCTTTCTCACTTACTCTCTTCCTTTCTTCCTCTCCCTCTCTCAGTCTCTTCCTCTCTTAGTTGTGTTTAAAATGAGAAGAGGAGAGGGCTATTTATAGCCTTCTCCAATGGCATTCTGGTAAATATGGGGTTTAGGAAGGGTGAAAGCTGACGTGGCGAGTAGTGATTGATGGAGAGGAGAGAGACGCCATGTGGCGTGCTCTCATTAACTTATGGCGGTGGTAAATTGGTAAATAGTGACGGTAGGGGGTAATTTCGAAGGAAAGTTAACTTTTGGACGCTGGAAAGTTGACTTTTGGACGTTGGGACAGCTGTCCACACGTGAGCCACGAGCGGCGGCAGTTGAAGTCCCGCAGGCGGTAGTCAGATTACCGCCCAGGCCTGGTTCGGGCCGGATTCGCACGTGGGGTTTCGTGTGGTGATCTGGTTCGTCCGGTGGCCTTCGTTTTGGGTTTCTGGGATTCAATGTGATGGATTTAGGTATGGATAGAGGGTTCTGGCTAGGGTATAGGCTATAGGCGAGGCTGTGTGTATACTGAACGGCTTGGATCACGGTTTCGGGTTGCGATTGGGGAGTTTTGAGGATTCTGGACTAGGGTCTGCGGCCAGGGTTAGGGTTCGATGTAGGTTTAGGATGGGATTAGGGTTAAGGTTAGGTTATGATCATGGTTCCCAAATAGTCTTAGCCTTATCAAGATATTAGCCTGGGTGGGGTGTCTACACTATGTTAATAGATTATTGCGAAGATCCAACCTGTTAGTGGTTTGGAGAGAGGATCAGATCAGATTGTTTGGAAATTTTCTTCGAATTCATTGTCGGTTGAAGATCAGTGTTGGAGTAGGAAAAAAGTCACTGAAACACATAAGTTGCACAACTGTGCAACTAAAATGAGTTGTGTGGACGTATAGAAGGGAAGGGTTCAGGAAAAACCTACGTATACAAGTTGATCAAATGGAAGCCATTGTTGCGCGACCGCAGAGTTTAAACATGTTGCGCGACCGCGCAACTTGAGTAAATTGCATGGAAGTTATGCTTCGCACATGTGAATACCTATAAATATCCATCTTGCCTTTCATTTAGGACTTTTCACTTACTTCAGAATAACCAAGAGTAACTAGAAGATCTCGTAAAAAAAAAAAAGGTATCGAGGAGTAGTCATGTAGCAACTTTCCTCGAGAGAAATACACTAGCCATAGTCAGTGTATCTTGGGGAAGGGGAAAATCAAAGTTAAAGCGATGGAGGATTCCTAGATAAGTTACGTGACCGCGCAATTTACCAGCCTTGCGCTGCCGCGTAACTTCTTTACAGGACAAAGGGAATGATTTTCTAAGCATATTCTTAAGTTGCAGATGATATCTTTCGGGAGTATACAGAAAGAGTTCAAAACCGACTCAACTTTACTGTCATTTTGATGAATTTCTTGGCAAGGAACGAAATGCTGCTAAATTATTCTTTTCAATCATTATTCAATGTTAATTGTTCTTATTCTAGAATCAAGCGTAATGTAAGCAATGTAACAAGAACTCAGATTAGCAAAGTGACGATGAATATTCTTTTACTTGAGCTTGCTTATTCTTAGAATGAAAATATTCCAAAAATATATTTTTTATCAAAACAAAATGGCGACTCTACTGGGGATCGAACCCATAATCTATGGTTGGAATATTTCTATCATAACATAATGTTAAGAACTATTCAAAAATATTCGCCACCACAAAGGTGCCAAAATGGCGACTCTCGACAGGAACATTCTCCCATTCATCTCTAAAATAAAATCCAACCCAGATTGCTCATAATAACTAGTTACAATTTTTTGGATCTAGGTATTGTACTTTAATGCCACTACAATGGCTACTTCGCTTTCCTCTAATGTGACCTTCTACTTCACTGTCAATGGGTTCGTCATATCCCATAAGGAAGAAACCAAACCGCCTTTAAAGAATACGATGAATTGATGTAGAGTGGGTTGCATATAATTTTATGGCCAAGATGGACCAGAAAAGGCCCGATCGGAGGCAGAAGTGATCCGGACCATCAGAACCTTAAAACGGATGTATCTAGCACACCGGAATGAGTTATCCGATGTGCCATATATGATTTTGAGGTAGGACGAGCTAATTTATCCACCTAACCCACTAAGTCGGGTTGCGCATGCCGATTTTGCGAGATTTCATCAGATAGACAGTCGAATTTTCGTTTTATTTTAATTTTTACTATTTATAGTAACTTTTAGTTTGATTATAATTCTTCATCCATTGGGCTTTAGGAGTTGTGTCCAACATGAAAAGTAATTAGAATAATTAGGAGAATAACATGGTTGAGCCAAATAGGACACTTACTATTTTTGGCCAAAAGCCATGAGATCTAGTGGAAATCATGACCCTCTATAAATAGTAAGTTTACTATTTATAGTAAGTCACAATTTCTATGAGTTTTAGTTATAGTTTAATTCCGAAACTTCTTCCTAGGTTTCATGTCATTATTTAAGAAGGTTATAAGCTCGTTTAATCATCAATCAATTTATTACAAATTTCTAGAAATTATTCTATTTTCTTATTTTCCTCATGGATTCAAGGTATCTCTGTGAGGAGTCCAGAGAAGTTCTGTGGATTCGAAATAGTTATCCCTTGAGGAAGACGATGATTGACTATTGAGTGCCAAATATTGCATATTTACCCCTATTTATACTTTAGTTTTATAGACATGATAATGCTTAATCACTGTATGTTATGCATGTTTGTCTAGCAAGGTGAATTTGAGAGCTTGGATTGAAAAGAATTCTAAAAGCATCGGAATTGATGCTTAAAGTTCACAAAGGCAAGGATGGATCTTTGGGGACTAAGATTAAAGATTTCAAGGGCCCAAGATCAAAGAAAACCAAATGGAGAGAAAAGAAAATTCAGATTACAAAGTGTAAAAATCCAAAAATTTTGAAACAAGACTGTCAATGCCATCGAGTACACTTCGATTCTATCGAAGTAAGTGTTCGATGCCATCGAGAGGAGATCAATTGAATCAAGATTAATTGGAAAAATCAAGTTTCTTGTTGGACAAAAGAGTGCAAATTTAGATCCCATCAAGGACCCTTCGATTCCATCGAAGGGTTAGGTTCGATTGCATCGACAGAGGTTCGATGCCATGAAGAATTTTTGAATTTCAAACTCAACTCGCTGGACAGTTCTGGGTCATTATTGATGGCATCGAGGACCTGATCGATGGCGTCGAGGGTAGTTCAATGGCATCGAAAAGTCCATCGATTGTATCGACAGGATATGTAGTGCGATCACCCAAAATTCGAATTTTAACGGAACAAGGTGTCTTCAATGCCATCGAAGACTTGTTCGATGGCATCGATAAAATGGCGAAGTGCGTAAATTGAGGTAGTTTTCAAAGTCAGACGTTCAAGGCCTATAAATATGGGTTTTCCAAGAGATCCAAAGCACGAATTAAGGTTTAAGGAGTAGAGCAAAGGGTGGAGAAGCCTTCTAAGAGTTCTTTCTTCTTTACTTAGTTTATTTTTATGTTTTTCTCAAGAGTTTTTAGTTTAATCATGTTGATGGTTAACTAATCTCTTAGCTAGATCTAAGAGGTGAAGCTTGTAGTTTATTTTAATGCTTTTCTTACTTTGATTCATGTTCATGAAGTTTCATAGTTATGATTTGAACTTAAGAAGAGTTTTTTATTATTACTTTGATGTATCGTCGACTCCGGGCACGGTGGATGCTTAGGAACTTCATGAATGCTTTCTCTATTCTTTTTATGGTTGTTTGGTCTGTAGAATTCTTTGATCTGCCATTGACTTCGGGCATGGTAGATGGCTTAAAATTCTCTACACTAAATTCAACAAGACTGTTATGCATGGATCATTACTATGAATGTTCAAATCTGTTTGGGAATATTTTGTGATGTTTTAACTGCTCTATCATCCAACTGGATAGATTAGGATTTCGATTCCAATTGAAGCATTGTTGAATCAAGTAAGGATGCATTAGAATGACTACAAGTGGATCCTTGGTGCTCTAGTTTTCCCTTAATCTGATAGTTTCAAATTACAACAATCTTCTCTTAAATATTGTTTCTGTTTTAGTTTCTAGTTCTAGTTCTTAATTATTTCAGAAAAGTTACATCCTTCAATCCCTGTGGATTTGACCTCGATCTCACCAAGTTATTACTACATCGCGACCTTGCACTCGAGGTACAAGCAAACAAGTTTTTGACACCGTTGTTGGGGATTGCAATGTGTTGTAGTTTTCTAAATTTATTAAGTTTTAGAATTATTTAGGTTTAGAACTAACTTTTATTTATTCTTCTTAGATTTTCTGAACTTATTTTTAAATTCTAATTGTGTTTTCTGTTTTATAGCATCTGACTTAGCAAGATCTCTTTGGTAACATCCTTCTAACTTACCCCTGCTTTTACAACTACTTTTTATAAATTCTTAGGAGTAGGTAGTTTTACAATTTTGAGGTTTTGAGTGTTTCATGTCCAAGTAGGTTCGTGACAACACTCAACGTCTCTTGGGAGAATGAGAATTAGTCAAAGGATTGTCTATCCATCACAGGATTAGACACCACTTGAGATCCTCTAAGTTAATTAAAGTTATGGCTACAAATCAACCTCGACACCCAATTGAGGTGGTTGAAGATGAAAATGAGGTACATCACGTCCCCCACCTCGTACTTTACAAGACTACTTGTCATGCCCCAAACCCGAAAATCGGGCTCACAAAATTCCTGATTGTCGAATTCGGTGCCGACAACCTCCGTAGTACCCCATTCTCGGCTTCTAGCGCCCATACGCCAGGTTTTGATCCTGAGATCCTACAAGGAGGATTTTTCAATGTACATTTGTCTCATATGAAGCATAACCACTGTTGAGGGTCAAATATGAACCATTTATTACATAGATTTACAAACATAATACCAAATAACGCCTCATCTTAATCGTGTTTGTGTGGCCAGGTGTATTTACGTGCGAGGACTGAAAAGAATGCTAAAAGCATGGAGTTAATGCTCTTGCATCACCAAGGCATTGGATGGGACCCCAGGAGACTAAGATCAACGGAATTACATGCCAGAGACCCGAGAAAATTGAGAAACTGAAGCTCAAGTGGCCCGAAATTGGTACATAATGCAAAATTGAGGAGTTCCCACCATCTGATCGGCTCTGAATTTCAGATATGTTCTAAGGGCCATAAATTAACCGTACACGTCAAAATTCAGCCCGTGGATCCCCCTAGAAGCGGCTCAACAAATAGATCAGCCAATAAAACTCTGATTTGGGGCCCGTATGATATCTGGATATGCCTTAATTTTGGTATCAACTGTTTGAATGAGGTGAGAAAGTAGATGGATGGATTGGATCTTGCAAATACATCAAGAGGGGACCCACCTTGCATTTGCATGTGTACAGCCCACGTGCAGGCGCCGTGCACCGAACAAGGGAAGTCGGTCAGCACTGCGCTGACCGACTCATCTTCCTCTCCTTCTCTGTTTCAAACAGCGGACGCACTGCGTCCACCGGTTTCATACAGTGGGGCCCACCCATCATCCAGAACATCAATCTGGACCGTCCAAGGTGTCCAAGGAGGGGGCATTACCCTCACCTAGGTGTCGTTTCTCCACCATGCAAGCTATTGGAATATCCTGACCGTTGAAAGTAGGATGGACGGCGGAATAAAAGATCAAGTGGGTCGCACCAAGTTCACTCTAAAACCATACATTCCTGATTGGTTTCTCGCCAGGAATTCAATGGACGGGGCGGATTTCATCAAAAACATCATCGTGGGGCCCACCGATCCTCACAGCGTACCCTGTTTACGCAGGGACGCGCGTCTACGAAAACCGGACGCTGATTGATGTTGTGGGCCCCACCCATTGATCATATGGATGATCAGATCCGTTCATTCACTCTAGAAGGAGGGTGTGACCATAGCCTAGGTGGTGGAATTGCAAAAGTCATCTGAGATCTGTTTTTGGTCGTCCAAATGCAAGGCGGACGGCAGCTCAGGAAATCAAGTGGTCCACACCCATTTCACTTGAAGAATACCCTTTCCTGGACGGTTTTTCAACGTCCATCCAATGGACGGCTTGGATTTCTTCTTCGGCATCAAAAATTTAATTCGCCAGGAGTCAGCGTAAGAGTGCCTGCGTATTCTAGAATCCGGCTCTGTTACGGACGAACTGCGAAAGAGCTCTCCTTTCCACGGGCTTCCCTTGCTGTTGTTATAAAAGGAAGAGAGAGGGGAGTTGAGAAAAAATCACTCGGCTGGACGTGGAGGCAGGGGCGTTCAGAGAGGAGATGGGTGCATCTACGGCTGTGGGAAGCTGGGCGACGGGTTGGAGCACAGAGAGTAATCTTTAAGTTTTATTTTTTTTTTATATATGTTTTGTTCTTATTTCTACTTGAGAGATGTTTAGCCTCCCCATGAGCGGCTAAACCTCTTAGCTAGGGCTAAGAGGTGAAGCTTGTAGTGGGATGGGAGATTCAATTTTATGCTTTTAATTTGGTTTTAAATTATGAATTGAATTTGTTATTAGTTTGATTATTAAGGGAATATTTTTAGTCTTTAATGGTCTGTTGTGACTGAAATTACAATGGGTCTGCAATGGCTTTGAGTATTTCCTTTTCCTTTTGATGTTTATGACGTCAGGAAGCCCTGTTGTTTACCATCGTCTCCTGGGCATGGTTGGATGTCAGTACCCTTCCTAACTTCATGACATGATTGATTGGTTGGTAATTAGTTTAATTCTGTTGTTTACTTTGTCTCCTGGGCATGGTTTGGTGATAGAATCCATTCTAATTCATACACCTTTAATCTCTTAAAAACTAGATCAAATGAAGTTCAGTTTAATTTTCATGAATCAAGTATACTTCTCCCTGATCTCTACAAGTGGATCCTTGGCACCCTAGTTTCCTACCTCTGAATTCCTTAACTTTTATATTACTGTTTTCATCATTATTCCTTCAAATTACACTTGTTTTAGATTTCATCTCATTCCAGTTCTAGTCCTAGTTAGTTTCAGATTACGTACAGGTTTCAGTCCTTGTGGATTCGACCTCGGTCTTACCGAGTTTATTACTACATCACAACCCTATACTTGGGGAGTGAACAACCACAAGAATACCCAAATCACAAAGGCAACATCATCATCACATATCCACTAATATAATAATTTGAATACAATGCTGAAAAGGAAATACATATATCAAAAATCAAAGCTCCAGAGGTTCGCTGCATGCTCCAAGCTTAACGCTGCTGCAACCTAACTCCACCTGCACGCATCTTTCATGCACAAGCTTATAGAAAGCTTAGTGGGTGGTGAAAGTGTGTGCACAAGGTTAGTGCCAAGTAAGCAATATCAGAGTAGTTAGAGTAAGCGAGAATATACAGGTAAGTCCATGAGTGCCATCAGCCATACCAAGGCTATGCGATGCAAGGCATGAATGCGAACGACCATATCAATGCAGAAACATGACAACCCAAAATGCTAAATACTGCGGATGCAATGCAATATGCAGTGCGAATGAAATGAACAAGCTGGAGTGAATTCGAGATGATAGTACGTAGTATCACAGGCTATGGGGTCTATCACAAGGGACTTCTATCCAAACCAGTCCTATACCTAAATTTGGATAGTCAGACTCAATGTGGTAAACTCCTGATCTCAGGTTAGTCATACACCCCAACCGAAACCTGACAGTTGCGAAGGTACACGTAACAAATAGTTGCGCACCACCAGCCCGAGTGAATAGTGAATGAATGAATGAGTATGCAACTCCTGCTCAATAAGTCCACATATCAATACTGTACATCTCTGGAATCAACACTGGAGTCTAGTACACTCCAAACTGGCTACTGCCCCAGCCGGCCACGTAGCCCAGCGAGTGGAAAAGACCTCACGACCCGCCTGTGAGTAGTATACCAATGCCTACCCGGCTCGTCGATAGCGGACCCATTTGGGAGCTGGTCAAACTCAGCCTAGCTTACAACCCCCTCACTAGGGCGGATAGGGCCACATCCCCTCCCAACCGACCACGACGTAGTGAGAGACGCGGCCTACTGGTATTCGACACTCGGGGGCTCATGTATCCACTCGGTCTAGACGTTGGGGGCGTCTCCTGGCCTTGGAAGTTTAGGAACTTTCACCCACAAACATCCAAAGTGCCCAGATGCTCGAACTAAAATATTTCCGGTGTCCCATCTGGCCATCCACGACATGCCTGTAGAGGTCACAGCCCTGATGTCGCTAGGGTGTACAGTATTCGCAATCACACAATGCAAGATGCATGAGTCATGCAGTCCAATCATGCATCAATCCTATGCATACCGTTCGCTCATGTGGAATAACTCCGCCTATCAGGGAGTCCCATAAACCGACTGTACTATGACATATGCAATGGTCAATCACATCTCACAATAAACATGCAGATGATGCGTATGGGCATGTAACATGATGTTATGCTGTCACATACTCATAATCGATATCAATAACCGGCATCAACAATCAGCCTCGACAATGTGGACATTTAACCAACACTGCCCCCAAGGAATGACCCACGTAAAGTCTAATATATAGTGGACCCATGGCCTCACTCAAGAGCTTAATACACATCACGATGGGCCTCCCACATGGGCCCAATATACATCACAATTGACTCCATCGCCTGACCCTTAAATGCATCACAATGGGCCTCATCATATAGACCTCATATTCATCACATTAGGCCTTAAACACTGGCTTAATACACATCACAATGGGCCTCAAATACAGGCCGCATATACATCACATTGGGCCTCAAACACGGGCTGCATATACATCTGTAACGCCCTGAAATTCGGGGGTCGAGTACGAACTCAACTCCCGAGTTCCAACGCATCACTTATGCAACATACATAATGATTTTTACATGTTGTCTGAGTTAGAGCAATAAACATGAATGAGATTATACCAAAACAGTAATTCATACTCCAGTTCAATTGTATAAAGGCAAGCGGAAGACTGAAATTGTATATTTAAGGTATGTAAAGAACAAAATTTTTATGAACACCTGAGTATGAACACTAACTGAGTACCCATATACATATACTGTTTCTGAATCAAAAATCAAAATACAGTCTAAAAGATGAGTCCTGAAATCCCCGCGATGCAGTCGGCCTAAGCAAAGCCGTCAGAGTACTGCATAAATGAGAACTCATCCTGGTCCTCGTCGAAATCGGGCTCCGGCTCCTAAACCGACGCGCCGTCTATACCTGTGACAGAGTCTGGTTGGTGTTACAAACACCGTCCCGTAACGTGGGAGTGAGTAGCTAACTCAGTGGAACAATAAAGCATAGGTTAACATGTTATCAATTCAATCAAGCAGAAATGATAAAACAGTACAAATCAAATAAGTTTAACTACTCTTGTTAAATGCAAGCATGAAATGACATGATGATGTATACCCTTGCCAAACCACCCTCATGCGATATCATCTTACGTTCGCGAATGCATACCTCCCTCAGTGCTCCACATCTACTAGGCACATGCGGTGCAATGATGAGCATGATTACCGAGTTGTTATTAGTCCGTTTCAAACATCAGTATTGGGAAACTAAGGTACCTCTCTTGTATCATTCCCAAACATGATCCATTCTAGGGCCGTCAATCCTAGTTAAGCTCATACGGTATTATGGTTCGAGAGGCATCGCGAAGGCATCGCAAAGGGCTCGTCACCCGTCAGCACGGATACAGATATCACCGTATGCAGCTCAATTGCTGACCGTCAGCTCGAGTACAGGTCTTACCGTACTCGGCTCAATCGCTGGCCGTAAGCTCGAGTACAGGTCTCACCGTACTCGGCTCTACTCATACTCTAGTTGCTGTGAAGGGCTCGTCGCCACTCACAGACCTTTGGAGTATACTCGAAGATACTACAGAGGACTCGTCGCCCGTCAGCACGGGTACAAATTTCACCGTACTCAGCTCTCGCCGTAAGTATCGACAGCTCGAATACAGTGTCCCATACTACCGTATTCGGCTCACGACTTTGGGTTGCTCAATGGTCACTACGGGGAGGCACTTGGCCCCAGCATAGGCCGACAGCTCGGCCACGGTGTCCCATACCACCATGTCCGGCTCATGAGTCTTAACGGATCGAGGTACCATGGTTAACGGGATTGCCACTGGTAAGTTTGGTACCCTAGGTTCAAACAGTAATGACCAAACATGGTGAACACACATTCGACAATCGGGTTACTTGACGAGCCTGACTAGCTCGAGCGCACAACAAGTTGGCGATATGAAGCGCAATAGCACTCCGTGTGGCCAACCACTATCGCCAACCGAAGTACGACTCGGGTTCGTCAGACACATCCCGTGTGGCGACATGAATTTCAGCCACAACCTCAAGTCTAGTACCGAATGTCTGGACTATAGACATAGTCCCAACCTCAATCAATTTTCATCCATAGCATGTGGAGTAAAGCATGATAAACAAAGTAATACAAGCATGTTAGCAGGCATGTCATAAGGCATGTTATAAAGCATGAAGTAAAGCATGTTGTAAAGCATGTTATAGAGTACTATACAAATAGGGATACAATTACATATACATCACAAGTGAGTGGTTAGAGTAAACCACCACATGGAGGGAATCCTACATGTCTCTAAGGTAGTCGAGAATTCCATATCAGCACCGACCTACGGTGCCAACATCTAAGCATGTGCTCACACAAGCATTTACACAAACACTTAGAGTACACTATTTCAACATACATGACGTATGTTAGTAAAATATGTATTAGGACTATCTTCTCGCCAAGCGAGTATTTTATACGTGTATATCGTAATCATACAGCAAATAATCATGACAATTATATTTCCAAAATTTACACATATACGGTATTTCTAGAATACACAATTTCAACATACATAGTGTTTACAAGCGAACATGTATTACGGCGATTCCTTTCGCCAAACAAGTATTTTATCCATATAACGTATAACCATACATCAAATAAACATGTCAAATACTTTTCCAAAAAAATACGTATACGGTATTTCTACGTATACCTAGAGTATGTGAAATTCCATATTCTACAACGTTAATCGAAACAGAAAACGGAAAGCACTTTGTGCATGTGCAATTGCATGCAGATCATGAATCTATCATTATCTGACATTGAAAGCGTTGAAAACCGTAACCTATACACCTAAAGTCCTCACCTTTCTCTTTGGAATCTCAACGGATCTGTAAGGTTTGGTGAGCTTCCGTATTCGGGAGTTTCCTAGCCTAAAGAGTGGAATCGGTTAGTTATTTCACAACCTACAGTCTATACACCTCAAATCAGATCTAGGGTTAGGGTTTCTCACCTTAAAACGGAGTTGATATCGCCGGGAAAGCGCCTGGAAAGAGGCGGTGCGATGATTGAAAGCAGTAGGAGGAAGGTGCTCCCACAAATCCTGAGTTTTCTCTCTCTTTTCTCTCTCTCTCTCTCTAGGGTTTTATCCCAAATTCGTATGGCTGTGAGAGGGGCTGTTCTAAGGCCCTTTTATAGCCTAAAACCTCTCCAGAATAGACTCAGGTTCAAGGGTTACTGCTATTATAAGCATTTCGGCGCTTTTCCAGCTCAAAAGAGGGTTTCTGGCGGCCCTCCTTGAGCCAAACTCCAGACTTAAGTTCACAACTCATGGATCTACGTGGGATTACGTTTTCAACTCGATCGGATTCCCAGATCACACGTGGCGGACCAGTTTCAGTTCAACGGTCAGTGGGCCACGATCCGAAATTCCAAGTACATGTAAATGTTCCTGAAATTTTTCCTGATCCGAGGGTGTAATTTGGTCTGATTCTGACGGCTAGTTGCTTAATACTGATGCGCAAGCGAATGGTGCCAGATCACTATTCCAGATATTTATTTTGTAAAGGAAAGAGTGATTTTCACACTCCCTCGCTCCGGACTCAAGCGAATGGCCGTGGGACATCGACTGGACCTGATTTCTGAGGTGGTTGTCAAGCCCAGTGAAGTGGTCCTAGTTCCTTAACTTCGTTTGAATCGGACTTCCGATGTGCGGTCTAGACCTAATACGAAGTTTCATTTCATTCCCGAGAGCAGCCGGGTAATGAGTTTGGTTCTAAACTTTAGGGTAACCTAGAGTCACTGATTTTGCAAGTTTTGGGTCTTGCAGATCGTATTTAAAGCGATCCCAACGGATTTCATGGCTAATCGAGTTTTGCACTTAGTTAACTTTGTTAAATTTCTAAAGGATTTAATCCTAATTGATTTCTGGTCGAGATGGTACTCGAGCCAAAGTACGAAAATTTACGGGTCGGTACAACATCACATAGGCCGAATACACATCACAATGGGCCTCAACTACGGGTCGCATATACATCACATAGGTCTCGACAATCGGCCTCGGCAATTAAAATTGGCCTCGATACCCGGCCTCAACAATCAGAATCGGCCTATACAATCGGCCTCGACAAATCGGAATCGGCGTCGACAATCGGAATCGGCTTATACAATCGGCCTCGACAAATCGGAATTGGCCTCGATACTCGGCCTCGACATTCGGAATCGGCCTACTCAATTAGCCTCGACAATCGGAATCATCCTCGATACTCGACATCGACAATCGGAATCAGCCTATACAATCGGCCTCGACAAATCAGAATCGGCCTCGATACCTGGCCTCGACAAATCGGAATTGGCCTATACAATCGGCCTCGATACTCGGCCTCAACAATCGGAATCGGCCTATACAATCGGCCTCGATACTCGGCCTTGATAATCGGAATCGACCTTTACAATCGGCCTCGACAAATCGGAATTGGCCTCGATACTCGGCCTCGACGATCGGAATTAGTCTCGATACTCGGCCTCGACAATCAGAATTAGTCTCGATACTTGGCCTCGACAATCGGAATCGGCCTATACAATTGGCCTCGACAAATCGAAATTGGTCTCGATACTCGGCCTTGACAATCGGAATCAGCCTATACAATTGGTCTCCACAAATCAGAATCGGCCTAAATACTCGGCCTCGACAATCGGAATCAGCCTATACAATCGGCCTCGACAAATCGGAATTGGCCTCGATGCTCGGCCTTGACAATCGGAATCGGCCTCGACAAATCGGAATCAACCTCGATACTTGGCCTCGACAATTGAAATCGGCTTATACAATCGGAATCGGTCTCGATAATCGGTGAGAATGGGCTTAACAAGGCCTAAGGGAAGGTCACAATGTGGACATCCAACCATCATTGCCCATCAATGTGGACATTCAACCAACATTGCTCCCAAGAAGTGACCCATATAGGGTCAAACATATAGTGGGCCCATGGCTTCACACAAGGGCCTAATACACATCACGATGGGTCACATCCATGGGCCTCTCATACATCAGGTGGGTCGCATCATATGGGTCACATATACATCACAATGGACCTCATTATATGTGCCGAAAATACATCACAATGGGCCACACCATATGGGCCATAAATACACAATAGGTGGACCCTACACATGAGCCTAAAATACATATCATTGGCCTCATCGCACGAGCCTCAAATACATAACAACGGGTCGCATCATATGTAACACGTACATCATGGTAGGCCCACCGTCCCATGTTGGATGGTGCGGCAGATACATCGCCAAGGTGGGCCCCACGTCCAGGGATGGACGATGTGGATACAAAAATACATCAAGGTCAGGCCCACCGTTCAGATTTGTTGGATGGTGTGAATGAAACATTACTTTATGGTGGGCCCCGCACGATGCACGGTGGATGTAACACATATATCATGTGAGGCCTACAACACGCTGGACAGCGTGGACGCAATACATACTTCACGATCAGATCCACAGAACTTGCTAACGTCAATACATCAGCTATATAGCTGGGCCAGCAGAAGTACGGCGTGGATATAAAACACTTACATCAAGGTGTGGCCCACCGTCCAGATTTGCTAGATAGTGAAGATATAAAAATACATCAAGGTGTGGCCCCGTCAAAATGGATGGGCGGTGGATATACAATACATACATCCAAGGTGGGACCACCGTCCCAATCCAGCGGACGGTGTGGATGAAATGAATACATCAAGGTGGGCCCTGCACGCTGCAGGTGTACAGCCTGCATGAAACACTTGCATCACGGTGGCCCTCGAGCAGCTAAAATGCTGCTGGGCTGCTGTCCAGTAGCCCAGCAGATGGATGGAGCTGATAAAATACATAAAATCATGGTGGATCCCACCGTCCCTGATGGACGGTGAGGATACAACAAATACATTAGGGTCGGGTCCACGTGCCATCAAGGTGGACCAGAACATCACAGTATGGCTCTCCAGCATACAACGATGGAGATGGATGGACGGTGGAGAAACAAGTACATCATGTGGGCCCAAAGGACTGTTGACGTCCATCCAGCAGCCGGTTAGCTGGTGTGGGGTCCACGTCCCATGGACGGGTGAGATCTAACACATACATCACGCTATAGCCTACATAATCCGCACTGACTGGATTCCAGGCACGTGCACCACGTGTGGGACCATCTGAATTTCAGATCTCTCTCATTCTCTTGCACTGCCGTGAAATGATCTTTACAAGGGATGGACGGTAAGGGTCACACGTACAGTGGATGGATCCCACCTTCTGGTGGACGGCGTGGATGCAATAGATGGATGGTGTGGATGAAATCCATCCCGTCCAGCCACATACATGAGGTGGGTCCCACACACGTGGCCCACATATATCATATATATAATATTTATTATTTTATTATATATATATATATATATATATATATATATATATATATATTAACTAGTTAGTATACTCCACTGACAGGTCACACCTCACTGTAACCACGTCCATCGGCCTTGGACGCTGGACGTTGTGAGTACAACACAGCCATCATGGTGGGTCCCTCATGGACGTGGCCCACCTAATTTGCATCAATCTGATATTTGTGTTTTTCCCTACATTTGGCCTGTCCAAACGGGATGCCAGGTGGGCCTCACTCGATGGACGACATGGATAAGATGCATACTTCATGGTGGGGTCCATCCGGGTGGGCCACATGGCTATATTATCACCAACAAAAATGAAAGAGAGGGAGAAAGAGAAAGAGAAAGGGAGAAAGAGAGTAAGGTGGAGATGGGAGGGACCCTGCCACTATGGGTCCCTCTAAATACAATGAATACATTAAGTGGGTCCCATTACAAGTGGGTCCTAAATCAAAACAACGAGATGATGAACACCCACCTCGAATTCCTTCATTTCTCCTTTCGCCTATAGGTTCTAGAGCTCCAAGGGGTGTGATTCAACGGTCGAGATCGGCTTTGAAGGGTTGGATTGAGTGGTAGGGAGTGGGCCACACAATGCTTCTCTCATGGAGGTTGGGATGTTGGAGTTGCTCCCATGGAGCTTGGGAGAGAAATGAGAGAGAGAGAGAGAGAGAGAGAGAGAGAGAGAGAGAGAGATGTGATGTGAGTGATGGAGTGATGGGGAGAGGGATGGTGAAAGATGAGTGATGGGTGATAGATGTGTACTTGGTTGTAAGAGAGAGTTGACTTTAAGTAAGGTTTTATTAAGAGAGGGATGAGTTGGGTTGCTTGTACTTGATTGATGGATTGATGTGATGTGTCGTAGAAATGCCATCGGTATTTGCATAGCGCGGTGTTTTCCTTGAACCAAACGAGGGTCCACATCTTCTGGCCTGGGTATCACTTCAGCGCGTGAGACGCGGCGACGGCGCGGTCGCAAGGATACAAGTATTGGGTCGAGCCGACTCAAATATGCATGACTCGGCTTGGGATCGCGAACAAACATCAGATACAGGTCGAGGGTCGCCGGAATTCGACCAGGAAGACCGCGGAAGCCTACGAAACGGTACGGTCTAGGAAACGGTCCTTACACTACTTACAACCATCGGGGGTGAGTACACCTTCCTGCATGATATCTCCAATTAATAGAGGAAACATGGATTTTAAACTGGGAGTAATACAAATCATTCCTAAATTTCATGGACTAGATTTTGAAAGTCCATACTTGCACATCAACGTGTTCGACGAGATAGTCGGCACATTGCACTTTCCAAACGTATCTGATGACACAATAAGACTGAAGTTGTTTCCCTTCTCATTAAAGGAAAAGGCTAAGTCGTGGTTGCATTCCTTAAAGTCGTGATTTATCGGCACATGAGCCGAGATGACCCGTGAGTTCCTTAAAAAGTTCTTCCCATTTCACAAAACAAATACTTTAAGGAAGACAATCATGAATTTTTCCCAAAAAGAGGAAGCGACCTTCTTCTAATGTTGGGAGCGATACAAGGATCTCATCGATTCGTGTCCACATCATGGATATGAAATATGGCGGGTAATAAAATTTTTCTATAATGGATTGACTTCGCCCATGCGCCAATTTGTAGAGATGATATGTAATGGCAAATTCATGAACAAGGAGGCGATGATGCGTGGGATTATTTTGATTAACTCGTTGAAAATGCGCAATCATGGGACACCTCCCCAAGATCCACCACTTCTTAGCCTACTCAGCTAAGAGAGAAAGGATGCATCTACATCTTAAAGGAAGAAGACGATATGAGTACAAGAGTGGACAATCTTATAAGGAAAGTCGAGGCCATGTAACTTAAGAAGGTGGAACCTGTTAAACCCGATGAGGTTGTGGAAGTTGTTTGCGGTATTTGTGCTAGAAATGTATATATAACTGAGAATTGTCCTGCAATTCCTACTTTTTAAGGGATATTGAATGAACAATCAAATGCAGTTAAAAACTACCAACGCCCATTCAGCGAACCCACCTCAAATACATATAATTCCAGTTGGAGGAACCATCCAAACATCCGCTAGAGGAACGGACAAATGGCGACTCCTCAAGAGGTCCTTACCTAACTTCTGAATTAAAGGAAAGTTCAAGAGGATCCAGTTCAAAAATTTGTACAAAATCAAGATCTCTTCAATCAAGGCACACTTCAAGCATTCCAAGACCTTACTAAGGCCATACAACGGATTGAGTCACACCTAGTAGCTGGGGAGAAATGGACCTTTCCAGCCCAACCTCTACCCAATCCAAAGCCGCAATGTGAAATAAGTGACCCTAGCTCTTTTCATCACCTAGAGCAAGCTAAATCCATCACGACTCTGAGAAGTAGAAAGACGATTGATAAACTATCCCGATAAGGGATGAAAAGCCTAAGGACTCGGTAGAAGTTGAGAGAGATGATGGACCTAGTATTGCTCTACACGAGGAAGAACTGGAAATATCATACAAGCCGGTTATGCCATTCCCCCAGCGGTTGATTGCACCAAAACCCCTGTCGAACTCTAAGGATATTTTGGAGGTTCTAAAACAAGTGAAGATCAACATTCCTCTCTTTGATGCCATGAACGAATACCATCATATGCCAAGTTCCTAAAAGACCTTTGTACAAAACATACAAAATAAAATTTTGTTAATTGAAAAAGTGAGTGTCATCCTAGAATAAGATATGCCACAAAAGCACAAAGATCTGGGTATCCTAACTGTCTCATGTGTAATTGGGGACTATCGGATCGAGCACGTACTTCTTGATTTAGGAGCAAGTGTAAATCTGATTCTTAACTCAGTATATGAACATCTCGGTCTCGGTGAATTAAAACCCACAAGACCACACTTCAATTAGCTAATCGATCGATTCGAATACTAAGAGGAATGATAGAGGATGTGCTTGTCCAACTCGACAAATTCTACTACCCAGTAGATTTTATCGTTTTGGATACACAACCCATTATAGGTGCGAGCACTCAGATTCCAGTCATCATAAGCCGCCCATTCCTAACAACATCAAACACAATCATCAATTGTAGGAATGGGGTGATGAAATTTACTTTCGGGAATATGACATTAGAGCTAAATATTTTCAATAGGTGCAAACAACCCGAGGAATTTGATGATGTCCACGAAATCAATCTGATCGAATCATTCATGGAAGATAGAGCTACCCTGACTCTATACTCTAATGCTCTAGAGATGTGCTTGGTCCACTCCCCTAATTTATACAATGATATGATTAGGGAGATTGATGCCATACTTGATGTAACACCGGTACTTGAAGTTGACCGACGGAGACCACAATTTGAAAAATTGCCCCTAAATGATACAAAGCCTCCGCCGTCAAGCATCAATGTGTTGAAGCTTAATCTAAAACCATTGCCGGTTGATCTTAAATATGCCTATTTGGGTCAAGATGAGATATTTTTAATAGCGACTTCTGCCCACTTGGATGAGAAACAGGAGAGTATGCTTAAAGCTACTCTAAAAGAACACAAGGGAGCCTTTGAATGGACCATCATGGACCTCAAGGGAATTAATCCTTTAATTTGTACTCACCACATTTACCTCGAGGATAATACGAAAACGTCTAAACAACCTCAACGAAGACTGAATCCAAACATGAGTGAGGTAGTTAAAACTGAGGTACTTAAGCTATTGAATGTGGGTATCATATACCCAATATCCAATAGCCAATGGGTGAGTCCAACTTAGGTGGTTCCTAAGAAGTTCGGGATCACCATTGTAGCCAATGCCAATAATGTAACTTATGCCAATTAGAGTCACAATTGGTTGGAGGATGCACATTGACTACAGGAAGGTGAACACCGTCACTAGGAAAGACCTTTCTAGACGGTTATTCGGTTTATAATAAAATAGAGATAGCCCCTGAAGACCTAAGAGAAGACTATGTTTACATGTCCATTTGACACTTTCGCATACCGAAGGATGCCATTCGGACCATGTTATGCCCCCGCCACATTCCAGCGATGTATGTTGAGTATCTTCTCAGACATGATGGGGTAATTTTTAGAGGTCTTCATGGATGACTTCTCTGTATTTAGTTCGTCTTTCAGTAATTGCATCAAAAATCTGAAACATGTGCTGAAAAGATGTGAAGAGAAGAACCTGGTGCTTAATTGGGAAAAGTGTTACTTCATGGTTCAGAAGGGAATTGTGTTTGGACTTATCATATCGTCCAATAGAATAGAGGTGGATAAAGCCAAAATCGACCTTATCTCTGATCTACCTCCTCCCAAAAGCATTCGGGATGTGCATTTCTTTTTAGGACATGCCGACTTTTATAGGAGATTCATAAGGGACTTCAGTCAGATATCTCGTCCCTTATGTAATCTACTTCGAAAGGACATTCCATTCGAGTGGTCGGAAGAATGCCAAAAAGTTTTCTCCAAGCTTAAAGGCATGTTGACTAGTACTCCATTAATCATGCAACCACCTGACTAGATCCTGCTTTTTGAGATTATGTGTGATGCATCCGATTATGCTATTGGGGCTATGTTAGGTCAAATTAAGGGAAAAAAAGCCATACATGATCTATTACGCAAGTAGAACTCTAAACTCTCCCCAAATGAATTACTCAACTATGGAGAAGGAACTCTTAGCCATAGTCTTTACACTAGACAAGTTTAGATCCTACTTGATTGGATCCAAGATCGTAGTATTCACAGATCACTCAGCACCGAAGTACTTACTTTCTAAGAAGGATGTTAAGCCCTGATTGTTGCGATCGATCCTACTACTCCAAGAATTTGATATCGAAATCTGTGACAAGAAAGGAGTAGAAAACGTAGTGGTCGATCATCTTTCTAGGCTTATTCTCTCTGATTCAATTAAGATGACCCATATCAATGACACATTCTCTGATGAGCAACTCTTTAAAGTCTCTCAATCACCATGGTTCTCTGACATTACCAATTATCATGCTGTAGGTATCACGCCAACACATTGGACTAAGTAAGATAAAAAGAAATTTTTTACTGAAGTATATAAGTATATCTGGGACGACCTAAACTTATTCAAATATTGCCCAGATCAGATCATAAGGAGATGTGTGCCAGACGATGAACATCAAAGAGCAATCTCCTTCTGTCATTCTAATGCTTGTGGGGGCCACTTTTTGGCTAAGAAAATCATAGGAAAAATTCTTCAGTGTGGCTTTTACTGGCCCACTTCGTTCAAAGATGCTAATGAATTCTGCAAGGCATGGGAATGCTATAAAAAATTGGGTGGATTGTCCTATCGAAACACGATGCCTCTGAACCCCATTCTGACCATTGAGGCATTTGATTGTTGGGGCATCGATTTCATGGGACCATTTCCCTAATCCTTTGGAAATCTGTACATCTTGCTCGCAGTAGACTATGTCACTAAATGGGTTGAAGCGATTCCATGCCGAAACAATGACCATCACACGGTCATTAAGTTTCTCAAAGAAAATATCCTTTCTCGGTTCGGTACGCCTCAAGTCATAATTAGTGATGGAGGGTCTCACTTCTGTAACAGGCCATTTGAAACACTAATGAAGAAATATGGCATTACTCACAAAGTGAGTACCCCCTATCACCCACAAATAAGTGGTCAGACAGAGATATCCAATAGGAAAATCAAACAAATCCTGGAGAAAATGGTGAACCCTAACCGTTAGGATTGATCAATTCGATTGACCGACGCTTTATGGGCTTACCATACCGCATACAAGACCCCTATTAGAATGTCTCCATTCACACTCGTCTACGAAAAAGCCTGTCAATTGCCCGTGGAGTTGGAACACAAGGCCTACTGGACGATCAAGAAACTAAATCTTAATTTGGACAATGCTGGTATGTTACGCAAATTACGAATTAATGAACTAAAAGAAATCCTGAACGACACATATGAGAACTCGAGGATTTACAAGGACATGATAGAGAAGTTCCATGATAGGAATATTCTTTGGAAAACATTCGAGCCACATCAAAAGGTCCTACTGTATAATTCTCATCTTCATCTATTTTCAAAAAAATTGAGATTTCAATGGACGGGCCCTTTCATTATAAAAATCGTTTATCCTTATGGGGCTATCGAAATCGAGAACCCAACGAATGGTAATGATTTTAAAGTTAATGGTCATCAATTGAAACTATTCGTTGAGAAATTGATACATTCATCCCTTTGATTGATCCTATATATCAAGATTGACCTCCTAGTCTGATGGAGGTATAGTTAGGTTTATTACTTTCCTAGAATTTAAGATTATGTTATTTTAAGTTTTAGTTTGTTATATTTTTCATGCTAACCCATCTACATGTTGAGATCCTTTGAAACAAACCTTCTCTCTCCTTCTTCAGGTACTATCTTCCCATCACTTCTCTTTATTTTCGTTGTCTCAATTACATGGAATGTTTGCATCTTTTACATTGAGGACATTGTAGATCATAGGTTGGGTGTGTGAATTAGATAGACTAATAAGTGTTTTATATTTAGTTTTCGAGCAAAAGGCAAAAATTTTAATTTTTTTTAATAAATTTTTCAAGTTAAAAATCGGTTGGGAAAGTGATAGTTTATGCAATTAAGAATGTTTTGAGTGTTATGATGTGATTGAGAGTTGAACTTTTGAGTTGTTGGAGTTTGATCAAATGAGTAAACTACTGATAAGTTCTTCCAATTAATTGGTTAAAAGGATAGTTTGAATATCACTTTTCTGATTCACAATTCACACTTGACATATTTTCTAAGGAGGACACTAGAATTCCTGATCTTAGTATGTACATCATTGATAGGTATTGATAGGGCTAGGCAGAATCCGCACCGATCCGACCAGATCCGATCCAAACCGAAGGCCAGGATCGGGTTGGATCGAGTTGGCCCACTCAGATCCGACCGTACATCGGATCGAGTTCGGGTCAGTGGTCAATTCGGACTGATTCGATCCGATTGGATCCGATCTGGACTGTAACGACTCGAAAAATTCCGTACAATGGCCCGAGTACCACCTCAGGCAGAAATCGCTTAGAATCAAATCCTTTAGAAATTTGACAAAGTTAACTAAGTGCTAAACTAGATTAGCCATGAAATCCATTTGAATCACTTTAAATATGATCTGCAAGACCCAAAACTTGTAGAATCATTGACGCTAGGTTACCCTAAAATCTAGGATCAAACTCATTACCCGACTGCTCTCGGGAGCACATTGAAACTACGTATCAGATCTGGACCGCGCATCGGAAGTCCGAATAATACGAAGTTATAGACTTAGGACCACCTCGCTGAGCTTGATAACCATCTCAGAAATCAAATCCAGATAATGTCCCAGCGCTATTCGCTTGAGCCCGGAGCGAAGAGTGTGAGAAATGTGAAATTAATTAAAGGTAAAATACAAATTTATGAAATCTGGCATGTGTCGCTTGCGGACAATTTGTAAGCAACAAGACCGTCAGAATCTGACCCAAATACACCCTTGGATCAGGAAAAATTTCATATACATGGCAGTGTACTTGAAATTTCATATCGAGATCCGCTGACCGTTGAACTGAAACTGGTCTGCCATTTGTGATCTGGAAACCCTACTGGAACGAAAACTTAATGGTACCTAGATCCAGTATTGGTGAGCTTAAGTCCGACCTTTGGCTCAAGGGGGGCCGCCAGAAGTGTTCCGTTGAGCTGGAACAGGCTCACTTTGGTTATAACCTAAGTATACCTTGACCTTAGGTCTATTTGGTGTGATTTTAGGCTATATAAGGACCATAGAACCCTCTCTCATTCAGCCATACGAATTTGAGAAAAACCCTAGAAAAGTGAGAGAAAGTGAGAGAGTTGTGGGAGGATTCTTCCTACCCTTTTCCCCCTGCCATTCTACAAGCTCAACCACTCCATTCTCATCGCTTTCCCGGCGATTTCGACCTCATTTTTAGGTAAGAAACCCTAACCCTAATCTGTTTTGGGGTTGTGATAGTTGTAGGTTATGAAATAGCTAACCTATTTCATTATATAGGTTACCAAACTGCCGAATACGAAAGCTTAGCAAACTTATCGAATTCGTTACGATTCTACGACGAAAGGTGCGGACTTTAGGTGTGTAGGTTATGGTTTTCAACGCTTTCAATGTCAGATAATAATAGATTCATGATCTGTATGTAATTGTACATGTACAAAGTGCTGTCTGTTTCGCTTTTCGGTTATACGATAACTATGTTGAATATACTGTATTCCTAGTATTTGTACAAAGTACCGTATACGTATAAAATTTGGAAATGTGTTTGCCATGATTATTTGTTGTATGAACATATTATATATGTGTAAAATACTTGCTTGGCGAAAGGGCTCGCCTTAATACATGTTTTGCTAATATACACTATGTATGTTGAAATAGTGTATTCTAAGTGTTTGTGAAAATGCTTGTGAGAGTAAGTGCTTGGATGATGGTGCTTTAGGTGGGTGTTGAGATGGGATTCTCAACCACCTTAGAAACGTATATGATTTCCTCTATGATTGGGTGTTTAATTTAATCGCTTACTATGAAATATATGTGTTTGTATTTCTTGTTTACATTGTGCCTGTAACATGCTTTATGACATGTTTGTTAACATGGTTGAATTACTTTGTTTATTATGCTTTACTCTACATGCTCTGAATAAGGATTGATTGCGTTTGGGACTATGATTATAGTCCAGACAATCGGTACCAGACTTGAGTTCGTGGTTGAGATTCATTTCATCACGTAGGATGTGTTTGACGAACCCGAGTCGTACTTCCGTTGGCGACAGTGGTTAGGCCATGCGAACTGCTTATGCATTTCATGTCGTTCAGTTGATTGTGCGCTCGTGCTAGTCAGGCTCGTCAAGTAACCCGATATGTCTAATATATGTTCATCATGTTTGGACGCTACTGCTTGAACCTAGGGTACCAAACTTACTAGTGAAATCCCGTTAACCATGGTACCTCGATCCACTAAGACTCATGAGCCGGGCATGGTGGTATGGGACACCGTGGTCGAGCTGTCGGCCTACGCTGGGGTCACGTGCCTCCCCGTAGTGACCAGTGAGCAACCTTGACTCGTGAGCCGAATACGGTAGTATGGGACACTGTATTCGAGCTGTCGGCCTACACTGATTGGTGACGAGCCCTTCATAGTGACCTCGAGCATACTCTGAATTTGCGGTGAGGCGACGAGTTTTGCCGCGGTGTATAGAGTATGAACTAGGCCTGTATCAATTTAGTGATGAACCGTTAAAAAGGTGATGGGGGAGTGGTGTAATGGTTGCGTGTAACAGCCCTGACAGCCTTTGTAGCGCCCTAGAACCACACTATCATATGAGTTTATCTAGGTTTGACGACCCTAGAATGGATCATGTTTGGGAATGATACAAGGGAGGTACCTTAGTTTTCCAATCCTGCTGTTTGAAATGGACTAATAACAACTCGGTAATCATGCTCATCATCGCACTACATGTGCCTGAAGATGTGGAGCATTGAGGAATGAACGCATGCCTCGAACGTAAGATGGTGTCGCATGAGGGAGTATGTCGGTGAGGGCATGCATCATGACTGCATTTCATACTTGCATTAATAAGAGTAGTTAGCATTGTTCGATTGTACTGCTTTATCATTACTGCTTGACTGCATTGATAACATGTTAACCTATGCTTTATTGTTCCACTGAGTTAGCTACTCACTCCCACGTTACGGGACGGTGTTGTACACACCAACCAGACTCTATCTTAGGTGCAGATGAGGTGACGACTCAGGAGACTGAGCCGGACTATGACGAGGACCAGGACGAGTTCTCGTATATGCAGTATGCCGGTGGCTTTGCCTAGACTGCCTGGATCGACGGGACTTACAGGGTTTACTTCTCTAGTTGTATTTTTGACATTTTTATCGTAAAACAGATACATGTATATGGTGACTCAGTTGGGTTCATACTCTGGAGATTGTGATGGTTTTGTTTCTTTTACATACAATTATATACAGTTTCAGTCTTCCGCTTGCCTTTATACAATTGATCTGGAGTATGAATTACTGTTTTGGTATAATCTCACTCATGTTTAATGCACTAACGCAGACAACATTTAATCTATGTTGCATAAGTGATGTTTTGGAACTCGAGAGTTGAGTTGCTACTCAACCCTCGAATTTCAGGGCGTTACACGGACCGATCTGATCCGATCCGGTTGGGTATATCTAAGATATTTTTAACATTTTTTTTCACTTTTTTACCTACCCAACTACCCTCACCCGAACGCCCTAATCTTTATCCTAACGAGCAGTGCCGCACGGCCTGCACCCACCCATCTCGATCCGGCCACTCAATAGCCCAGGAACCATCATCACCATTCATCTTCTCCATTGATCAGGCAGGTACCGTAGGTTCCATTTTATTTTTATTTTTTTTTAAATTTTGTCGTGTATTTTGGAGCGGTGGCCCGCCCTGGCTCGCTGGTGGTCCCCCCACACTGAAATCTGATGGACCAATCTGCTTTCGATGCACCCAGATTGTACAAAAAGGGTTCATAGTTCACCTAGTTCGCTTCGTACGTGATACCTGAAAGATCCTTGTAGATCGTAAGATCTAATCCATCTAATTAAAAGACGTATTTTCCAATCATCTATTGGTGGGGAACTGACTAAAGTGTGGTCAGGATATTCCAACGTGGCAGTTTTAGGGTCATCGCACATCCAAAATGGGATCATCACATGGACAATTTGGATCACCACACCATGGACCCCACTAACCCAGACTGTGTATGTGCATCAGGACAACTGGAAACGTCTACAACACCAGTTGCAGACCGAATGTACAACATCGAGAGCTCAGCGGGGCCCACTGTATCTGCGTGTAAAATTCATTCCTTCCGTCAGATTTTCCCCCTCATTTTTTTAAAATTTTCAAAAAAAAAAAAAAATAGAAGGACCGATTCGAACCGGACCCAATCGGATCCGACTCGGTTTCCTTGACCGAGTCAGACTCAGTTCGGATCAGGCTAGCAGTGCATTGGATCGAATCGAGTTCAGGTCAGTCCATGGAAATTTCGGACCGAGTCGAGTTGGACCCAATCCGGTCCGACTCGACTCAATGCCCAGCTCTAGGTATTGAGGACCAAGTTTGGAGAATTTTATCCACTTTAAAAAGATGAAAGATGCCAGTTAAAAAACAGTAATTCGACAAAAAGGCTATGTACTTTAAAGAAAATTTCACTGGAAAAGACTGTTTAATGAGAATACCGAAAGAATGTTAAAAAGACTGTCGAGTTAAAATCCAAAACTGAAAGAATATGCAGATACTGTCAGACTTGGCAAACTCACCCATCCAAGCCATCCTTCAATATAAAGGCTATGATGGATGTTCATGTGCAAAGGGAAAGAGCCAATTTATCAAAGGGTTGAAATAATCTAGTGAAGAGCTTTCTTTTTTCCACCATAGAAAAGGAGAGTCTAAACATTTGGATAATTGGAAGTTAAAGTCCTTACCTAGTGTACTAGGTCGGACAGTATTGGAGCATATATAATGATGAGAATGATTCAAGCTGTATGATTACAATGGATCCATATTAGGATGACTATGATTTTCTCTTACTAAGTTGTATTATTTAGATTATACGTATCTCGCTTTCTACCTGTCCTTGTATACCAACAACTCTATAAATAAAACACGAATCCCCTCCATATTTTACAAATAACATCCTAAGTTTCTATGTATCACAGTAGGAAATCTGTAGATTTTCCTTATTAAAGCAAACCTTTTTCAACTGATTTTAAATTATTTTAAATGGAGGCAGCCTTGTGATGTAGAGTGGGTTGCAGACACTTTCATTGCCAAGATGGACTAGAGAAGGCCCGATAGGAGGCGAAAGTGATCAAGACCATTAGAACCTTAAAATAGCCGTATCTTACAAACTGGAATGATTTTTTTGACATATCATGTATGATTTTGAGGTAGGAGAAGCTTCTTTAGCCAACCAACCCACTACATTGTGTTGCCGATGCTGGTTTTGCAAGATTCCTTCTGATCGACGATCAAAAGTCCATTTTATTTTCATTTTTACTATAAATAGCAAGTTATAGTTTAATCATAACTTGATCCTTTGAGTTATAGGAGTCGTGGCTTAGAAAAATTAGGAGAATAATGTGGTTAGGCCAAATTGAACACTTCTTATTTTTGGCCGAAAACCATGAAGTCTAGTAGGAATCATGACCGTCTATAAATAGTAAGTTTGCTATTTATAGTAAGCCACGTTTTTAGGGAGTTAATGTTAGAGTTAGCTAGAGTCTAAAACTTCGTACTAGGTTCGAGCTGGTTATTTAAAGGATTGTAAATTTGTTATTTATTTATTTATTTATTATCATCAATTCATTTATTTCGAATTTATTAGAAATTATTTATAATTTTATCCCTTGTAAATTCAAGGAAGCTCTGTGAGAAGTCCAGAGAGCTCCATGGATTCAAAGTAGTTAGTCCATGAGGAAGACGGTGATGGACCTCATCACGTCCTTCCCTGCGTCACCTTGCCCACTGGCATGCAGGAAAGCACACTTATTAGTGTGGCTCACCTAAACATGGATCATATTGTCATGTGGATAGGCAATGCTCTTAGCATGCAGACCTCCCCGACTGTATCCAACAACCGAGTTTGTACATAATATCAACAGTTTTGGTCACTTGAGCACTACCCAACCTCTTAAGGACTGGAAACCAACCTAACCTGAATTCCAATACAAGGTGCCCGACCCAAACTCCTCTATACTAAACCCAAACCAACCCAACCCAACCCAAATACAGATGATTATTCCCAACCTAACCTAACCCGAACTGGCCCAAATACATGTGATTATTCCCAACCAAATCTAATTCTTACCTGAATTAGTTGAACCTGGTTAGTGTTTTCTGGCCCGAATCCGACTCACGGACCTTGACAGCATGAACCGAACTCAGGTTCAGCCCTAGTTTGCAACTATTCTTAACATGGCACTATGCTACCAAACTATCATTGTTAATATTGTCTTCAATGAGAATTGGTCATCAACAATTGGCAGTAGGTTAACCTAACCTACAACACATTTTCACAAGAGCAGAAGCAAAATCAGAAATATTAAATGCACTGTTGGTAATTAGTTCGTATCTCTAGAGTTGCTTTGGCCAATTTTACCCAAGCAATTTGAAGGGGCTTAAACTTCTGATTTTATATGGAAGATGGGATTTGGCTGGCAGTGTGACAAACATCTCCCAGATTTTGAAAATCTTGGGATAATATTTTTTATTGCGATAATATAATTAAAATATGTTATGGTACAATCACGATATATTAGTTCAAAAATGGCAAATACCTTTACGAATTTATTATATAAGTATATATTAAAACTTAAATCTATTTATTAATTTCCAATAATTAATATTTTTATTTTCAGCAAAAATTTCCCCACAATATACCAAGGTAAAGCTCAAAATTTGAAATCTCTCAAGAAATTTCGGTACCAAGAAATTGGTCAGGATAAGGTGGCAGGCCTTCCAAGTGAGGGCATCTTGTCATTTTAATGCTTTCATGCAAGTAGCTTACACATCTCTTTTACTTTGTGCTAGCCCGCAGGGACAACATGGAGTAGGGAACCGGTGCAACAAAGGCTCTATTGAGCCCACCCTAAAGATTGTGTGACCGTATCTCCGTAAATCTATGCGCCCGCTGATGTTTAGATCTCATCACAAAGTGAAATAGATCTAAAGGTTGAGTGAGCCATAGCAACAGAAAAAATAAATAAATAGGTTGGTGCCATTTAATCCCCACTCTCAGGATGCGGATTGTGTCCTACTCCGCCCGTCTCCAGCTGGGAATAGAGCTGGGCATCGAGTTAAGTCAGACCGAGTTAGGGCTGACCCACTTGATCCAGTTTTGAAATAGGCCTGACCCGAACTTGACTCAACTCGGTACCGAGTCCAGCATGCCTAAACCGATTCAAGTCCGGATCTGGCATGAACTAATCCGGATCGAGTCTGACCTGGTCAAAGGTACCGAGTCGGTTCGAGTTGGCACCAATTCAGAGAGAGAGAGAGAGAGAGAGAGAGAGAGAGAGAGAGAGAGAGAGAGAGAGAGAGAGAGAGAGAGAGAGAGAGAGAGGGTGGTGATGGTGATGTTGATGGGTGGTTGCCGCGCTTGGAAGAGGAGGAGAATGAGGGAAGGAGAGAGATTGGGATAGGGCCGAGGTGGGTTCGAAGTTGGCGTATAGCATTAGAGATACTTAGAAATTGAGGTTTTTTATTATATATATCCGAATCCGATTCGAGTCGGTTTCGGATCCAGTCGGGTTTGATCGGATCGAGTTATTGGGTAGCTCGAACTCGACTCGGTTTGAGTTCGGATTGGGTGAAGCCTACTCGGTTTGGACCGACTCACCCATTTTGTTCGGGTCAAGTCGGGTTTGAACGAGTCGGACGAGTCGAGTCAGGCAAGTCGAGTTGTCCTGTGCCCAACTCTGGCTAGGAACGGGCAATAGCTTCGAGTGGCCACCATGATGCATGGGTCTTATTCTCACCGTCCATCCATTTAAAAAAAAAAAATAAATAAATCATTTTAGGGTATAAACCAAAACTGAGGTAGATTCAAGGCTCAAGTGGAGGCAGATTCAAGGCTCAAGTGGATTAAACTCTAAACGTTTAAAACTTCTTGGGGCTATATAAGTTTTGAATGGAGCTGATATTTGTGTTTTCTCTTCATCCAGGTCTATGTAACTTTATGAATAGGTTGGATGGAAAATAAACGTCACGGTGGGCCCTAGAAAAGTTTCAACGGTGAGAATTATTATCACCGCTGCTTCATGTGGTGTGGTCCACTTGAGCCTTGGATCTGCCTCATCTTTAGGCTTATACCCTATAATGATACGAAAAAAAAATGGATGGATGGTGTGGATAAGACCCATACATCACGGTGGCCACTCAAATCTGCTGCCCGTTCCCAACTGCAGACCGGCGAGGATAGGACACGATCCGCGTCGCCACTCTCTCTCTCTCTCTCTCTCAGCATCCAGCCTCATCCCATCTCTCTCCTCTTTTCTGTTGATGCGCTAGGCATATATCCATTTTGAGCAGAACTGTAAATAGGCTAGGCCGCCCAGACAACCTTAAATCCTAACCGAACGAGGAATCAGTTTTGTTGGATTAATGCTTTAAAGTTCAACCCTAATCATTAAAATTCAGTCGGGCTAAGGCATGATGTTTAAGACCCATTATGATGGTTAACCTAGGTGGGCTCAGAACTAGGTCCTACCCCATTAGGATTATTTGGTCATGGGCTAATGGGAAATGAGGTGGGCTTGTAAATGTTTATGCGTTCGGGATGCCAACCATCTATTACATTTACTTTAATATGCAGCGGACATGCATTTATTGGAAACTTACCCCTTTCTCTTCTTTATTAAAAATGCCTTTGACAGACATGTTTATTATATGCACCATGTGTTAAAAAATCCAGACCATTTATCAAGCATGCCATCACATTAAATGCACCCAATGAAATTTCAGGTAGGTTGGATACTTGGGTAGGCCACACTCTTAGGTGTAAGAACTCTGTGTGGTGGGCCTTACCGATCAATGGTCTGGATTGTCCTAGCAGTTGGACTATATGGTTGAGTAAACCAGTGGGCCCCACTTTAGGTAATCCGCTGTGCAGCCTATCTACGCAGCCGTGCGTATTAGGGCTGGAATGCTATAACAGTCTTACGCGGACAGTAGTTGAGTTGAACTAGGACAAAGCAATGTGAAGCAATGGGAGAGAGAATTATGATGGGATTCAAACTCTCTTCTCCATAGATTCTATATAAGAGAATGTTGGGTCCCCAATCCAACACAACGATAGAATTCGAAGTCCCATCTAATACTCTGTATAAGGGTGTGAAGGAGAGGAAGACTACATCATTGGTATTCTGGTATTCTTATCTTGCGTCTATGGCGTCTCAGCTCGGTAAGCCATCCGAACCCTAGATCTCCATGTCCTATGCACAACAGATCTCAGGGATTTTCGCATCCAGATAATCTTACAGTTGGTATCAGAGTGCAAAAGGCATGGATGATCAGATTCATCCATTACAGATTCATTCAGTTAATTAGGGATTTTTCCCTGAATTCAGAGATTAGATATTAGGGAGTATTCAAAACCCTAATCCAGTTAATTAGGGATTTCTGAACCTGAATCCAGAAATATTTAATTAGGGTTTTCGAATCCCATATCTCGGTATTGGGGATTTCAGTCTCATAACCCCAAAATCCAGCTAAGATTAGGGATATAAAATCCCTGTATTCAGTAAATAATTAGGGATTTCGATTTCGAATCCCCAAATCAGGAAATTAGGGTTTTCGATTTCGAATCCCCAAATCTAGATTAGGGATTTTGAATCTCAGATCGAGAATTTGGGGAATTCCAGTTTAGCCCTAAATCCAAAATTAATTAGGGATTTCGAGAATCCCTAAATCCAATTTCACAATTAGGGATTTCCATTCTCGAATCTATTGTTGGAGATTCTTAAAAACCCCATTAATCATCAGGGACTTAAGAACCCCAAATTCAGCAACATTCGAGATTTTCGATTCGTATCCCATATCATAATTGGGAATTTTGAAATCCAGAAACCATGATTTAAAAATCTCTCCATCCCTTACATGTATTGTTGATGGTGGCAGCCATGGATACTCTGTCCAACACCGACATTGTGTATAATCTTTGATTCTGCACAATCCGTTTTTCTGCCTCCATGCATGGCCAAATAAACCTTGTCGCGCTCATCCTCTTCATCTTTAGCCATAACAGCCATTGTCGTGGTTGTAGGTGTATGCTTCTTCACTTAGCCATGAGGAAGAAACCACCAATTTCGGATTCGAGAAGGATGGCAGCGACGAGAACTCTCGATTCGGCCATGGTCTCCACCAGTGGAGAGAATATCGGTTTATCATATTGCGTTTCATCATGGGTTACTTGTTCTAACAGGTTATCCTTGGACCCGATTATTAACATTCGGGTCTGCAATCTGAACCACCATGTGAACGGGATTTCGAGACTCGCATAATGACCTACGATCTTGATCGTTGTTTGGTGGTTAGCCCTGATTTCATTATGGGCCCACTGAATCGTTGTTTGGTGGTCAACCCTGATTTCATTAAGGGTCCACTGATCTACTCGTTCATATTTCTTAAAAAAAAAAAAATAAAATTGAAATGAGTTTTCCAGATCTGGGCTTTCCTTTAGGGGCCTATTTTTTGGATTCATTAACTAGATCCGAGTCGTAAGTTTAGATTAAATGAGTGTGTAATCTAGAAGCATTCTCCTGATGGACAAATATTAGGATAAGGAACTACCTTCTAGCATCAGATCTAACATGTCCATCTAATGGACATAAATGTAAGAATCTAAGCATCCAATTTTGTGGATCGTTCCATACTATTCATCCATCGTGTCAGTACTATAGACTAGACTTATTATACTCATTGACAATGACCAAATTATATAGAGTCTTGACTCGGCCCAACAGTAGACCCATTACCCATCCTTAAAGGTCTTATGTAAACCAATTGGATCATAAAGAGTGAAACATATCTGACAGTTTCTCTCTGAAGTTCATCTATTTTCCAATGGTCGATACTAACCATCTTGTGGGCCGTATCGGACTAAACCAGATATAATCCATTGAGAGGCAGGATTATAATTGCGATCCTAAGTCTATATTTGTTAGTTGGATTCGGTTGTGTTAGCTACCATAGTGACCTCAATCGATGAAAATTTTACAATTACAGGCTTGTAACATTGGGATAAGGAGGATTGTATACAGTTGTGTTCACTTTTTCATGCTTACGGTAACGAAAATACAGAAGCTTACCATTTGGTAGTCAAGTGAACGGGTGAAGTAAATGGTGCTGGTAATGTAAAGCTGAAAAACTCATCTCACCCACAGGTGTTGAGTGTCTCAGATTTACATGACTTACATCACTTAGCTTCATGTTAAGGAGGATCACTAGCATATTATTATTACCGCCCACAGGAGGAATAATGATGACGTAACAGATTCTTACTAGGATGTGATGGTTGGGCCCATCTTCATCTTGGATAATTTAGTTGATGCCTCCCTTACCAACTGAATTGATTAACTTTGCCTGATATTTTTGTTTACATTCATGAAACTACTTTGTGAAATAATGAACTAATGTGAATATATATGTATCTCTTCTATTTCAGTCTCAATTCCAACTAATACGCATCAAGTCCCTACACTAAATAGATCTAATTATACTCAATGGAAGAACGTCATTGAAGTTGTACTAGGCTTCCTTCAATTAGATCTTGCCCTGATAACACCAGAACCACCAAAACCTTCGGATAATGCCACTGATGCAGAATATAATCGATGGGAGGCATAGTTTAGATCAAATGATACATGCCTGAAAGTCATTAAGTATTCGATTTCTGAATCGATGAAGGGTGCCATGCCTGAAATAGATAAGGCCAAAACTTTCCTGAATGAAATGGGAAAATGATTTAAGAAATTTGATAAGTCTAAAGTGGTCATTCTTTTGAATAAATTGACTCGCTCATCCTATGACGGAAAAGGCAATATCCGTGAATACATTGTAAAGCAGATCGAGGTTGTTTCTAAGATCCGTTCTCTAGGGCTTGTACTCACTGATAATCAACTGGTTCATTTGATCACGAACAACCTATGTAACGTCCCGAACTTTTCGATACTCGAGTATCGTAAGATCTCGAGCGTTACCATAAGATTCAACGTAACATATACGTGTGTACGTTACCAATCCAATTATCTTAACCTTATATCATTGCCCTAACACTAACATAACTGTTGGGGATGATATCCATTCATAGATCAAGCCATCAAACCGTTGATTTTGAGACAAGACCATCCATCATGGAATGTAACATACGTCTTCCTTAAAAGGAATTGACGAATAACTCCCTATCCATAACAAATTAGATATATATTCTTTTGTAAGAATTTCTTGGAAACGTGCCTAAAACCATATGGAGCCATTAGATTTCACAAAACCCTCATATCAACAATAATTATGAAAATGCCATTAGCCTAGGCCACTGGATTCTAGATCACGTGGTTCCCACCATTCGTTCAATGCGAAATTTTACATCATGCCTTTATATCACAAATTAACCATACACATAAAATTATAGCCCTTGTATTATCGTAAAAACTGACCCAATGAACGGATCGACCATTAATGGTTAAATTACTCGCCACTTGATCTTTGTTTATACTTCAATTTTGGGCTCAAACCCTGAAATCAGATAGGAAGGGGAATGGACGGTGTGGATCTCATACAAACATCATTGTGGGCCCCACACACATGGTGCATGTGCACCGAACGTGCACACCCGAGGTGTGCAGAACAACAAAGGTTGGTCAAACCGTGTTTGACCAGGCCTCTCCTGAAGAAGAAAGACCCTTCCACTCTCGCCTGCGAATGGTTGAACAAGCCATGCCGGTTGGATGATGTCGTGGTCCACTATCAAGATCACCTCGAAAGATCCGAACTGTCCATCTTGTTCGGTTGGGAAATCCGACCACAACCTTGGTTTGATCACGCCCCATTCAATCGAACAGGCGTCCGTTACAGAACTTACCGTAAGAACACCAAGAAGAAGACGTTGTTTAAATCCTCCCCCTTTCGAAACCCACGCCAGACATCTTAGAATTGATTTCGACCATCAGATCTTGAGGAAGGGAATGTCCGATCACTCCCGCGTCGCAAGAGAGGAAGGAAAGAAGTGGAGCAATTGACGTCCGCCTCTTTCCATGAAAAGAATTCACAACGCATGGGAACTGTGTTCGCATAAGCGGAACCGCGCAAGCATGTGGGACCCCAGATCTGTGGCCTGAAAACTCCGAACAGCGAATCCGACCCGTCGAGAGATGATAGAAGGTAGGAAACACCGATCAAGACAGGCCCACCATTTGAATAGGTCATCTTCCCTGATCAACCATTGGATGTTCTAACATCCAAAACCAGATCGCAACCGTCCACCCACTTGCCCTTCAAACAAGAAATCCTCCTCAATATGTTAGGAGAGTCCTGATGAAAACCTGGGCCATGATTTGAAAACCACACGCAGATCCACTGTGAAATTCGCAGACGTAAACAAGGTTACACATGGTGCAATCTTGCTCCAATTTGGACTCTCCCTCCTACTATAAATACGGAAGCCTGTGTGCGGAAGAAGGAAGACACCATTCCCGCACCAGGAAAGAGAGAGAGAGAGAGAGAGAGAGAGAGAGAGAGAGAGAGAGAGAGAGAGAGAGAGAGAGAGAGAGAGAGAGAGAGAGAGAGATCTTCTGACTCCTTGCTGCAATGCCAGGGCAGTAAAATTATAAGAGCAAAGAAAATCAGTGCACCGAACTTCCAGCAGGTGATCGGGGCCTGTCAAATCAAACTCTGGCCAGCCACAGCGAGGAAAAGAAAAGAAAGAAAGAAAGAAAGGAAGAAAGGAAGGAAAGAAAGAGAGAAAGAAAGGAAGAAAGGAAAGAAAAAGAAAATAGAAGAAAAGAAAGAGATAGGGAAAGTTGGGTTCCAGTCGAGCCGAGTTGACTAAGTGAAGAGATGTGTCGAACTCCGAGTTCTTCTTAAAGTAAAGAATTACGGTGAGTCACCTATCCACACCACATCATGTTTAAAGGTCATTATTTATCCCACTTATTTAGTGTGAATCCTAGACTTGGATCATTAACTTAAACTTAATCTTAACTATTAAAACCATGTGATTTAGGATATAGTTTGATGTTAAGGTGAATACATGGACATCTAGTCTCAAAAGAGAATAATTCGATCTAAGGTGAGGGTTTTATCCTTTAAGCTTACACTAATTTAAGTTATTATATTTATCTTGCCTTTCCATGCCTTTAAAGATGTGAATTATCCTACCTTTTCATACCTTTAGTAATGTGAAGTATCCTGCGTTTCATGTTTATATGTTCTCTGAGAATTATTCCATCAATTGATGTAGTTGATATTATCCTCTGAGAAGTTTGATGTTAAATGTGATATTGACGAATTTAAGTGGGCCCTGGATACAAGCCTTGCCTTATCGATTTATTGAGTTGGCCTTGCCAGTCTCTTCTTTATTGAGTTGATCATTACCACTCTCCTTATTACTGAGTTGGCCATTGCCACGTGCCTATTTGTTGAGTTAGCCATTGCTACTCTCCTGTATATCTTGTTGGCCATTGCCACTTTTATCTTTGTTGAATTGACCATTACCACTCTCCTCTTTATTATATTGGCCCCTTTGAGATTTATCATGATATCCATTGTAAGAGACTTTCCTAGATTCATGGGAGGCTATGGATATAAGCCTTACTCTTGCCTTACCATTGATTTGGCTTTGCCACTCTCCATTACCAAGAATCGATGGTGGTTGCACTACTAAAAAAAGGGGCAAAGGTGTAACGCCATGATAATCGGGGGTCAAGCAAAGCTCAACTCCCGAGTTCCAACGCATCACTTATGCAACATAGATTATGATGATTATTATGAGTACATTCGAACATGAGTAGGATTATACTAAAACATCATATCAGACTCCAGGGATAACAAAATTGAGCAAGCGGAAGACTGTGATAGATATATAAAGTATATAAGTGTTTCACAACCTCCAGAGTATGAATATGTTACCAGGCTGAATATATACATACATGGTTCCAAAATTTACAAATTATTAAAGTGCAAATGTCTAACTAATCCATAAGTCCCTATAATCCCGTCGAATCAGCACGGGGTCTACATAGACCCGTCTGAGAGCTGAACATAGGAGAATCCTTCCTCCTCGCCTACGAAGTCCAACTCTGTTGTATAGACCTCACCATCACCTGCATCTAAAGCAGAGTCTGGGTGGTGTTTTAAAACACCGTCTCAGGTGGGAATGAGTAGCTAATTCAGTGGAACTGTAAAGCAAAGGTTAACATATTATCAATTCAATCAAGTAGTATAACAATCAAGTCCTAATTAATCTTGTTAATGCAAGAATGTTATGCGATAATGATGTATGCCCTCGCCTACACTCCCTTAGCGACATCATCTCACGATCGCGCATGCAACATTCACAGTAAACGTGCGCTTCCTCGCCAAAGCACCATGCAATGCGATGAATGGTCGTGTTAGCCAAGTTCTTAATTAGACTAATTCATACAGCAGGTTTGGGAAGCTAAGGTACCTCCCTTTATATTAGTAACCCAAACAATGATCCATCTAGGATCGTCAATCCTAGTTTATCACATACGTTAGATAAGTTCGCGAGTTTATGTCACGCCCCAAACCCGGAAATTGGATTCATAGGAATCCCGATTGCCGAATCTGGTGCCGACAGCCTCCATAGTGCCCCGTTCTCAACTCCTAGCGTCCATACACCAGATTCCGATCCTGGGATCCTACAAGGAGGATTTTTCAACGTACATTTATTTCATAAGAAGTATAACCACAAGATTACCTAATTCACAAAGGTAACATCATCATCACATATCCACTAATATAATCATTTGAGTACAATGCTGAAAGGGAAATACATATATCAAAAATCAAAGCTCTAGAGGTCTGTTGCATGCTCCATGCTCCACACTGCTAAAACCTAACGCCGCCTGCACGCATCTATCGTGCATAAGCTTATAGAAATCTTAGTAGGTGGTGAAAGTGTGTGAGCAGAATATACGTGCCCAGAATGTAATATCAGAGTTAACGAAGATACCAATAAGTCCACAAGCCATATAAATCAGAGTAAGCAGAAATACTAACAAGTCCATGAGTCATCTAGTATCAGAGTAAGCAATATAAATCAGTTATGCAAATGAGGAGTCAAAGAGAGACAAATATCAGATGATGAGGGTATAATGCAATATGTAAATCCTGCTAAGTTCATCTAAGTCATATATGTGCAGAAACATAGCAACCCACAATGTCATATGCCACGGATGTAATGCAATATGCGATGCGAATGACCAAGCAGGAATGTGAAGTCAGGGTGATAGTACGTAGTATCGCAGGCTACGGGGTTCACCACAAGGACTTCTATCCAAACCAGTCCCATACCTAAATTTGGATAGTCATACTCAATGTGGTAAACTCCTGATCTCAGGTTAGTCGCGTGCCCCAACAGAAATCCTGGCCATTGCGATGGTACACATAACCAATATTTGCGCACCACCAGCCCGAGTGGATAATGAATGAATGAATGAGTATGCAACTCTTGCTCAATAAGTCTACATATTAGTATGGTTCCTCTCTGGGATCATCACCAGGGTTTAGTAAACTCCAAATGGCACTGCCCCTCTCCCAGCAGCACAGTCCAAGAGAGCGTAAGAAACCTCACTATCCGCCTGGCCAATAGTCTGCTAATACCTATCTAGCACATCGATAGTGGACCCATTCGCGAGCTGGTCAAACTTAGCCTTGTATTGCCCCTACCCTCGGGCGGGTAAGTCCACACCCCCTCCCAACCGACCACGACACAGTGGGAGACGCGACCTCCTGGTATCCAGTACTTGGGCGCTCATGTATCCGCTCGGTCTCGATGTTAGGGCATCCTCTAGTACCAAGAGGGTTTAGGAATTTTCACCCAGGGCCATCTATGGCAGCCCGATCCTAGAACAAATTTTCGGTGTCCCGTCTGGCCATCCACGATATGCCTGTGGAGGCTACGACCCTGATGTCGCTAGGGCATACAGTAATCACAATGCAAGATGCATGAGTCATACAATCCATTCATACATCAATCCTGCGCATGTCGTGCGCTCATGTGAGATAACCTCTGCGTATCAGGGAGTCTCATATCAACCTGCCCAATGACATATGCAATGGTTAATCACATCTCATAACAAACATGCAGATGATGCGTATGGGCATGTATTATGGTGCTATGCTATCACATACTCATAATTGGTATTGAATGATATACTCGTAATCTGTATCGATAACCGGCACCAATAATCGACCTAGACAATGTGGATATTTAACCAACATTGCCCCCAAGGAATGGCCCACATAGGGCCTAACATATAGTGGGCCCATGGCCTCACACAAAGGCCAAACATACATCATAATGGGCCTCATGTAAGGGCTACATACACAACAGGTGGGCCCTGCACATAGGCCTCAAATACACAGTGTGCGAGCCCTACACATGGGTCTCCTAGCCAAGTATTTGGGCCTAATACATATCACAATAGGCCTTGTATACATCAAGTCGGGCTTCATCATATGGGCTGAAAATATGTCACAATGGGCCTTAAATGGGCCACAAATACATAACAAGTGGGCCCTGCACATGACCCTCAAATACATCACAATGGGCCACCTCACATGGGCTGAAAATTCATCACAATAGGTCATGACATATGGGCCGAAAATACATCGCATTAGGCCTTACCAAATGGGCCAGAAATACATCACATCAGGTCTTACCAAATGGGCCGGGAATACATCACATCAAGCCTTGCCCATGGGCCTCGAATACCTCACAATGGGCTTCAACTGCGAGTCGCATATACCCATATAGGTCTCGACAATCGGTCTCGACAATCGGGATTGATCGATAATCAGAATCGGCAAATCGGTCATGTCAATCTGATCGATCAATAATCAGAGTTGGCAAATCGGTCACACCAATCGGCATTCGGCCACGACAATCAGGAGCGATCGATAATCAGAGTCAGAAAATCGGTCACGCCAATTGGCAATTGGCCACGCCAATCGAGATCGATCGATATCAGAGTCGGCAAATCGGTCACGCCAATCAGCAATCGGCCACACCAATCGAATCGATCGATATCAGAGTCGGCAAATCGGTCACACCAATCGGTGTTGAGGGTCAAATATTGCATATTAGACCCTAGTTAATTCTTGAAATTACGAACATGATACTATTTAATGGCCTATTTTAATCTTGTTTGTAATGCAAGGTGAATTGTCGAGCGTGGACTAAAAACAATGATAAAAGAGTGGATTTGTTGCTCAGAATTCACCAAAGTATGGGACGAACTCCATGGGACCAAGATCGACGAATTTACACGCCAGAGATCCGCGAAAATCAAGAAATTGAAGCTCAAGTGAACCGAAATTGGTCTAGAATGCAAGATCACAGGTTTCCCATCATCCGTTTGTCCCGAAATTTCATACACGGCCTGAAGAACATAAATTAACCATACATGTAGAATTTCAGTCGTTAGATACTAGTGGAAGTGGCCTAATCGATAGGTCGTCCCTCAGAATCATGATTCTGGGCCCACCTGTTGTCTGGATATGCTTCATTCTTCGGTCCCCACGGTTTAAATGATATGACAGAATGGATGGACGGAGCAGATTTCATATATACATCATGGTGGACCCCACAAGAGGGGTGTGCGAGTGCACAGGCGGTGCACTCCCGCACCGCACCATACCGATGAGATCGGTCAGCGGACGCTGACCCGATCCGATTCTCACGTAAACAGCGTCCGCACCTTGCGGACGCTGATTTGTGTTGTGGGTCCCACACATCCTCCGACTCGATGATCTGAACCGTCCATTAGGTTTCTAAAGTCCGTCTCACCTTCGCCTAGGTGGCGAAATTGCGAAAGACAGCGAGGATCAGATCTTAACCATTCAAGCGCAGGATTGACGGTTCAACGAAACGACCCATGGGCCACATCAAATTTGATCCGAAACCAGTCGGTCCTCCCTTTTTTTTTTTAAGCTGCAATGAGTGGACGGATTGGATTTCTCATTTAATTCCGATAAATGGGTCCCGCCACCATCCTAGCGCAATACGCAAGCTCTGTTTTGCAACAGAGCCTGCGGCTGATCACAGTGGGCCACATCCATCGTCCAAACGAACGATCTGAACCATCCGTTTGCTCTGAATGGTGGCCAAGACCCTCTCCAAGGTCTTCTTCTGTCCTCATGCACGCACACATGCGTAAATCATGATCCAACGCAAGACAGATGACGAGAAACTCAGGCACAATGGGCCCCATCAAACTCAGGACAAATCAGCCTTTCCCAAAAGGTTTTTTGAGGAGAACGCGATGTACGTGGTGGATTTCCCGCATGACATTGATTATGGGCCCCAAAGAGAGTCCAACACTAACAGTGGGACTCTGTTTACGCAGTCCGCAAACGCCTGGCCCATCCGAGCCATTCTGCAACCGTGATGAGGATCGGTCCGTCAATCTGGACCGTCCAAATTATTCTCAGGGGACCACCGATCAAGCTCAAGGAGACTGACCGGATCGGATCTTGCACGTGGAGCTCATGTAGCCGGAAGTCCCTTCAAACGCAAGTTCGTTGCGGTTTTCACTGCATAATGTGCGTACGCATTATGCACGATTTCTTTCCAAGCTGTTGCTGCATAAATCTCCAAGGAGGATCTAACTCGACTCCAGTAACCTCCATACAGCGGCCTATAAGAAAGGGAGAGAAAGAACGTGAGAAGGAGAGCTTGAGGGGCATCGGAGATTGGACGTGGAGTGCAAGACAGGGAGTAGCTTTAGATTTTTTTTCTTTCTTGTTTTATTTGTTACTTGTTTTGTTTAAGAGTAAGTGATTCATGCCTGTGGTTAGTTAACCTCCTAGCTAGGGCTAGGAGGTGAAACTTGTAGTGGGATGGGAGATTTATTTTATGCTTTTAATATGGTTTTAATTTATGAATTGAATTTGATATTCGTTTTATTATGAGAATATTTCTTAGTTTTTAATGGTCTGTTGTGACTGAAATTACAATGGGTCTGCGATGGCTTTGAGTATTTCCATTGCCTTTTGATGTTTATGATGCCAGAAAGCCCTGTTGTTCACCATCGTCTCCTGGGCATGGTCGGATGACGGTACCCTTCCTGACTTTCATGGCGTATTGATTGGTTGGTAATTAGTTTAATTCTGTTGTTTGCTTTGTCTCCTGGGCATGGTTTGGTGATGGAATCCATTCTAATTCATATACCTTTCATCTCTTGAAAACTATATCAACGTCAGTTCATTTAATTTCCATGATTTGTGATACAGGCATAAGATCTCCCTGATCTCTACAAGTGGATCCTCTGAATCCCTAGTCTCCCTTCCTCTGAATTTCTTAAGTTTTACATTACTATTTCACCATTATTCCTCAAATCATACTTGGTTTAAAATTCATCTTATTCTAGTTCTAGCCCTAGTTAGTTTCAGATTACGTACAGATTTCAGTCCCTGTGGATTCGACCTCGGTCTTACCGAGATTTTTACTACATCACAACCCTGCACTTGGGGATTGAACAATCAGCAATCGGCTATGCCAATCGAATCGATCGATATTCAGAGTCAGCAAATCGGTCACGTTAATCGGAATCGGCAATTGGTCTAAGGGAATGTTAAAATGTGGACATATAACCATCATTGCCCATCGATGTAGTCATTTAACCATCATTGCTCCCAAGGGGTGGCCCTCATAGGGCCAAACATATAGTGGGCCCATGGCCTCACACAAGGGCCTAATATACATCACGATGGGCTTCACTAAATGGGCCACACATACATCGTATTGGGCCTCGCCCATGGGCCTCAAATACTCCACAATGGGCCACATCCCATGGGCTCCAAATACACATCAGTGGGCCTCTCATACATCAAGTGGGCCGCATCAATGGGTCGCACCAATGGGCCCCTAATACATCATAACGAGCCACCACCCATGAGCCTCAAATACATTACAATAGGCTACAACCCATGGGCCCCAAATACATCATTTTGGGCCTCACATATGGGCCTCTAATAAATTACAATGGGCCTCACTATCTGGGCCTCTAATACATCAAGGTGAGCCTCAACAACGGGCCATAAGCATATCAAAGGTGGGCCCACAGATGGGCCAAAAACATATCAAAGGTGGGCCGTACAGATGGGCCATAAACATATCAAAGGTGGGCCTCACAGATGGGCCATAAACATATCAAAGGTGGGCCTCATAGATGGGCCATAAACATATCAAAGGTGGGCCTCACAGATGGGCCATAAACATATCAAAGGTGGGCCTCACAGATGGGCCATAAACATATCAAAGGTGGGCCTCACAGATGGGCCACAAACATATCAAAGGTGGGCCTCACAGATGGACCTCAAATGCACAGTCCACATGGATGGTGCGTAGAATACATACATTAAAGGGGACCCACATCGCAAGATGAAACACATACATCTGAAGTGGGTCCTGCACATTCATACTGGGCCTCTTACTGGGCCTCAAATACATCTCAATGGGTTAGGCCCTGCTCATTCTAAATGGGCCCATCTATGAACAACTTGGATAAAACACGTACATCACGTGGGGGCCACGTGAATGGACAGTGTGAATACAAAATACATACATCTAGGTGGGCCCTCACCCGTCCAGAAATCAGATGGACAGCATGGCTGAAAACACCTACATCATGTTGGGTTTCACACAAGCATCGTCCAGAGGGACGGTGCAGATAAAATACATCAACATCGGTCCCACATGGGACCCACCACAATGTACACTATATATAAATATATGGATATATATATACATCAACAAGCCACCACGTATATAACATATATTATATCATTATAATAATGATACGCATCCCCTTTTAAGAGGATAACAACATCCAGCCCTGGAGGGCCTAGATATTGCATCATGATGGGGTCCTCGATCACATCCAGATTAACGGATGGCCTGGAATATGAATCATGCATCAGGGTGAGGTCATTACGGATGGATGAACGGTGTGGATGCAACCCACATGGTGGGGCCTACTGGCCATCCAGCAAGTTCCTGGACGACATTTATAAAACACATGCGTGGTGGGTTCCACCGTCCACTGCTGTGGACGGTGAGAATAAAACACATACATCATTTTGGTTCCACCATCCACAGTCAGTGGATGGTGTAAATAAAACACATACGTCACTGTGGGTCCCCACGTGGGGTCCACCATAATGCTTATTTGTAATCCAACCCCTTGGTAAGGTCACACGAACCTGGATGAAAAGGAAAAACAAATTTCGTAGCGATCCCAAGCTTCTGTGAACCCAAAAACGGGTTTCAATGGCAGACGTTCAGTTACATTGTTTCCTATGATGTGGGCCATCTGAGTTTCATATATGGCTGATTTTTTTTTGGGGGTAGCCCACAACCAGGAGTGGGGCCAACAAATGCATGGCGTTGATGACGACACACATCACAGTGGGGCCCACGGTTGGGACCCCCTCTGTCCGTCCGCCCACACGCCGCAGGTGCTGCCTGCGCCTCTGGCAGCAGCAACGTCTACTACTTATTTTATTATTATTTTTTTGAAATCGAATGTTTTCAAGGTTTTTTATGTGTAGGGCCCACATCGGAAGAATCCACCCCAGCCATTGGATTCCAGGACTCAAGACGAACCAAACAAGCCCAATATGTGATATGTTTTGGCGGGTAGAAAAAGTCAAGATGAATTTCAACGGTAACCACCACTGTTTTCAATGCTATGGCCCGCTAGAAAATTCGATTGACTCCATTTTTCGGCTCAACGTCTAAAATTAGATGGGAAATGGAATAGATGGCGTGGATTAGACCCATACATTAAGGTGGGGCCTGCATGAGTGGCCCACCCAAGAGTTTAGAATCAAGCTAATATTTTTGTAACGCAAAGCACGTGCAGGCAATGTAGTGCATCCCCTTGTTTGCTCAGACTTTACAAAATCACGTCCAGTGTCCAGGGACGCTGGATGGACGGTATGGATCGTATTTCGTCAAGGTTGGTCCCACATGGCACTATGTATTTCACATTAGGGTGGACCCACATGTGTGGGACCCACCATCCTTGGATAAAATGTAGATTTGTGTATTTCCTCCAATTAGGCCCGCCTAAACGGACTGCTAGGTGGGCCCACTAGGTGGATGGCATGGATGTGAAACATATCACAGGGTGAGCCACGATCAAACACACAAAAAAACGAGAGAGAGAGAGAGAATAGAACACCCACCGTGGGATCTTCTCTTCCTTCTTCCGTCAACACGATCTAGAGCTCTAAGGGGTGGATTTTAACGGTCGAGATTAATTTTGGAGGATGGGATCGAGTGGTAGGGAGTGGGCCACACCAAGCTTCTCCATGGAAGCCATGGACGTTGGAGCTCTTGGAATTGTTTTGAAGAATGAGAGAGATGAGAGAGAGAGAGAGAGTGATGTAAAAGAAGTGATGGGAGAGAGGGATGGTGAGGTGATAGGAAAGTTGACTTTTGAGAGTTGCTTTGTACTTGGGAATGGGAAGAGTAGGGGGTTGAGTGATGGGTGTACTTTTGACAAGTGAGGTGATTGATGTGATGGATTCTCTTAGGTTTTGCAACACACGGCGTTTTTCTCGAACTGAACACGGGTCTACATCTCCTGGCCTGGGTATCGCATCGGCGTGCGAGACGCAGTATCGGAACCGTGGTGACGGCGCGGTCGCATCGGTACAAGTCTCGAGTCGAGCCAACTCTGGAATATGGGATACGACTCAGGGTTGCACGCAACTGCTGATAAAAGATCGCGGGTCGCCGGAAGGTTCGCGGAAGCCTACAGAATAGTATGGGCTAGGATATGGATCTCACGGCTCTCCCCTCCTAATAAAAATTTCATCTTCGAAATTTACTATCACGCAGGACAAAGCAATGGAAGAAGAAGCATCGACTTATAATAAATAAACAAATAGCGCTCTCAGGATGCCTTATCAACGCTATGATGACCCTGCTAATCTTGGATCTCGGATTAGAAATAATCGAAGCTCGAATACTAAGCAGCCTCATAATCTCAACGGTAAGGAGTTATATCAGAAAATCTCTAAGTTATTCGAACTCAGGGATCTAATCATTCTAAGTTCTCTACAATTATATAGTGAAGGGTAGCTATCAGCAGATATGTGATGTTATCTTCAGGTATTTCCAAGTTATGCTCTGATACCAACTTTTGTCACGCCCCAAACCCGGAAATCAGATTCACATGAATCCCGATCGCCGAATCTGGTGTCGACAGCCTCCTAGTACCCCGTTCTCGGCTCCCAGTGTCTATACACCAGATTTCGATCCTGGGATCCTACAAGGAGGATTTTTCAACGTACATTTATCTCATAAGAAGCATAACCACAAGATTACCTAATTCACAAAGGCAACATCATCATCACATATCCACTAATATAATCGCTTGAGTACAATGCTGAAAGGGAAATACATATATAAAAAATCAAAGCTCCAGAGGTCTGTTGCATGCTCCATGCTCCACGCTGCTGAAACCTAACGCCGCCTGCACGAATCTATCGTGCATAAGCTTATAGAAAGCTTAGTGGGTGGTGAAAGTGTGTGAGCAGAATATGCGTGCCCAGAATATAACTTCAGAGTTAACGGAGATACTGATAAGTCCACAAGCCATATAAATCAAAGTAAGCAGAAATACTAACAAGTCCATGAGTCATCTAGTATCAGAGTAAGCAATATAAATCAGTTATGCAAATGAGGAGTCAAAGAGAGACAAATATCAGATGACGAGGGTATAATGTAATATGTAAATCCTGCTAAGTCTGTCTAAGTCATATAAGTGCAGAAACATAGCAACCCACAATGCCATATGCCACAGATGTAATGCAATATGCGGTGTGAATGACCAAGCAAGAATGTGAAGTCGGGGTGATAGTACATAGTATCGCATGCTACGGGTCCCCCACAAGGACTTCTATCCAAACCAGTCCCATACCTAAATTTGGATAGTCAGACTCAATGTGGTAAACTCCTGATCTCAAGTTAGTCGCGCGCCCCAACCGAAATCCTGCCCATTGCGATGGTATACGTAACCAATAGTTGCGCACCACCAGCCCAAGTGGATAGTAAATGAATGAATGAGTATGCAACTCTTGCTCAATAAGTCCACATATCAGTATGGTTCCTCTCTGCTATCATCACCGGGGTTAAGTACACTCCAAATGGCACTGCCCCTCTCTTAGTAGCATAGTCCAAGTAAGCATAAGAAACCTCACTATCCGCATGGCTAATAGTCTGCCAATACCTATCCGGCACGTCGATAGCGGACCCATTCGCGAGCTGGTCAAACTCAGCCTAGTATTGCCCCCTACCCTCAGGCGGGTAAGGCCACACCCCCTCCCAACCGACCATGACATAGTGGCAAATGCGGCCTCCTGGTATCCAGCACTTGGGCGCTCATGTATCCACTCGGTCTCGATGTTGGGGCATCCTCTGGTACTAAGAGGGTTTAGGGATTTTCACCCAGGGTCATCTATGGCAGCCCAATGCTAGAAAAAATTTCTAGTGTCCCTTTTGGCCATCCACGATATGCCTGTGGAGGCTACGGCCCTGATGTCGCTAGGGCGTACAGTAATCACAATGCAAGATGCATGAGTCATACAATCCAATCGTACATCAATCCTGCGCATGTCGTGCGCTCATGTAAGATAACCTCCGCGTATCAGGGAGTCTCATATCAACCTTCCCAATGACATATGCAATGGTCCATCACATCTCATAACAAACATGCAGATGATGCGTATGGGCATGTATCATGGTGCTATGCTATCACATACTCATAATTGGTATTGGATGATATACTCGTAATCTGCATTGATAACCGGTACCAATAATCGACCTAGACAATGTGGATATTTAACCAACATTGCCCCCAAGGAATGGCCCACATAGGGCCTAACATATAGTGGGCCCATGGCCTCACACAAAGGCCAAACATACATCGTAATGGGCCTCATGCAAGGGCTACATACACAACAGGTGGGCCCTACACATGGGCCTCAAATACACAGTGTGCGAACCCTACACATGGGTCTCATATACATCAAATGGGCCAAGTATCTGGGCCTAATACATATCACAATAGGCCTTGTATACATCAAGTCGGGCTTCATCATATGGGCCTAATACATATCACAATAGGCCTTGTATACATCAAGTCGTGCTTCATCATATGGGCCGAAAATATGTCACAATGGGCCTTAAATGGGCCACAAATACATAGCAAGTGGGCCCTACACATGACCCTCAAATACATTACAATGGGCAACCTCACATGGGCCAAAAATATGTTACAATGGACCATGACATATGGGCCGGAAATACATCACATCAGGTGTAACAGCCCAAATTTTTTCCAACCTGGAATTAGACGTCCTTAGGCGATGGGTCAATCCTAACACAGGTTTAACTTCTCAAACACTCAATTAAAGCCTCAAACCCCTTTTCAAACCATTTTCTTCACAAATCCCACCCTTCACCCACCTTGATCTTTCATTTTTTTTCAAAGTACTTTCACCCTAGACACTATCTTAAACTAGCTAAGTAGTATAACTTGGATCACTCTATATACAAACTACAAAGGACTAAGTACCACCTTAGACAGAAATCTTATAAGACTAAATCCTTTAGAAATTAGGCGAGAATTAGCCAGTGTTAAACTAGAGTGCCTGTGAAATTAGCACCAATCACTTTAAATACGATCTGCAAGACCCAAAACTTGTAGAATCATTGACGCTAGGTTACCCTAAAATCTAGGATCAATCTCATTACCCGGCTGCTCTCGGGAGCATCTCGAAACTCCGTATCAGATCTAGACCGCACGTCGGAAGTCCGATGAACACGAAGTTAAGGAATTAGGACCACCTCGCTGGGCTTGACAACCATCTCGGAAATCAAATCCAGCCAGTGTCCCAGCGCTATTCGCTTGAGCTCGGAGTGAAGAGTGTGAGAAATGTGAAATTAATTCAAAATAAACTATCTTGAATAGTAATCTGGCACCTCTCGCTTGCGGATCAGTTTTAAGCAACCAGACCGTCAGAATCAGACCAAATTACACCCTCGGATCAGGAGAAATTTCATATGCATTTACATGTACTCAGAATCTCCGATCGAGATCCGCTGACCGTTGAACTGAAACTGGTCCGCCACGCGTGATCTGGAAATCCTACTGAAACGAAAACGTAACTAAACGTAGATCCAGCGTTAGTGAGCTTAAGTCCGACCTTTGGCTCAAGGAGGCCCGCCAGAAGTCCTCCGTTGAGCTGGAAAAGTCCCGCTTTGGTTATAACCTAAGTATACTTTGACCTGGAGTCTATTTTGGTTAGTTTTTAGGCTATATAAGGATCTTAAACCCTCTCTCATGGCAGCCATACGAATTTGAGATTTGAGAGAGAGAAAAGAGAGAGAAAGTGTGGGAGCAGTGGGAGAATCTCCCTGCCACTCTTCCCTGCCGCTATACAAGCTACACCGCTCCATTCTAATCGCTTTTCCGGCGATTCCAGCTCCGTTTCTAGGTAAGAAACCCTAACCCTAATCTGATTTGGGACTTGGGTGGTTGTAGGTTATGAAATAGCTAACCTATTTCGATCTATAGGTTACCAAACAGCCGTATACAGAAGCTTAGCAATTCTATCGACTTCGTTACGATTCTACGACAAAAGGTGCGGACTTTAGGTGTATAGGTTATGGTTTTCAACGCTTTCAATGTCAGATAATGATAGATTCATGATCTGCATGCAATTGCACATGTACAAAGTGCTTTTTATTTTCTGTTTCGATTAAAGATGTAGATTATGGAATTTTACATATTCTAGGTATTCGTAGAAAATACCGTATACGTATAAATTTTGGAAATGTGTTTGACATGATCATTTGTTGTATGAATATACGATATATGGATAAAATACTTATTTGGCGAAAGGATCCGCCCAAATACATGTTTTACTAATATACACTATGTATGTAGAAATACTGTATTGTAGAAAGTACCGTATACATATATATTTTAGAGATGTGGTTGCCATGATTATTTGTTGTATAAATATATTATATATGCGTAAAATACTTGTTTGGCGAAAGGATAGCCCTAATACATGTTTTGCTAACATGCACCATGTATGTTGTAATAGTGTATTCTAAGTGTTTGTGAAAATGGCTGAATGAGTATAGAATTCTCATTCGTGCTCGCCATGACTAATTGTCATGGATATATGATTGTTGTATTGGCGATACCCCTTTGACGAAAGGATTTACCCTAAATCACGCCACGACCAATATACACTATATATGCTAAAATGTGTGGCCCAAGTGTTTGTGGAAATGACTGAATGAATATGGAACTTGGATTCCTACTTTCCATGACTATCCGTCGTGGGTGTACGCGTGTTATGGTTGGGGCAACTCCCTAGTGAAAGGATTTGGCCTACTGCCTATGTGATCAGCATATGTCATGTATGTTGATGTATGTCTTTTAAAGTGTTGTTAAAATGTCTGAATGAGTAGTAGTTAGCAAATTGTAATGTATAAGGGTGTTGAGATATGATTCTCAACTTCTTTTAACTATGTATGTTTTCCTTGGATAGTTGTGTGAATAGGAATTGAATATGTACAAACTCATGCTTGTGTTGTGCTTTATAACATGCTCAATTGCTTTTATGGTTTTATCTATGTAATGCATATGTTTAAATTCATATTTACGTTGTATGATCCGTCATGGGTGATGGGGGAGTGGAGCAACGAGTGCGTGCAACAGCCCTGGCAGCCCTAAACGGATAATACCAGACTTTGATTGTATGATTTGAATCTTGATCCATTACTGCTTTACCTATCTACAATTGAATGTGATTGAGGCTATTGTATAGTCCAGGTAGTCGGTAACAGGATCGAATTTGTGGCTGAGTTTCAGTTGCCACATGAGATGTATTCAACGAACTCGAGTCGTACTTCGGTTGGCGATAGTGGTTGGCCACATGAAGTGCTTATGCGCTTCATATCGTTCAACTTGTTGTACGCTCGAGCTAGCCGAGCTCGTCAAACAACCCAATCTGTCTTATGTATGTTCACCATGTTTGGATGCTACCCCGCTTGAACCTAGGGTACCAAACTTACCAGTGAAATCCCGTTAAGCATGGTACCTCGATCCGCTAAGACTCATGAGCCGGGCATGGTGGTATGGGACACCATGGTCGAGTTGTCGGCCTACACTAGGGCCACGTGCCTCCCTGTAGTGACCAGTGAGCAACCAGACTCGTGAGTCGATTATGGTGGTATGGGACACTATATTCGAGCTGTCGACACTACGGCGAGAGCTGAATACGGTGAGACCTGTATTCGTGCTGACGGGCGACGAGTCCTCCGTATGTCTTCGAGTATACTCTAAGTCGGTGATTGCGACGAGCCCTTCACAGCAACTAAAGCATGAGTTGAGCCGAGTACGGTGAGATCTGTATTCGAGTTGACGACCATCGATTGAGACGAGTACAGTGAGTGTAAGACCCGCATCTTAGACCGTACCGTTCCGTAGGTTCCCGCGGTCTTTCCGGTCGAATTTCGGCAACCTTCGACCCTTAACCGGCGTTGCGCGCGACCCTGATTCACACATCGTTAATCTGATTCGACTCAACTCGAGACTTGTACCATTGCGACCGCACCGTCGCTGCGGTTCCGATGCCGCGACTAGCACGCCGAGGCGATACTCTGGCCAGGAGATGTGGGTCAGCGTTTGGTGCGAGGAAAACGCCGCGCGTTGCGAAACCAAAGAGAATCTCAACGAAATATCACATCAATCACCCATCAATCAATCCCATCAATCCATCACTTTCACCCTTTCCCAAGAAAGCCCCAAAGTCAAAAAGGTTCTTACAATCCCATACCTTCCTTACACCAAAAGCCACAAAAGTCAAAAAGGTTCTTACACATGTCCATCAATCCATCAACCATCCTTCTCTCTCTCTTTACAAGTCTCTCTCCCCTTCATTTTCAAACCCATCCCAAGCAACCCAAAACCTCTCACACGTCCAAGCCTCTCCCACCTCTCCCAAGCAATAAGTGTGGCCCAACTCTTCCAACCCTTCCATCTTCCATCTCAACCATCGAAACCCCATCTCCTCCGTCGGAATCGAAGCAAAGGAGCAAAGGAAGCCTTGGGACCAAGAAAGAGCTGGTGGGTGATCTTAGATAGTTGTTCTTCATTCGTTTTATTTGATCAATGGTCCATATATGTGGGACCCACCTTGATGTATGTTTGTATGAGGGGCCCATAGTGGGGGGTCCCTCCATCCTCACCGATCTTTCCTCCTCTCTCTCTCCATTTTCCTTTGTGTATGATGCTTTGGGGCCCACTTGATGTTTGTCTCACCCATACCATCCAAATAGTGGGCCACCTTACATTTTTCGTATTTTTGGTATGGGCCATCCAAATCGTGGGCCACCCGGATGAAAAGGAAACACAAAGATTAAGATGAAGTGGGCCACGATTGTGTGGTGCCCTTTGAAATTTCGTGAACACAGTCCGTCCAACGTCCCTGGACGCTGATCGTGTTCACTGTGTGAACCGACAGTGAGGTGTACTCACACCACGTTGAGTGTTTTTTGGGTTTTGAGTGAGTCATGTGTAGAGACTCGCGATCTTGATGATTGTTTCAAATCCACGCCGTCCATCCTATTCTTTGACTTATTTTAGGCGTTGAGCCAAAGGTGAGGCTAATCCGATTTTTCTGGTGGGCCAGAGTATATGAAATAGTTTCTTTACTGTCAAAAACTACCATGTCGTTTCTGTACCCCGAAAAATGCCCAATATTGGGCTCGTTTAGTCTGTGTTGAATAGTGGAAACCAATGAGTGGGGTGGATTTTATTGGAATGGGCCCCACCTGTAAAAAACCACAGTTTTTCTTTAAAATTTTTTTATTATTATAATATATATAAGCAGCCGCAGCAGTGCTGCTACTGTCAAACAGCAGCAGACGCTGCCTGCGGCTGACGGTCAGCGAGCAGGAGGCAGCCACCCACGGCCCCTGCCGTGGGCCCCACCATGATGTATATGTGTCATCCATCCCATCCATTAGGTGGGCCCCTCCATGGAATGGGTCCCCTCCAAAGATCAGACCCATCCACCGTAGGCGGCCCACACCAAAGGAAACAGTGAGAATTGAAGGTCCGCCATTGAAACCTTTTGGGCCCACTGAAGTTTCGGATCAAGCTGAAAATTTTCATCACCCTTCATCTAGGTCTGCGTGAACTTATGAACGGGTTGGATGGCATGTAAACATTACATGGGCCCCACGTGGAGCCCACATGAATCTGTGTTTTATATCCCACCGTCCGCTGGACGGTGGAGCCCCCTGGACGATGCACGTGCTGGATGTGCACGTGTGTGTGCAAGCATGTGTGGGTGGGTACGTGTGCATGATGTGTGTGCGTGTGGTGTATGTGCACGTGTGTGTGCATGTGTGGGTGCATGTTTGTGCATGGTGTGTGTGCGTGTGGTTGTGTGCGTGTATATTATATATTATATATATATATATATTATTATATACATATTATATATATATATATGCTATGTATATTTTATTATATTATGTAATATAATACACATTATGGTGGCCCTCAATTGGACCCCCACCGTGATGCTTATGTTGCATCCAATCCATCTATCCGTTTTGAAGGATCATTTTATGGCATGAGCTAAAGATGAGCCAGATCCATAGTCCAAGTGGACCCCACCTTGGCATGTTTTGAGGTCCATCTTAATGTATTTGTGGTAGATCATTGGGCCCACTTTGATGTGGATGTAAGGCCCATGTCCTTAGGCATTTGATGTATTTTAAAAGACCCATGAGACTAGGCCCATTGATGTATCTAGGCCCATGGGTTATGACCCATTGCAATGTACATAAGGCCCGTTGGTGAGGCCTATTATTGCGGCCCATTTGATGTGAATGTAAGGCCCATGTGACACGGCCCATTGATGTATTTAAGGCCCAATGGGATGTACCAAGGTTCATTGCAATGTGTGATCCCAACATGGTTTATGTAATGACGTTTATGACGGGCAATGCCTTGGGGCAATGTTTGGTTTGACGTCCACATTGTAGAATAATGTTGGTTAAATGTCCGCATTATGATTCTCCTTAGGGCCCATGGTGTTAGGCCCATACTTGTAGGCCATCGAGGCCATCTCCCTATGAACAGCATCTATCCATATAACATGTTTAGCATAGTCCCATGATTCATGATCATACGCACCATATGTATGCTTGATATGAGAAGTGACTGATCATAGCATATGCCGTCAGGCAGATTGCTTAGGGGCTCCCGGTTAGGCGGGGTTGCCCCACATGAGCGCACGAGACGCGCATGATTGCTGCATGACTGGATAGTGTGGTTCATGCATTCACATCATGTGATATGGTTACTGTACACCCTAGCGACATCAGGGTCGTAGCCACCACAGTCATAACGTGGTTGACAGGATTGGATACCGAAAATCTTGCTCTAAATGGGGTGCTATAGATATCCCTGGGTGAAAGTCCCTAAACCCTTATGGTACCAAGAGGTTGCTCCAACGTCTAGACTGAGTGGGTGCATGAGCGCCGATGGCCGATTACCAGGAGGCTGCGCTTTCCACTGTGTCGTGGTCGGTTGGAAGGGGGTACGGCCTTACCCGTCCGAGAGGAGGGGGCAACGCTAGGCTGAGTTTGACCAGCTCGAGGAATGGGTCCGCTATCGATGAGCCGCGCCTGATATTGGCAGGCGGGTAGTGAGGTCTCTTCCACTTACCTTATCGCGCGCGATGGGGCGACAATCTGGTTTAGAGTGTACTAGACCCCGGTGATATCCCCGATTTTGAGCTATACTGATATGTGGACTTAGATAAGGATTTGTATGCTTGAGTTGCATCTTGCATCGCATAGCCTTGGTACAGCCGACATCATTCATGTCTTGCATCGCATAGCCTCGGTACGGCTAATGGTATTCATGGATTCACCAGTATGTTCCGCATTACTCTGATACTGCATACTGCATTACTACCTTACGCCAAACACTTTCACCACCCTCTAAGCTTTCTAAGCTTATGCACGACCGTTGCGTGCAGGTGACGCGAGGACGCCGCAGCGCTGAGGCAGGAGCGCAGAGTAGATCTTTTGGAGCTTTTTGTCCATTCTCATTGTTTTCCCTTTATGCTCATTGTACTTGTAAGTTTTTGATCATAGTGGAAATGTGATGGAGTTTTTGGTTGTTGTTTTGTGGGTTATGCCTTTGGTTATGCTTATTACAAATTAACTGATGTTGAAAATCCTCTTGTAGCATCCCAGGATCGGAACCTGGCAATATGGGCGCCGAGAGCCGAGAATGGGGTCCTACGGAGGCTGTCGCCACCGGATTCGGTGATCGAAATTTTGTAGCCCGGTTCCCGCTTTGGGACGTGACAGAAGTTGGTATCAGAGCATAACTCGGGAATACCAAGAACAACATTGCATGTCTGCTATGAGTTTATGATGATTAAGTCCCAAGTCCGGATAGCTTAGCAATCTTTATTACCGACCCTTAACATTCGTACCTTCGAGAGTTCCAAGTTGATAGGCGCCTTCGATATTTCCTGTAGGACATGGCGCACCAGAGAGTGACCCGATCGACTCCCGCACCACCGCCCTGAGACTCCCTGCACTACCACCGACCACCCGACGACCCCTGCTCCACCACCGGAGATTCCTACTGCCCAGCATATGGATGCAGATCCTCTACCAGAGATTCCTACTGCCCATGCCGGAGTATGCTGCTCCTCTCAGAGACCGGTGTGGATCCGACCGTATCCGTGAGTGCTTCCCAGTTACAGCAGATTTTGCAGGCTGTGACGGCTGCACTCAGGACAGGGCAGACACCCTGTTGTTTCACCGGAGCAGCCCCGAGCAGGATCGCACGAGTGCCCCTCCTTCAGAGTTCCGACGACTTGATCCCCCGCCGTTTCCAGGGTGAGCCAGACCCTCCGGTAACTATAGATGGCGCGCCGATTTGGAGAGATATTCGAGACGATGGGATGCACGACCGAGCGGCGAGTCCGATTAGCCGTATTTCTTCTTCATGGTGAGGCTGAGCATTGGTGGGCGTCAGTCTCCCTAGCACCAGGTGCTGATTTTGTATGGACTTGGGAGGATTTTGTGGATCGATTCGACCGACAATATTTTCCTGATCACATCCGACGACAGCGAGCGTTGGAGTTCGAGGCCCTGGTGCAGGGTGATATGACAGTGGCTCGGTACGCGGCCCATTTTGTAGCGCTGTCCATATTTGTGCCGTACTTAGTAGATGACGAGGGGAGGAAAGCCCGCCGATTCGAGGACGGTTTACGTTACGGTCTCTGAGGCCGTGTCATTGGGCATGAGCTCCCGACATTTGAGGTAGTGGTACAGAAGGCCCAGATTTATGAGGCTTAGTGGGCCGGCTCTCAGTCCGATCGCGGTCAGAGGAGAGACCGGAAGAGGCCCACTCCTTCCGGTGACCCGCAGCAGCATCGACCACAGCAGCAGAGGCGCACAGGTCGCCCAGCCTTCCGAGCGCCAGCAGCACCTATAGCACCACTTCCAAGGCAGTTACCGGCACCTGTTTTGGGGCGGTGCGACGGGGCACCGTATGTGGGAGTGTCCCCGCCCTCAGCAGCAACAGCAGAGGCCCACACAGCAGTAGCAGCAGTCGAGAGGTCCACAACAGCCTCCACCACACTCAGACCCGCAGATTTTCACAGGCGACAGCAGCCCCCACACCGAGGCCACCTCAGCAGCAGCATCAGCACCAGCCTCCGAGCGCAGCAGCAGCGACAGCAGCCCCCACCACCAGGCCACCGCAGCAGCAGCTCAGCAACAGCCTCCTAGCCGCAGCAGTAGAGGCAAGCAGTTTCGACCGCCTCAGCGACCCCAGCAGTAGCAGCACATTCAGAGGGGACAGCACCTCCCCAGCCAGCTCAGGCTGGTTTTACGAGGCTCAGCAGGATCCGCAGTCATCTGGAGGGGTTGTCGAGGGTATGCTTTTAGTCTCTGCATGCGCTGCACATGTTTGTTTTGATTCGGGTGCATCGCATTCTTTTGTGGCCGAGAGTTTCTGCCGATCGACTGGCCTACCGTTGGAGTCTACTCGTGAGAGTCTGTCAGTATCGACTCCCTTGGGGAAGACTGCAGTGTTGGGCCAATTTTGCTCGTCTTGCCCCGTTCTAGTCAGGGATACCTTTTTACCTGCCGATCTGTTTGCATTGCCGATGTCCGAGTTCGATGTCATCCTGGGCATGGATTGACTTACCGAGTACTATGTCATATTGGACTGCTCCGCGAGGACCGTCACATTCGGTATACCAGGCTTACCGCGGTTCCAGTTCGTTGCAGAGCCCCGAGGAGAGCCGTTGTCTTGCTTGATGTCTTGCGCCGTTGAGGAGCCTTTTGCCGCTTATATTGATCAGATGCCGATTGTTTACAATTTTCCCGATGTGTTTCAGGAG
>JAJHSJ010000009.1:50735971-50966667 GCA_021015155.1 Magnolia officinalis | reverse complement strand
TGATGTAGTACTTGACTTGTACTTGACCCTTGATGGGATTGATTGATTAATTGATGTGACATTTGGGTAAAGATTCTCTTGGGTTTTGCAACGCGCGGTGTTTTCCTCGAACTGAACGTGAGCCCGCATCTCCTAGCCCAGGTATCGCCTTAGCGCATGAGATGAGGCGTCAGAATCATGATGATGGCGCGGTCGCAAGGATACAACTTTTGGGTCGAGCCGACTCTAATATACGGGAGATGACTCAGGATCGCTCGCAAATACTGATAATAGATCGCGGGTCATCGAAATTTGACCAGGAGGACCGCGGAAGCCTACGGAATGATATGGGCTAGGATACGGGCCTTACATGCATTGACTACAGAAAATTGAATACTGTCACAAGGAAGGACCACTTTCCTTTGCCCTTCATTGATCAAATTTTGAAAAGGCTAGCTAGTCACTCATATTATTGCTTCCTTGACGGGTATTCAGGCTACCACCAGATATAGATGGCCCTTGAAGATCAGGAAAAGACAACGTTCACATGTCCCTATGGCACCTTTGATTACCGAAGGATGCCATTTGGACTGTGTAATACCCCTCATCACTTTTTAGTGATATATATTGAGTATTTTTTCTGACATGGTGGGGCAATATTTAAAGGTCTTCATGGACGACTTCTCTATTTTTAGTACATCCTTCAGCGAGTGTCTGAAAAATCTGAAAAATGTGTTAAGGTGATGTGAGGAAAAGAATTTGGTTTTGAATTGGGAAAAGTGTCATTTCATGGTTCCCAAGGGAATGGTGCTTTGACATATAATTTCGTCCAAGGGAATTGAGGTAGACAAGGCAAAAATTGACCTTATCTCTAACCTACCTCCACCTAAGAGCATATGCAACGTACGACTGTTCTTAGGACACGCCGGATTCTACAGACAATTTATAAAGGATTTTAGTCATCTCTCTTATCCTTTATGCAATCTACTTTAAAAGGATGTACCATACGAGTGGACTAAGCAATTGTAACATCTCAGAAAAATCCGTACAAGGACCCGAGTACCACCTCAGGTAGAATCACCTAAGGATCGTATTCCTGTCGTAATTAAAGCGAAATTTAGTTAAGTACTAAACTAAATAATCCGTGGATTTAGCTTGGGCCACCATTTCCGTAAATGAGAAGACCTAAAACCATTAATATCACTGGCTCAATACTACATAGAGACCTAGGTGAAATCCCACGAGCCTGTGCTCTCAAGAGTACATTGAAACCCCGCATCGGACCTGGACCACACGTCAAGAGTCCGATGACCGTGAAACTATAGGGTTATGTCCATCCTGCTGGGCTTGACAACCATCGTAGGAATTAAGCCCAGAAATGCACAACTTGAGCCCTGAGTGGAGTGTGTGAGAAACGTGAATATCTTTAGAAAATGTAATGAAACTTAAGTGAATTAGGCCATTCACTCACCCGTGAAATTAAGGATTTTGAACCATCAGTTTCTGACCAAATTTCACCCATGGGAAAAGGAAATTTCCCTGCACATATCCGTATACTTGTGACCCCGATCGAGTAAATATGACCGTTGATCTGACACAGGTCCTCCACGGTCAATCGACTGATCTGATTGCACCGAAACCACATCCTGGCATAGATCCACTGTAAGGGAACTTACCATGTGACATATGTGAGTAGTGGGCCTCCTTGTGTGCCCCGTTTGTCAAAAACAGTCGCCCTTTGGTTATAACCAAGTATACTAGGGCCCTGGGGCCATTTACATCACTTCTAGGCCTATATATAGCCCTTATACCACTCCATCCTTCTCTCATACGAATTTCTCCAAACCCTAGGAGAGATAAGAGAGAAAAGAAGAAAAAAGAGTAAGGAGTGAAGAGAAATCTTTGGAGATCATTGCTATGATTCTCTCCCATTACTCCACGTACTGATTTACCTCCCCTTTTCGCTATACGATCTATTTCGGCTACGATTTGGGTAAGAAATCCTAACCCTAATACCGTAGTTGATATTTAAAATGGTTGTTTGTCAACCTAGCTAATCGGTTTCACTATTTAGGTACCCGACGTTCTATTTTTGGGAATGTAGAATTCGAACCAAGTATTCCGACAAAAGGTGCAGACTATAAACGTTTATGTCATGGATTTCAATGCTTTCAATGTCAGCTAATGATTTATGTCTGACTTGATTGCTACCATATCGTTTTAGACATGCTGATTTCGATGTAATATACATGTATGAACAATGTTGAATAAAAGATACATCTCATGTGTTTGTTAAAATGTTTGAATGAACATGTACACATGATTTATGCTTGCCATGACTACTGATCTAAGATTCATCATTGTCGTACATATGCTTACCTCTCTATATAAGGATTTGCTAAAACACATGCTGTAACTAACCCAGTCTAGGTATTTGGTGAAGTGTAGCCTAAGTGTTTGATAAATTGTTTGAATGAGAAATTGTTGATGATTTGTATTGATTAAGAGTATGAAGATAGAACTTTTAAATACCTTATTTGCATGCATAGTTTCTTTCATGTAATCATATCCGCCGCTACGTGATTTATGGATAAAAAAATGCAAGTGTTAGGTAATATAATCAATGTGTATGATGAAATGCTCGAATGAGGTATTTATTTGAATTGCTTGCTAAATGCTGAGATTATTATTACATGTGCTTACTGCATCTGAGTAAGATTGGACTACAATGTAGTCCAGGCAATCGGTAACAGTCTTATTCAGGTGGCCGAATTAGTCTCGCCACATTGGGTAATTCGACGAATCTGGTTCGCATGATGATTGTCGACGGTGGTTAGGCTACAAGGGGTGCTTATGCGTTCCATGTCGATTAAGTCAGTGTGTGCCCGTACCAATCAAATTTGCCTAAAGAATCGATTGACTGATTTTGTGTTTACCAGGTATGGACACCATTGCTTGAATCTAAGGTATCCCCTACCAATGTAAATGACCACTTTAACCATGGTACCACGATACGCTAAGACTCATGAGCTAGGCATGGTGGTATGTGACACCGCGGTCGAGCTATCGGCCTACACTAGGGTGATGAACCTCCCTATAGTGACCAGTGAGCAACATAGACTCGTGAGTCGGGCATGGTGGTATGGGATACCATGTTCGAGCTGTCGGCCTACGCTGAAGTGACGAGCATCCGTAATGACCGCGAGTATAAACTTTGAATTTGCCTATCGACTGCTTTTCATTAGGGGTGAGCCCTAAGACTTTTCTATCGTATGTGATTAACTAGGATTGACGACCCTAGAGGGATCCTTCGGTTTGGGTAATGATATAAAGGAATGTACTTTAGCTTCCCAAACCTGTTGTATGAATAAGCTTAATTAAGTACTCAGCTAACATGGCCATGCATCGCATTGCATTAAATAGGATGTGCTTTTGGCGAGGAAGGTGCACTTTAAGGAGTGTTGACATACGCGAAATTGGTTGTCGGAGTCGCTTGTGAGGGAGCTTTGTGCGAGGGCATACATCATTACTTGCACTCCATTCCTACATTAACAATAGCAATTAGGAAGTGATTGTTGTATTGCCTTATCATTACTATTTGATTGAATTGATAACATGTTAACCTTTGCCTTATAGTACCATTGAGTTGATCACTCACTCCCACCCTGGAACAATGTTTTAAAACACCAACCAAACTTTGGTTTAGATGCAGGTGTTGATGAAGTCTATGCGACGGAGTAGGACTTCATGAATGAGGAGGAAGAGTTCTCCTACGTTCAGCTCTTGGGCGGGTCTATGTAGATCTCGTACTGATGCGCAGTGGCTACAGGGATATTGGCTTAGTTGGACATCTTACATTCTCACATTTTATATATTTTGAAACAAAACATGTATATATTTAGCCCGGTTACATACTCATACTCCGAAGTTTGTGAAACCCTTTCATATTTAAATACATATGTTTTAGATTTCCGCTTGCTTAATTTAATTATATCTGGAGTATGATATGATGTTTTGGTATAATCCCACTCATGTTTAACTCATTAATATGGACAAAATCTGAACAACATTATCCATGTTGTATAACTGATGTGCTGGATCTCGGGAGTAGAGCTTTGCTCGACCCTAAAAATTCAGGGCGTTACAAGTTGGTATCAGAGCATGATTTGGATTAAACTGGACATGGGTTATAGGTAACACGAGGCACTCTGATGCACTCTGACTTAGGAAGGGTGCAATGAGATTTAGAGATGACATTAGAATCCCAAGGTTTCGCCAACAGGCGAGACCAAACGCTATAGTTTAGTCCACAACGTGTTTTAGACCACGTGAATTGACTCAAGTCGCCTTAAGGCCGTCAGTCGATGGGTTGAGTCATTAGTTGACAAATTTCAAACCTAATATGGACCTAGGTGGCGCGAATACACGCGCGTTGGACCACAAAAAATGGACCCAACCCATTTCCATCCCTTTTCAACCCATCTCCTTCGAAAATTTCACCTTCCACCACCTTATTCTTCAAATACTTCTAGGTACTTTCATATTAGACACAAATCTTAAAGTTTAAATGATGAAGAATAATAACTAAACTAAAATTTATTATAAATAGTAAAAATATAAATAAAATGGACGTTAGACCATTAATTTGATGGAATCTTGGGAACTAACCAGGTTATTTGGATACCTTAGCTTCTCCTACCCCAAAATCATATATTGCACGTCGAAAGTGGCAGAACCACCACCAGGACCACCAGAGGGCCGCGGCGCCACCGCCAGATCGGCGACGCGCCACCATTGGCTCCAGCGGACCATGGCAGCACCAATGGTGCATTGAATTTTGGTGGATCCTCGCTGATATTTTTTGCGATTTTCTGTGTTTTCTAGACAACTTCAAAAAATCATATCTCCCTCAATATAATTCCGATTTAGGTGATTCAAATGCCAGATTGAATTAAAATAAGTGAAAAATCGTTAATCTAGGACGCTTTCATATAAGTCTAATTTCATATAAAAATAAGTGAAAAATAAAATAAAAATTTAATATAGTTAATCTAGGACGCTTTGACAACTGTCCAAAAATCGTTACTTTTAGACAGCTATTACTTCTAAAATTTTAATAATTTTTTTACAACTCTAAATGAACTGAAATTTTGTGGGATGATTTTAAACTTAATGATAAACCATAATAAAAAGTTTAAAGGTATTTCACTAACTAAAAATATAGAAAATGTTATAAGGAATAAAGACATTATGAAATCATATAGAAAATTGTTGGTCATGGACAACTAGTACTTCCTAAATTTTTATAATTTCTATGGAACTTCAAATGAAACAAAATTTTGTGAAAGAAAAGTAAACTTAACAATGGATTACTATAAAAATTATAAAAATAATATGGTAACTAAAGGTGACAAATATGTTATAAATAATAGAAGGGTTGAAACTAAAATTTCTACAACTTCGAATTGCTAATAGACTAATCGTATCTTTCATATTAAAGTTTAGTATTTGGTGTCTATTTAGAAATTATTTATAATCATACTAGGAACACAGGAATTTGATTTTATATATATATATATATATATATATATATATGTTTAAGTTGTTTTTATGCAATAAATTAGGACCCTTGAGTAGGATTGAGTTTTATAGTTTAATACTCCATAAGCTCATATTAGAGGCGGACTACGGTAAAATATTATAAGTTTTTTTTAATTCTCTTATGAATTCAAGATTCATACCGCATCAAAGAGATGTCCCTCCTTTTTCCTTTTCTGTGGCCTTATGTTACTAACATTTCAAACCTCTGGAATATTTTAGAATTCTTGATTCTTCCTTCCCTCTCGAAGTTAATGAAACTGAAGTACAGTCTGCTCATAACACACTAATCATAAGATCGAAATGGTGATATACATATAAAATTTTATACTATTAGAAACCATTTTAGGATGATATTTGACCATAGGCATATTAAGATATTTATTAACCCCTACCTTGGACATAAATTAAAATAAGGACTCTCTTAGACCGAGACCCAAAGGATCAATCGCTAGCCACCGCACGCTATTTCAGCTTCACCTCTACGATCTGTACCACCGGCACAGCTATTCAACTGACCTCCCACATCTCGAAATAGGCCGCCTCAACGACCTATGGCAGCACAACTTAATCGTCCGCAGTAAGCTCAAGTACATGCACTCTCAACCGAAGCCTCTGAATCTGCGGTTGCAGTACCGCTAGCCTTTAAAGTCACTGTCCACATCCAAGGTACACCAATATTTCTGTTGGTGGACATTGAGTCCACTACTTCAATGATAGCATACTCTACAGTCAAGCGTTTAGGGCTGAACAATACCCCTATGGTTGGGGTGAGAATCATCGCAGCAGTAGGAACCTTCACAGACACCACTAAGCTTTGTAAGAATTGTCCAATAGACTTAAGAAGCAAAGTGGTGTGCATTGACCTAATTATCACCACGATATATCATTATGATGTCATCCTCGACATGAATTGGCTCACTGACATGAAGGCAGAGATTGACTATGAGACCAGATTAGTGATAGCCCATGGGCCCGAGGGCACGACCTTCACTTTCCCAGTTCAGGTCAGTTGGCCCTACCACATTAGTTTTTATGCTTCCCTGTTGGAAGATTATGATGGTCTGTCACTTGGGGACACGCCAGTAGTCCAAGATTTCATGGACGTGTTCAAAACGATCCCTGAACTACCTCCTCAGCGCAAGATCAACTTTACCATCGACCTTGTGTCAGGCGTGACGCCTATCTCCTTACTGACGTACCGCATGCCTCTATGTGAAATAGAGGAACTAAGAACACAGCTTGATGACTTATTGGACTCGGGTTTCACACGGCTGAGCGTATCTCCTTAGGGAGCACATGTATTGTTTGTGAAAAAGAAGGATGGATAGCTGCGGTTATGTATAGATTATCGCAGGCTAAACCACATCACAGTGAAGAACAAGTATCCTCTGCCCAGGATAGATGACCTGTTTGACCAGTTGAAAAGGGCACAAAATTTTTCTAAGATAGACTTACAGTCCGGGTATCATCAGTTACGCGTCAGGAATGAAGACGTGTAAAAAACAGCTTTCAGGACCAGCTTCGGGCACTACGAGTTCCTCGTGATGCCGTTTGGACTTACAAATGCACCGGCCATATTTATGGATCTCATGAACCATGTATTTCGACCGTATCTGTACTAATTCATCATCGTATTCATAGATGACATTTTGATATACTCAAAGAGTCAGAAGGATCACGAAGAACACCTACGAGCAGTCTTTGATACTCTCAGGCCGAATCAATTATTTTCACAGTACTGAAAATGCGACTTCTGGAAGGAAGAAGTTAAGTTCTTAGGGCACGTGGTTTCTAAGGAAGGAATCGCCACAGACCTTGCGAAGGTGACCGCGGTACAAGACTGGGTAGTAGCCCGGTTCAGTTACAGAAGTGAGGAGTTTCCTTGGACTTGCCGGATATTACTGTCGATTCATTAAGGACTTCTCCAAGATAGCTCAACTATTGTCCCAACTTACTCGCAAAGATCTCAAGTTTGCTTGGAACAAGAAAGCAGAAGTAGCCTTTCAAGAATTAAAGAACAAGCTGATGTCTGCACCCGTGCTAGTGCTGCCAGAACAAGGGGTCAAATATACTACATACACCGACGCCTCTCTAGTTAGTTTGGGTTATGTACTTGTGCAGAAGGATAGGGTGATCGCCTATGCATCCCGACAGTTGAGAAAACATGAAGAAAACTACCCCACTCACGACCTGGAATTGGCGGCAGTCATCTTCACATTAAAGCTCTAGAGACATTACCTCTATGGAGAGGAGTTCGAGCTCTTTTGCGACCACGAAAGCCTTAAGTACATCTTTATGCAGAGGGACCTGAACATGAGGCAACGACGTTGGATGGAGACCTTGAAAGATTTCAAGTTTGAGGTCTCTTACCATCCTGGCAAGGCCAACCTTGTGGCCGATGCGTTGAGCAGCAAGAAAACTATAGAATTTGCCTCCCCACTGATGATAGAAGAGTGGAATATGGTGGAATTCGTGTGAGATTTCGAGCAGAAGCTGATAGTGGAGGAGTCATTCGAGAGCGTCGCACACTTCCACATGTAACCACTTATCGATGACCGAATCATTGCAGCTCAGAAAGAAGATGAACTGTTGGTGAAGATGAGAGAGCGTGCGAGCAACAGTGAAGAGTCCGAATGGAGGATTGGCTTAGATGGAGGATTGCGGTATCGTGGCCGCCTATGCGTCCCGAACCTTCATGACTTGAGGAGAGAACTTCTAGAGGCCGCACACAATTCAAAGTTATCGATGCATCCAGGTAGTACAAAGATTTTCGAGACATGAAGCGTTCATACTGATGAGACAACATGAAGGCCCAAATAGCAGATTTTGTATCTCGATGTCTCACGTGCCAGCAAGTCAATGCCGAGCATCGCCAACCCCCTGGTTTACTTTAGTCCATGCCCATACCTGAGTGGAAGTGGGATTTCATATCTAGGATTATTTCATTTTCGGGTTACCAAAGATGAGAAAGGGACATGACTCCATTTGGGTGATTGGGGACCGATTGATGAAATCGGCTCATTTCATCACGATTAGAGTTTCTAATTCGTTAGACAATGTAGCCAAGTTGTACATCAAGGAGATAGTACAATTGCATGGGGTTCCTATGAAAATTGTGTTAGACCGAGACACGCGATTCACGTCTATTTTTTGGACTCGAATCTAAGAAGCAATGGGAGTGAAACTGAAGTTCAGTACCGCGTTCCATCCACAGACTGATTGACAAACGAAACGGGTAAATCAAATACTTGAGGACATGTTACGAGCATGCGTGCTTGACTTCAAGGATAGCTGGGATGACTGTCTCCCTTCCGTCGAGTTTACTTATAACAACAACTTCCAAGCAATCATTAGCATGGCTCCTTACGAAGCCTTGTATGGACGCCCATGTCGAGCTCCGGATTGTTGGCGGAAGTTGGCGAGAAGAGCTTGGTTGGCCTAGACCTGGTTCAGGCAACCTCAGAGAAGATCGATATATTAGTCGTTGACTCTTTGCAGCCCAGAGTAGACAGAAGAGTTACGCTAATACGAGGCGGAGACAGCTAGAATTTGAAGTTAGGGACCATGTATTTCTTAAGGTTTCTCCAATAAAGGGAGTCCTTCATTTTGGCAAGAAGGAGAAACTCACCCCGAGATTCATTGGCCCGTTCTAAATTTTAGACCGAGTGTGGTAGCATACCGTCTCGCCTTACCCACACCACTCGCAGCGTGCACAACGTCTTTCACATATCAATGCTAAAGAAATATGTTCCTGACCCTACCTATATTATCAAATGGGAGCAAGTGCAACTAAGCAAAGATGCTACCTATGTATTGTGACCAACGCGTGTTCTAGATAGGAATGAACAAGTGCTACATAGTAAAGTTATCCCACTCGTGAAAGTGTTGTGGACACACCACACTGAGGAAGAGGCTACTTGGGAAACGGAAGACGAAGTTCGTAAGAACTACCCACAGTTCCTCGAGGAGTACGAAAAGGTACTAATTTCGAGGATGAAATTTTTCTTTAAGGGGGGTAGATTGTAATGTCTCAGAAAAATCCATACAAGGACCCGAGTACCACCTTAGGCAGAATCACCTAAGGATCGTATTCCTGTCATAATTAAAGCAAAATTTAGTTAAGTATTAAACTAAATAATCGGTGGATTTAGCTTGGGCCACCATTTCCATAAATGAGAAGAACTAAAACCATTAATACCACTAGCTCAATACTACATAAAGACCTAGGTGAAATCCCACAAGTCTGTCGCTCTCGAGAGTACATTGAAACCCCGCATCGGACCTGGACTGCACGTCGAGAGTCCGATGACCGTGAAACTATAGAGTTATGTCTGTCCTACTAGGCTTGACAACCATCATGGAAATGTCGAGCCCAGATAATACCCAGAAACGCACAACTTGAGCCCTAAGTGAAGTGTGTGAGAAACACGAATATCTTTATAAAATGTAATGAAACTTAAGTGAATGGGTCATTCGCTCACCCACAAAATTGAGGATTTTGAACCGTCAGTTTCTGACCAAATTTCACCCATGGAAAAAGGAAATTTCCCTGCACGTATCCGTATACTTGTGGCCCCGATCGAGTAAATATGACAGTTGATCTGACACAGGTCCCCCATGGTCGATCGGCCTATCTGATCGCACCAAAACCACATCCTAACATAGATCCATTGTCAGGGAACTTACCCTGTGACGTATGTGAGTAGCGGGCCTCCCCGTGTGCCCCGTTTGTTAAAAACAGTTGCTCTTTGGTTATAACCTAAGTATAACAGGGTCCTGGGTCCATTTACATCACTTATAGGCCTATATATAGCCCGTATATCACCCCATCCCTCTCTCATACGAATTTCTCCAAACCCTAGGAGATAAGAGAGAAAAGAAGAGAAAAGAGTAAGGAGAGAAGAGAAATCCTAGGAGATCGTTGCTGTGATTCTCTCTCACTACTCCACGTACTGATTCACCTCCCCATTTCACTACACAATTTGTTTCGGCTATGATTTGGGTAAGAAATCCTAACCCTAATACCATAGTTGAAATCTAGAATGGTTGTTTGTTAACCTAGCTAACCGATTTCACTATTTAGGTACCCGACGTTCTGCTTTCGGGAATGTAGAATTTGAACCGAGTCCGAATCGAGTATTCCGATGAAAGGTGCGAACTATAAACGTTTAGGTCATGGTTTTCAATGCTTTCAACTAATGATTTATGTCTGACTTGATTGTTACCATATCGTTTTAGACACGCTGATTTCGATGTAATATACATGTATGAACTATGTTGAATAAAAGATGCATCTCATGTGTTTGTTAAAATGTTTGAATGAACATGTAAACATGATTTATGTTTACCATGACTACTGATCTAGTATTCATCATTGTCGTATGTATGCTGACCTCTCTGTATAAGGATTTGCTAAAACACATGTTGTAACTAACCTAGTTTATGTTTTGGTGAAGTGTAGCCTAAGTGTTTGATAAATTGTTTGAATGAGAAATTGTTGATGATTTGTATTGATTAAGAGTATGAAGATAGAACTTTTAAATACCTTATTTGCATGCATAGTTTCTTTCATGTAATCATATCCGCCGCTACGTGATTTATGGATAAAAAAATGCAAGTGTTAGGTAATATAATCAATGTGTATGATGAAATGCTCGAATGAGGTATTTATTTGAATTGCTTGCTAAATGCTGAGATTATTATTACATGTGCTTACTGCATCTGAGTAAGATTTGGACTACAATGTAGTCTAGATAATCGGTAACAGTCTTGTTTGGGTGGCTGAATTAGTCTCGCCACATTGGGTAATTCGACGAATCTGGGTCGCACGATGATTGTCGACGGTGGTTAGGCTACAAGGGGTGCTTATGCGCTCCATGTCGATTAAGTCAGCGTGTGCCCGTACCAATAGAACTTGCCTAACAAACCGATTGGCCTATTTTGTCTTTACCATGTATGGACACCACTGTTTGAATCTAATGTACCCCCTACCAATATAAAGGCGCACTTTAACCATGGTACCATGATCCGCTAAGACTCATGAGCTAGACATGGTGGTATGGGAAACCGTGGTCTAGCTGTCGGCCTACGCTGGGGTGACGAGCCTCCCCGTAGTGACCAGCGAGCAACCAAGACTCGTGAGTCTGGCGTGGTGGTATGGGACGTCGTGTTCGAGCTGTCGGCCTACGCTGAGGTGATGAGCCTCCTGTAGTGACCGCGAGTATAAACTTTGAATTTGCCTATCGACTGCTTTTCATTAGGGGTGATACCCTACAACTTGCATATCGTATGTGATTAACTTGGATTGACGACCCTAGAGGGATCCTTCAGTTTGGGTAATGATATAAAGGAAGATACTTTACCTTCCTAAACCTGCTGTATCGATAAGCTTAATTAAGTACTCGGCCAACACGGCCATACATCGCATTGCATTAGTTAGGATGTGTTTTTGGGAAGGAAGGTGCACTTTAGGGAGTGTTGACATACGCGAAATTGGTTATCGGAGTCGCTTGTGAGGGAGCTTTGTGCGAAGGCATACATCATTACTTGCACTCCATTTCTGCATTAACAAGAGTTGTTAGGAAGTGATTGTTGCATTACCTTATCATTACTGTTTGATTAAATTGACAACATGTTAACCTTTGCCTTATAATACCATTGAGTTGATCACTCACTCCCACCATCAGACGGTGTTTTAAAACACCAACCAAACTCTAGTTTAGATGTAGGTGTTGATAAAGTCTCTGCGATGGAGCAGGACTTCATGGATAAGGAGGAAGTGTTCTCCTACATTCAGCTCTCAGGCAGGTCTATGTCGATCTCGTACCGATACGCAGGGACTACAGGGATATTAGTTTAGTTGGACATCTTACATTCTCACGTTTTGTATATTTTGAAACAATACATGTATATATTCAACCCGGTTACATACTCATACTCTGGAGTTTGTGAAGCCTTTCATATTTAAATACATATGTTTCAGACTTCCACTTGCTTAATTTAATTATATCTGGAGTATGATATGTTATTTTGGTATAATCTCACTCATGTTTAACACATTAATATGAACAAAATCTGAACATCATTATCCATGTTACATAACTGATGTGCTGGATCTCGGGAGTAGAGCTTTGCTCGACCCTCAAAATTCAGGGCATTACAGCAATGCCAGGAAGCTTTTACTAAGCTTAAGGGCATGTTGACTACCGCTCCTATCATGTAGCCACCCGACCGGAACATTCCTTTTGAGATTATGTGTGATGCGTCTAACTATGCTATTTGGGCGGTGTTAGGTCAGAGAAAAGAGAAGAAGCCCTACATTATTTACTATGCAAGTAGAACTGTAAACTCTACCCAAGTGAATTACTCAACTACGGAGAAAGAACTCTTAGCCGTAGTATTCTCTTTGGACAAATTTAGGTCCTATTTGATCAGATCCAAGATCGTTATCTACACTGATCATGCGACGATGAAGTACCTTCTCTCTAAGAATAATGTTAAGCCTCACTTGATAAGATGGATCCCTCTACTCCAGGAATTTGATTTGGAAATACATGACAAAAGGGAGTAGAAAACGTAGTGGTTGACCACCTCCTCAACTTGACCTCCCTAATTCCCTTAAGCTGACACCTATAAATGATATATTCCCTGACAAATAATTGTTTAAACTCTCCCAATTACCATGGTTTGCTGACATTGTTAATTATCTTGCCACAGGTTTCACGCTGACACATTGGACTGCGCAAGATAAGAAAAAATTCTTTGCCGAGATACGTAAGTTCTTCTAGGATGATCCATATATGTTTAAATACTGCCCAGACCAAATTCTAAGGAGATGTGTGCCAGACAATGAATATCAAAATGTCATCTCTTTTTGTCACTCTCATGCCTGTGGTGGTCACTTTGTTACTAAAAAGACCATGACCAAAATTCTACAGTGTGGCTTTTATTGGCCCACTATGTTCAAGGACACTTATGAGTTTTACAAAGCTTGTGAGCATTGTCAAAAATTTGGAACATTGTCTTGTCAAAATATGATGCCTCTGAATCTCATTCTGATCATTGAAGCTTTTAATTTTGGGGTAACGATTAGTCATTCCCTTAATTCTTTAGGAATTTGTACATTTTGTTAACAGTAGACTATGTCACTAAATGGGTCGAAGCGATCCCGTGTTGGAACAACGACCATCGATCGGTCATTCGATTCTTAAAAGAAAATATCATTTCCTGGTACGGAACGCCTCAAGTCATCATTAGTGATGGAGGTTCACACTTCTGTAATAGGTCATTTAAGAACTTAATGAAGAAATATGGCATCTCTCATAAGGTGATCACTTCATACCACCCACAAATAAGTGGGCAAGCTGAGATTTCCAACAGGGAGATTAAACAAATTCTGGAGAAAATGGTTAACCCTGGTCACAAGGATTGGTCAATCCATATGACTGATGCTTTATGAGCATACCGTATAGCTTTTAAGACCCCCATTGGAATGTCACCTTTTAGACTTATCTATGGGAAAGCTTGCCACTTGCCTGTAGAGTTGGAATATAGAGCCTACTGGGCTATCAAAAATCTGAACTTTAACTTGGACAACACTGGCTTGCTGCACAAACTTTGGTTGAATGAACTCGAGGAAATTCAGAATGATGCATACGAGAATTTGAGAATTTACAAGGACAAGATGAAGGTATTCCATGATAGGAACATCCTTCAGAAATCATTCTTAATCGGTCAAAAAATCCTCCTGTATAATTCTTGATTACACCATTTTCTGGGTAAACTCAGATCTCATTGGACTCGCCCTTTCACTGTTACTAATGTCTATCCTCATAGGGCCGTCAAGATAAAGAACCCAACAACTGGTACAATTTTCAAAGTAAATGGACATCGCTTAAAGCCATTTGTTGAAAAGTTTGATTCAGAGGACATGTCCATACCTCTATTTGATTCTGTGTACCAGGATTAACCTCCTAGTCTGTTGGAGGTGTAGTTAGGTTTATTGCTTTCATAGGATTTAGGACTAGGATAGTTTGCTTTTAGCTGTTTAGTCGTTGTGCTAACCCATCTTCACATTGAGAACTTTGGAAGAGCTGCAATTCGCCTTCTTCAGGTACTACCTTTCCATTACTTCTCCATTCTTTTCGTTGTCTCATTTGCATTGCATGCGTATATCTTTTACATTGAGGACAATGTAGATTTTAGGTTGGGGTGTGAGCAAAAATTGTGGAAATTTTCAATTTTTCAAAGTAAAAACCTGTTTGAAAAGCGATAGTTTATGCATTCTTTAAGAATGTTTTGAGTCGGATATGATGAAGATTGAATTTTGAATTGTTGGAGTTTGATCAACCAAGTGAACTATCACCTAAGCTCTTACACTCAATTGTTTAAGAGGAAGTTTAAATATCATGTTGATCTAAAACACATGACACATTATACTAGAATTTCTCATTGATAGCATGTACATCATTGATAGATATGGAGAATTAAGTCTGGAGAATTTTATCCACCTTAAAAGATGAAAAAAAACAGTTAAAAAATAGTAAGATCAACAAAAAGGTCATGTATGATGAAAAGACTAGAAAAAGTTTGGAAAAGAATTAAAAATTTTGAAAAGAATCTGAAAAGAATGAATAATTAAAAAGGACCGTCGATATAAAATCAAAAATTGGAAAAAGAAGGAAAAAGAAATAAGTTCGGAATCAACACTTGATTATTTGATTAGTCTTGAAGTAATGAACATGGCTAACATTATTGAAAGATGGTATTTTTATAGAAGTAAGCTGCAATTCGCTAAGCACGTTGGGAAAACTTGGTATATGAACTTATGCTCTTAAGTGATTGATAAATAACCTATTTGATTGATTGCTTATTTGATTTAACTCTAGGTTTTCAGTTTTTCACTCTCACGTTTTCGGATTATACTCATTCATACTTGTCTACACAAAAGATTGTTTTTTATATATATATATATATATATAAAAAAGGTTTGAACTTTGAGAATTGAGGATTACTTCACGTATATTTTGCTCGAGACTAGCAAAATGTTGGTTGGCGAGTTGTTGAGTGTAAAATATTGCATATTTTCGCTTAATTATATCTTAGTTTTAGGAACATGATAACCCTTAATGGTATACTTTATACATGTTTGTGTTGCAAGGTGAATCTGAGAGGTTGGATTGAAAAGAATGTTAAAAACATGAATTTGATGCTTAAGAATCACCAAGGCAAAGGATGGATCTTAGGAGACCAAGAATAAAGAATTTACATACCAAAGATCCAAGGAAACCAAGTACAAAGGATGAAGAAAGGACTTGAAAGACTTTAGAATCGGCAGCAGAAAACAAACAAGTTCGGTCCAACTGAAATCGCACAAAACAGTCTAGCAACCAAAGATGAAATTCAAAAGCTAATTCGGTCTGATCGAAGGGAGGATTCGATGCGACCGAAAGTGCACAAAAATCTCCGGTGCTGAAAGGAGTTAATTCGATTCAACTGAAGATTAATTCGGTCTGACTGACAACTTAGTTCGGTCCAACCAAAATCAGGCAACTGATGGAACTTAATCTTGTCAAGCTTCGAACTTGAATTCGGTCCGACCGAAGGTAACTTCGGTCTGACCGATGTGTAACATAGCTACGTAAATTGAGGCGGTTTCGCGATCAAATTGTGAAAATTCCAAGTCGATGCGTAAGGTGGAGCTTCACACCTATAAATAGGAGTCCCTAGGACATTCTTCGGTATCTTCTAAGGTTAAAAGAAGTGGAGCTAAAGGGTGAAGAGCTGCCACTAAGAGTTTTTCTTCTTCTTTCTTAGTTTGTTTTCATGTTTTGTTTAAGAGATTTTGATTTAATTATGCCTATGGTTAACTAAACCTCTTAGCTAGGGCTAAGAGGTGAAGCTTGTAACGTGATTAGGATGTTTATCTTGCTTTCATTCTTGTTTATATTGAACTTCATTGATTTCTAGTTGATTTTAAGGAATATTTTCAGTTTTCAATGGTTTATTGTGACTCAAATTACAGTAGATACTACGATAGCATTAGATATCTTCTTTTCCTATTTTGAAATTGTGGGATTGGTAAATCCTGTTGTTCACCATCGTCTCTTAGGCATGGTAGGGTGATGGAATCCCTTCCAATCTTTACAATCCTCCTCCATTGATACTAGATCAATGAAAAGTTCAGAGATTTGATCATCTCCACTTCCAATTGGATAAGATAGGACTCTGATTCCAGTTGTCTCTCTTGAACCAAGTAAGGTAGCATCTTGATAGCTACAAGTGGTCCTTGGCACTCTAGTTCCCACCTTTAAATTCACAAGTTTCAATTACATTATTCACAATCAAACTCTCTTTAATTCAGATTTAGATTTAGATCTTCTTCTAGTTCTAGTTCTGGTTATTTTCAGAAACATACAAGATTAGTCCCTGTGGATTCGACCTTAGTCTCACCAAGTTATTTGTACATCGCGACCCTACACTTGGGGTTTTGAACATAGTTCTTCTTACTATTAGCCTTGGATGGTGAGAATTCAATCATCACTGTTTCTTATGGTATGGTCCACCTAAGATTTAGATATGCTTAAATTTTGGAAGTGTGTCCTAAAATAGGTTGGAAAAATGGATGGTAAGGGTAACACCCACTAAGCTATTACCCAGGTAACACCTACTCCGCGCCCTCCGGCAATACCCTCTGGATGAAGTTCCTTTGGCTAGGAGCTAGGTGAGCTCACCGTGATGCTAGTGATAAATCCACCTATCCATTTATTTTTCCAGAACCCTAAAATACACAGATTTAAAACTCAAGTGGGTTGTGTTATGGAAAATGATTTTTATTTAAAAAATTATATATATATATATATATATATGTATGTATGTATGTATATATATGAAAAAACTTGGTTTTCACTTTCGGGAATAGTCTCATATCGGATAGGAGAAAAGAAAAAAAAAATCCTCTTAATGAGAAAGGTGTTGAGTACCTTAATATTTGCTTGCTAAGACATATGAGTACTGAGACTTGCGTGTTCCATTGCGAAGCACTAGAACATACGTGCGTGCGCACAGGCACAAGCTCGAGATTGGTGCGAGGGCATGAGCATGTGAGGCATGTGAGGTAGTAGAGGCGCTAGTGGCGCACTTTGCACTTCACATGTGCACCTTATGTCGCATATGGGTCGCTCCCTCACGACCTTACGTGAGGCACGTGCGAGTCACAGTGTGACAATGGCTAAGAGAGATGGGTTAGGTGGCCGGGTTCGAAGTGTTGTGGATAAGAGGTTTGAGAGAGACCTCTCTGCCTTATATAGGAGCTAAACTAGCCGTTTAAGAGGATTGGTGTAACTACTCATGCAGTAATTAACCGGATCATGCAGAAACTGCTACATGTGGCTAGCCCAACAGTCATAAACGACTAGCCACTGTGTCTAAATGGCTAGCATGCAGCTAGTCTCCCACATGAAAAATGATAAATAAAAAAACTGCCAAATAACGACTTGTTTCTCATTAACAGTAAAAAATGGTCCATTGCAATAATGACCCTAGACTAAAACGTCTAGCCACCCTTGCCTATATAAATTGACCTTGGCTGGTTCATTTCAACATCACAAACCATTCGACTCAACCTCTCATATGAACCAATAAGCTCCAAGTGTTCTCTGCTCAAGCCAGCAAGTTCAATATGAACCTAAGCCACTAAATACATAAGAATCAGACTAGTGTAGTGGTCAAATCTAGCAAGTTTATAAGAACCAAACCTGTGTAGTGGTCTAATCTAGAAAATCCAATCTTCTACTTTCTATCTCTCTTTCCATTTGGGAATTTTCTTGTAATTTTCATCTGCCAGAAAAGTTGTGTTTACAGAGTTCCATCAGTGGCTCCTTCTCCCTTGCTGAACTTATATCCATACATAGACTCATCGTATCCTGTAATTGATTTACTTGCAACATGTCGACAGTCTTAATTATGTTGAGAATGGGAGAATAACGCTTTAAGAATAGCATGATTCCACATACTTCGACTTGTCCTTAATATTATATTTTTTGGTTTCCTATTTCCTTCTATTTTACAATAATTATAAATTTGTAGTTTGATATTATCAAATCTCAACAATCTTAAAGCATTATTGTAATGGAAATTGAAGGCGTATCTTCCATCGAACTAATGAACCGGGATTTGTTTCGTCTCGATCAGATTGACAGAGCCAACTTTATAAGATGGCAAGACAAGATAAAGTTTCTACTGATGACATTAAAGATTTACTACATCATAGATCATAATCTTCCACCACTGCCTGAGGAAACTGACGAGAACACACCTAAATAAGTTGTTACACGCAATAAACGATCTTAGACAAATTTTAAATTCATTATCTAACTGTTTGTACAATCTATACACACATATTACATTTGTAAAAGAAATTTGGACCGCCCTAGAGTTCAAATATAAGGTTGAAGAAGAAGGTGTTAACAAGTTCTTAATAACCAGGTACTTCGAATTTAACATGGTAGATAATAAACGGTTGTTGCCCCAAATCTAAGAATTGCAGCTAATTGTAAACAAAATTAAGGCCCTTAAATTGATCTCCCTGAACCATTCCAAGTCAGGGCTATAATCATAAATTTGACCCCGATGTGGAAAGACTACAGGAATAACTTATTGCATAAGACCGATGACTACATACTGGAACAAATCCAGAAACATTTGAGAATTGATGAAGAATTCCTCAATCGTGATAAGAAAACTAAAAATGGGAATTCCTCGTCCAAGGTACAAGCAGTAGAAAAGATCCAAAATAAGAATCCCGAGAAGGGTGATTCCTTGAAACCTAATAAAGGTTAATTCAAGAAAGTTTAAAGGCTCTTGCCATGTCTGTGGAAAAATTTGGCATTATGCTCGAGTATGCTGATTTCGTAAATCGAAGAAAGAAGCAAGTGCAACTGAATATGAGATAGTTGATATGATCACCGAGGTTAATACGATCCAATGGAAAGTCCCCGGTTGGTGGTATGATACGGCTGCCACAGTCTATGTCTGGTACAAAAAGTCAACCTTTAAAACCTATGAAGATGTGATCAATGGTCAAGATGTTTAAATGGGTAATGAAGCCCAATCGAAGATTGTAAGCAAAAGAACCGTGGAACTGGTGTTTACCTGTGATAAAAAGGTGATCTTAACTAATGTGTTGTACGTCCTAGACATGGGGCAAAACTCAGTTTCTGGGGATCTTCTGTGAAAAGTTAGAATACGTGTAGTGTATGAATCCGACAAGCTAATTCTTTCAAAGAATGAGAACTTTGTTGGAAAGGGTTATGCTCGAAATAGCATGATTAAGTTTTTTTTAATGAAAGTAACACTTCTGCGTATATGGTTGAATTTGTAACATTGTAATGTGGTAGATTATAACATATAGGATATGGTACCTTAAAATTGATGGCAAAGAGTGACCTAATTTCATACACTAATAATGAGAACGATAAATGTGAAGTGTGTATATGGTCCAAAATAGTAAAGAAACAGTTTCCAAGTGTTGAGAGATCATCTCAAATATTGGATCTTATGCGCACTGATTTCTATGAGTTGAACACCATTCATGCTCGTTGAGGTAGAAGGTACTTTATAACCTTTATTGATGATTGCAATAGATATATTGTCACACCCCAAACTTGAAAACTGGGCTCATAAATTTTTCGATTGCTGAATCTGGCGTTGATAACCTCTGTAGTACCCCATTCTCGGCTCCCAGCGCCCATATACCAGGACCTGATCCTAAGATCCTACAAGGAGGATTTTTAATATAAATTTATTTCATAATAAGCATAACCATAAGCATAACCCATGAACAATAACAAGAACACCATCACAAAATCCATTATAATCAAAATCTTTAAGGTACAATGCATAAGGGAAATACAATGATAATATTGGGACTCCAAAAGCTCGGCTACATGCTCCTGCTCCTGCTCAGCTATGTCCTATCATCACCTAAATGCAACGGTCGTGCATAAGCTTGTAGAAAGCTTAGAGGGTGGTGAAAGTATGTGCGTAAGGTATAAATGCAAGTATGCAATATCAGAGTAATGCAGAATGCTAGTAAGACCATGAATGCTATCAGTCATACCAAGGCTATGTGATACAAGGCATGAATGCTATCGGCAACACCAAGGTCATGCGATGCAAGGCCTACATGGCCACTGTCATGTGCGAGATGCAGCTTAAGCATGTCAGTCCTCATCTGAATCCACATATTAATACAGCTCATCTTTAGCATATCACCAGGGTCTAATACACTCTACACGAAATCGCCACCCCAACTAGACGCCCAACCATGCAAGTGGAAGAGATCTCACTACCCACCTGACTAGTAGTTTGCCAATATCTACTTGGCACGTCGGTAGTGGACCCATTTACGAGCCGGTCAGACTCAGTCTAGCATTGCCCCCTACCCTCGGGCGGGTAAGGCCACACCCCCTTCCAACCGACCACGACACAGTGGGAGACGCGGCCTAATGGTACTCAGCACTCGTGCACTCTTACCTCCACTCGGTCTCGACATTGGAGCATCCTCTTGGTACCATACGGGTTTAGGGACTTTCATCCTGGGACATCTATGGCGCCCCCATGCTTTAACAAGTATTTTCAGTATCCAATCCTATCGTCCACGCTATACCTGCGGAGGCTACAACGCTGATATCGCTAGGGCGTATAATAATCATAACACATAATGTAAGATGCATGAGTCACACAATCCAGTCATGCATCAATCCTGTGCGTACCGTGCGCTCATGTGGGACAACTCTGCCTATTAGGGAGTCCCATAAACAACCTGCACAATGGCATAATGTTATGATCAGTCACTCCTCATAACAAGCATGCAGATGATGCGCATAGGCATGTATCATGATGTTATGTTATCACATACTCATAGTCAGAATCGATAATCAGCCTATAGACAAGGCGGGATCCACAGAAGGACAGCGGATCTGATCTATAACGTGAAGATCGGTCCTCAGTAGTGGATATACCAAATCTGATACCATATATTAATCCATCTTTAGCAAGGGTGAATCACACAATAAGTGGGCTTCCTTACCCACCCTAATATAAAGCCAGTTAGGCTATTAATGGGGCCCAAAAGATATAAATGGGCTAGCATTAGTGGGGGCCCAATAATTGGGATAGCCCAAAAGGTGAGATGGACCATACTTGTACTAGTGGGGGGCCATCAATTTGGGTTAGCCCACAATAAGGGGAGATGAGAGCGGGCCTAACAATGGGCCCTAAGGAGGATTACAAGGTGGGCATTTAACCACCATTGCTTTTACAATGTGGACATTTAACCGTCATTGCTCCCAAGGCAAGGCCCGTAGAATCTAACTCATTATGGGGGCCTAAGGCCTTATACTAGCTAGGATAATAGTTGGGCATCATAAGCATTACTATATGCATCATAATGGGTTTACACATCATAATGACCTCACCACATAGACCTCTCATATATCACATTGGGCCTCACCATATGGGCCTCTCATACATTACATTGGGCCTCACACAACAGCCTCATATACATCACAATGGGCCTCACTCAAGGTCCTCATATACATCCCATTGGGCCTCACACAAGGCCTCATATACATCACAATGGGCCTCACTCAAGGGCCTCGTATACATCCCATTGAGCCTCACACAAAGGCCTCATATACATCACAATGGGCCTCACTAAATGGGCCACATATACATCATATTGAGCCTCACACAAGGGCCTCATATACATCACATTGGGCCTCACTCTAGGACCACATATACATCATATTGGGCCTCACACAAGGGTCACAAATATATCATATTGGGCCTCACACAAGGGCCTCATATACATCACAATAGGCCTCACTCAAGGGCCTAATATACATCACAATGGGCCTCACTCAAGGGCCTCATATACGTCCCATTAGGCCTCACGAGGCAGCCCATGGTTCAACCAAAGTAGATGGGCAGCAATGTAAATACATCAAAGTGGCCCTGCACAATGGGCCTTAACTGGATGGCCTAGATACACTATACACATCATGGTGGGATTGCACATGCAATAGGTGGGCCTGCACAATCCAGATCGGCCCCACCAAGTGGGCAGCATGGATATACAATGCATACATCATTGTGGGGGTCCACGTCCCACGGACGGCTGGACGGTATGGATGAAACACACGCATCGGGTGGGGTCCATGGGCTGACAGAGTGGATACAACACTAACATCATGGAGGTCCCACCGTCTAGGGACTGGACGGTGTGGATACACACATATCATCAAGGTAAGCCCCACATATCACCGTCTAGGGATGGATAGTGTGAATATACAACACGTACATCAAGGTGGGCCACACCCCCCCATACGTGCAACACGTGTGGGGTGGGTCCCACATCCTAAAAACAGACGGACGACAAGCATAAAACCCATACATCTTGGTGGGTCCACGTCCCTACTGGATAGTGGAGATTCCACACTTGCAAGGTAGGTCCCACCGTCCCAGGGACGAATAGCTTGGATAAAATACATAAATCAGGTGGGTCCACACGTGTGGGACCCACCAACTTTGGATTAGCTGATATTTGTGTTTCCTTTACATCTAGGCTTGTCCAGACAGAGAGCTAAGTGGGTCATCTAGATGGTCTGCAAAGTGGGCCCCAGTCGATGGTCGGGCGGCGTGGGTGGCACACATGCATGGTTGGGTCCACAAAAGGGTGGGCCACCCCACGGACCAAGCTGATATTTGGGCTTTTTCCCACAACCAGGCCTGCATGGTCTGTCCAGCCATGCAAGTCCAATCTGGGCAGCAAGATCGTAACATCCCGGATTTTTGCCAACCTGGAATTCGACGTCCTTAGGCAATGGGTCGTTCCTAACACCTTATTAACTCGTCAGAACTGAATCCCACAGTCTAAAATCGCTTCTTAATCCATTTCCTTCATAAATCCCACCCTTCACCACCTTGCTCTTTCAATTTTTCTAAGTTCTTTCACCCTAGACACTATCTTAAACTAGCTAAGTATTATAACTTGGATTACTTCATATACAAACTACAAAGGCTCAGGTACCACCTCAGACAGCAATTACTCAGGACTAAATCATTTAGAAATTAGGCGAGAATTAGCCAGTGTTAAAATAGAGTCCCTGTGAAATTAGCACCAATCACTTTAAATACGATCTGCAAGACCTAAAACTTGTAGAATCATTGACACTAGGTTACCCTAAAATCTAGGATCAATCTCATTACCCGGCTGCTCTCGGGAGCATCTCGAAACTCCGTATCAGATCTGGACCGCACGTCGGAAGTCCGATTAACACGAAGTTAAGGAATTAGGACCGCCTTGCTAAGCTTGACAACCATCTCGAAAATCAAATCAAGATAGTGTCCCAGCGCTATTCGCTTGAGCTCGGAGTGAAGAGTGTGAGAAATGTGAAATTAATTCAAAATAAAATATCTCAAATAGTAATTTGGCACCTCTCGCTTGCAGTTCAGTTTTAAGCAACCAGACCGTCACAATCAGACCAAATTACACCCTTGGATCAGGAGAAATTTCATACACATATCCATGTACTCGGAATCTTCGATCGAGATCCGCTGACCGTTGAACCGAAACTGGTCCACCACGCGTGATCTGGGAATCCCACTTAAACAAAAACTTAACTAAACGTAAATCCAGTGTTAGTGAGCTTAAGTCCGACCTTTGGCTCAAGGAGGCCCGCCAGAAGTCCTCCGTTGAGCTAAAACTGACCCACTTTGGTTATAACCTAAGTATACCTTGACCTGGAGTCTATTTTTGTGACATTTTAGGCTATATAAGGACCTTAGAACCCTCTCTCTCACAGTCATACGAATTTGAGAGAAACCCTAGAGAGAGAAGAGAGAAAAAAGAGAGAAAGTGTGGGAGATGTGGGAGGATCTCCCTGATGTTCTTCCCTGTTGCTATCCATGCTCCACCACTCTGTTCTAATTACTTTCCCGGTGATTCCAGCTCCATTTCTAGGTAAGAAACCCTAACCCTAATCTGTTTTGGGGTTTTGATAGTTGTAGGTTATGAAATAGCTAACCTATTTCGTTCTATAGGTTACCAAACTGCCGAATACGGAAGCTTAGTAAACCTTTTGGATTCGTTACGATTCTACGATAAAAGGTGCGGACTTTAGGTGTATAGGTTATGGTTTTCAACTCTTTCAATGTCAGATAATGATAGATTCATGATCTGCATGCAATTGCACATGTACAAAGTGCTGTCTGTTTTCTGTTTCGATTAAAGATGAAGAATATGGAATTTTACATACTCTAGGTATTTATAGAAAGTACCGTATACGTATAAATTTTGGAAATGTGTTTGCCATGATTATTTGCTGTATGAATATATTATATATGGATAAAATACTTGTTTGGCGAAAGGGTTCGTCCTAATACATGTTTTGCTAATATACACTAGTATGTTGAAATAGTGTATTCTAAGTGTTTGTGAAAATGACTGAATGAGTATAGAATTCTCATTCGTACTCGCCATGACTAATTGTCATGGATATATGATTGTTGTATTGGCAATACCCCTTTGACGAAAAGATTTGCCCTGAATCACGCCCGGGCTACTATATGTATATGTTGAAATGTGTAGCCCAAGTGTTTGTGAAAATGTTCAAATGAATATGAAACTTGGATTCCTACTTTCCATATCCGTCGTGGGTGTACGCGTGTTATGATTGGGCAAACTCCCTAGTGAAAGGATTTGGCCTAATGCCTATGTGATCAACATATGTCATGTATATTGATATATGTATTTTAAAGTGTTTGTTGAAATGTCTGAATGGGTAGTAGTTAGTAAATTGTAATGTTTAAGAGTGTTGAGATATGATTCTCAACTTCCTTAACTATGTGTATGATTTCTTTAGATATCTGTGTGATTAGGAATTGAATATGTACAAAGTCATGCTTATGTTGTACTTCATAACATGCTCAATTGATTGTATGATTTTATCTATGTAATGCATATGTTTAAATTCATGTTTAGTTGTATGATCCGTCATGGGTGGGGGGGAGTGAGAGCAACGAGTGCGTGCAACAGCCCTGACAGCCCTAAACGGATAATATCAGACTTTGATTGTATGATTTGAACCTTGATCCATTACTGCTTTAACTATCTGCAATTGAATGTGATTGGGGCTATGATTATAGTCCAGGCAATCGGTAACGGGATTGAATTCATGGCTGAGATTCATTTGCCACGTGAGATGTGTTCGACGAACCCGAGTCGTACTTCGGTTGGCGATAGTGGTTGGCCACACGAAGTGCTTATGCGCTTCATATCGTTCAACTTGTTGTGCGCTCGAGCTAGCCGAGCTCGTCAAGTAACCCGATCTATCTTATGCATGTTCACCATGTTTGGATGCCTTGCTTGAACCTAGGGTACCAAACTTACCAGTGAAATCCTCTTAACCATGATACCTCAATCCGCTAAGACTCATGAGCCGGGCATGGTGGTATGCGACACCGTGGTCGAGCTGTCGGCCTACGATGGGGCCACGTGCCTTCCCGTAGTGACCAGTGAGCAACCAGAACTTATGAGTCGATTATGGTGGTATGGGACACTATATTCGTGTTGTCGGCCTACATTGATAAGGTGATGGGGGAGTGGTGCAACGAATGCGAGCAACAGCCCTGGCAGCCCTTTGTAGTGACCTCGAGCATACTCTGAATTGCGGTGAGGCGATGAGCTTTGCTGTAGTGTATAGAGTATGAAACTAGGCCTATCTGTATAGTGATGAATCGTTAAAAAGGTGATGGGGAGTGTTGTAACCTTTGTGCGTAACAGCCCTGGCAGCCTTTGCAGTGACCTAGAAAATACACCATCGTCTGAGATTGACTAGGACTGACGACCCTAGAATGGATCCTGTTTGGGAATGATACAAGGGAGGTACCTTAGTTTCCCAATCCTGCTGTTTGAAATGGACTAATAACAACTCGGTAATCATGCTCATCATGCATTGCATGTACCTGGAAGATGTGGAGCACTGAGGGATGTAAGCATGCCGCGAACGTAAGATGGTGTCGCATGAGGGTGGTTTGGCAAGGGCATACATCATGACTGCATTCATACTTGCATTAATAAGAGTAGTTTAGAATTGTTTGATTGTACTGCTTTATCATTACTACTTGACTGAATTGATAACATGTTAACCTATGCTTTACTGTTCCACTGAGTTGATCACTCACTCCCACGTTACGGGACGGTGTTGTACACACCAACCAAATTTGTTGAGTTTCAGGTAATGGTGATGCTTATGAAGCAGAGCCGGACTTCTACTATGATGTTGAGGAGGAGTTCTCCTACATGTAACTCTTTGACAGGTCTATGAAGACCTGGTATTGTATTGATGGGGCTATGGTACTTGGGATAGAAGACATTACACTTACACATTTGGTATATTTTCGAATTGTACTTGTAATTATTTAACCTGGTAATATTATCACACTCTGGAGACTCATCACTGTTTTATATTTTATATATCTATCACAGTATTCCGCTTGCAATTTAAATGTCTCTGGAGTATGATATGTTGTTTTGGCTTAATCTCACTAATGTTCACTACTCTAATATAGACAACATTCAATCATCATTCCTTTTGTTGCATAAGTGATGCGTTGGAACTCGGGAGTTGGGAGTTGAGTTTATGCTCGACCCCCGATTTTCAGGGTGTTACATGATCGGCCATGGTACATAAACATCAAAGAATATCTCGAGCATCAGAAGTACCCGGAAGGAGCAACACCAGTTGATCGACGCACCATCCAATGACTAGCGGCACAGTTTGTGAACACTTGGGGCATTCTTTACAAGTGATCCTTCAACCAAGTTCTTCTCCGCTGTGTGGACGAGATAGAAGCAGCACGGATCATTTAAGAAATCCACGAAGGACTATGCGGCCCCGCACATGAACGGATACATGATGGCAAAGAAGATCTTACGACTCAGCTACTATTGGCTTACAATGGAGACAGATTGCTGAACACGCCAGCTACTATTGGCTTACAATGGAGACAGATTGTTGCAAACACGTCAGCTAATTGGCTTACAATGGAGACAGATTGCTTCAAGTGTCAAGAACATGTAAATCAGATCCATGCGCCCGCTTCGAACTCTATAACCTGACGTCACTATGGCCATTCTCTGTATGGGGATTGGACATCCTTGGCAAGATCAGCCCCAAAGCATCAAACGGGCACGAATACATCCTGGTGACAGTAGACTACTTTACCAAATGGATAGAGGCAACATCTTACACCACCATCACAGCATCTCATGTGGTCAAGTTTATGAAAAACAACATCATTAGCCGATATGGGATCCCTCAGGCCATCATCACTGACAACGGAACCCTGTTCGTCAATAAAAGGATGGGCAATCTCCTCGACAAATTCAAAATTCAATGTCATCGGTCAATCCCTTACCGTCCCCAAATGAACGGTGGGGTCGAAGCTGCAAACAAGACCATCATTCGTATACTAGAGAAGATGGTGAAGACATACCGTGATTGGTCAAAATCTTCCTTACTCACTCTGGGCCTATCGAACGTCTATACGGTCTGCTACAGGCGCAACTCCATACGAACTAGTATACGGAATAGAAGCAGTGCTGCCAGTCGAAATCGAAATCTCATCACTGTGGATATTGCTGGAAAGCAAGTCGAGGAAGGCGAGTGGCAACAAGCAAGGTATGATCAACTGCATTTGGCAAACGAAAAACGCATGCGGGCGATAAGCCACTCCCATCTTATCAAAGAAGGATCGCTCGGGCCTACAATAAAAGGGTCCGGAGAGAAGCTTCAAAGTCGGTGACATGGTCATAAAGCGTATCTTACCACCACACTTACCAGATCCCAGAAGAAAGTTCAAACCCTCGTGGGATGGACCGCTGATCATTCGAGAAGTACTCCCAGGAGGGGCTCTTCGGATCACAGTCTAAAAAGGAGAAGATCTTCCTGAGCCCATCAACGCCAACAACGTGAAAATCTATCACGGGTAACCATACCTAACCTTGTCAATGATTACAATCGTAAAGCTGCACCCGTTACATTTCCCACCAAAACCCAAAAAAAAAAAAAAAACAAAAAATTTTAAAAAAAAAAAAATTGGAGAAAGAAAGAAAATGAAGAAAATCACAAAAAAAAAAAAAAAAAAAAACCCTCAAAAGAAGAAAGAGAAGAAGTCCATCCCATCATTCCAGATAACCAAAAATAATAATAATAATACAGCTTACCATTGTAATCAAAGACAAGGGTAGGAAGGTAACCAATTGGCCAGCTATGAAGGAAGTTTCTCCATCACTCTCGGCATTTCGGAAAAAAGAAAAAAAAAAAAAAAAAAAAAAAAAGACATGTCTAAACAAAAAGGGCGATGTGAAAACCCGAAAGGGTACCTCGAGTAAAAACAGCGGGCATGTAGCGGACTTGGGAAAAACCTAAAAGGGCTTCAAGGGTAAAAACAGCACAAATGTCAAGGGGCAGGCAAGATTAAACACCCGAGACATAGTGAAAATCGAAAGGACGCTATGGGCAAAAACGACGGGAAGAGCCGACGTAGTGAAAACCCGAAAGGGCGCTACGGCCAAAAAATGGCAAGAATAAAAAAATAAATAAAATAAAATAAAAGAGCAGGTATAGAAGAGGCCAAAACAGCAAACATTACAGAGAGATACAAAGGAAAGATCAACTGCAGATCAGTTCTCTATCAAACTCTGCTTAAATCTGGGGGTGTGATCTCAGACACCCTCTCAGGGAACCAAGACCCTATGAACACAATCTAGGATATTGCTTGCAACGTGAGCCTAGCCCAAGATTCTGATCCTAATCATCCAAAGCATAAATCCAAAGCACAAGCAAGCAATGACAAATGTGGCACAAACAAAATTTTCCATTTCTGTAGAATGTTCTTTCAAGTACATTGTTTTCCTTTCTTCACATAAAACCAAAAATCAAAACAAAATATTTTATGCATATGGGACAAGCAGTTGATCAACATAAAAAAACTCCAGGTAAGCTCCTATCCCTCATACATCGACAGCCTCTGTCTAAGCCTCTCTATTTCCATACCCATATAAAAGGCCTCATCCCTATCCAAGCGGTGTGCCGCGAGCATATCCTCATCATACCACCACCTAATGCCAGTCAACGAGCCATATCCTCACATGTGTGACGAAGGACAGCAATCTCAGAGATCAGATGACCATGTGTGGCAAGAAGAAGAAGGATCAATGAAAGGTCGCTCCTCAAAGGCCTCGAATGAGTCAACAACACATGAAGAGGAGGAAGCAGTATCGCCCACCATGTCCTGATCAGCAGCCTCATCCGCTAAATGCCATCCAGGAACTTGACGATACAGTGACTGCTTTGCCACCCATCGCTGGTATGGTACTGTCACCATGGGAGGAGCCCAAGACTTAAGATCCAAAGCCGGCATCCAAGGAACCCTGCCAGGAACCCAGACTCGCCTATACAAGGCAACCAAATCAGAAGGAAGAGGGGCATGCCCAAATCCAGAGAAAGTGAACTCCGGAATATCTTGTTAGAAGTCAAACTGACGAAGAAGAAACACAGGATGGTAGAAGCAGTACCCCGAAGGCCGAGCAATAATAAAGGGGTGCGAGCAGCGCTACAAATCAATGACGCTCGATAGAGCTAGGTAGCTTCCCAGCTGATCTCCCATCCCCGAAGCTGAGAGAACATGCGCCGATACAATGGCTCAGTGGCCTCAACACCAAGAGGACGGCCATCAATCAATAGAGAAAGCACGTCATCACGGCGGGAATCAGGCCACACAAGCATAGGGGTCATGTACAAGCGTTCCCAAAACCATACCTAGGAGAGAAATAAACCAGGCTCAAGACGCAAATAGGAAATTAAATAAGGAAAAAGACTAGAATGAAAAATACCTAAAGGAATGAGTAGCAGCCTCGAAGAATACGAGTACGACCGAGGGAGCACTCGATCAGCCCCAAGAAGAGCTCGCCAACACCACAGAAGTAATGCACCTGCGATGCAAAACACGGTGGAAGACATCCAACAAAACTGCCAGCGATGACTGCCGCCAACCCGAGAAAAGCAGCTCTGCCAGAATACAAAATATCAGTGCATTCAAGCACTGAAACTGGCAGTCGGATCCAGGTCCCCCACAGGCTGTAGAACAGCGATCATACAAGATCTCAAGGGAGAGCTCACCAGCCCCACCCGCTATAGTAGGAAGGGTAGTAAGAAATCCTAACCAAGAGATCAAATCCAAAGGACAACCGGCTCAGAAGAAGGAACATAAGGCTCTCGAGTAAGAGGAAGACCAGACAGGCGTGTGAAAACTCCTCCAGTGACGGGCCCAGCTCCAGATCGTTGAACGAAAATAAGTTCAACGCTGCCCCCAATCGTACGAAGCCGCGCTCAACAGTCGCCAGTCTAGGTGAACTCGGTGACAATGGAGGACCTCCCAAAAGCCCAATGAACTCAACTCAAAAAGCTCAGACTCGGTCAAGCTGTCAATCCAGATATGCAACCGCTCAGAACGAGTACTGCGTGGCTGCAACCGACAGGTCCGGATAGGCACGCCCTCCACAATCTGAAACCCTAGATCTGTCGGCAAATCATAAAAAATGGGCATGCCCTCGTCCAACAAGTCTATCTCGTGATGGTGAAAGAAGCCCGCCTCGCCCATCGTATCACGCAAGGTGTCTTGGAAAGCTGCAACAGGCGGGCCCGAACTACCAACAACTGTCACATCAGGAGCAGTCTAAAATGAACAAGCCCCGGGAGCTGCAATACCCAGAGTATCCCAGTAGCTAACAAGATCAGTACCCTAGAGCTCAACAGAAGTTGACTGTCCCATCACTACCTCGAAATCCACGCCAAATATCTGACCCAGGCCATCCACAAGAGGTCCATTACCTGTCAAATCCAAGCCATCCAAGCCGCCAAGAGGTAACCCGCCACCCATCCAAGCCTGATCCATACCATCCAAACCTTCTATCCTCACCACACCACTATCATCCAAACCATCCATCATCACCATATCACCATCCGCGCCATCCATAACCACCCCTCCATCAATCAAACCATCGATTGTCATCATTACATCATCCTCAACCTCTAAACCATCCATCCTCACCATGTTAACATCCATAAAACCCGGTGGCTCACCTGGAATAAACACATCAAATCCATTCAACCCAATACCATATCCACCATTAATAGAGAAAGAATCCAAACCATAAACAGCATTCACCTCTCCAGAGGGGGCTATTATTCCTCCGCCAACCTCCATCAATCCATCCATAAATGGATCTCTCCCATCATTTACGGGGCCACCAACTTCTCCACCATTTAAGGATCCATCAAAACCACCATTATTGTTTAGCCATAATGATTGGAAAAGAAAGAAGACAAAATGGAGAAAAGGGCAAAGAGACAAGAAGATGGGACAAAAGGAATGATCAGACGGTCTAATCCGGCAAAGAGGGACAGAAAGGAGGCAAAGAGAATGAACAGAGAAGAGAGGTACTCGCTGGAAGAAAAGATGAATGGAAGCGGCGATCCGATTATCGCCTACGGTACTCCAAACCCGCTCTAAGAACTGACATTTTCTCAGCATTGCAGCACTGACAGACAGAACGGGAGAAAAAAGTCTACGGGCGGCAGTCCAGCTACGCCCGCGGCAGTCCGACTGCCGCCTGGGCCCACTTTTAGGTAAATTTTGGGCATGCCCTACTCCGAAAGACCAGGACCTAGGAACAGACCTCTATGTACCTAATTGGGATTGCGAAATTGGATCAAGAGGCAATGCGAGAAGGCAACATGGAACAACAAGCAATTTCATATAAACATTGGATTACACGGACAAGGATACATGATTACATGATGTAATGAACTAATCATCATCAGGGAGATAAGTGTCAGTGTCCTTGCGGCGAAAGTGGGGCCCCAAGATCCCTCCTCCAGCAAAACGTGCGCCGCCACCACGAGCATAACCGGACTGTAAGATCGAACCAATGTCATGCTGCTCACACCAGGAACTGTACTCTCTGTCCAGATTAACAAAGGCACTAGCATCGTAACCCTCCAAGGCGGTCGTTAACTCTCTCTCAGGCACCGATCTCCAGTCAGAAGGACCGGACGGTGGGCTAAGTGGCACTAAAGGACTACCAGTCAATTGCCAAAAAAGTCTCTTCCCCAAGTACCACTTCGTCACACATGGGTCCTCTAGGATACGACGTCGTCGTGAGGCCTGAAAGGCCTCTTGAGCTCCAGGGGTAAGCACCATATTCGCCCGAAGATACGACCTAGTATTGGAATTGCAAAAGAGGAGAAAGAATCGAAGACTGAGACATAAGCAGAAAGCAGGCAACGCATGGGCAACACAAAATGAGGCAAAGATGCTCACATCATCGGGACCAAGGGCATCAATGTTCGACCTCTAATCAAGATCGGAAAACATGCGCGTGCGGTTGCAGTTATCCTTGTACCACAGTATCATGCAAGGGAAAGGAGGCGAATGATCGATCAAGGCGGGAGCTAAATGGGGAAAATGGTCGAAAAAACAGACCTGCACAAAAATTGCGATCAGAAAAGGCACATCAAACCATCCCCAGGGAGAACAAGGCATAAAAGATGGCAAGAAAGTACCTCAATGACTGAATAAAAGCCAGTCAAAGATCGGCTGATACAACGGTTGGCCTTGTCCAGCCCTTCATATAAATGGGCTAGAAGGGCCGTATTCCAGTTGTACGGTGTGGGGAAAGTGATGTCTGCCACGAACGACAACAGATGGGAACTCACAAGCTCATTCCTATGGCAGAAAATCATCGCACCCATAGTGTAGAATATCAAGGCCCGAGCCTTCACCACAGCCGCAGCTTCGGTCTCAGGGATTCGCCTGGCAAAGTTCGACGATAGCCAAAGGAGTTTGAATCGAGGACCAGTAAAATCTGAAGCATCTGGCATCATCTCCAATAGTCCCATCCAATCATCCTCTGTGGGCACCGGAAGGTCATCCTCGAAAGGGACTGATCCTCCATCATAACGAAGGCCCAGCTACATATATACGTCGTATGGAGTGATGCCCCACTCCCCAAAAGGTAGCTGAAAAGTGTGGGTCTCAGGGTGCCACCGCTCGGTCAAAGCAGACAGGAGAGACATTTCGTCCTACTCAAACGAACCCGAAATAGATGAGCGAATGGCGTCCGCTCCAAAACCTCAAAGAACAGTGGTTATGGGTCATAGAACCAGTCAGGCCAATGAGTCATGATCCCTCTTCCTCTCAGGACCGCAGGAGCGCCACCCTCCCGGGCTATGTCGGATAGATGCCGACCGTCACGCGACACATAACATGGATCGGTCGACTGACGGGAAGAACTAGCTTCGTTTCTACCACGGCGAGGCATGCTGCACAAGCAAGGTATACAAGTAAGTACCCTTAAAAAAAAAAAAAAAAAAAAAAAAAAAAAAAGCCCAGGCCCATTTCAACAATCCAGGCCCATTTCAAAAAAAAGGAGGGCCATTATCCAGGCCCATTTTAAAAAGCCTAAGCCCATTCAAAAGGTCCAAGCCCACCGTCAAGAGCCCATTATCCAAGCCCATTTCAAAAAGCCTAAGCCCATTCAAAAGGGTCCAAGCCCACCATCAAGAGCCCATTTCAAAGGCCCATTTCGAAAAGCCCATCTGGGGGTCCATCTTCAAAAACTCCCCTTAAAGGCCACCTCAAGGCCCATTTCAAAAAAGGCTCACACCAAAAGACCCATTGCAAAGTCCACCTTCAAAAGCCCACTCCAAGGCCCACCTTCAAAAAGCCCATTCCAAGGCCCATCTCCAAAGAGACCCATTCCAAGGCCCACCTTCAAAAAGCCCATTCCAAGGCCCACCTTCAAGGAGCCCATTCCAAGGCCCATCTTCAAAAAGCCCATTTCAAGGTCCACCTTCTAAGGACCATCATTCACGTCCATGCCCACAATAAATTCATGTATCTGGGCATGTCAAGATCATGATGTGGGGCCCACTTGAAAAATCTCACCCGTCCATCATTCACCAAAAATGGCCAACCATCACGATTTACATCATCCACATACACAAGTAGGCCACGGATCATCCATCCAATGGCTCGGATCATCACCACCAATTTCAAAAAAATAAAAATAAAATAGAAAACACCAAAAATTAAAATAAAAGGTGGGGCCCTTTTCTTATCACACCCACTCCAACAATATATATATATATATATATATATATATATATACATATACACACACACACACACACACACACACACACACACACACACACTTGATAATAATCCAGCCAACCATTTGACCCAAATCAAATAAAGTCCAACAGATCCAACGGCCAGATCAAATCAGGACGGCCCAACGATCCCGATCATAGCCCTCTCCAACCCACAGAGAAATCTAACCCATCAAAGGTTCCTTAAGAAAGTGGCCCAACAAAGATCCAGCAAGAATTCATTGGCAAAGATTACCTGAAGTAGAAAGAAGGAATAACAAGTAATAGAAATAGGCCGAAAAACTCCTCCAAAATATCTCCAGGGACCACAAATGGATCCTGAACGTCCCAAATGAAGGATTCAAATAAGAAAGAAGGTGGCACTGGACGGACCAGTGCACCCCTCTGACCAACGGTCCAAACAATGGACCGACGGTAACTGGACTGCAGCCCGCGGCAGTCCGACCGCCGCCCAACCAAAAGCACACAGGAGTAGTGGGCCTGTTCCCTAGGCTATAGTAAACGACCGGTTTATCCCTCCGACCGCTGGACAATACCCAAAAGAATTTCCAAAACAGTCCTAAGTTTTCAAAAATTACCAAAACAGTCCTCGAATTTTTAAAAAAAAAAATCCAAAAATCCCATAAACTACCAAAAATTGCCAAAATAACACAAAATAAATTCCTAGCGAGTATAACCTCAAAAAGGTTTGGTTCTTCTAAATCATTAGCCCCATTAATTTATTAGTGGAGGCCATTTGACTTTTCCTGCAAATAAAAACCGAACGACGACGCCCGCCCGAGAGATCGAACGAATATTTTCTAAAATCCAAAATAAAATAAAATAAATACTTTCAAATAAAATCTCCAAGAAATCTAGCTCCAAAGAGATAGTTTTCAAAAACTTTTCAAAAAAAAAAAAAAAACCAACGCACGCCCACGACAGCAGTACACTGAGGAATCTTCCATATTCTCTAGCTGCGGTCAGCGCAAACAGTTAAATAAGATTCGGTCCCTTCCAGTTTCTCCGGAGAATGATCGAATCCGTACATGATACATGTACGATTGGCCAGATCTCTATATCTGAACAGTCGTACGATTGCTAGTAAAATGTTTAGATCTATCTTTGGAAAGAATAATCAAACTCGAAGTGACAACAATCCATTGTAACTAAAGTATCAGAATCAGTGGACTGCATGGCAAAGGATTACCTGCACATACCTAGTCCGGGATGTTCGCAAAATTTGATCGAGTCCAAGTTGGCGTAGTGAGTTTCCCTTAAGGCCGCACCAATGCGCAAGGCAGCTAACCACTTTGATGATCAAAAGGAACGAACACTCCTAGGGTGATTACATAGCAAAGGAACGACAAACCTAACAGTACGGGAATCCTCGTAAAGCCGCGACAAATGCGCAGAGGCCCTTACTTTTCAAAATTACCCTCCAATGCTGTTAACAATCCGATGTGAAAGGGTTGTGATTAGTGATCCGTAAAGCTCGAAGAATGCGCAGGAGACACAATCACAACATTTTTCTCAACCCTCGTGATATGTGCAAGTCATCTTTTCTAGACAGTCGACTGACAATGATACAATGTTAGCTAACAGATTTGAATCACTATCCTTTCTGACCAAAGGGTGGGGTGTCCACTCGCTTTGGCCTTCAGTTGCTTGTAACCTCGGCCAAAGAGGGGCATATGTAGACACCCCACCCAGGCTAATATCTTGAGGAGGCTAAGACTATGGGAAACATGATCATAACCTAACCTTAACCCTAATCCCATCGTAGACCTACACCAAACCCTAACCCTGGCCGCAGACCTAGTCCAGAATCCCCAAATCACACAACCCGAAACAGTGATCCAAGTCGTTCAATATACACATAGCATCTCCTATACCCTATACCTTAGCCAGAACCCTCTATCCATACCTAAATCCATCACTTTGAATCCCAGAAACCAAAACAAAGACCACCGGACGAACCAGAGCACCACACGAAACCCACACATGCGAATCCGGCCCAAACCAGGCCCGAGCGGTAGTCTAACTACCGCCTGCGGCACTTCAACTGCCGCCGCTCACGGCTCGCGTGTGAACAGCTGTCCCAGCGTCCAAAAGTCAAATTCCTTCGAAATTACCCCCCCACCTTCGTTATTTAACAATTTACCAGCACCATAAGCTAATGAGAGCATGCCACGTGGCATCTCTCTCCTCTCCATCAATCACCACTCGCCACGTCAACTTTCACCCTTCTTAAACCCATATTTACCAAAATGCCATTGGAGAAGGCTATAAGTAGCCCTCTCTCTTCTCATTTCAAACACAACTAAGAGAGGAAGAGAGTGAGAGGGGAGAGGAGAAGAAAGGAAGAGAGTAAGTGAGAAAGAGAGTGAGGGAAAGAAAAGGAGCTCCCAAATCCTCAAAGTTCTGAATTTTCTAGCAACACCCTAACCCACCTCTCAACCTTCCAACCCATAAGCCTAACCCAAATTGGTCATGTTTGGTTCATGTCTTAGCCCACTTAAAATCAGCCAAAGATCCACCATCATGCAAGCATTTATCATGACATCTATTCCCTTCTCAACCCCCCTGCTCCTCTAGATCTCTGGTGAACGTATGCTCTGTGACTTGTCGTACACCGGATCCTGTCACATCAGAAATTCCTAGTGATCTAGTCCACTCTTCTTACCTTTACATAAGCATCATCACATCCGCTTTCTAGGCACACCGTTGGACGTATGATCTGTGGCTTGCCGAAAATCTCGGATCTTGCTACACATCAGAAATCCGCACATGCCTAGTCCCATCTCGACCACAGCATCCATCATCCTTTGAGATTGTTTTACCACACTAAGTAGAGACCATACATTTGTACAGGCAGAGAGGGTGCCTAACCCCTTTCCTCTTTGTAATCGAGGTCCCTTACCCATAATCCTGAATCGCAGATCAGGAGTCAATTTAAGAAAAGGGAGTCTTCGGGCTTCCCCAATGTATTCCGTGGTTCTAGCCGACTGCGGGATTATGAAATTTTTCGGCTAGTGGCGGCTCCAATATTCATACTTAGCCTAATCATCCACCACCAAACATTACCATACAAATCAACGTGGGCGCCGATTTTCAGTGTCTACACATAGCAATAAAAAGTAATAGAAATACTTATTAAAATCAAAATGTTCAAGTACATGGTTCCTGAATTACCATTGTTTTCAACTAAGCCAGCATCCACTGAAGCTTGGACACATATGATCTAGGTTAGTCACAGGACAGCTCCACCCTAAGTAGCTGATGGACTAAACCTAATTCATCAAATAATTTTAGCCATTTGATAGGATGAATCTTCCCATAGTATATGGATTGATGGCAACATTTTCTTTCTAACCACCCATTTGGATGACTAGCATTTGATGCAAATCAAGAAGAATTTCCATAATAGTCTAGATCACTAAAAGGTGGCCTCCATTTGTATGAGATGCAGGGCGAAACAACATTCAATCAAATTATATAGAATTTTGAGTTTGAATTTCAACAAGTACATACGATGCCTGATGAAACTAAGTGGAGCAACTAAACAAGAAGGTCCACCCTTTTATGATCCATGCCATTGGTCTAGTGGGTCAAGACTGGATCAAGCCCTAATGATCTTCCCTGTCGAAAAATATTACATGTACAATCAATGGATGTGGAACATTGGTGAAGCTTATTCGACTGTTGTTTTCTCACACAGTGTGCAGGCATGCTATAACTGGATTTGTGGCTCTAATTCGAACCGAACAACAATGACCTTAAGCGCTAAGATAGGCAGACACAGAGTATGACCAAGATATGGAGATATCAGCTGCCTAGTCAACCACTCGCTCAATGTGTAAACGGATCTGGCAATGTTCAGAGGGGTGGGGTTTGTCGTCTGAAGATGGGTTACTCCTTTACCTTTCGTACGAAAGGACTTTTCGATACAAATTGAATGAAATGAGAAAGAAATTCTTACAGTCGGCCGCTGCATACTGTTGAAGAACGCCTCTTCGATGTAGAACTGAATCCAGTATATGAGTGTAGACCTAATATTATGGCTAATTTATCATTTACTTGATTAATGCTACTGATTACACTATGGAATGTAAATCGTAAGTTCAAAAAGTAAATGGTTACACTAAGGAATGTAATTTACTTGACATAAAAAGTAAATGATTACACTACAGAATGTAAAGAAACTGATAATTAAAAAATAATTGATTTGGTTTGATTGGTTTGGTATGAGACGAATTATTTTGTTACAATCTTCTCATATTTATAGCTCTAATCAGCCATTTTGGATTCTTCTCATGTTCCAACGGTTACCATAACCGTTCTCCACTACTTGGCTTCTGGATGCTTCCTAAATTCTTCTTTTTTTGTTTCTCTTTTAGCCACCTGTCAAGCGACTGTGTAAACTTGAGTGGTACCCTTAGTGGTACCCTTATAGAAGAATTAAACATCTCAGCTCACTTATAGAAGAATTAAACATCCCTCATGGTGGTACCCTTAACTACAGAGTGTGGAGCCCACCACAAGGGTTTAAGAGGCCTACATGCAATGCAGTTAGGTACTTAGAAATATTCCAGCAAACAGAAAGTGAAAAAGAGGTGAAATAGATCCAATGGCAAGTGGGGCCCACATGCTAATAAATCATAGATAAGAGACACAAAAATATACATGGGTTTTCAGATTAGATGAACTAATAAAATGCATAAATCACAAGTGATCCCACACCCAAGTGGGTCAATAAGAGGAGGATGATGTTATGTACAACATATATCCAACATACACATCTAGTAGCACATGAAATATATTGAACAAATCTCTATGATCAGATTCTCTATTGGAAAATTTGATTCAATGGATGGTTTAGTAATACATCATTTAGGTTGTATATAGGTTTCCAACCATATAGAGCCTTAGATCCATCTGGACCATACAAAATAATTTAAGGTTTATCCATATGAAAGTATCTATCGATCCAGAATTTTCTAAATTCTACCATGAAAGAATCTGACCATAGGGACCGTAGATATGATCAATAATTATCTTAAGTTAAGAGCAAACATCAAATACATCTGACCGTTGGAATTACGAATATAGCTCACACAAGAATGTTCATAACAAGTTCCCAAATACATCTTTCGTATAAGGCCAAGATCTCAGTCGTTTGAACTCCGATTGAGCCTTATTATATACCATTGGAAAGATGGTTCTATTTTCTACGAATCTAACGGAACGTATATTTTTAATACATTCATTAAAAGAGTTTAAAATAGGTCCGTTTAGGCAAATCGGAATCCTGCATGTGCGGCTGGATAGCAGCCAAGTAAAATTGATGCTACGAATGATTGAACCGTTGGATGGCTACGAAGTTTGGTCCAGAGTTAGTTCATATTGTGATTAATATTATTTTCAAGTTTCAACTATGATCTTAGCATAATTGATTTTATGCGAATTTTACAAGTTGTTGTCCAGATACAAAAATGGGATTACATGTGAAGGATGTGGATATGATGTTTATCATGGTGGACCATACTGACATGGACCACTTTGCTGACCACCATATCCATAAATATATGCACACAAGAACTCCACACCAGTGGGGCCCACACATATCAAGAAAATAAAAGGAGGAAGAAAGAGGAGGATGAGGAAGATGGAATGAGGGGTATAGACTCACCTCAATGGATATGGATGGTTGGAGGATGATGTGTGGTCCACTCACTCTATGATTATTGGTGGGCAACACTTAACCCCACTCTCTCTCACTCTCTCTCTTACTCTTATATAGAGAATTGGGGGTTGAGGTGGCAAGATGATGTGGCAAATTTATGAGATCTTATTGATGCTAAAAGTAAGGTGGAATGTGATGTATGGTATGGGTAGTGGATGGATGAGGTGGATGGTGCTAAGCATGCATTGCCCAAGGTGGAAAAAATCTAGACATGCATCGGCTAATGGATAGATAAAGGTTATGGGTTGTAGGTGTGATGCATGGTAGATGATGAAGTGGAGTGTTATAATTGGTTGTTTAAAGTGATATGACATAAATCAAGACATGCATTGGATGCATGTATATGATGAGGTGGACATGAGCCATGATTAGTTTCTAAGGCATGGGGAGAGAGCTAATGATGAGTTTTGGGATAGAATCCAATTTTGTCATATAGTGTTTATCTTATGTGCTAGCTTCTTATTTTGTCATGTAGCAATTGTCCTATTTGTTGGTAATTTACATGTTCTAAAAGTGAGCTTTAGGCCCATATGGGCTCAAATCCAATGGGCCTAGCATAATAAAGGTTGCTTGTGTTACTGGATTTGCGCCATACATTTGATGGGTCATATCTCACTAACGGAGCATCGGATTGATGCACAGTTTTCACCATTGGAACAGCAACAACGACGCGGTCCACTAGATAGAGGTCTCAAGGTCATCATCCGAACAAATCACTTGGTGGAATTGTTGGGTGCACTGGGGTGCAGTGTATGGTCTATCAACGATGTAAATTGGGACATGTGCGCACAAGCGGTGTTACAAAATACCAGGATCCTACATGATGATCTTTCTAAAGATCAGCGGCCTCCCCAAGAAATTCTTAAAATAATTTCGGAATTCCTGCAACTCAGAGATGATTTCTCTAAGGCAAATAGAGAAATCAAGCGGTGCTCTACTACTCTGTCACGTCTGTCGGCCCTTAGTGCCAAGTGCAGGGCTCTCTAGCCCACTCTGAAGCAGTTTAGAAGAACAAACTGTATTGGACTCGCGAGCACAATTTTTACAAGAAGGTATTGAGAACGTTGAAGCATGCGCGTGACAATCTCTTTGCCAACTTGGCCGAGACCAATCGGCTTCATCCAAACCGTGATCAGCTAGAAAACAAAGCTTGTCATGTTCATTGAGTCCCAGATCGATCTCAATCGAGTTTCATATCGTGTTCATCTAAGCCTTACCCCCGATTAATTAGGGTTGGTTACATGAATCTTGTTAAGCCATTCCATTCAACTTTATCATCTTGAGGATGATATCATTTAAATATTATAATTATGTAATTAATCAAGATTGCTTCACAAGAACCAATACACAGTTAGATTGGGCATTTCACATGTATTGGTTTATGCAACACATGGTCACCAATGTACTGTAAATATTCAGTTCACTAAGCATGGCATCAATGATCAAATGCTATAATATAAGCATGAAATACTTACACAATAATCAAAATTTAGAAAGTTATATGGTGCAGATCTCACCCAATGCATACAACAAACAGTCATGATTAAAAACCTTCATGATCCATTGATCGAAAACCAAATCTGAACTGCTAGATGTGATCAAAACATCCATATTAAGCTAGCAATGAAGTGTAAGCATCTTTTGAATTTCGATAGTTTAGATTTAAGAAATCTACGATCAAACAATTATAAGTGATTATATCCAAGTCCAGTGGTCGGTAAGCTGATCACTTCATTGAGATTATTTATTACATAATTTCACAAATGGATGTAAAATATTAGTCTAATAGGATCAAGACGAATAAGATATCGAATAAGATATCAATAGTTTATATAAGATTCAATCATAAGAGTTGGTTTTGTGCATGATCAACATCTTAGATTGATGGGACAAAACCATTACCATTATGTATAAAATTTATATCACTTCCATTGCGAAAGCATGGCTTAGATCATCCAATATATGGATGATGCGTGATGTCAAATTGCTGAGGGGTTTCCAAATTAGGAAGCTTATGCAGTAAGTCTCCTTTAAAAGGAAACTAGAAGGGGCAGAAAAGATGAAAGAGGAAAAACAGAAGAGGGAGAGGTGGCATCATCACCTCCCATGGTGGTGACATCCCAACATGGTGGGTTATACGACTACCCGGTGGGCTCCACTGCCCATCTTGTTCTCCTCCACAATCAACATATCCTCCTTTGATCTCCACTATTGATGATCATTCGGTTTTAAACATTGATTGAGTCATGATTTCACATATCACACCTAGCTTACACATTAAGGCTTCAGTTCGATATTGAATTGTTAACCTAGTAATCACTAGACATGGAAGGAGCCAACCTGAGGAATTCGTCCATCATGTTCAAGAAAAAAAAAAGAAAAAGGAATGAATACCCAACTAAAAAACAATTGTGTTCGGAAAGGGTTGGGTGAATGGTCTTCACCATGGGTTTGCTCCATATACGTGAGGGTTCGATTCCCCTCTTTGGCTTTACCTTTAAAAGATTGACATAACGTGAAAGCCATCGATGGAAAAGATTAAAAGATGGAAGAATGAAAAGTTGAATTGTAAGGCAAATTTTGGTTTAGGTTATGGTTATCCTAAATGCTCGTGTGATTATTAATGTTATCATGAAAATAAAGAATTAAGTCTTTGATTGTGGTAAGTTTAGGTTTCACTATACACCCTTAGAACTCAATGTTTAGAATTTTTCTAATCGATGGATTAATACTTTGAACTTGACTATGAAGTTTATTGTGCGCTTGAGTCCAGGAAAAAGTAATGCCTAACATTTATGAATCTTAGAATTCTATTGATTGGACTATTGTTCAAAAATCACTCGAGTTTATAGAAATTATCCTGTAGTTCTCAACTTACTTTTCGCATACTTTGCTCGAGACTAGCAAAATGTTGGTAGGGGATTCTGTTGAGGGTCAAATATTGCATATTAGACCCCAGTTATTACCTGATTTTACGAACATGATACCGTTTAACGCCTTATTTTAATCATGTTTGTGCTGCAAGGTAAATTTAAGAGCCTGGATTGAAAAAGGGCACTAAAAGCATGGATTTAACGCTCAGAAGTCACCAAGGTAAGGGACGGACCCCAGAGGACCGAGATCGAAGAATTTACATGCCAAAGATCCGAGAAAATCATGTGATCAATGATGAAGAGGCCTGAAAATTGTCCAGATTGCAAGATCACAGGGTTCCAACCATCCGTTTAGCTCGAAACTTTATATCTGGCCTGAGGACCCCAAATTAACCGTACACGTCGAATTTCAGCCATTGGATCCTTGTGAAAGTGGCCCAACGGAAAAATCAGCCGATAAAACTCTGATCTGGGGCCCGCCTGATATCTGGATGTGCTTCAATTTTTGTCTTAACCCCTTAATGGGATGAAAAAATGGATGGACGGAGCGGATTTCACAGATATAGCATAGTGGACCCCACCTGGGTCGTGCGCGTGTACAGTGCGGCGCACTCCTGCGCCGCACTGGATCGAGCTCCTTCTAAAGTCGGCTTAAGCCCGACTCTCCCTGCGCAGAACCTTCAGCGGACGCACATGTCCGGCTGGGTTTTGATTGTGGGCCCCACCCATCGTCCAAATGGACGATCTGGACTGTCCATTGTGTCTAGAAGGGGGGCGTGACCATCGCCAAGGTGGCCTTTTGGTCCCTTACACACGTACATATGTGGATCGCCAGAAAACGCAGGATGAACGGCGTGTTGATTTGATACAGTGGACCGCACCAAAACCTGATAAAAACCACTCCTTCTCGACTGATTTTTTGCCAGGAATCCAATAAATGGGGTGGATTTCCCCGAAAATACCACCGTGGGGCTCACCGATCATGTCAACGCAGCCTCGTGCGTAAGCCTACGCACGTCCGTGGAAAACTAGATTTCCAAGCGGTTGTGGCCCACCATCTTTGATCAGATGCAAGATCTGAACCGTCCATCGTGTAAAGCATCCAAAAACGTCCCAAGGGACGGTGTTTCTATGGAAAATGAACAAGGATAGAATGTTGTTTTCGCGTGTCTTCTTGGCTGCATAAGAGGTTACACGGAAACTTTCTTGGCTGACTTACGCATTCCACCGCCTTGGGCATTCTTCCAGCCTCAAAACCGACCTCCCTTGCCTATATAAAAGAGAGAGAGAGAGAGAGAGAGAGAGAGAGAGAGAGAGAGAGAGATTTAACATCCAGGTGGAGATCTTGTGCACGTGGAGAGCGGGTGGAGATCCAAGTTTCCTTCTTCTTCTTATTTTCCTTCTTTCTTTTTCTATGGATTTGTTTAGAGATATTAGCCTCATCATGTCTATGTCTGGCTAAGCCTCTTAGCTAGGGCTGTGAATAGTACTCAAGAATATGTAACATTAATTCTCCAATAACCCACCTGGGCCGTTATGTCCATTGCATTCTTTTTTTAGGTTACAAAAGACTATAGGAAATCCTCATAAGTCATAACCATTGATTCGTCCAAGTTTTCAATCACAATCAATAATAAATTGCATGAAAAAATGTCAATCATTTATGACCTTGTTCCGTTCACCAATAAAAGTCACTAATAACCAAGTTCTATTCAACAAAACAATTAATCCAATCAAATTGGCTTTAAAGAACACACAAAGCCAACATCCACAACATCATAACATGTCCACCCAATGACACCTATGTGTCGACCAGTAATGTAACCTTAAAAGGTGTATCAAGCCCACTATATAGGAATATGAAGTCCTTCCATAATCACAGGTCTAAGGTTGGTCAAAGCTAACATTCAATTAGGTCAATTCAATTCGAGCATGATGAGCCTCTCAATTAGGAGACTTGACGAAATCCTCCAATGCGAATGTCAAATCAAGCTCAATACAAGTACTAGCAGACAAGTGAATACTCATACTCATGTGTGGTGAAGGGCATAAGCAATGAGATGCCTGATTGTGAAAATTAATCAAATCCCAGCTACTTGTTAGTTCCTTGTCACACAAGATGACGACAAAATGATCTTGATTTCCAAACCCATGGAGTGGTTATAGAATCTAGGGCACTCGAGAACCATGGTGCCAGAACCCTCCCTTAGCCATCAAAGTCATTGTGTCCACTTCATTCGTTTCCCATGGACCCGCAAGAGAGATTCCATATAGGAACCCTACAACTCACAAAACTTTGATAGCTAAGGGAGAGTTACAGGGCTCATGCCATAAAATGAGATGCCAAAATGGATAAAACATATACATCCTGGTGGGGCCCATAGAGCACTGTCCAATAGCATTTGGGCTATGCCATAAAAATTTTGGCCTCATGCTAAAACACATTGACAACATGGATACAACATATACATCAAGGTGGGCCCACTAATGGTCCACCTGAGATTTGGATTTGCCTCATATCTGGACCATGCCCTAAAATGAGTTGGCAAAATAGATGGAACGGCATAGATATACAACACATACATCGAGGTGGGCCACACTACAAGACTCTAAAAAACTGTACATGAGGCCCCATGTCATAAGCTAAAATTGTAAATAATAGTAAAACATATGAATGTGAGATGTTTTGGTATTACATTCTTTCTAATAAATTTATCATTGATATTATGCAGTTAGAAAAATAAATATAGAAGGTTTGCAGTCAATCTCAAGTTGTTAGGTTCATAAATTCATTAGACAATCATACACAACATTCTTACTAAAAAGTGGACCATTACACTACCATAAACATATTCAAAACCAAAAATGAATGCATATTTAAAATATTTATATTTTTTGGAATATTTTTCTAGAATTTTCTAGCAAAAAATTAAATAAAAATCAACTGATAGGGGGCGTATCGACCATAATGCCTGATATTCTATATTGGTAACAGTGGTGAACGTTACAAGCACCGCTACCAATACAAAACACCTTGCCTTATAGACTACATTGAAATGAAAATAACAACCTGATTTTTCCAACTGCCACATGCTCCATGATCAATGCATAGTTGCTTTGGTACCACATGAAATCAGTTTTACAAATTTCCTGAGATCACTGTGCATCAAATCCATGGAGATAATAAAAGAAACCACATACCTTAAACGCCCACATTGTTACCATTGTTTAGCTTCCAAGAGCTCCGTTAGCCCCGTTATTCCTCACCTTCCCTCCTAAGCTTATTCCTCACCTTACCTCCTAAGATGCATAAGTAGACGAGGCTCTATGCACAAAACGGTAGAGAGGTTTAGGACCATAGACCTCTACTTAAAAGAGAGATGAGAAGAGTCCTAACCCACTAGGAACACCCTCTCTCAGGTCTCCACACTTGTACAAACACCACTCATTAGGACTCTCCCAAGTGACAAAAGAGTGGAGCCATCCTAATTGAGTTATGCAAGATCATGTTTAAGTAAGCCTCACCTACTTGCACAATACACCAAAAGATCCAACATCAAAAGATCCAATGATAATCTGATCTAGTTATGATCAAGACTGTTTATCTATGATGGCCCACTGAACTGGAAAATCTTACACCCACTAGTTAAATTACTGGGACCCATTTCCCAACTATGTAACCTCATCTCATGATTTAGAGAAATACCAGGGTAATTCACATGACAGATTGGAGAGATGAATCGCTTCCCAAGTGCCAATATGGCTAATATGCGAGATCCTGGCCAATTATTAGGTGGGGACAACCATGAACATTTCTGGCCTATAAAAACAGGCCTATCTCACAATCGTACTAGGAAAATGGACTGCTAGAAAGAATCATCATTATCCTATGCCATTTGGGACAGGGCATGTTCATGTTGAACTCACCCAGTACATGGCCTAGATCCTGCAAAGTGTTCCACATTGGCACATCTCCACAGTCCACCTCTTCAATCTGCCTCAGCACAATCAGTTCAGCACTTCTCCATATTATAAATGAATTCCCTAAATTTCATGTTCTTATGTCCATTCTTCAGCTTGGCCATCCTCATCCATCGTAGTTTGATCTACAGAATTGTAACCCACATTGATAGGAAGAAAGAATACTACAAATATAAAATAAAATTCAACTAGATAAGGATCAGTGGGATAGGGAATAGATTAGATTGGGTAATAATATTTTGTATTTGTTACAATCTTCAGGATCTCCAAATCTGCAATAGATCCTACCTTTAGGATATCAAAAACCTGAATAGATCCTAAGTTTTTCTATATATTTAGTTGTTATCAAAAATAAAAACAGAAATTGTTCCCATAAACCATTCAGTGTCTTGCATAATAGGAGGTAACTCTCCTTCAAAGAGGATCAAACGCTTGTCCTTGCTCCAAGAGGAAGGACCATATCACAAGTGACAAGTAAAAGCTAATAACATCAAGCTTCATTGAATTTCCAATTTCTCTGTACACCTTATTCCAATTGTTGCCGAAATTCCAAGACTTGCTTCTACTAAGAAAAGATTGGGTACAAAATGAATAATTCAATGAAGGTTTACCCATGTGTAAATACATTTACAGTTGGAGTAAGCTTGTGTCATTTCCTGGTTAGATACAGTGTATTTCTATGCTTCTGCTGAAGTAGATATCCCATTCGAGGAATGCTGCAGCAAAGCACGCATCAACTTTTCTGATGCAGGCATCAAAACATCTTTAGTGTACACATTGAACTTCATGGTGATCCAGAATGCCAATTTGGTGCACCACCATGTTGATGGGAGAGGCTATATGATCCCAGAAATCTGCGGTATAGGACTGTAGAAACCATCCATTCAATTTGCTAGAGAAGATGTTCCCCTCGAAACTGAGCAGCTGTCCACATTCAATTGGCAAAGTTCACAACAGATGGCCAGTGTAATCCGATTGATCTAATTTTCACCCAAAGCACATGAAAATTAGTGGCTCACCAGATCAACAGTCCTGATCACCATGTTTGTCATGTGGTACGTGAGGACAAAACTGCATGGAGCTTCTATGACGACAGAATAATCATATTTCTCATTTATATATATGGATGTATCTAAGGGTGTATGTGTGTGTGTAGAGAGAGAACCTCGCTGATATATGGCATGTGCTGACTCAGGCATCCTTGCAATGTTGGTGAAGCATTGGCAACACTTCTGATCAGTAGAGTTTTCAGGTGGAGACTTCTGTTGAAAATACGATATGAGGCTGACACCCAGGAGGTAGTGCATGATCAGGGCCCACTAACCACTAGGAGTGCAAGGTTCCAAATTCTGTTTTGATGAAGTAATGATGATGGTGTCTTCATCTTCAGTCTTCAAGTGTCTTCCACAAAAACTTTGTATATGAAATCGCGAAAACGTTTCGAGTATTGCTTTGGATCAACTGCTGATATTGAGGTTGGATCATGTTGGATAGACTTGTATGCATGTTCGAGCTTCTTGCTGATATCATAGTGTTGGAGTATGTCAATGATGCCAAAGAACAAGACAGCATCACAGAACTCCCCTGTCGGTTTGCCAATCAGCTGGGCATCACAATCGTTACTTCTTACCATCTGTTCCACCCTAGCCGGCATGTTCACCCCCAGTCTGATGGTGGCCCACCTGCAGTATTCATGTGACTGGCATCAAGAAAAGAGCAGAGACTTTAAAAAATGACATATACTAATAGCAAAAAAGTTCACAAGGGGAAATGTTGATAACTGTTCATAATCCGAATGGCAGGCCACCAACACATATGGACATGTCCGGATAATCGAGATGAGAGTTTTGTTAAACCCTCACGCATATTCTAACAGATACCATCTGCACACCATCACAACCTCACAAGTGGCAGCATGGCAGACAGGTACAATATCCAAGCTGTTCAAGATTAGAAGACTTCAGCTAAGTTTTCTTCAGCCATACGTTTGTTTTGCAAAATGCAGCCCACCCAATGAATTGACCAAGCTGATGCTTGGGCCAGGGCACCTACGTAGTGTGATCTCCTGGATGGATGCAAGTCATGCACAGTGCTAGCGCATACGATGGCTTTCACTGAACACGTGTGGGTAGCAAAGCTCATCAAATCAATAAGAAAATCCTAGCTGCCTGACTGGAATAGCCCTGGCCAGTATATGTTGACTCCCACTGAATGAGCAGTCTGGATGTTGTATGGAACTTCATATGCAAAATTGCCCCCAAAGTCACATGCAATTTATGTTCATCTTAACAAAGATTGTGAATGTTTTATGTACCGGGTGGGGTCATGAAGAAGCTGATACATGTCTACTCTACAAAGACGAGGAGTTGCACCACTAGCTTCTTCAGACTTGCCTTTTCCTGTAATTAAGGACATTGCATCTCAGCTGTCAAGCCAGGAATCAAGATGCTAGTTCATGCATTCCAATTCTAAGATCAGGCATATTATTTTTAAAATTACTAGACTATGATTCACATTTGCCACCATTTCTTAAATGATCATGACTCCATTGTACACAAAAGCATATAATGCATAAATACAAACTAACCAAATTGTGGACCCCATTGTGGATGGAGAGTATTCCCAAAAATCACCCTCACCGGACAATCCTAACCATAAATAAAAATAATATTCAGCTATCCAAATTCAATGGATTATTAGAATGGTTAAGACAGTCACATCAGTGTGATTTTCAGGATATGTTCCATCCCAAATGGGGCCAACAATTTGGGCAGTCTTTATTGACTGACATGTATGCCATGAATATATAAGACGAATCACCCTCATTTAACACATGGCGACAAAGATGCAAATCCATTCCAAAAGGATGAGAATTTACCACTGGCAGTTCGAATTCCCGAGATGGACGGATCCAAGGAGAATGATGATTCTCTGAAATGCAGACCAACCAAAAGACTGTAATCCATAATTCTCTCATGTTCGAGAAAATCACAGTCCCTATCCAATTGCCTACAAGAGGAATGTTTTAACATTAGAGATCCCACATCTAGATTTCTCAACAAACCAAAACAGTGGGGTTGTAAACATAGTATTAAAAAAATGATCACGTAGCGGCCGTTACATAATGGTAATGGTGGGAATCGTTACCTGATACGGGGCTGCAATGCCCATTCAGAAGAGAAAAAATGGCCTGGTATGGGCCCATTACAGGGCTGATACATTTTCTTCTTTAAAAGAAATTTTGACTGTTACAGGGCTGTAACAACCCTTGCAGTCTGTATCGTAATGACCATAAGGCTGGCCGTTACGGCCACCGTTACCTTTATTGAATAACTTAGTTGTAAATTTCCGATACAAGGTACCCATGTTAGACATGATGTGGACACATGGTATGGGTATGGAAATACTTTTTTCTAGGGTTTTGCAGAGAGCCCCTAAAAATAGTTTAAAGCGCATTCTACTAATTCAAGTGCTCTACCAAGTACCATCTCATGCACATTCACGCTCTATCAATTTGGACTGCCAATTAGGATAATTAGGGTGTTTTGGGATTTAGGTAACATTGGATTGGACCATCCATGGACTATCCATGCATATAAAAGCACCGGGTACACTGGGTCACTAAGTCAAGGATCTACCAAAGTAAAGCAATATTTAAGTAGAGAAATGATCAAGTGGACTAAGAGTATGGAAACCTTCTCATGCACCTAGTTGCATATGGACGTAGGTATTCAACAATGGTAAAGGTGGTCGTAACGGCTACCATAATTGCGGTAAGATATAGGCCATAACAGCCATTATGGCCATTTAAAAATAAATAAATAAATAAACTGGGCCACTAAGGCCCCATAACATGTAACAGTTCCCACCGTTACCTTTAAATAACCATTTTGTAATACCTTGATTTAGACTTATTGGCATCCACATCACTTATCTGAACTGTCCACTTGGTCAAGTCCACTCTTCATAGGCTGCCTTGAGAAAATAATAATAATAATAATAATAATAATAATAATTGATTCAATTATCAAAACTGTCCAATAGTGGCATGCAAAAAGCAATGGACAATATCATACGTAGAAGATAGGCCAAGTCAGGGATGTTCCTGATCATTATATTGTTGTGATTTTTGGACCAAAGCAAAAGAAAATTGGGTTGGAACTAATAGATGATCGAGATAGGTGACATCATGACGAGGTTGCCAACAAGTCCACATGCAACTAGATGCACGGGAAGTCCACTAGATCATTTCTCCACACACAACAAATACGCACACACAAGCACGTGTGCACGCACGCACACACCACACACCACACACACACACACACACACACACACACACACACACACACAGAGAGAGAGAGAGAGAGAGAGAGAGAGAGAGAAGATTTCTCACAGGACCATATGCATGAAGAAGATGAAACTTAGTTCACCTGTGAAGCTCTTGGAACCAAGTTTTCTGCAGTCTAAATATAAAATTAAGATCAAGATCCTTGAGAGTTGTGTTTTCATCAATCTCCGCCTCAGGCTTAAAGGTCATGCGGCCATGGGAAGACCCCTTCAAGTCAAAGCGCCTGTGGATGGTATACTCAGAGCAGAACAAATTCTCCATTATGACAAAGCAGACCTGGTCCATTTGACATGAATGGATGTCAATTGAAATGCTAGAGATGAGCAAATGATAATCAAATGTCAAAATATATCACCTTCTTCTGCGCAGCCCCAGTTAATTTTACACAGTGCAGTCCCAAAAACTTGGTAACTAAAGTATTCTCAAAGGCCCGGACATGATTATAATAGGCTGGAAGCATCCTCAGAAGCACCTATACCACGAACAAAATGAAACGGGCCCAGATCATCATCATCAGTGATCAGACTCATTTCGATCAAAACCAAGAACCGAAAATAGAAGATGCACCTTTACTTCTGATTTCTTCATTGTCTTTACCATGTAGCGGTCATCATGGGTCAAGTAAAAGAAGCTTCCACTTTTCCCAGGAGAGGAGAGCTCCCGAAGTGCATCATTTCCACATATGGATATCATATAATCAGCTGCATCAATCTTGAAAAGCTTGCGAAGGGTCCTACAAATTCATAGTGATGATCATTTTTTTTTAAGGAATAGTAATGATTATTAATAACAAAGGAATGGAAGAAATAAGATCGGTTCATGACAACAAAACAAAAGTGAGATAATATTACTAGCCTAACCTGAAGACCAATGGGCAGTAGTCCTTCCATCTGAACTCACAAGACTGGTGTGGTGGAGTATGTTTAGTTCCATGTGGAGGGAACTTTGTCCATGCCTTTTCCTTCGGATCAAAGGCTGACAATTTCAAATCAAGGGATGTAGTCGGAGCAGGTTTTCCTACAGAATACCTGTACCATCTCACCACACATTCATAGTGAGTGACGAAGATAATGTGATAAAAAGCCAAAAAAGCAAAATCGTTACATAGAAGACTTCAGAATTGAAGAATAAATCATTCTCAGAATTCCAATTCTGGCACAACAACCCTCTTGGGTCTTCTTTTTCCCTCTAAAAGCACCGAAATCCATCAGCTACAAACTAACTTTTCAACATAGACTCTTCAAACAAACTCGCTGACTCGATTTGAAAATCACACGAATCAACTCAACTTGGCGAGATTTCGAGTTGAGTCAGTATGAAACTCAATCAAGAGTCAACAAGACTCGGCAAGACACAAACTGAGCCATGCACTCTGTTAGGGAATGTAGCATAAAAATGCAAAACGATAACTTCAAGAATTTTAGCAACAATCTCATTGATTGAAATGTAAGCCCATCACCAGCAACACACAAGCATTAATTGTGTTAGTGCTTTACTATTTAGTACATGGGCTTTACTATTTAGTATATGGTTTAAAATATTCTTTGCTAGTTAAAATTTTCTTCGTTTATATATTTATATAATATTGTCTTGACTCAACTTGGTACTCATTTAAGTCTTTGAGTTAACCTGACCCTACTGGACATTGAGTCATCCGAGTCGAGTCGAGTCAAGTTTTTGGGTTTTTGAACTATGCCTTAAAAAGGTCTGCTGAAGTGACACTTTTCCAGCCTAATTATGTTGGAACTTTGAGGCCTGACTTTAAACAATCCAGATATTCGTTTTGGGCAGAGGAAGCCAAAATACCAGATCCCACATACCAAAGTTTCAATAAATCCTTCCACCCCAAATGCAAAGCAGAACAAATGATCATTTGTTCTGCAGAGACAACCTTTGCACTCGAGATTTGAGGTGCACCTCGACACACCCTAAATGAATGAATGCATGATGGATCTCAATCATCTTCTTAGTCATGGGAAAGAAACCCAACAAAGATTCCAACTGCTTTCATCTCATGAAAAGGTGTGTAATGGCCATTATGGAGGCTGTAACAGTTGTTACATAACAGTAACAGTGGCAACCATTACGTGTTATGGGGTTGTAACGGATGTTACGGAAAAAATGACCCATAACAGCTGTTACAGAGCTGATACAGGGTTTTTTTTCAAAACACACACACACACACACACACACCACACACACACACACAGTGCGTCATCATAAAAATAACGATGGTGGCCGTTACAGCCACCGCTACCGTTATGGAATATCATGTATAGAATAGAAGAAAGGAACATAAGTAAATGAAAAGGTAAGAAGAAAGAATCAACTAGTATACATGCCAAAGCAAGAACAACTATAATTCTTTATTGTTCTTCCAAATACAATGAAATCATAGCCCACCTAAGTTGGAGTACAGCCTGCAACTTCTGTGGAGGCAAGCATTGAATATTCTTTTGCTTAGTAATCAAGCAACTCACAAAAACGGAACTCGAGTTCAAAAGTTGGTCAGGATAGGAGACACAAAGACAACTGACTAATAACCAAACCTCCAAGAAAAACAATACCGTGGAAGCCCTAATCAATCTTCAACAGGTCAGTAGAGTTGCAAAGATGAAACCTAGATCAGGACCAAAGGCTTGCAGCTACAAGCTCAACAGCAGCTCTATTCCCTTCTATTAAACGAATGCACGAGCTTCCAACAGAAATTGAAAAATATGGATATTGGTTTTCAAGAAACCAGTATCCAATTGAAAGATTCTTCAGTACAACAAAGGAGATGGAAGAAACAATGGGGATCTGTTTCTAACTCACACATGAATAGAAAATGTAGTGTTCCAATTTTATATTTTGAACTTCAGATCATAGTTAACTATTGGCAATGTTGAAGCAAACAGAGGATAGTTGTCTAAAACACAAGACAGGAATACATGGTTTAGCCAAGATTCAAAATATCAATTGAATGTACCGTACCAAGCCAGTGGCATTGCGACACATCACCTGATACGATACATTCAGTAAATTTCTTGGTACAGTTTTTTCTAACATTTTCTATTACTAAGTAAAAACATCCAGAAAAAAAAAAAAAAAAAAAATCAATATTATTTTCCACAATGAATTTAATATATGATCTGGTTTAAGGGATATGAAATGGCAAAAAAATGCACTTACGATAATAAATAAAGGAAACATTCGACTAAAAATACATTAGAATCTACAAGTTACTACTATGGAAGCGAATTGCCTGTAAGAGGGGTAATAGGAATCCCTAGTAACCCCTGAAATAGCCCAATGAAAAAAGAACCATATGTGCACATCAGATGTGGGGCCCACAGAGGAAGAGGCAAATTTGTCATTTCACGTGGGGGAATATCTCCTTTTCACTGCAAGCCCCGAATTTGATGCCACACGTGGTGCTTTTTCATTGGACCACGTTAGGAGTTACAAGGGATTCCTAGAACCCCTATTATAGGCAATTTGCAGCTGATTTAAACATGCGGGTCAAAATGATAAATTAAGCTACTATGTCCATATCGAGATACCGATATTTATATCATATCACCTGATGAATTTATCATGATACATTTCCAACACAGTAGAATAACTTCCGATATTTTGAACACTAATTTAAACTTGTGTTTTTACTCTACCCATAAAATGGGTAGAAGATCATAATATCATAATGAATGAAACTAGTTTTTTTTTTTTTTTTTTTTTTTTGATAGCCTTGCTTGATTCTTGTATGACTAGATCATGCCTGCCTCAAGAAGTTGGTCCTAACTCTTGAATTTCCCAAACCTCTACACTGACATCGTTTTCCACTGATTTAGGTCCACAACGTACATTTCCACATCGAAACTTCGTATGAGAAACCGAGTAAAAATTCAAATGTCAAAACCTGTGGAGGGTAGAAATTTTAATCATCCAATATGGAATTTTAGACATCAAATCAGCATTTCAAATAAGATAAAATGAAGAAAAAAAAAATATCGACCATTTACTTCGAATGAGCCAATGAAGTACATGATTGAAAGTAATATTAATTTTGAAAATGAACTGAAACCAAAAGGAAAACGAAAATGAAAAAAATAATAATAATAAAATAACGGATCTAAACAAAACGAAACATAACAAGAATCAGATGGATAAAGTGCAATCCAGTATTACCTAATCCCAAGCTGCAAACTGAGCATGAGCTCATAGTTCTTATGGCCTTTCGAGATGGTCTCCCCCTGCTTCTTTTTCTCCTTCACCTGCCAATTCAGTGGGGTCTGCTCCCCCCTCGAATCACAGTTATCGAATCTTAGGTCCAAGAATTCATCCTCCCTGCCCGCAACCGAGCTCCCAACCACAATATCACAAGTAATGTCCCCATCCATCTCCCAAATGCAAATCCTATCAAAGCCCCTCTCCAGCAATCCACAGTCATTCTTACAATTTTCAATATCAGTCTTCCTCCTCCGCTGCCTACCGCCACAATTCAGTCTCTTCTGTGATGGGAGAATCGACACCTTCTCCCCTGAGCAGATATTGCAATCATTCAAATCGATCGAGAAAACCTCCCTTGGGTCCCAATCCAAATTCCCCACATCGGCGGCCCCACCGGCTGGATGATAAGTTCCATTCTGCTCGTTCGGGTCCTTACTCCAATTACCCATGTAGAAGCTCCCACTAGCCCATGAAAACCGTCCTTCCCCCTTCGGCAGCCCGTCATCCCACAACCCCACATAGCGGTTCCCATTGGCCCACAGCATCGACCCGTCCCCACACATCCGACCGTTCTTCCACTCCCCATCATACACATTTCCATTCAACCAAACGTACTTGCCTCGCCCGTCCTGGGACCCACACCGCCACTCCCCCTCGTAGCAATCCCCATTGGCGTAGCACTTCCGCCCATCTCCGTGCTTGGAATTCATGGCCCAGGAGCCACAGTACGTGTCGCCCATGGAGCCCGTGTAGGCACCGAACCCGTGCATGAAGCCGGACCTGAATTGGCCCTCATACGTGGCGCCCGACGGCCACGAGAACTTTCCGTGGCCGGTGATCTTACCGTGGGACCACTCGCCCTCGTACATGCAACCGTCGGTCCAGATGTACTTTCCAGCGCCGTGGGGGACACCGTCGGCCCACTCGCCAGTGTAGAGATCGCCGTTGGATAGGAGATGATCGGCCCGGCAGACACCACCGTCATCGTCATCGTCGTCGACGTGGGCTACTGACATTGTAGAGAAGATGCCGCCGACGAGCTTCTTGGCTGATTGGGATTTCCTGGTCTTGGGCATTATAAGATCATTAATGGTAGTCAGCTTCTTCTCTTCCTTCCTTAAAAAACCATCTTATCAGATGTCTCTGTTTTTGTAAGTGGCTGAAAACAGGAATCCCTCTTCTCCCACGTTGGAAGATTTTCTTCTGTTGTTTTCTTTGGTGGGGTTTCGCTGATTCGAATGAGAAAGCGAAAGGTGGCAAATGGAAACTACGACTGGGGTTGGCTTTTCCCTTTTGCCTTTTCTTTTTTTTAATTTCTTCTCTCTCATTTGATGATTCTAACCGCCATATTTATCGATGTGTGTTCATCAGCTCTTTGGTCCACTAATCGGATAGTTAGGATCATCTGGGATCAAGCGTGGTCATGTAGAAACCGACGGAATTGCGCCAGCAATTAGGATAGAGCTCGTCTACCGTAAGCGTACTAGTTTTTAAAAAATGGAATAGATTTCTAGCGCATGTTAGGATGTGATTACAAGATATGCATATCTAATACTCAACTGGGGGGCATCGCAAGAAACAGTGGGTATTGAACGACGCGGATTGGCTACTCCCCTGCCACCAGCCAATGGCTGATGGTCGGTGCTCTGTGGGCCCCACCATGATGTATGTGTTTCATCCATGCTGTGCATATATTTTTCTAGATCATTTTAGGGTACGAGACCAAAAATAAGGTATATCCCAATGTCAAGTGGACCACATTTTAGGAAACAATGTTGAATGAAGGTTAACCATTAAAAACTTTTTGGGCCCCATAAAGTTTTGGATCAAGCTGATCTTTGTTTTTGTCCCTTCATCTAGGTCTTTATGACCTAATCAACAGATTTGATGTCAAATAAACAGTATAGTGGGCCTTAGGAGAATTTTAATGGTGGATATTCAATCACTAATTTTTCTTGTGGTGTGGTCCACCTGAGATTTATATCCCTCTCATGTTTAGAATCAAGCCCTAAAATGATCTATAAGAATGGATGAATGGCATGGATGAAACACATACATCATGATGGGCCCACAAAGCACATACCATCAGCCACCGGGCTAGTTGCAGGGCGGGCTAAATGGGGTATAAGTAATACGGTTGGCTCTAACGATGCTTCGTTCAATCCCGATGTTTCTCATGGTATGCACCACGTGGCTGTTGGATCTGCCTCATTGTGATTTATGTCTTATATCGGAGCCATCCATTCATTTTAACCGATCATTTTAGGGCATGAACTCGATATCCAAGCATAAGCAAAGCTCAAGTGGGTTCCTGTAGAAGTTAGGGATGAGGCTCATATTTGTATTGTCCCTTTACCCATGTCTGTGTGACTTAATGAACCGGTGGTTACAAATAAACATCACTGTGGACTTTAGGAAAGTTTCAACGGTTGATATTATTATTGCTGCTGTTTCTTGTGGTGTGGTCCACTTGAACTTTAAATATGCTTTAATTCTGCAGCTCATGCCTTAAATGATCAGTAAAAATAGAAGGACAGCATGGATTAAAAAACGTACATCCATGGTGGCCCCACAGAGCGGGAAGCGGATTGGCTGGTGTATCTCACACCAGCCATATAGGTGATGTATTGACGCCGGCAAGTTCTCTAGGTTTGATCATGAGGTATGTGTTATATCTAATCCGTACATCCATTTGGGGAGCTTGTCTTAAGGCTTGAGACAAAAAATATGCCGGATCTAACAACCAAGTCTACCACACTGCAAAAAGCAGTGAGGGATTGAGCCTATACCATTAAAATCCTTTTTGAGGTCACAGAAGTTTTGGATCAATATGAAATTTGTTTTTCCTCTTCATCCAGGTCTTTGGAACCTTATGAACAAATTGGATGGAAAATAAATTTTACGGTGGACCCTAGGAATGTTTTAACGGTGAAAATTATTACTTATACTGGTATTTATAGTGTGGTCCAGATAATCTTTGGATATGATTATTTTTTGGATAATGCTATAGAATGATATCTAAAAATTAGATAAACGGTATAAATATAGTAAATACATCACCGTAGGGCCTTGGTAACTTTGATCTCCTTTGAACCGTTCGTACAACTGGAGCTCGAGGAGCGTCAGCGCTCGTCTTCCAGCGACAGGTAGGATGCGGATTGCGTCCTACCCCCGCCCGGACCTCTGTGAGGCCCATCGTGTTTCAAGTATTTTATCCAGGCTATTAAATGCTCTTTTTCAATAATTTTAATATATAAACCAAAAAATGAGGCAGCTCCACGACTTAAATGCACCACACCAAAGGAAGCTGCATTGATAATGACACCCACCGTAGCAACCTTTCTAAGGGACAGTGCGATTTTTTTTTCTTTTTTATTTTTTCATACTATGTATTCATAAGGTCATTTAGACGTAGATGAAGTGAAAACACAAATATCAGTTCGATCTGAAACTTCTCCAGCTCCCAAGTAGTTTTTAATGGTGGACGTTCAATCTCCACTTTGTGGTCCACTTAAGCCTTGGACCTGCCTCATTTTTTAGCTCACGTATTAAAATTATCAGAAAAAGCATTTAACGGCTTGAATAAAACACTTACGACACGGTAAACCTCACAGATCCCTGTCCAGACGGATTACTATCCGGGCAGGGTAGGACGTAATCCGCGTCCACTATATAGAAAGTGTGTGGTAGAACAGCCAGGACGCAATCCGCGTCCGCTATATTGATAGTGTGTCGTAGAACAGCCAATCCGCTACCCACAAAGCGCACCAAGGAAAACAGTACTCAATCGGCTTCCTGAATACTGGACAGTCCCTTGGACACAATTGGAAACGGATTGGCTACCCCCTGCCACCAGCCCGGTGGCTGTGGTCGGTTCTCTGTGGGCCCACCATGATGCATGTGTTTCATCCATGACGTTCATCCATTTTTAAAGATTATTTTAGGTTTTGATTTAAAAAAATGAGAGAGATATAAATCTCAGGTGGACCACACCACAAGAAAACAATAGTGATTGGATATCCACCGTTAAAATTCTTCTTAAAGCCCACTGTACTGTTTATTTGACATCCAATCCGTTGATTAGGTCATACAGACCCATATGAACCGAAGAACCAAAGATCTGGTTAATCCAAAACTTTTATGGCCCCGAAAAGTTTTGTGGTCGAGGTTCATTCAACACTTGAGATTGGGATATACCTCGTTTGATCTCATACCATCAAATGATATAGAAAATTAGACGGACATAGATGAAACACATAGATCATGGTAGGGTCCACAGAGTACCGACCACCAGCCATTGGCTGTTGGCAGGGAGAGTAGCCAATCCGATTCCGAAACAATTGGCGTCCGTGTAAGTGTGACTATTCGCTGAGGTGGATGAAGCAATTCACGCGAGGTGGGACACCCTTTGTTTCTTTTGATGGGGCCCAAAAATCAGGCAGATTCAACGATCACATGGGCGACATGACGGGACGGTTCAGAGAAGAAACAGCATAAAATAGTTTAAATTGTGCGTTGGCCCCGCCGTTGTTTGTCTATGCCAAGGAAAGCGGATTGCGTCCTGTCCCCGTCTCAACCATAGTCTGTACAGACAGTCTCTGTGGGCCACCAATGTATGATCTTATTCACGACGTCCGTCTATTTTTCCAGGTTATTTTAAGACATGAGCTCAAAATTTTAGCAGATGTAATATCCAAATAGACCACACCACATGGTGATAATGACCACACAGTTGAAACCTTCGTAGGGATCTTGGTAATGTTTATTTTCCACTCAAAAAAAAAAAAAAAAAAAAACATGAACACCCGCTTAATGCAAAACTTCTGTTACTTGCAATGAGTTTTTAATGGTATGTGTTCAATTCCCACTGCATGGTCCAGTTGAGCCTTAGATCTGCCTCATTTTTCAGTTCAATACTTAAAATGATACTGAAAAAATGAATGAAGGGATCGGATAAAACCCATACACCATGGTTGGTGCCACAGAGCTCTGTCTCACGGATTATTGACCGAACCCAGTCTGCTTGCAATAGTGGATTAGGTGAGACCTACGCTTACCCAGGATGGTGCGGCCCATACCCTTTGGTTACCCAGGCTCACCTTAGATAGCTTGGTTCAGGGTTCAAGTACCCATAGGTGGTGAAATTCGGTGGCAGACTCTCAAGAGTTTCAACACCTAGTTGAGGGTTCAAGTACCCATAGGTGGTGAAATTCCACTACGGCGTGAGTGTATGGTGGTGTGTGTGCATGTGTGTGTAAAAATTTTAAAAAAAAAAAAAAAAAAAAAAAAAAAAAAAAAAAAAGAGAGCTCACCTTTGATGTATATATTATGTATCCATGCTATTCATTTTTTTTAAAATTTATTATTATTATTTTATTTTAAATTTCATATCATTTCAGGGCATTATCGAAAAAAATGAAATAGTTACAATTATCAGGTGAATAATGCTATTAGAAACAGTGGTGATTGATTGTCTTACTCTTAAAAACTTCTTAAGACACACCTTAATATTTTTATAGTGTTTATTTATCATCAATTTATTGATAAAGTCAAATACTCTAAGATGAAGGAATTAAAAAAAAAAAAAACAAATATCAACTTGATCCAAAACTGTTGTGGCCCATTAATGATCAATCAACACTATTTCCTAAAGTAGTCCACCTACTATTTGGATCTTCTTCATTTTTGGGATAATGCGTTACAATGATCTGGAAAAACAGATGAATGGCGTGTGGATACATAATACATACATCTACATGCGCAGCACTACGTGAATTTAGAGTTCTGGACACGATTTTACACCGTTGTCTTGCCTGTGGTGTGGCCTACGCAAGCCTTTGAATTGATTCTTAAGACTCACATGATGGAAGGAATGAATCTGATGCGTGGTTCTCGGTTAGTTGCAGCGCGCCATTCATGTAACCATCATAGAGTGGGGCAGTATGGTCGGCAACAAAAGCAATCCGCTATCATTGGTGCACGAGGACTGTGTGAAGGGGACTCACAAGATACTCATAAGTCATTGTATGATGTGACATTCAAAAACTGTCAATCAGCATTGTCATTAAATAACAATCTTAAAATCAGACTGGACGAAGAATCTTAGCCCTTGATGCATGGACACTTGTTTCTTGAAATAAGACCTCGATCTTTCATTTTCACTGTTTAATAAATTTCAGGAACCGAATGCTTGTACAATCGATTATTTGTAATTTTTAGATCACCGATTTGTGACTTGAAATAATGATTTTGATACATAGAGAGAGTTGAAAAGTTCCAACTCATGGGAAGAATGGCTTAAAGAGCAATATAAGTTTCAGGGGGTGTAATTTTTCAATATTTTCATTTTTTTTGGAAAGCTTTATAAGGTAATGGTTGCCCTCCATGATTCTGCAAAAATAAGTCCATTTATTAGGTCAAATGTGCGCCCAAAGTTAGAAACTTGTTGATTTTGGATTGAGATTAAAGATAGTCTGAGGTTGTTCTAGTGTGGACGAAGATGATTCTACAATATTATTTTTTGTTATTGTTTGAGCAAAAGTCTTGAATTTTTTTGGTGCTGGTAAGGTTAAAAGGTCAAATTGGTTTAGTAATTCTATGGACTGATAATGAGGTAGAAAAGGCCTGAATTTAGAAGTTAATTTAGAAGTGGATCCTAAAAGAATTCTATTTAAACTGGCTGGTTTAGGGATAACTTGTCTACGTGAAATTGCATAATTCTGTTTTGAAGTTGGTTTTGGCTTATCAGCCATTCTTGCTTAAAAAAAATTCTTTGGAAAGAGAATTAGATTATCCTTTTATAAATTCTATTTTAAAATCAAAACGAGTTGCTTATTTTAACCAACTGAGACAATGCAAAAATACAAACCCAATTACTAAGTGAGGGTTTGATGATTTTGTTGGGATGCCTTGCACAAACCTTAGGATCTAGCTTCCCGAAATAAATCAGAATTATGGATAATAAATCAATGAAATAAATCAAAGCATCAATCACACACCACACAAGAGATTTTTACGTGGAAAACCCTCAAAGAGGTAAAAACCACGGGACCTCGTCCAGATCAACAATCCACTATGAAGTAGAATGTTACAATCTTCTTCACTCATGCAGGAGTGGATAAACAATAAGAGAAATAGAGAAAACGGAAAGATTTAACCGATTACGAAGACATAGAAGCACTGAGATATAAATTGCAGAGTAGAGAGCCTCCACGAGCAGAACCTCCCTTCTATAAGCTTCTTCTCTCTCACCTTTGATAGCCCTGAACCCTTTAGTAAATCTCTTGTAAAGCTTTAGGAAACCCTCTTGCTGTACCTAGAAAAACCCTAGGCAACCCCTTTTATAGTTTAGGAAACTCCTTTCCGCATCCCTGTTGCGAAAGGACTCAAATCCGTAGTTTCGCGCAAAATCGCGGAACAAACTGCGTAACCTTCGACTAGTCGAACCTAGTCTTCGACTAGTCGTAGGACCCCTTCGACTAGTCGAGACATCCTTCGACCAGTCATAGCTACAGTAAAAAAATAGCAAAAATACTCGCTGGACTTTGAGTCCAAGTCACGACTCGAACCTTCGACTGGTCGAGCAGGGCTCACGACCGGTCGAAGATGAGTAAAAAAAAACCCATCAAATCTCTCCCTTTTTGACCCAGGAGGGATCGACCTTATTTAAGTCAGCCAGGTTTCTACAAACCTCAAACTTGCCCTTAAGCAAAGCCTTGGTCATCATGTCTGACCCATTATCGTCCGTGTGGACCTTCTCAAGCTGTAACACCTTCTGTTCCAAAGTATCCTTTATCCAGTGATACCGAATCTCTATGTGCTTCGACTTGGAATGCTGACTTGGATTCTTACTCAAGTGTATAGCACTCTGACTATCGCAATAGACCACGTGCTCCTCCTGCTTCAGGCTAAGTTCTTGTAGGAACATTTTCATCCAAAGCATCTCTTTGCATACCTCTATGACTGCAATGTACTCGGCCTCTGTCGTTGTAACGCCCTGAAAATAGGGGGTCGAGCATAAACTCAACTCCCGAGTTCCAGAACATCACTTATGCAACAAAATGAATGATGATTGAATGTTGACTGTATTCGTGCATTGAACATGAGTGAGATTAAGCCAAAGCAGCATATCATACTCCAGAGACAGTTAAATTTGCAAGCGGAAGACTGTGACAGATAGATAAAATATATAAACTATGAAGAGTCTCCAGAGTGTGATAACATTACCAGGTTAAATAATTACAAATACAGTTCTAAAATATACCAAATGTGAGGAAGTGTAATGTCTCCTATCCCAAGTACCGTAGCCCCGTCAATACAATACCAGGTCTTCATAGACCTGTCAGAGATTACGTGTAGGAGAACTCCTCCTCAACATCATAGTAGTAGTTCGGCTCTGCTTCATAAGCATCGCCAACACCTGAAACTCAACAAATCTGGTTGGTGTTGCAAACACCGTCCCGCAACGTGGGAGTGAGTGATCAACTCAGTGGAACATAAAGCATAGGTTAACATGTTATCAATTCAATCAAGCAGTAATGATAAAGCAGTACAAATCAAACAATTCTAACTACTCTTATTAAGTGCGAGAATGAAATGACATGATGCTGTATGCCCTTGCCAAACCACCCTCATGCGACATCATCTTACGTTCGCGAATGCTTAACTCCCTCAGTGCGCCACATCTACTAAGCACATGCGGTGCGATGATGATCATGATTACCGAGTTATTATTAGTCCATTTCAAACAGCAGTATTGGGAAACTAAGGTACCTCCCTTGTATCATTCCCAAACATGATCCATTCTAGGGTCGTCAATCCTAGTTAATCTCATACGATATTACGGTTTGAGAGGCATAGCGAAGGCATCGCAAAGGGCTCGTCACCCGTCAGCGCGGATACAGATCTCACCGTATGCGGCTCAATTGCTGGTCGTCAGCTCGAGTACAGGTCTCACCGTACTCGGCTCAATCACTAGCTGTCAGCTCGAGTACAGGTCTCACCGTACTCGGCTCAACTCATACTCTAGTTGCTGTGAAAGACTCGTCGCCAATCACAGACCCTTGGAGTATACTCGAAGATACTACGGAGGACTCGTTGCCCGTCAGCACGAGCACAGGTCTCACCGTACTCGGCTCTCGCCATAAGTATCGACAACTCGAATACAGTGTCCCATACCACCATATTCGGCTCACGAGTCTAGTTGCGCAATGGTCACTACGGGGAGGCACATAGCCCCAGCGTAGGCCGACAGCTCGACCACGGTGTCCCATATCACCATGCCTGGCTCATGCGTCTTAGCGAATCGAGGTACCATGGTTAAAAGGGGTTTCACTGGTAAGTTTGGTACCCTAGGTTCAAGCAGTAGCGTCCAAACAGGATGAACATACATAAGGCAGATCGGGTTACTTGACGAGCTCGACTAGCACGATCGCCCATTGAGCTGCACGACATGAAGTGCATAAACAACTTCGTGTGGCCTAGCCACTGCCGACAGGCAACGCACGACTCGAGTTGGTCGAACACATCCCACGTGGCAAATGAATCTCAACCGCGAATTCAATCCCGTTACCGATTGCCTGGACTATAATCATAGCCCCAAACACAATCAATTGCAGATAGATAAAGCAGTAATGGATCAAGATTCAACTCATACAATCAAGTCTGATATCATCCGTTTAGGGCTGCCAGGGCTGTTGCACGCACTCGTTGCTCCGCTCCCCCATCACCCATGACGGATCATACAACGTAAATATAAATTTAAACATATGCATTACATAGTTAAAATCATAAAGCAATTGAGCATGTTATGAATCACAACACAAGCATGAGTTTGTACATGTTCAATTCCTAATCACACAACTATCAAAGGAGATCATACACATAGTTAAAAGAGGTTGAGAATCATATCTCAACACCCTTATACATTACAATTTGCTAACTACTACTCATTCAGACATTTCAAGAAACACTTGAACTACATACATCACATACATGACATATGTTGATCACATAGGTATTAGGCCAAATCCTTCTACTAGGGAGCTACCCCAATTATAACACGCGTGCACCCACGACGGATAGTCATGGCAAGCATGGGTCCAAGTTCTCATTTATTCAGTCATTTCCACAAACACTTGGACTACACACTTCAACATATGTAGTGTATTAACCGTGGCGTGATTTAGGGCAAATCCTTTCGTCAAGGGGTTGACTAGTACATTTCAATCATGTTCTTACATTCAATACACATGACAAACATAAATCATAAATCCATATTTACTTAGTCATTTCAACAAACACTTAGAATACACTATTCCAACATACATAGTGTATGTTAGCAAACATGTATTAGGGCGAACTCATTCGCCAAACTAGTAATTTATGCATGTATAATATATTTATACAACGAATAATCATGGCAAACTCATCTCCAAATACATACGTATACGGTACTTTCTACGATACAGTATTTCTACATACATAGTGTATATTAGTAGAACATGTATTTGGACGAATTCTTTCGCCAAATTAGTATTTTATCCATATATCATATATTCATACAACAATTAATCATGTAAAACACATTTTCAAAATTTATACGTATACGGTATTTTCTACAAATACCTAGAATATGTAGAATTCCATATTTTTCATCTTTAATCGAAACGGAAAACAGACAGCACTTTGTACATGTGCAATTGCATGCAGATCATGAATCTATCATTATCTGACATTGAAAGCATTGAAAACCATAACCTATACATCTAAAGTCCGCACCTTTTGTCGTAGAATCGTAACGGAATCGATAGGTTTGCTAAGCTTCCGTATTCGGCAGTTTGGTAACCTATAGAACGAAATAGGTTAGCTATTTCATAACCTACAACCCTTACAACTCTAAAACAGATTAGTGTTAGGGTTTCTTACCTAAAAACGGGGCTGGAATCGCCGGGAAAGCGATTAGAACGAAGCGGTGTAGCTCGTATAGCGGCAGGGAATAGTGGCAGGGAGAAACTCCCACTGCTCCCATACTTTCTCTCTCTTTTCTCTCCCTCAATCTCAAATTCGTATGACTATGAGAGGGGCTGTTCTAAGGCCCTTATATAGCCTAAAACCTCTCCAAAATAGACTCAGGTTCAAGGGTTACTGCTAATATAGGTATTTCGACACTTTTCCAGCTCAAAAGAGAGGTTCTGGTGGCCCTCCTTGAGCCAAACATTAGACTTAAGCTCTCCACTCGTGGATCTATGTGGGATTACGTTTTCGACTCGATCGGATTCCCAGATCGCACGTGGCGGACCACTTTCAGTAATGGTCAGTGGGCCACGATCCGAAATTCCAAGTACATGTAAATGTTCCTGAAATTTTTCTTAATCCGAGGGTGTAATTTGGTCTGATTCTGACGGTCTGGTTGCTTAATACTGATACGCAAGCGAATGGTACCAGATCACTATTCCAGATATTTATTTTGTGAAGAGAATAGTGTTTTTCACACTCCCTCGCTCCGGATCCAAACGAATGGCCGTGGGAAATCGGCTGGACCTGATTTCCGAGATGGTTGTCAAGCCCAGCGAGGCGGTCCTAGTTCCTTAACTTCGTGTTAATTGGACTTCCGACGTGTGGTCCAGATCCGATACGGAGTTTCGAGATGCTCCCGAGAGCAACCGGGTAATAAGATTGATCCTAGATTATAGGGTACTGTAGCATCGATGATTCTACAAGTTTTGGGTCTTGCAGATCGTATTTAAAGTGATTGGTGCTAATTTCACAGGCACTCTAGTTTAACACTAGCTTAATCTCGCCAAATTTCTAAAGGATTTAGTCCTGTAAGATCTCTGTCTGAGGTGGTACTTAGTCCTTTGTAGTTTGTATATAAAGTGATCCAAGTATTACTACTTAGCTAGTTTAAGATAGTGTCTATGGTGAAAGTACTTAGAAAATTTAAGGAACAAGGTGATGAAGGGTGGGATTGTGAAGGAAATGGGTTAAGGAGCGATTTTAGACTGTGGGATTGAGTTTTGACAAGTTGATAAGGTCTTAGGATCGACCCATTGCCTAAGGACGTCTAATCTCAGGTTGGCAAAAATCCGGGATGTTACAGTCGTCGACAATGTTACGACCTTCTGTAGCTTGCTCTACCAAGAAACCACTCCCCCTGCAAACATGAACATGAACCCCGATGTAGACTTCCTGGATTCTATGTCACCTGTCATATCTGCATCTGTGTAGCCCTCTAACACAGGTTTACCGTCACCATAGCATAGGCTCAACCTGGATGAGCCTCTTAGATACCGTAGTATCCATTTCACCTCTGCCTAATGCTCTTTGCCAGGATTGGTAAGATACCGGTTGACAACACCAACCACATATGTTATGTCTGGGCGTGTACACACCATAGCATACATCAAACTTCCTACAGTTGACGCGTAAGGTATCTTCTGCATCTTAGGACACTGCCTGTCGCTCAATCTGAAGTGACCATCCAGTGGAGTACTGACCGGCTTCGCTGCATTCATATTGAACCGCTCTAGGACTTTCTCAATATACCGCTCTTGTGACAGCCAAAGCTTCCTGCTGCTTCTGTCACGGGTTATCTCCATTCATAGGATCTGTCTAGCTGGGCCCAAGTCTTTCATCGCAAAAGACTTGCCCAACTCCTGTTTCAGCCTGTCAATCTTCTTGATGTCTTTTCCCATGATGAGCATGTCATCAACATATAACAACAGAACTAAGAAATCACCATCTGAGAACTTGCGCATGAACACAGTGGTCCGACTCTGTTCTGTCATATCCATGCTTTAACATAAACGAGTCGAACTTTTGTACCATTGTCGTGGAGCTTGTTTCAGCCCATACAAGCTCTTCCTCAGCCTACACACCATATGCTCCTTGCCCTTGACTTCGAACCCCTCTGGTTGGTGCATGTAGATCTCTTCTTTCAGGTCACCATGGAGAAAGGCAGTTTTAACATCTAACTGCTCTATCTCCAGATCCATGCTAGCCGCCAACCCAAGCAACATCCGTATGGATGTCATCTTCACCACTGATGAGAATATCTCCTCGAAGTCTATGCCTTTCCTCTGACCAAACCCTTTCACCACAAGTCTGGCCTTGAACCTCGTCTATAAATTCTTCTGCTCAACCTTCTTTCTGAACACCCACTTGTTGCTCAAAGCTTCTTGCCCTTAGGCAGTTTCACCATATCATAGGTGTGGTTCTTATGCAGGGATTCCATCTCCTCTTGCATAACTTTCAACCACTCCCCTTTATGCTCATTGGCTAGGGCCTCAGAATAATCTTCTGGCTCTCCCCCATCAGTCAGCATAATGTACTCATGTGGCGAGTACCTCTTGGACAACTGTCTGTCCCTAGATGACCTCCTCACCTGTGGCTCAACAGGTGGATCAAGTGGGGGCTGCTCCCCTGGTCCATCTTCTGAAGGAACTCCCTCGTCCTCTGCACCTTGCTGTACTCCCCCATCATCAGGCACCACGGGTGGAGTAATCAGATCCATGTCCTCTAGCTCACCTGAACTAGGCTGATTCTTCTCTGGCTTACCAATGTCTTCTATACACTGATCTTCAAAGAAAACCACATCTCTGCTCCTGACGAGCTTCTTCTCGGTCGGATCCCACAATCTGTAACTGAACTTTTCATCACCGTACCCTAAGAACACACACTGCCTGATCTTCATATCGAGCTTGGACCTCTCGTCCTTTGGTACGTGAACGGATGCCCTGCATCCAAACACCCTGAGATGATTGTACGATGGATCATGTCCAGTCCACACCTTCTCAGGTACTTCTCCATTCAATGGGGCTGATGGGGACCTGTTTATCAAATACGCCGTCGTGTGCATTGCTTCTCCCCAGAACGTCTTGGGCAATTTCGCATGGGATAACATGCATCTGATTCTCTCAACAATGGTGCGATTCATTCGCTCAGCTACACCATTATGCTGGGGGGTCTTAGGAACCGTCTGTTCATGCCGTATACCTAGGGACTTGCAGTACTCATGAAAGTCGCCAATGTATTCACCACTATTGTCAGTGCAGATGCACTTCAATGATCTACCTGTCTCTCTCTCGACCATAGCATGAAACAATTTAAACACACCAAAGACCTCGTCCTTGGATTTCAAAGCATAAACCCAAACCCTCCTAGATGCATCATCTATAAAAGTGACAAAATAGAATGCCCCACCCAAGGTTTTTGTCCTCATAGGACCACAAACATCAGAATAAACCAAATCTAATGCATGCTCTTTATTAACATGAGAAGCAGTTTTAATGAATGAAACTCTATACTGTTTCCCTGATAAACAATCAAGACAGGTTTTGAAAGGTGTACTTGTCATGTCTGAAAGGAGCCGCTTCCTTACTAGTAGCTGAAGCCCTTTTTCGCTCATGTGGCCTAGACGCCTGTGCCACACGTCAATAGCTGAATCTTCCGCTGCGTTCAATCCACCCTTGCACATACTGACACCTGCCTTGTAAAGGGTGCAACACTTCTTTCCTCCTGGTCACGATCAACGAACCCTTGATGAGCTTCCATCGCCCACCAGCAAACCGGCTTTCATAGCCATCATCATCCAACCTTCCCGTCGACATCAAGTTGAGGCGAAGGTCTGGGATATGCCTCACATCCATGAGAACTAATGTGCAGCCCACATCGGTCTTCACACAAATATCACCGACTCCCACGATCTTTGATACGCCAGAATTTCCCATCTTCACAGTCCCATAGTCACCTGACTTGTAGCTTGTGAAGAAGTCCCTGTGTAGAGTCGCATGAAAAGAAGCTCCCGAGTCTATCACCCAGTCGGTGTCTTGACTCGTAGCCGTAAGACATCATCGTGATCTACTGAAAGAATAACTATCATGTCGCCATCTGAATCGACCGCAGTGGAATCTGATTCATCTTCCTTCCCTTTCCTTTCTTGTCGTTTTCTTACCACGATATTCATGCTTGTAGTGACCCTTCTTGCCACAATTCCAGCAATCAACATCTTTCCTGTTACTCGATTTGCCCCTTGATTTATCTCGGGCCTTCCCGCCCTTCCTGTTCTTTCCTCTCCCCCGTTCCTGTGTCACAAGGGCCTCTTGCTGAGTAGACCCCTGAGACTTCCTCCTTGTCTCCTCATTGAAGAGACAACTGATTACCTGTTCCATGGATATCTTTCCATCTGGCGCGGAGTTACTTAGAGACACCACCAATGTCTCCCAACTGTCAGGCAATGAACTAAGCAATAACAAAAACTGCAATTCATCATCCAGGACCATCTTCATAGAGGTGAGTTGGTTCGCTATATTGCTGACCTCATTCATGTGCTCGGCCACAAAACCACCATCCTTGAACTTGAGATTCACAAGTCGCCTTATCAGAAAAATCTTATTACCGGCTGCCTTCATCTCATACAGCCCTTGTAATTTGAGCCATAGGCTAGCGGCTGAGGTCTCTGTAGACACATGGTGAAACACGAAATCATCCAACCATTGTCTAATAAACCCCACCGCCTTCGGTTCGTCTCTTCTTCCAATCATCATCAGTCATATCCTTGGATTTTGCTGATATGCCTAAAATTGGAGAATATAGGTCCTTGCAATAAAGCAAGTCCTCTATCTTAGCCTTTCATATGGTCCAGTTAGAACCATTGAGGCTGATCATCCTTGATGAGTCACCTTCCATAATTCAAAACCGATCCTACCTGTTCAATGAACTTAGCTCTGATACCACTTTGTTGGGATGCCTTGCACAAACCTTAGGATCTAGCCTCCCGAAACAAACCAGAATTATGGATAATAAATCAATGAAATAAATCAAAGCATCGATCACACACCACACAAGAGATTTTTACGTGGAAAACCCTCAAAGAGGTAAAAACCACGGGACCTCGTCCAAATCAACAATCCACTATGAAATAGAACGTTACAATCTTCTTCACTCACGCAGGAGTGGATAAACAATAAGAGAAATAGAGAAAACGGAGAGATCTAACCGATTACGAGGACATAGAAGCGCTGAGATATAGATTGTACAGTAGAGAGCCTCCACGAGCAGAACCTCCCTTCTATAAGCTTCCTCTCTCTCTTTCTTATTCTCTCTCACCTTTGATAGCTCTAAACCTTTTAGTAAATCCCTTGTAAAGCTTTAGGAAACCCTCTTGCTATACCTAGAAAAACCCTAGGCAACCCCTTTTATAGTTTAGGAAACTCCTTTCCGCATCCGTGTTGCGAAAGGACTCAAATCCGCAGTTTCGCGCAAAATCGCGGAACAAACTGCGTAACCTTCGACTAGTAGTAGGACCCCTTCGACTAGTCGAGACATCCCTTCGACCAGTCGTAGCTACAGTAAAAAAACAGCAAAAATACTCGCTAGACTTTGAGTCGAAGTCACGACTCAAACCTTCGACTGGTCGACCACCAGCCTTCGACCGGTCGAGCAGGGCTCACGACCAGTCGAAGATGGGTAAAAATACCCATCAGATTTCTCAACCCATTTGCAATCCTACGTATATGTGAACTTTCATATACTCAAGTCATATGAACACATGTAGAACATCTAATCCGTGCAAAAGGTAAGCCTCAAATGATGAACGCATGGTGTGAAAAGTAATTCATTCATTGGATTTGCCACACCAGGACACTCGGTCCTGCCATTGGCTGTCCGTTGATTTTGGTGTTAAGATTTGCTCAATGATTTTATCCTAAACTTTGCATCACTACATGATTATCAAGGAATGGCCCACCGTTATAATGAGATGGATTTCCTATATGTACGACATGTTTTCAGAAATGAAATGTTTGTAGCATGTCATAGAAAATTGAATCTAGTTTTACGGCTTTATTTTTGGATACTGTTACATGGGTAACACATTAGTGGGTTTACCATGACTGTAGGGCCCTTTTTGATGTATGTGTTATATATCCATTCTGTCTATCAATTTTTCTAAATCATTTTACGATATGGTTCCAAAAATGAAGCAGATCCAAATGTCATGTAGACCACACCCCAGGAAATAATGATCATTGAATGCCCACCGTTGAAATCTTCCAAAGCCTCATCGTAATGTTTATTTGCCATCTCACATGTAGATGAGTGTAACGACCTGTAAATTTCCGTACATTGGGTCGAGTACCACCTCGACCAGAAATCACGTAGGATTAAATCCTTTAGAAATTTAACAAAGTTAACTAAGTACTAAACTCGGTTAGCCATGGAATCCGTTGGGATCGCTTTAAATACGATTTGCAAGACCCAAAACTTGCAGAATTAGTGACTCTAGGTTACCCTAAAGTCTAGAGCCAAACTCATTACCCGTCTGCTCTCGGGAATGAAACGAAACTTCGTATTAGGTCTAGGTCGCACACCGGGAGTCCGATTAACACGAAGCTAAGGAACTAGGACCGCCCCACTGGGCTTGACAATCATCTCAAAAATCAGATGATTCCGATGTCCCACGGCCATTCTTTTCAATCCGGAGCGAGGGAGTGTGAAAAACACTATTCCCATCCAAATAAAAATATCTGGAATAGTGATCTGACATCATTCGGTTGCGCGTCAGTATTAAGCGACCTGACCGTCAGAATCAGACCAAATTACACCCTCGGTAAGAAAAATTTCAGGAACATTTACATGTACTTAGAATTTCTGATCGTGGCCACTGACCGTTGAACTGAAAGTGGTCCGCCACGTGCGATCTGGGAATCCGATCGAGTTGAAAACGTAATCCCACGTAGATCCATAGATGGTGAGCTTAAGTCTGACGTTCGGCTCAAGGAGGGCCACCAGAACATCCTTTTTGAGCTTGGAAAGTGGCGAACTGCCTATATATGCAGCCACCCTTGAACCTGAGTCTATTTTAGACATGTTTTTGGCTATAAAAGGGGCTTAGAACAGCCCCTCTCACAGCCATACAAATTTGGGAGAGAAACCCTTGAGTGAGAGAGAGAAAAGTGAGAGAAAGGCTTGGAGTTTGTAGCCGATCTTCCTCCTGCTGCTTCCACTCATCACACGGCCTACACCGCCTTATTCCAGGTGTTTTCCCGGCGGTATCCATCCCATTTGAAGGTAAGAAACCCTAACCCTAGGTCTGATTTAAGGTAGGATCGTTGTAAGATATGAAAAAGCTAACCGGTTCCGCTCTTTAGGCTAGGAAACACCCGTATACGGAAGCTCCAATACCCTTGCTGATTCGTTGGAATTCCAAGGGCCAAGGTGAGGACTTTAAGTGTATAAGTTACGTTTTTCAACGCTTTCAATGTCAGATAATGATAGATTCATGATCTGCATGCAAATGCACATGTACAAAGTGCTTTCCATTTCCTGTTTCGATTAGCGATGTAGAATATGGAATTTCACATACTCTAGATATACGTAGAAATACCGTATACGTATTTTTTTCGGGAAAATGTTTGACATGTTTATTTAATGTATGATTATATAATATATGGAGAAAATACTAGTTTGGCGAAAGGAATCGCAAAAATACATGTTCGTTTGTAAATCCCATGTATGTTGAAATTGTGTATTCTAGAAATACCGCATACGTGCGGATTTTGGAAATACAATTGTGATGATTATTTGCTGTATGATTATGATATACATGGGTAAAATGCTCACGTGGCGAAGGGACAGCCCTAACACAAATTTCGCTAACATACGTCATGTATGTTGGAATAGTGTATTCTAAGTGGTTGTGTAAATGCTTGTATGAGTAAATGTCTAGGTATTAGTGCCGTAGATAGGCGCTGATATGGGATTCCCGACTCCCTTAGAGACATGTAGGGTCCCCTCCATGCGGTGGTTCGCTAGAACCACTCACTTGTAATGTGTACGAAATTGCATCCCTATGTGGATAGTGCTTCATCACATGCTTTACAACATGCTTTGCAACATGCTTTACTTCATGTTTTACTTCATGCTTTATAACATGCCTACTAATATGCTTGTATTGCTTGTTTATCATGCTTTACTTCACATGCTATCGATGAAAACTGTTTGAGTTTGGGACTATGTATATAGTCCAAACATTCGGTACCAGACTTGCGACTGTGGCTGAGATTCATGTCGCCACAAAGGACGTGTCTGGCGAACCCGAGTCGTACTTCGGTTGGCGATAGTGGTTGGCCACACGGAGTGCTTTTGTGCTCCATATCGCTCAACTTGTGGTGCGCTCGAGCTAGTCAGGCTCGTCAACTAAACCGAAGTGTATCTGTGTGTTCACCCTGTTTGGTCGCTACTGCTTGAACCTAGGGTACCAAACTTACCAGTGGCGATCCCCGTTTAACCATGGTACCTAGATCCGCTAAGTCGCATGAGCCGGACATAGTGGTATGGGACACCGTGGTCGAGCTGTCGGCCTACGCTGAGGCCTTGTGCCTCCCCGTAGTGACCATTGCGCAACCAAACTCGTGAGCCGAATATGGTGGTATGGGACACTGTATTCGAGCTATCGATACTTACGGCGAGAGCCGAGTACGGTGAGACCTGTGCTCGTGCTGACGGGCGACGAGTCCTCCGTAGTATCATCGAGTACACTCCAAGTGTCTGTGATTGGCGACGAGTCTTTCACAGCAACTAGAGTGTGAGTTGAGCCGAGTACGGTGAGACCTGTACTCGAGCTGACGGCTAGTGATTGAGCCGAGTACGGTGAGACCTGTACTCGAGCTGACGGCCAGCAATTGAGCCGCATACGGTGAGATCTGTATCCGCGCTGACGGGTTACGAGCCCTTTGCGATGCCTTCACTACGCTTCTCAAACTATAATATCGTATGAGAATAACTAGGATTGACGACCCTAGAATGGATCATGTTGGGAATGATACAAGGGAGGTACCTTAGTTTCCCAATATGCTGGTCGAAATGGACTAATAAAAACTTGGTAATCATGAGCATCATCGCACCGCATGTGCTTTGTAGATGTGGCGCACTGAGGGAGTAAGCATTCGCGAACGTAAGATGATGTCGCTTGAGGGTGGTTTAGCAAGGGCATACAGCATCATGTCATATCATTTTTGCACTTAACAAGAGTAGTTAGAAATGTTTGATTTGTGCTGCTTTATCATTACTGCTTGATTGATTTGATAACATGTTAACTTATGCTTTATTGTTCCACTGAGTTAGCTACTCACTCCCACGTTACGGGACGGTGTTTGCAACACCCACCAGACTCTGTCGCAGGTGTAGATGGCGCCTTGGTTCAGGAGCCGGAGCCCGACTTTGATGAGGACCAGGAGGAGTTCTCCTTTATGCAGTACTCTGACGTCTTTGCTTAGGCCGGCTGCATCGCGGGATTTTCAGGGCCTCTCTTGAGGATTGTATTTTGATTTTTGACTTAGAAACATTGCATGTATATTGGTACTCAGTTAGTACTCATACTCTGGAGTTCAGGAAATTTTGTTACTTTACATATTTTGAATATAAAATTTCAATCTTCCGCTTGCCTTTATACAATTGAACTGGAGTATGAATTACTGTTTTGGTATAATCTCATTCATGTTTATTGCATAAACTCAGACAACATTTAACCAGCATTGTGTATGTTGCATAAGTGATGCGTTGGAACTCGGGAGTTGAGTTCATACTCGACCCCCGAATTTCAGGGCGTTACAATGAGGTAACAGAGACCTAGACGAAGACAAAACACAAATATCATTCATGCCCTAAAATGAACTGAAGAGAATGATGGTAGGTGTACATATACTATATATTCATCATGGTGGGCCCCACAATTAAGATAACACCTATTGACGTTGCCTCGTAACATCTAATCTCCTTTCTTATTTTTCAGGAAGACCCATGTGCTACATGAATGTTTTGGATATCATAGTTTAACTGCTAACTGATAATAATCACCGGAATATCTCACTCAAGTCCAACCGGTTGGACCACCAACCACCCCGCAGATAACATTGAATTTTCATGTGTGACATCCACTCCGTCCAATAGGTTGGCCCACCATTAAGATTTCCTTATACAAAAATCAGTCACATCCAGTCATTGAGTATACCAAACTTGACTTTTTCTATTTATCAATGGCTAGGCATATTTTCCTATGTGTGGTACACCTGATGAACAGTCTTAGGGTCTCCCGATTTCACTTAGGAGGGTGCGCAAAATTATAGAAACAGTCCTAGGGTCTCCCGATTTCACCGTTCGGTGAAATTCATTAAAGACGGACGCGTTGATCGAGTCTGTACTCGATCCTGACCGCACATACGTACTCTAAATCACTCCTAGACCGTCTATTGACGTGTCCAGGTCAATGTCCACCTAAAATCAGTCGTTAAAAATCACAAAAAATCAGATAGTTCAGGTTGTTCGTTCTGCCAGGAACGATCTTTCGCTCCCATTTGGCCGTCTGATCTGCAGGATGGCTCGTGATATAGGCTACAGATTGAATATGGAGGATCTTACACCAGTCTGAGTCATAAGTGAAGCGACACTCAAGAATATGAAGATCGGCCCTCAACAGCGGCAAGCCCGACTCGACGAGTCTGGAGATGAGTCGGATAGCGCCGGCGAGGAGAGTGTTGACCTCCAGGCAGAGAGTGATGAGGAGCGCGGTGATGACATACAGGAAGAAGAACCTAAGGCTCAGGACACCGAGGAGAGTTCACCCCCTGCGGCTCAGGAGCAGAGTATGGATAGAGATGCTCTGGATGCACATTTAGCCCGTCTCGAGGAGGGTCAAGCCGCCTTGTAGCAAGAGATTGGTCAAGTACGCGCCAAACTTGAAGAGAATGAAGCCTACATGAAGAAGAGTTTTAAGAAGATGTCCCGTACATTGAAAGCCATTCTGTGCCGTGCGCAGGACAAGAATGCTCCTCCTCCACCGCCTGCTTCGGATGCTTAGACATCCATGTTGTTGTATGTTGTGTTTGCTTTGGTTACCGCGATAGGCGGTTTATGTTTTCATGCAGATGTTGTATTAGGTAGTAGTATGTTTAGGTGTTTGATGTAGTAGATGTATTGGCTATCATGTGATTTTCTGTCGTGATTCATGTAACTCTGTATTCCATGTATTATGACAATTTTGGGTAAATGAAAAGCATGTAGCCTCTTTTGTTTTGATGATGTGTGGAATGCTTAAGTGCTTTATGAAGTGTGTTGTGTTTTCTCTCACAAATGATCTACCCTATGTTGTATAGGGCATGCCGCGGCAGTACACACGGCGCACGGCACATCTTCTTCTGACCGGCTCTATGGACCAGACTTCTTCTGGTAGTAGCGGTCCTGCGGACCGTGGGTTGGGATCTGATCAGCCTCCTGCTGGTCCTACCGGTGGACAGCCACCTTATACGCCCCCGGTCCGTGAGCAGTATCGACCATCATCTTCTGCGCAGCATAATTCTCAGGCTGCTCCACCGCCTGATAGATTTGAGCAGCTGATGGTGATGATGCATCAGCAGCAGATGCAGCAGCAGCAGCAGATGCAGCAGCAGCGGCAGATGCAGCAGCAGCAGCATCAGGAGCTTATGGCCACTATTGCTGAGGCCTTGTCCCACGGTGGTAGTGCGACTCCACCTACGACATCTGCGCATCCTGAGGAGGATTCTGAGCCTCCTGCTCAGTTTGAGGATGCGCCTCTGCCTACACCCGTCGCACCTCCTACTGGAGATGTCGGTACGCGTGGTCTACTCGAGCGATTTCAGCGCTTGAGGCCTCCTTCATTTGTGGGTTCTCACAGACCCGAGGAGGCGGAGTTCTGGCTGGACCGCATCTCCAAGATGCTACGGATGTTACATTGCTCCGAGGCAGAGCAGGTTGAGTTGGCTACCTTCATGTTTGAGAGGGAGGCCAGCTTATGGTGGGATAGTGTGCTGCGCACGGTCGCAGTAGACTTCGTGTGGACCTGGGAGGCTTTCGAGTCTCGGTTCCACGAGAAGTATTACCCGCAGACGTATCGACATGAGCGGGAAGACGAGTTTCTGCGTCTCAGGCAGGGAGGCATGACGGTGATGGAGTATGAGCACCAATTTACTGAGTTGGGCCGCTTTGTCCCGACCATCCTCGTCAATGAGCAGATGAGGATGCGACGATTTACTGGGGGCTTGCGACCTGACATACGGTCGAAGCTATGCTGCCACACTATCACTACGTATGCGGCGTTGGTCCACATGTCTATGACGGCCGAGCAGGATGTGGACCGTTTGGTCCGATCACGCTGTACTATGGTTGCGAGACTGCGGCAGGATGTATAGAGCAGGCCTATCTTAGGCAAGAGGCCTCGGGCTGATTCTCCCCCCAAGGCCGCAGCGCCAGTTGTTCCCATGAGACACCCGTTGGTGACCTGCACGTTTTGCGGGAAACCAGGATACCCTGCCGAGAGCTGCTTCTCGCGTATGAGGGCTAGCGGATTTGCGCCACCGCAGAGATTGGGTCGCCCTTATCCACAGGCCATATCAGCTCCGCCGCTACAGACTGCTCCTGCACATCCTTCATTCCGACCTCCTGTGCCGTTCTTCAGGCCGCCACAGCGACCCCTGGCTCCTCAGCCGAACCGCCAACAGCAGGCTCGGGTATATACACTTGTTGCTGAGGCACCAGAGACGTCGATATCGGCACCGACGGCTTCGAGGGTACGGCTCAATCCATGTATCTTGGTACTCCCGTTTCTTTACTGGTGGACACTGGATCCACTATCTCTATCATTTCTTATTTCTTGTAGGGCGTTGAAACGCCTATCTTTGCATACTGTTCCCATTAAGGGAACGAGACTCACTACGGCCACTGGGACCTTCTCGGATGTCACACGGTTATGCGAGGGTTACGCGATAGTTTTGGGTAGCAGCACAGAGCTCGTCGACCTTATTGTTGCTCCATTATGGCACTACGACGTTATACTTGGCATGGATTGGCTCGCCAAGATGAGGGCGGAGATAGATTGCGATGCTCGGATCGTGACTGCCTATGGACCTGACGGCACAGCTTTCACGTTCCCAGTGCAGGTCAGTTGGCCCTGTCGAGTTGATTGTTATGCTGCATTACTTGTGACGATTGATGGTCTGACACTGGAGGGTACGCCAGTGGTTCGGGAGTTTGTTGGAGTCTTTAAGACTATCCCTGGTTTACCTCCTCGGCGTGAGATTGATTTTACGATTGACCTTACGCCTGGTGCTATGCCCATCTCGTTGCCGACTTATCGTATGCCTCCATGTGAGATGGAGGAGCTGCGGAAACAGATCGACGAACTCGTAGAGAAAGGTTTTATTCGACCTAGTGTGTCTCTTTGGGGAGCACCTGTGTTGTTCGTGAAGAAGAAGGACGGGTCGCTACGGTTGTGTATTGATTACCGTAAGTTGAACCAGGTCACGGTGAAGAACAAGTATCCTTTGCCAGGGATAGATGATCTGTTTGATCAGTTGAGGGGGGCGAAGTATTTCTCGAAGATTGACCTTCAGTCAGGATACCACCAGTTGCGCGTGAGAGAGGAGGATGTACAGAAGACAGCTTCAGGACGTGCTTCGGGCACTATGAGTTCTTGGTGATGTCGTTCGACTGACGAACGCACCAGTCGTGTTCATGGATCTGAAACCGGGTATTTCGACCCTTCCTTTATCGATTCGTCATCGTCTTTTCGACGACATCTGATATACTCCACAAGTCGAGAGGAGCACGAGGAGCACCTGCGAGCAGTACTGGGTACGTTGGAGAACCAGTTGTTTGCACAATACAAGAAGTGCGACTTCTGGCAGGAGGAAGTCAAGTTCCTGGGACATGTTGTGTCCAAGGATGGGATAGCAGTGGACCTTGCCAAGGTAGCCGCGGTTCAGGATTGGCAGCAGCCTGAGTCGGTTACTGAGGTGAGGAGTTTCCTTGGTCTGGCTGGGTATTACAGGCGTTTTATTCGGGACTTCTCGAAGATTGCCTGGCCATTGTCTCAGTTGACTCGGAAGGATCTGAAGTTCGCCTGGAATGAGAAGGCGGAGGCAGCTTTTAAGGAGCTGAAGGATAAGTTGACGACGTCCGCCCCTGTGCTAGTATTGCCAGAGCAAGGGGTGGTACACGGTATATACTGACGCGTCTCGCGTTGGTTTGGGTTGTGTTCTGATGCAGAAGGATAGGGTGATTTCGTATGCCTCGAGACAATTAAGGAAGCACGAGGAGAATTACCCTACACATGACCTGGAGTTGGCAGCTGTCATCTTTGCATTGAAGCTCTGGAGACATTACCTCTACGGTGAGGAGTTCGAGCTTTTCTGCGACCACAAGAGCCTTAAATACATATTCACACAGCGGGATTTGAATATGAGACAGCGCTGATGGATGGAGACCTTGAAGGACTTCAAGTTCGAGGTTTCCTACCATCCTGGCAAGGCGAACCTTGTGGCAGACGCGTTGAGCCGCAAGAAGGCGATTGCATTTGCGGCACCGCTGATGATAGCCGAGTGGGACATGATGGAGTTTGTGCGCGACTTCGAGCAGAGACTCACTGTCGAGGAGCCTTTTGAGTGTGTTGCGCACGTTCGGGTGCGGCCACTTATTGACGACAGGATTGTTGCGGCCCAAGAGGGCGATTTACGGCTGTCTGAGCTTCGAAAGCAGGCTAGCGACGCCGTGGACTCCGAGTGGAGAGTTGGTTCTGATGGGGGTTTACGATTCCGTGGCCGCCTATGTGTTCCTGATGTGGCTGACTTGAGACGCGAGCTTCTCGAGTCTGCCCATAACTCGAAGCTTGCGATGCATCCTGGTAGCACGAAGATGTACCAGGATATGAGACGGACTTATTGGTGGGATAACATGAAGGCCCACATTGCTGAGTACGTGTCTCGATGTCTGACGTGTCAGCAGGTCAAGGCAGAACATCGCCGACCTCCTGGACTACTTCAGCCCATGCCTATAGCGGAGTGGAAGTGGGACTTCATCTCCATGGACTTCATATCAGGGCTGCCGAAGACGAGGAAGGGACACGATTCTATTTGGGTGATTGTGGACCGGTTGACCAAATCGGCCCATTTCCTCCCTATCAGAGTTACGAACTCTGCAGACGAGCTGGCTAGACTGTACATCAGAGAGATCGTTCGTCTGCATGGAGTTCCCTTAGAGATCGTGTCGGACAGAGACACGCGGTTCACATCTTCTCTTCTGGACTCGTATCCAGGAGGCGATGGGTGTGAAGCTGAAGTTCAGTACTACTGCGTTTCATCCTCAGACTGATGGGCAGACAGAGCGGGTGAATCAGATTCTGGAGGATATGTTGCGAGCATGTGTGTTGGACTTCAAGGACAGCTGGGATGACTGTCTTCCGTACGCAGAGTTCGCCTACAACAACAGCTTTCAGGCGACTATTGGCATGGTGCCATATGAGGCTCTATATGGTCGACCTTGTAGGGCACCGCACTGTTGGGCAGAGGTTGGCGAGCGTAGCCTGATTGGCCCGGAGTTGGTCCAGACGACTATAGAGAAGATTAATATCGTCAGGCGTCGATTACTCACAACGCAGAGCAGGCAGAAGAGTTATGCCGATATGAGGCGGCGACCGCTGGAGTTCGAGGTCGGGGATCATGTGTTCCTTCGAGTTTCCCCTATGAAGGGAGTCCTTTGGTTCGGGAAGAAGGGGAAGCTCACACCGAGGTTTATCGGTCCATTTCAGATATTGGATCGAGTGGGTGCTGTGGCGTATCGTCTCGCTTTACCTACGCCACTTGCTTCTGTACACAACGTATTTCATGTCTCTATGCTGAAGAAGTACGTTCCTGATCCTGCGCATATCATCAGGTGGGAACAGGTACAGTTGAGCGAGGATGCTACGTACGAGCTGCGCCCGACGCGTATCCTTGATAGGAAAGAGCAGGTACTACGTAGCAAGGTCATCCCACTTGTGAAGGTACTTTGGACACATCATTCCGAGGAGGAAGCTACCTGGGAGACTGAGGCTGAGATCAGAAAGAACTACCCTCAGATTCTCGAGGACTACGAAAAGGTATAAATTTCGAGGACGAAATTTTTTGTTTAAGGGGGGTAGATTGTAACGACCTGTAAATTTCCGTACATTGGGTCGAGTACCACCTCGACCAGAAATCACGTAGGATTAAATCCTTTAGAAATTTAATAAAGTTAACTAAGTACTAAACTCGGTTAGCCATGGAATCCGTTGGGATCGCTTTAAATACGATCTGCAAGACCCAAAACTTGCAGAATTAGTGACTCTAGGTTACCCTAAAGTCTAGAGCCAAACTCATTACCCGTCTGCTCTCGGGAATGAAACGAAACTTCGTATTAGGTCTAGGTCGCACACTGGGAGTCCGATTAACACGAAGCTAAGGAACTAGGACCGCCCCACTGGGCTTGACAATCATCTCAAAAATCAGATGATTCCGATGTCCCACGGCCATTCTTTTCAATCCGGAGCGAGGGAGTGTGAAAAACACTATTCACATCCAAATAAAAATATCTGGAATAGTGATCTGGCATCATTCGGTTGCGCGTCAGTATTAAGCGACCTGACCGTCAGAATCAGACCAAATTACACTCTCGGATTAAGAAAAATTTCAGGAACATTTACATGTACTTAGAATTTCTGATCGTGGCCCATTGACCGTTGAACTGAAAGTGGTCCGCCACGTGCGATCTGGGAATCCGATCGAGTTGAAAACGTAATCCCACGTAGATCCATAGATGGTGAGCTTAAGTCTGACGTTCGGCTCAAGGAGGGCCACCAGAACATCCTTTTTGAGCTTGGAAAGTGGCGAACTGCCTATATATGCAGCCACCCTTGAACCTGAGTCTATTTTAGACATGTTTTTGGCTATAAAAGGGGCTTAGAATAGCCCCTCTCACAGCCATACGAATTTGGGAGAGAACCCTTGAGTGAGAGAGAGAAAAGTGAGAGAAAGGCTTGGAGTTTGTAGCCGATCTTCCTCCTGCTGCTTCCACTCATCACACGGCCTACACCGCCTTATTCCAGGTGTTTTTCCGGCGGTATCCATCCCATTTGAAGGTAAGAAACCCTAACCCTAGGTCTGATTTAAGGTAGGATCGTTGTAGGATATGAAAAAGCTAACCGGTTCCCGGTTCCGCTCTTAGGCTAGGAAACACCCGTATACGGAAGCTCCAATACCCTTGCTGATTCGTTGGAATTCCAAGGGTCAAGGTGAGGACTTTAAGTGTATAAGTTACGTTTTTCAACGCTTTCAATGTCAGATAATGATAGATTCATGATCTGCATGCAAATGCACATGTACAAAGTGCTTTCCGTTTCCTGTTTCGATTAGCGATGTAGATATGGAATTTCACATACTCTAGATATACGTAGAAATACCGTATACGTATTTTTTTTCGGGAAAATGTTTGACATGTTTATTTAATGTATGATTATATAATATATGGAGAAAATACTAGTTTGGCGAAAGGAATCGCAAAAATACATGTTCGTTTGTAAATCCCATGTATGTTGAAATTGTGTATTCTAGAAATACCGCATACGTGCGGATTTTGGAAATACAATTGTGATGATTATTTGCTGTATGATTATGATATACATGGGTAAAATGCTCACGTGGCGAAGGGACAGCCCTAACACAAAATTTCGCTAACATACGTCATGTATGTTGGAATAGTGTATTCTAAGTGGTTGTGTAAATGCTTGTATGAGTAAATGTCTAGGTATTAGTGCCGTAGATAGGCGCTGATATGGGATTCCCGACTCCCTTAGAGACATGTAGGGTCCCCTCCATGCGGTGGTTCGCTAGAACCACTCACTTGTAATGTGTACGAAATTGCATCCCTATGTGGATAGTGCTTCATCACATGCTTTACAACATGCTTTACTTCATGTTTTACTTCATGCTTTATAACATGCCTACTAATATGCTTGTATTGCTTGTTTATCATGCTTTACTTCACATGCTATCGATGAAAACTGTTTGAGTTTGGGACTATGTATATAGTCCAAACATTCGGTACCAGACTTGCGACTGTGGCTGAGATTCATGTCGCCCAAAGGACGTGTCTGGCGAACCCGAGTCGTACTTCGGTTGGCGATAGTGTTGGCCACACGGAGTGCTTTTGCGCTCCATATCGCTCAACTTGTGGTGCGCTCGAGCTAGTCAGGCTCGTCAACTAAACCGAAGTGTATCTTGTGTTTCACCCTATTTGGTCGCTACTGCTTGAACCTAGGGTACCAAACTTACCAGTGGCGATCCCCGTTTAACCATGGTACCTAGATCCGCTAAATCGCATGAGCCGGACATGGTGGTATGGGACACCGTGGTCGAGCTGTCGGCCTACGCTGAGGCCTTGTGCCTCCCCGTAGTGACCATTGCGCAACCAAACTCGTGAGCCGAATATGGTGGTATGGGACACTGTATTCGAGCTATCGATACTTACGGCGAGAGCCGAGTACGGTGAGACCTGTGCTCGTGCTGACGGGCGACGAGTCCTCCGTAGTATCATCGAGTACACCAAGTGTCTGTGATTGGCGACGAGTCTTTCACAGCAACTAGAGTGTGAGTTGAGCCGAGTACGGTGAGACCTGTACTCGAGCTGACGGCTAGTGATTGAGCGAGTACGGTGAGACCTGTACTCGAGCTGACGGCCAGCAATTGAGCCGCATACGGTGAGATCTGTATCCGCGCTGACGGGTGACGAGCCCTTTGCGATGCCTTCACTACGCTTCTCAAATATAATATCGTATGAGAATAACTAGGATTGACGACCCTAGAATGGATCATGTTGGGAATGATACAAGGGAGGTACCTTAGTTTCCCAATACTGTTGGTCGAAATGGACTAATAAAAACTTGGTAATCATGAGCATCATCGCACCGCATGTGCTTTGTAGATGTGGCGCACTGAGGGAGTAAGCATTCGCGAACGTAAGATGATGTCGCTTGAGGGTGGTTTGGCAAGGGCATACAGCATCATGTCATATCATTTTTGCACTTAACAAGAGTAGTTAGAAATGTTTGATTTGTGCTGCTTTATCATTACTACTTGATTGATTTGATAACATGTTAACTTATGCTTTTATTGTTCACTGAGTTAGCTACTCACTCCCACGTTACGGGACGGTGTTTGCAACACCCACCAGACTCTGTCGCAGGTGTAGATGGCGCCTTGGTTCAGGAGCCGGAGCCCGACTTTGATGAGGACCAGGAGGAGTTCTCCTTTATGCAGTACTCTGACGGCTTTGCTTAGGCCGGCTGCATCGCGGGATTTTTCAGGGCCTCTCTTGAGGATTGTATTTTGATTTTTGACTTAGAAACATTACATGTATATTGGTACTCAGTTAGTACTCATACTCTGGAGTTCAGGAAATTTTGTTACTTTACATATTTTGAATATAAAATTTCAGTCTTCGCTTGCCTTTATACAATTGAACTGGAGTATGAATTACTGTTTTTGGTAATCTCATTCATGTTTATTGCGCTAACTCAGACAACATTTAACCAGCATTGTGTATGTTGCATAAGTGATGCGTTGGAACTCGGGAGTTGAGTTCATACTCGACCCCCGAATTTCAAGGCGTTACAATGAGGTTACAAAGACCTAGACGAAGACAAAACACAAATATCATCATGCCTAAATGAGCTGAAGAGAATGATGGTAGGTGTACATATACTATATATTCATCATGGTGGGCCCCACAATTAAGATAACACCTATTGACGTTGCCTCGTAACATCTAATCTCCTTTTATTTTTCAGGAAGACCCATGTGCTACATGAATGTTTTGGATATCATAGTTTAACTGCTAACTGATAATAATCACCGGAATATCTCACTCAAGTCCAACCGGTTGGACCACCAACCACCCCGCAGATAACATTGAATTTTCATGTGTGACATCCACTCCGTCCAATAGGTTGGCCCACCATTAAGATTTCCTTATACAAAAATCAGTCACATCCAATCATTGAGTATACCAAACTTGACTTTTTCTATTTATCAATGGCTAGGCATATTTTCCTATGTGTGGTACACCTGATGAACAGATGAGCCTAAATTTTGCACCAGGTGATCTTCAAGGTGGGGCCAACTCATTGAAAGGGTTAGATGTAGCATTCACTTAATAAGTTGAAAGTTATCTACTGAGTGGACCATAACTTGTAATCCAATGGGTTGGCCTTAAGACCTTCTTAGCCATATTAATAATAAGCAAAAGATATCATCCGTGAATGCTACTCCTACAGGAACAACACTACCATATATCTTACACCTAACTCATTCCCTCAAAAGACAATGGAGAAAAATCCAAGCACTGTCTTCTTTTTTTTTTTTCTTTTTTTTTTTTTTTTGCCACAAATGCCAACCAATAAAAAAAAGGGGTTGGTCAAGATCACTTGTTGAAACAAATCCGCCCTATTCATTAGCATGTTTGCCACACGTGTACTATGAATTGGATGGGATACATCTCATTTTCTGTGGTGAGGCCCACCCAACGAGGAGAAGAATCAGAGCCTCCTAGGAGACGTTTTTCATGTCAGGTCAATATGTTGGGTGAATTAGATCCTTGTTACGAGTCGCCAACTTAGTTGGCACCCATCCGCTGTTAGGACAGTAGTAGCATAGAGGTGAGATCCGCTGAAAAGTTCCTTAGATTAGTCTTAACTTAAAATGAGGTGTGTAGGGTCCACCGTGATGTGTATATGTGTTTTCCTTATTACCCAAAAACAGAGCAGGTCCAAGACTGATTTGGGACCCACCATTAAAAACCATGCCTTAAATCTCTAAAAGCAAGTGGTGTGGCCCACTGAGTTCTGGAATGGTCTGTTTTTCAATTCATCTTTTGAATGGTTTGGATGACATATAAAAAAACAAGTTTAGTCCCACATAACATCTAAAAGGTTTTCAACGGTGGGCATCACATTGCAACTGTTCCCTTTGGATCGGCATGTTTCTTAAGGGAGAGGATTGCATCCTACAGACCTTTGTGGGGCCCAACATAATTTATGTGTTTTATCCCCATCGTCCATCCATTTTGCCAGATGAGTTTAGAGTTTCAACAAAACATAATAATAATAATAATAATAATAATAAATTAAAAAAAAAGACAGATACAAAGCTCAAGTGGACCCATTGCAAGAAACAGTGTGGATTGAACTCCTACCATTGAAAGATTCTGGAGGGCCACAGAAGCTTTTGATTGAAGATATTTGTGATTTCCTTTCATCTACGTCGATGTGACCTTATCAACAGTTTGGATTGCAAATAAACATTACGCTGGGCCCTAGAAAAGTTTCAATGGTGGCATCATTATCACGACTGCTTCCTATGGTGTGGCCCACTTGATCTTTGGATCTGCCTCCTTTTCTAGGTTCATACCTTATAATGATCTCTTAAAATAGACGGATGGTGTGGATAAAATTAATACATCACGGTGGGCCCTACAGAGACACTCCAAAGACCGAATCCTTCCTGGCAGAGGCAGGACGCAATCTGCTTCCTTTCTTAGGTACGTGCGAGAACAAAAGCAGGCGTACATGATCGACGGATTGGATGGTATGCACATATCACACTGACATCATACCGATTGGATCCAGACTTAGTAAACATATCTATTGGACTGCTTTTGTAGAGGAACATTTGTATATTTATTGGACTGCTTTTGTAGAGGAACATTTGTAGAAATTGAGGTATAGAAGTGTACAAACATACTACTTTCACAGGAATTGGATCTATCAAGAAATCGGTGATGATGCTTCCAGACGACAGCCATGTTGTCCGCAATGTCATTCAAGATCCCGTGAGTCAGAGACAGCCGTGATATTGTCCTATTCTCCTCACTCATGCCAACGTGGCATGTAAACGTAAGATACAGGCCATTCATTACGTGTGATCCACTTTGGCCGTGGTGGTAATAAATAGATAAATAAATAAAAATTCAGAAAATCGGACAAATCTACCAAACAGCTGGCTCCTCATGTCTCTTAATGGCAACCACGTTCTCCACAGTTCCTAAAGAGTCCGTGAATACTGACTTACCACAGATAGCCGTGCTGCTGTCCAACTATCCCCACTTACACCAATAGGTTCTCTATAAGTTTCGTCAAGGTGGGGACCACTCCGAGCATGCCATGCCCAAAAAATAGGTCATGTTCGCTCAACACCTGACCCCATATGTTAAAGAAAATTATGAAGGTTAGAATAAAAAAGCCTATGGGTCGAGTTCAACATCCCATGGACCAATCCAAGAATAGAACAGCTTGATTTCTTTTTCGCCACATGTATTAACCTGATGAATGATCTGGACCCCACGTCTGTCACTTTTATAGGTTTACTGCAACGATCGAAAACCATTAATCTCTGGCAAGGGATGGCAATGATCTCATTTCTCGCATGTAGATTTTCCTTGATATATCATGTGTAAACGGGCTTTTGTTTTGCAGTCTATAAGAGTATCAAATTAGTTAGTTTCCACTTGATAAAATTTATTTTCAGCATTTATCAATAAAATTTGATATTTTTAGTGATTTTGATTAATTCAATTATTTGGCAAAATCAGCTTATTAAATGCTTAAATTAATTTTCACTGAAAATATGGGTTTCTTTTTTCCAGCTCCCATCCCCTCACTTAATGCCAAATGTGGAATGCTAAAAGTAGTGATGCGTTAAATTTTATTTTATTTTTTCACTTTTAACTAAAATATTTCTAAAATTATTTCAAATTTATAATGCAATTATTTAAATTTTCAACACTTAAATTAATTTTCAAAACTTATTTTTCAGTTTATCAAACGAAACCCTACTCCAAGGTGTGCCACTACTAGCAATGTAAGTGCTCGACAGTCTCCTACTTGTAGAGCTGGACACGAGTCGAATCGAGTTGAGCTTGGCACAACTCGGCTTAGTTCGGCCAGCAGCCAACTCTAGCTCAAACTCGGCTCGGCTTGGTCCTCTAGCTTGATTGGCCAACTCTGCTGGGTTTGATCAACAGCTTGGGTTAGCTCAAGCTTTTGATGGACAATGAGAGAAGAGAGCGAGTGTTATTGGGGTGAACAGAGACGCAGGGACGGTTCAAACAAACGGGCATGTAGGTAACGAGGGGCTTGAACGAAGGCAGGGACGACTGAATGGGTGCGCAGGGCAATGAATTGCTTGGACAGAGACAAGGATGGACTCGAGGGTCGGTGCTCACCGGCTTGAACAAAGAGAGAAGAGAAATAGAAAATGAGAAATGGGGCTAGGGTTCGGGGGCGCTCGCTCAAGCATAGAGAGTGGGAAACGGAAAGAGGGCTAGGGCTCGGGCCGCTCGTTCCAACAGAGATAAAGGGAAAGAGGAAGGCGGCTAGGGTCCAGGGCTCGGGGCGAGGTCACTCACGCATGTGTACATTCGAAATGAGAAGGGGGGAGGTTTGATTTTTAGAATTTCTATTTATATTAAGTGACTGAGTCACGGAGCCGATTCAATCTGAGTCGAGTTCGAGTCGGGGTTTAAGCTGAGTTGAGTTGAGCTCGGACAAGCTCGAATTTAGCTTGAAAAATTTTCAACATCCAAAAACCAGTTAGACTAGGCTTGAACCAAGTTTCGAGCAGATTCAAGTTGAGCTTTTCCGAGTCGAGTCAGGTCAAACAAGCTAACCAAACTAATGTCCAACTCTACCTGCCTGTTAGTAAAGGTAGTAGACTTTGTAAAACCTTACCACCTTAGAAGCATCCAAGCCAAAAGAAATATTTAGTATACCATTGAACAAAAAAGACTCTAATATGGTAGACCCATCTCTACAAAATGTAGTGGGGTTATGTATCAATCAGGTCCATCCACATATTGTTATCAGGAGGGGTGTTGGTGTTTTAGGGGGCGTTTGGCGCGAGGTATTAGATGGGATTAGGTGGGATAGAATTGTATTTGGTCCCTTGCAATTCCATCCCGCATTTGGAGAAGATGGGAAAGGTTGGGATTAGGTGTGATGAAATTTCATTTAGTTCAATAGAATTGCATTTGGTCCCATGCAGGATTTTTGTGGATTTTGAAATCCACTACACATGTGGGCCCCACATTGATGCATGCGTTTATCCATGCTGTCCATCTATATACACCGTTTACATGTGACATTCTAGTTATATATGTGTACAATTGAACGACACCCATTTTGAATTTGATCTGTTTATTGCAATTACATGGTCCACCAAACATGATTTTGCTTAATCCGTTGTTCTCCTGTATCAATATTTTTATCCCAAACATGGAATTGGATGGCTACTATACCATGGAATTTCCAAACATGCAATCATTATGCAATAATGATGTTAATCCCATCTAATACAATTTAATGCCATTCAATTTCACGGACCAAACACGCCCTTAAAATAAATAAAATCCTTGAATTGGCTCCACCATACCGAGTGGATACGATCTCAAATAACCAACATTTCTTGGCCATGATCTAGATCCGTGAACCATAGCCCCACTAGTACAAGCTAAGAAACCGGGCTACGCGGAAAATCATCCACGAGTTAAGGATGCACGTTGTATGCATGAGGTGCTTCTGAACTGGTAGTCCACACTACTTCCAAAGCTTCTAGAATATTAAAATGAAAGGACAGCTTAGAGAGAGAGAGAGAGCTCCCCTAGATGGGAGGGCAAACATTCCCAGGTGGGACTCCACTTCCTAGCTTTTGTCTTGTCTTGTTCCACTTTTCTTACGCAGCCCCCCATTCTCCTTTTTTAAATCATCATCCTTCGAGAAGAAGTCAAAATAATAATAATAAATAAGTCACCACCCAAGAAAATTTTAGATTCTCAGTCGACAATCTACGTGCATGATGTACGCTCGGGTTTTTCTCCTTGAGATGATGGTAAACACCTTCCCTTTTATTTTGGACTATTGCCCGGTACCAAATGATAAATAAAAATAAAAATACTCATCTTAGGCATCCGTTTTCCTCCATAGGAGGCCCCCTGTTATGCATACATGGTATCCAACCTGTCGAGAAAGGGAACGGATTAGGTACCTGGCAGCCTCACCGAACACAGTGAGGCCCTGACTGTGCCCACTTTGATGTATGTGTAGCGTATCCATGCTGTCTATCTGTTCTTTCAGATTATTTAAAGGGATGAGATAAAATATGAAGTAGATCCAAATCTCAGGTGGACCATACTACAGGAACAATGATGATTGACCATTAAAAACCTCCCGTGGGCCACAGAAGTTTTCGATCAAGCTGATATTTGTTTTATTTTTTTTGCCTTTCGTCCTAATGTGTGTGACCTTATCAACAAGTTGATTGGAAAATAAACATTATTGGGCCCTAGAAAGTTTTTGATGGTGAGACTTTCACGTCTACTCCATTTTTTAGCTCATTCCTTAAAATGATGGATGACATGGATATACTACAATACATTAAGGTTGGCCTCACCGTTAAGGCTGCACCATATTGTTGGGTAAAGCCGGCCGCACCTTATCTGCTCCCATCCAGAAGGATCACTCCATAAAAAATAGAGGAAAAAAAAGAAATAGGCTAATCTAGTCATCCAGCGGGCCGCAAACACTTATTAAAACCTATAAATTTACATGGTGGCTCACGTTATTGTTGGATATGCCTAATTTTTAGGGCTTCCCATTTTCAAGGTGGACCATGCTAAACAAGTTTTGTAATATGCATGCAATGTAGCATGTCCGTACAACAAGTAATTACTTATGCGATGGTGGTGAAATGGTTAACCTATTAAAGATAAAGGTGCACCCATTGTGGTGTGAGTGTGTAGGCGCCGGGTGCGTGTGTTTAAAACAAGTGTTAATATATCGTCCAACGGAACATGCAAGGAATAAAAGAGGAAGTACTTAGCAATACCATTATCCCTTCGTCAACGTGGGACCTACGGGCTGTCATTTGTGAAAGTTGGTCTTCATAAGCATTTTCCTGAGCACCATCTTAACCTTTTAAATTATAGCCTAGAAATAAACAGTTAAAAAGAAATAAATTAACGATCCACATTCAACTAAAAAGGCTATAATGTTCCAATCTTGGATATTTTTGGGAATAACCTATGTAATGATGAGAATAACGGTCCAATAGTTAATTAGGATAACTGTATCATGAGCCCAAAGTGTGCAAAATGAGAACCGAAGGGTGTTATCCATATCCTCACATGAGCATCACTCTATTGCTATTCAGTAGGGAGAATAGCAGGGATATGGGGACATGCTGTAATAATTTACTTAGATTTTGTTAATGCATGTTCTAGAATGTACGTGCAAGGTGTTCTACAGTTGTATTTGACTCAAATTGTACCAAACACCTTGTGACCCATTAGGATAAGATATGTGAAGATTGACCATACCGCTCAACCATCGATTAACAAGATTAGTCTTTCGAATACTTTCTTACGGCCTTGAATGCAAAGACTTTTAGCACAATGATGATAGCTTAGTCACGTTCATCCATAAATATTGTTGGATTATTTGGTTGAATTAAATAGACTATTAAAATTGAGAAAAAAAATTGAGAAAGAAAAACTTATTGAATTGAGTTGAGGCGTGACTGAGTCACTCGGCTTGAAATCGAATTTGCTCCCCTTGGACAACGTCCCAAGTGTAACAGGTTTCCAGAGCAATTGACCTCCAGGATACAACGACTATGACCCGGTCTCAGTGGTGCATTCACTGTACGCGGGCTCGAACCACTTGTAGTTTAATCCGAAAGTGAACTCAGTAAAATTCTTAAAACCGTATCAGAGAGAGTTTTATAAGAGATAATAATTTCGTATTTAAAACTGGAATCGGTAGTCTTTATATAGACTCCGAAGTGGTGTATAAACACCTTTTACAAAAGGTTAGGTCCGTTGGGTTTAAACCCAACAGGTGCGACCAACCGGAAGGGATGCATCTCTCTGGTTTAAAACGAAAAGGCGCAAGTGCGAGTACACTCTCGCAAATAAAGTCTCGTGAGTACCCATACACACACACCCACGTGAGTACACTCACACCGCACCTGCACCCGCACCCGCGCCCACGCCCACCCAGCCTGTCTCGTCTCGTCCCGTCACGTTGCACACGCACACACGGACACGGACTCGAACTCGAACTCGGCTCGGCACGCGCATGCACGTGTGGTCAATGACATAGATTAGAGTTATTGGCATACCCCCCCCCCCCCCAAAGGACCAAATTCACATGCCCCCTGAAAGGGGCTCAAGCCCAAGGCAAAAAGCCTATCTTATAAATAAGAGAATTTCCTTTGTCAAATCCGATGTGGGACAAAACCCACACCTCAAAAATACCAAACTTTAAATGTGGAGGGAAACCACCAAAATTTGAAAAATCAAATTTTAATTTTATTTTAAAACAAAATACAACAATCCCCCACATGTTTTAAAATAAAACTCTTTCAGATTAAAGCATAATAGTTGTGCAATGGTGCCGGTGTAACCATAGACTTGAACCGACATTAGAGTAAGCAAGACAGGTCTACAGGAATCAGGTGACACCATAGTCTTGAACCGAATCCTTTTAATGTAGATCGCAAGTACATGTCACTCACACAACTCTTCCTCTACAAGTGATTCTGCGGTTCGATGCTTTCAGTCGTACACCATTACCTGGATTTCATGAGTGTTCTAGAGAATTTGCCTAGATTCTCATAGGAAGCGACCTCCACCTCCACACCCATATAGGTGAATTTCATCAAGTGTATGCAGCAACTGTTTACACCACCAAATATATGACTATGGATCCATTAAGAGTTCTAAAAACTCATCCTTCTGCGTTGTTGCTCGCACTGTACACCATAGAAGGGGCTCAAATAACTCAGTGTAATCGTCTACCTCGTGTCATGTTGTTTACCCATTGAACCTATCTCATGGGATCTCCACTTGTATAGGTTGGGTTGCCGACACTGGCAACTCATATATTAGGCTCAGCCACATTCCCTACGATGTATCATTGACTAACCTTTTAGATAGTCCTTTAGTCAAAAGATCTGCTAGATTCTTTTTTGACCTCACAAAGTCAATAGATATGACTCCATTACGCAACATGTGTTTCACTATTTTGTGTTTGAGTCTAATATGTCTGCTCTTTCCATTATATATTTTACTCTTTGCTTTCATTATGGCTGCTTGACAGTCATAATGAATAGACACGACCGATACAGGCTTTGGCAACAATGGTATATCAGCTAAGAGATTTCTAAACCACTCGACTTCTGATCCTGCCTTTTCAAAGGCAATAAACTCGGATTCTATAGTCGACCGAGTGATACATGTCTGCTTGGTAGACTTTCAAGAGACTGCTCCTCCACCCAAAGTGAAGACATATCCACTAGTGGATTTTGTCTCATCTGAATCACTAATCCAGTTAACATTACTGTATCCTTCTAATACAGAAGGGAAACTATTATAATGTAAACCATAGGCCATACTGCCGTTTAGGTATCTCAAAATCCTAGACAAGGCATTTCAATGCTCTTTTCCAGAGTTGTGTATATCTACTTAGCCTTTCTACTACAAAAGCTATGTCTGGTCTAGTGCAATTTGTTAGATACATAAGGCTACCAATTATTCTGGAATACTCCAATTAAGACATACTATTTTCTATATTCTTCATGAGAGTCACACTATAATCATAGGGAGTATTGACAGGTAAACAGTAAAAATGGTTAAACTTTTTCAATATCTTCTCAATGTAATGAGATTGTGATAATATAATAACACTATTTTTCTTGGTCACTTCAATACCCAAGATTACACTAGCCTCTCCTAAGTCTTTCATGTCAAACTTAGATGACAAGAATTTTTTAGTTGCATTAACTAATTTAATATTAGTAAAATAAGCATGTCATCAACATAAAGGCATATAATAGCATAATCATTTTCAGAAATTTTACTATATAGATATCTATCTACATCATTTATATGATAACTATTTGATTTTAAAACACTATTAAATTTTTCATGTCGTTGTTTAGGAGCCCGTTTTAAGCCATATAGTGATTTAATTAGTCTACATACTTTATTTTCTTTACCTAATATCTTATAACCCTCAGGTTGCTCCATATATATTTCTTCTTCTAGGTCTCCATTTAGGAAAACTGTCTTAACGTCCATCTGGTGTACCACTAGTTTATATATGGAGGCTATCGCTATCAAGACCCTGATTGTTGTAATTCTAGTTACAGGGGAATATGTATCAAAGTAATCTATTTATTCCTTTTGTTTCAAGCCTTTCGCTACCAATCTATCCTTAAACTTATCAATAGTTCCATCTTGTTTTAGTTTCTATCTAAACACCCATTTACAATTTATTGGTTTATTTCCAGGTGGTAGATCTACAAGTTTCTAAATGTTATTAGATATTATAGATTCCAACTCATCATTTATTGCTTCTTTCCAAAAAGTTGCATCTAGAGAGTTAATAGCTTCTGTATAGGTTGTAGGATTATCTTCTACTAAGAAGGTGAAAAAACCATCTCATAGGTTAGTTTCTCTTCTAACCCTAATACTTTTTCTTGGTTGTATCTCTTATATTACTTTCTCATAAGCATTTTTACTAGTAGACACGATATCTGATTCATTGACTTCCTCTATTCCTATAGATTTAGATTTCATAGGGAATACGTTCTTAAGGAATTCTGCATCCCTAGCTTCTATAATTGTATTAGGATATAGAATATTATTCTTAGTATTTAAAACTAGAAACCTTTAGGCTACACTATTTTGTGCGTAACCTATTAATACACAGTCGGTCGTTTTAGGGCCTAATTTTCTTTTCTTAGTTTCAGGCAATCCTACTTTAGTAAGACACCCCCGCACTTTAATATATTTATAACTAGGAACATGATTTTTCCAAAGTTCATAAGGTGTTTGTTCAGAAGATTTAAAAGGAATTCTATTTAGGATATAACAAGCAGACAAAATTGTTTCTCCACACATATTTGAGAGTAAGTCTGAACTGTTTAACATGGCATTCATCATCTCTTTTAGAGTTCTATTCTTACGTTCTGTTATTTCATTCTGTTCTGGTGTATAAGGAGCTGTAGTTTCATAAACTATTCCATTCTTTTCACATAATTCTCTAAATTGAGAAGATTTATATTCTCCTCCTCTATCTTTTTTAAGTCTTTTAATTTTTATATTTAACTGATTTTCAACTTCAATTTCGTATTTAGAAAAAACATCTAAAGCTTCATCTTTGTTTCTTAATAGATAGACTCTAGTGAACCTAGAGTAATCATCTACAAAAGTTATGTAATATCTTTTTTCACCTTTAAACATGTGATTTTTAAAATCACCTAAGTCACTGTGTATTAACTCTAATAGAACAGATGATCTTTCTATTTGTTTAAAGGGTTTTCTAATGAATTTTGATTCTACACGTTTCACATTTTTCGAATTCTTCATTAGATATATTAGGTAATAAACCTAATCTTTTCATTTTCTTTAAAAATACTATATTCAGATGACCTAATCTACTATGCCATAGATAAAAAGGTTCAACGATATAAATAGAACTAGATGTCTTCTTATTATTGTCATTGGATACATTTACAATGAATAAACCATTACTACAGTATCTCTTACTAACAAAAGTTTCATTCTTAGTCATTACAAGCTTATCTGAATCAAATACTAACTTGATACCAGCCTTATTGAAGAGTGAACTAAAGACCAAGTTTTTTCTAATGTCGGGTACATGTAGGACATCATTCAACATCAGAGTCTTTCCAGAAGTGAGTTTCAGAAGTATTTTTCTTTTTCCTACAATTGGATATGTTCTAGCATTACCCATGAACACTCGTTCATCATCTCCTGATACTTGGTAGGAGGTAAACATGCTACGATCCTTGCACACGTGCCTAGTTGCACCAGTGTCTAGTACCCACTCCAAGTTGTTTACAATGAAGACTTCTGACACCACAGCTACTACCATGTCATACTCATTGCCTGTTTCTGTAAGATTAGCCTGTGACTTATCTTTGTTTTTCTTAAGCCTGCAGGTTTTAACATGATGCCCAGGCTTTCCACAGTTGTAGCAGTTTTCCTTTTTCTTGAATTGATTGTTTGCATTCTTCTTTTTGAGCCTGCATTCATTTACTTAATGTCCAGGTTTGCCACAGTTATGACTGTTGCCATTTTTCTTATTATTTGCCCGACTTAATTCCATAAGATTAGCCTTTGAATCTATCTCATTTCTATTTTCTTTTTGATCGCTGATTCTATTGGCCTCCTTTATTCGTATGTGTAAGATAGTGGTTTCCAAAGAAACACCGTTCTTTTTAGGTTTCATTCTATTCTTATATTCTTTCCAAGAGGGCGGTAACTTTTCTATTAGCGCTCCTGACAGAAACACTTCATCTAACTTAATTCCTTCTGTCGATAGTTCGTGAATTAGACTTTAAAAATCGTGAATCTGATTTGTGATAGGTTTATCATCTGTTATTTCATAATGAAAAAAATTAGCAATTGCATGTTTCTTAGCGCCTGCATCTTCCAATATGTATTTCTTTTCCAAAGCAGTCCATATGTCTTTAGCAGACACGTAAGAAGCATATACATCATATAGATCATTGGATAAAGAGTTTAAAATATAATTTTTACAATTATTTTCATCTGTTACTTCAGTTTGATTTGCTGGATCTATAGTAAATGATTCAGATAAAATGTATAAAACTTTCAGGGTAGTCAGAGCGAACATCAATTTCTGTTTCCACCGTTTAAAGCATTGTCCAGCGAACGATTCAATTTTGGCTAACTTAGCAGAAGCATTTACTGTTACTATAGCCATAGTCTATATAATTCAACAATTCGATTTCAAGATTGTTGGATTATTTGGTTGAATTAAATAGACTATTAAAATTGAGAACCAAAAAAGAAAATAAAATTTTGAGAAAGAAAAACTTATTGAATTGAGTCGAGGCATGACTGAGTCACTCGGCTTGAAATCGAATTTGCGCCCCTTGGACAGCGTCCCAAGTGCAACAGGTTTCCAGAGCAATCGACCTCCAGGATACAACGACTATGACCCGGTCCCAGCGGTGCACTCACTATACGCGGGCTCGAACCACTTGCAGTTTATCCAAAAGTGTTGAGTTGACTCAGCGATGAACTCAGTAAAATTCTTAAAACCGTATTAGAGAGAGTTTTATAAGAGATAATAATTTCGTATTTGAAACTGGAATCGGTAGTCTTTATATAGACTTTGAAGTGGTGTATAAACACCCTTTACAAAAGGTTAGGTCCGTTGGGTTTAAACCAAACAGGTGCGACCAATCGGAAGGGATGCATCTCTCTGGTTTAAAACGAAAAGGCGCAAGTACGAGTACACTCTCGCAAATAAAGTCCCGCGAGTACCCATACACACACCCACGCGAGTACACTCACACTGCACCTGCACCCACACTCGCACCCGTACCCACACCCACGCCCACCCCAGCCCGTCCCGTCACGTCGCGCACGCGCACACGGGCTCGAACTCAGCTCGGCACGGCTCTGCTTGGCACGCGCGCACGTGTGTGGTCAATGACATAGATTAGAGCTATTGGCATAGCCCCCAGCCCCCCCCCCCCTCCCCTCTCGTCGCAGGACCAAATTCACATGCCCCCTGAAAGGGGCTCAAGCCCAATCCAAAAAGCCTATCTTATAAACAAGAGAATTTCCTTTGTCAAATCCAATGTGGAACAAAACCCACACCTCAAAAACACCAAACTTTAAATGTGAAGGGAAACCACCAAAATTTGAAAATTCAAATTTTAATTTTATTTTAAAACAAAATATAATAAAAATATTATAAGAAAGTAAAATAGGGAATTAAGTTTAAATGATGATTTTATTAATATGAATGTAGATGCAGTACAATCAACATATAGAAGTAAAGGCAACAGATAATGCTACCAACGTCAATTCGAGCAGGTAAGACGACCATGGATTGAATAATCTTCCAGACCTGCACGATTGTGGTAAACTTTGAAGGTCGTGGTTTTGGTCAGCAGGATGTGACTGAGAAATCGCTAAGAAGGGACTTAGGGATTTGGAGGGGATCCGACGACAGGGTCGTAAATATTTAACTAAATTAAATCGACTTGCTGCAGCAATGCGCTGGATAGAAGTAGAAACTAAACTTATGAGATCCAACTAGAAATAATCCATGAAGATTCACTTCAGAAATACATGGATGCTCAAGAACAATTCAACCAACATGTCACGCAATCATTCACAGACGTTAGAAAATCATTAGAGTTGATTGGATCATACATTCAAGAAAGTTAGTCGTGCCTTATTGATGATAAAGAGACTAGTTTATTCCAGCCTTAGCCCAATCTAGAAACACAATGCGAGGAGAGTGATTCCAACTCGCTTGTGGAGTATACTGAATTTGCGAATGAGGACTTAGATTATGTTCATGAGTATACGGTTCAATTTTCTGAAGAGTCGATCTCAATGACAGTCCAAGTTAATGATCGAGAGGCACGAGTAATTTTCAAACATAGTGATGTTGATTCGCTCCACTTTCATGACATGCTTGATTCTAATGTTGAGAGTGAGTCTATAACACCCCGTACTTTCTAGTACTCGAGTGTTACCATGTAATCTAATTTGGTATAAATACAAGCCTAGCTTAAGTGAACATTCACGTTCATTCTAGTCTAAATCCAACTGTTGAAAACAGTCCCAATCCATACATTAAGTTATCTATCTGTCGATTCCCAAGATGGATCATCATACCATTAACGAGACCTATTTTCTTAGGATCTCAATGTAACAACCTGAAAATCGGGGTCGAGCATAAACTCAACTCCTGAGTTTCAACGCATCACTTATGCAACAAAATGAATGATGATTGAATGTTGTCTGTATTAGTGTATTGAACATGAGTGAGATTAAGCCAAAACAACATATCATACTCCAGAGACAGTTAAATTTGCAAGCGGAAGACTGTGATAGATAAATAACATATATAAACTATGGTAAGTCTCCAGAGTGTGATGATGTTACCAGGTTAATTAATTACAAGTACAATTCTAAAATATACCTAATGTGAGGAAGTGTAATGTCTCCTATCCCAAATACTATAGCCCCGTCAATACAATACCAGGTCTTCATAGACCTGTCAGAGAGTTACATGTAGGAGAACTCCTCCTCAACATCATAGTAGCAGTCCGGCTCTGCTTCATAAGCATCACCATCATCTGAAACTCAACAAATCTGGTTAGTGTGTACAACACCGTCCCGTAACGTGGGAGTGAGTTATCAACTCAGTGGAACAGTAAAGCAAAGGTTAACATGTTATCAATTCAGTCAAGCAGTAATGATAAAGCAGTAAAATCAAACACTCCTAACTACTCTTATTAATGCAAGTATGAATGCAGTCATGATGTATGCCCTCACCACACCCTCCCTCGTGCGACACCATCTTACGTTCGCGGCATGCTTTCATCCCTCAGTTCTCCACATCTTCCAGGCACATGCAATGCATGATGAGCATGATTACCGAGTATTTATTAGTCCATTTCAAACAGCAGGATTGGAAAACTAAGGTACCTCCTTGTATCATTCCCAAACATGATCCATTCTAGGGTCGTCAGTCCTAGTTAATCTTAGACGATGGTGTATTTTCTAGGTCACTGCAAAGGCTGCCAGGGTTGTTACGCACAAAGGTTACACCACTCCTCCACCACCTCTTTAACGATTCATCACTATACAGAAACAGGCCTAGTTCATACTCTATACACCGCGGCAAAACTCTAAGGCTCACCGCAATTTCAGAGTATGCTCGAGGTCACTACAAAGGGCTGCCAGGGCTGTTACGTACAAAGGTTACACCGCTCCCCCATCACCTTATTAATGTAGGCTGACAGCACAAATATAGTGTCCCATACCACCATAATCGGCTCACTAGACTGGTTGCTCACTGGTCATTACGGGGAGGCACGTGGCCCCAGCGTAGGCCGACAGCTCGACCACGGTGTCCCAAACCACCATGCCCGGCTCATGAGTCTTAGCGGATCGAGGTACCATGGTTAAAAGGGATTTCGCTGGTAAGTTTGGTACCCTAGGTTCAAGCAGTAACGTCCAAACATGGTGAACATACATTAGACAGATCGAGTTACTTGACGAGCTCGGCTAGCTCGAGCGCACAACAAGTTGGACGACATGAAGTGCATAAGCACTTCGCGTGGCCAACCACTATCGTCAACCGAAGTACGAATCGGGTCCGTCGAACACATCTCATGTGGCAAATGAATCACAACCATGAATTCAATTCTGGTACCGATTGTCTGGACTATAATCATAGCCCCAAACACAATCAATTGCAGATAGATAAAGCAGTAGTGGATCAAGATTCAACTCATACAATCAAGGTCTGGTATTATCTGTTTAGGGCTGTCAGGGCTGTTACACGCATTCGTTACACCACTCCCCCATCACCCATGACGGATCATACAACATAAACATGAATTTAAACATACGCCTTACATAAATAAAATCATACAATCATTTGAGCATGGTAACAAGCATATCATAAAGCATATTATAAAGCATGTTATAAAGCATGTTATAAAGCACTACATAAATAAGAATACAAACACATATATTTCATAAGTAAGTGGTTAAAGTAAACGACCCACATGGGGGAAATCATACATGTTTCTAAGGTAGTTGAGAATCCCATCTCAACACCTACCTAAGGCACCATCATCCACACACTTACTCTCACAAGCATTTTCACAAACACTTAGTGTACACTATTACAACATACATTGTGTATAATAGCAAAACATGTATTACGGCGAGTCCTTTCGCCAAACAAGTATTTTACGCATATATAATATATTTATACAGCAAATAATCATGGCAAATACATCTCCAAAATTTATACGTATACGGTACTTTCTAGAATACACTATTTCTACATACATAGTGTATATTAACAAATCATGTATTATGGCGAGTCCTTTCGCCAACTAAGTATTTTATCCATATATATTATATTAATTCGGCAAATAATCATGGCAAACACATCTCCAAAATTTATACGTATACGGTACTTTCTACAAATACCTAGAGTATGTAAAATTCCATATTCTTCATTTTTAATCGAAACGGAAAACAGACAGCACTTTGTACATGTGCAATTGCATGCAAATCATGAATCTATCATTATCTGACATTGAAAGCGTTGAAAACCATAACCTATACACCTAAAGTCCGCACCTTTTATCGTAGAATCGTAATGAATTCAATAGGTTTGCTAAGCTTCCATATACGGCAGTTTGGTAACCTATAGAACGAAATAGGTTAGCTATTTCATAACTTACAACTATCAAAACCCCAAATATGATTAGGGTTAGGGTTTCTTACCAAGAAACGGAGCTGGACTCGCCGGAAAAACGATTAGAACGGAGTGGTTGAGCATGGATAGCAGCAGGGAAGAGTGGCAGGGAGATTCTCCCACTGCTCCCATACTTTCTCCTTCTTTTCTCTCTTCTCTCTCTAGGGTTTCTCTCAAATTCGTATGGCTGTAATGAGAGAGGGTTTAAGGTCCTTATATAGTCTAAAAACTCATCGAAATAGACTCTAGATCAAAGTATACTTAGGTTATAACCAAAGCGGGTCAGTTTCAGCTCAACGGAGGACTTCTGGCGGGCCTCCTTGAGCCAAAGGTCGGACTTAAGCTCACCGACACCGGATCTACGTTTAGTTAAGTTTTCATTTCAGTTGGGATTCCAGATCACGCGTGGCGGACCAGTTTCAGTTCAACGGTCAGCGGATCTCGATCGGAGATTCCGAGTACATGGATATGTGTATGAAATTTCTCCTGATCCGAGGGTGTAATTTGGTCTAATTCTGATGGTCTGGTTGCCTAAAACTGATCCGCAAGCGAGAGGTGCCAGATTACTATTTGAGATATTTTATTTTGAATTAATTTCACATTTCTCACACTCTTTACTCCGAGCTTAAGCGAATAGCGCTGGGACACTATCTGGATTTGATTTTCGAGATGGTTGTCAAGCCCAGCAAGGCGATCCTAATTCCTTAACTTCGTGTTAATCTGACTTCCGACGTGTGGTCCAGATCTGATACGGAGTTTCGAGATGCTCCCGAGAGTAGCCGGGTAATGAGATTGATCCTAGATTTTAGGGTAACCTAGCGTCAATGATTCTACAAGTTTTGGGTCTTGCAGATCGTATTTAAAGTGATTGGTGCTGATTTCACAGGTACTCGAGTTTAACATTAGCTATTTCTCGCCTAATTTCTAAAGGATTTAGTCCTGGGTGATTTCTATCTGAGGTGGTACCTGGGCCTTTGTAGTTTGTATATAAAGTGATCCAAGTTATTCTACTTAGCTAGTTTAAGATAGTGTCTAGGGTGAAAGTACTTAGAAAAAATTGAAAGATCAAGGTGGTGAAGGGTGGGATTTGTGAAGAAAATGGTTTAAAAATGGATTTAAGGCTTTAATTGAGTGTTTAAGAAGTTAAACCGGTGTTAGGCTTGACCCATCGCCTAAGGACGTCTAATTCCAGGTTGGAAAAAATCCGGGCTGTTACAATCTACCCCCCTTAAAACAAAATTTCGTCCTTGAAATTGGCTAAGGGTAATAAAGAAAGATTTAATTATTTCTTTTGCCTAAGTTTTATTGATTTCGAGTTTCAACGCGTGGTAGGGCATATACTAGTCTGGTTCATTTTAGTCTACCACCCTTAAAACTTATTTCTTTATCCATTTCTCATACCCTGATGGTTTGCTACAATTTATTTCTTTACCTATTTGGAGTCTTGACAATAATTCCCACTTATTTAGAGTAAGATAGTTATTTTCATTGTTTGACCAACACGGAGAGACGATTGTGTAAGTGCTATATTTTATATCCCTGTTTGTTGTCAAATTTGTGGTGCCAAAATCACTATTATATATCTTGCATAAGTGAAGCTCTCTCAAAGATCAACATTCATGAACAAGCTAAGCTCACAACAAGCTAAGCTCACAACAATTAAAGCTCACGAGTACAAAGATCAAACTTGAATGCAAGAACTCAAGACACTTTGAAGCTTGAGCTACATCAAGATTTCAAGATTGAACTACATCAAGACTTCAAGGCTCATACTTCAAGGTCACTAGTTCTTAATGTTTCAACGTCCTTACTTCATGGTTAAGGTTTGACTGACCTTAGGTTGACCTTAGAAGTAGGTCACTTTGGATACATAAATCGAATGTTTATTTTACATAAGTTTGGTCTGTTCTTCGACTAGTCCTAGGCCTTCTTCGACTAGTCCTAGAGTTGCTTCGACCAGTCTAAGAAATTCATCGATCAGTCGTAAGTTTGTTACAAAAATCAGATAATTTCTGTTAGGCTTCGACTAGTCTAGGAATCTGTTCGACCAGTCGAAGGAACAGTATCGACTGCATCTTCGACCAGTCGAAAGTCTTCGACTCAAAGTCCAGTAATGAAATTTAAGTTCTTCGACCAGTCGAAGGTGACCTACGACCAGTCGTAGAACGGTCAAAGCTTATCGCGCCTGATTTTTTTCAAATCTGTTATTTCTTCGACTAGTCGAAGAGCTCTCTAGACCAGTCGAACACGCGATCTGCTCACCTATAAATAGAGCACGAATCTCATAAGTAATCATCGAATTAATTAATCCATTCAAGCCAATCTTCGTCGAACTTCTGAGAGATAATTCTGTGCTCCATCTAAGCTAAGTGTGCTTATTTAATATTCTCTTTCCTTAGCTTTATTTAATTGATTTTGTTTCTGCTATTCCAATCTAATTTGATAAGAGGAATTTTTATTCCCTTTCTTTGGAATCAAAATCAATTAAGGCAAGCCCTACTTGGTTTAATTTAAAATCTATTAGAATTGGAACCATAGTAATTGAGTACTGGACATTGAACTTGGACATTCGATCATCTACTCTGATTTGGTTCTACTGGGCTGCTACAACGAAGGAGATAATCAGGTATTTTACATTTAATTGTAAATTCCTTTCTGTTTTGGTTTATTTCAAGATTTGCCAGAAAAATCTTGTTGTATTGGTTATCTGAGGAGAGCCAGGAAAACTCAGAAGTGGGTTTTTTTAATTGTGTAAGCCCACAGACAAAGACACAATTGTAAAGGTTTTTAGTGAACCTGGGAAAACCTATTTTGTTAGTGAACGCTAATATCCCCTGTGTGAGGATATTAGGAGTGGAGTAGCATTTTGTGTGGCTGTTGTTTAACAGTTGGTGAACACACAGGCGAACCACTATAATCCCTTGTGTTGTGGTTGAATGATTTATACTTCTAATATTTAATTATTCTTTTATGGGATGTATGTATGGTGGTGAATGTTGTAATCATTTAATTCAAGCATTGTGAGAATTTTGTAATAGTTTAGAATTTATTTTCTGCTATTCCTTTATCAGCTTGATATTCAATTTCTTTTAAAAGTTGTTCCAGCAAGGTTGCCCTACCATTTTTATGGTGTATGGCTGTCCCTAGAACAATACATTTGTGATTACACTTTATTTCAATTCTGTATTCCTCTTTGGTTTGAGATTTGATACAAAGATCTTTCTAGAAATAAGGTTGTCCTACCATAAACTCTGGTTTTTGGTGAAAGGTTGTCCTTAGAATAACATTTGTATCAATTCCTCAAGATCAGATTTTTGAGGTTGTTTTACTTTCCGGCATTGTGATTTATTTTGGCTATCATATTGTTTTTTAATTCCGTTATTATAACATTTATTTGGCATAGTCTTATTCACCCCCCCTCTAGGACATATAGCTAGGCCTTTTTAAGTGGTATCAGAGCCTAATAGCTCGTTCTTATTGCTATTTATTTGGATTTATTTCCTGAGCTAACGATCTAAGCTATTTAAAAAGATGTCATATTTTGATAGCCTTTCAGTCACGAGGCCTCCACCATTTGATGACTCCAACTATGCCTATTGGAAAGCCAGAATGAGACTCTTCCTAAAATCAATGGATGAGAGTGTGTGGCAAGCCACAGTGACTGAATGGAAACCTCCTATCATGGAAGTTACTAGGGTTGATGGTTCAAAATCTATGAAAGTCACACCATATTACCAATGGACCACACTTCGGAAAAGTGAGAGTAGTGCAAATGCTAAAGCACTAAATGCAATCACTTGCGCACTATCACCGGATGAGTTCAAAAGAATCATTTCCTATGATACTGCAAAGCAAGCTTGGGATATATTAGAAATGACACACAAGGGTACTACAATTGTAAAAAAATCTAAAGTCCAACTCCTCACAACCAGATTTGAAGAAATTCATATGGAGGAAAATGAAATGTTTATGGACTTTTACACTAGATTGAATGACATTGTAAACTCAATGTGGGGTCTTGGCGATAAAATCCCAGAAAGTAAAGTGTGTGCAAAGATATTAAGCTCGCTTCCTGAATGGTTCAATTCTAAAGTAACCGCAATCCAGGAACTTCGTGATACAGATAATATGAGGGTAGAAGAACTAGTTGGTTCTCTACAAACCTACGAGTTAAACTTTAAAGCTCCTAAAGGTAAATCTATCGCACTAAAATCTTCTAAATATAATTCAGAAGAAAATTCTGATTCAGAAGATGATATGGCTCTTTTAGCTAAAAAATTTTACAAGATTTTCGAAAGCAAGAAAAGGGTTGATTTTCAAAAATCGAATGATAAAAAAGAAGTTTAGACCCAAATTTTGAAAATCTTTGAAAGATAGTCAATGTTACAACTGTCAAGAATATGGGCACTTAGCAAATAGATGTCCTAAAAAGGACAAACCCAAGAAGAAGGGTATGTTGGCTACATGGGATGAATCATCTGATTCTGAAGCTTCTTCTGAATCAGAAGATTCTGAAACTGAGTTAGGCAATGAGGTTAAAGCTCTTATGACTCTAGCCAAATTCACATTTTCAGATAATGACTCAACAAGTGAAGAAAATCTGAGTAGTGAATGTGAAAATGAAGATGATCTTCAAGACGCTTATAATGCCCTATATAAGGAAAGTTGTAAAATTGCTGTCAAACTTAAACTTCAGAAAGAAAAGTTTTCTAAACTCAAAGAATGTTTTGAATCACTTGTCTTAGAAAAATCACAAATTTTAGATTGTTTTGAAAAATCAAAATGCGATTTGGAATTCAAGAACTCCCTAATTATTGATTTGAAATCTGAAATTGAGAAACTCAAAATTGAAGTATCTTCTCTTCTGAGTCTAAAGGACACATGGAAATATGCCCAAGGAGATCCAAAGTTAGAAAAACTTTTATCCGGATCAAGAAAATGTGGCGATCTATCCGGGTTGGGCTACGATAAAAATCTACCTCTTAAACAAAAGTATACTCCTCCTATGTTTGTTAAAGGAGAGTCCTCAAACTCAAAAGGGAAAAGTACTTATTAAGATTTTTCTAGAAATTCAAAAACTTTTCAAAAACCTAAAAGCAGCCATGTCAACTTTAATCAGAAACGAAATCCACTAGCTGAAAAGATAGTTGATTTACTCAAGGAGCTCTTAAAATCTAACTCTATAGGTCATTCTTACAACTATAAACAAAAGAAGACCAACTATGTTCCTAAACCCAAAACTGTTTTGAAATGGGTTCCTAAAGTTGCCTGCTTGGTTGCTTACACTGCTTTCAAAGCAACAAGTCATTCAAAGTGGTACCTAGACAGTGGATGCTCCAGGCATATGACAGGTGACAAAGCTTTATTCACGGACCTGAAAGATATGACTGATGATTCAGTCACATTTGGTGATGGTAGCAACTGCAAGATTATAGGCTAAGGTACGGTTCAACTTTTTAATCTTCCTGTGTTTAAAAATGTCTTATATGTTGAAGGCTTAAAACATAACTTGCTTAGTATATCTCAAATATGTGATAATAACCATAGTGTTCGGTTTTCTAATCAAAGCTGTGAGATACTAAACAATAAGGGTTCTGTAATATTAACTGGACGTAGAACGTTTGAAAATTGCTATATTATTAGTGAATCCAGCTCATCTAATCAAACATGTTACATGGTCCATACAGACGAGACTGATTTATGGCACAAACGTCTTGGACATGCACATTATCGAAATTTATATAGATTGAACAAACGAGAACTTATAAGAGGTTTACCCAAACTTCAGAAATTAGATAAGATATGTGGTGAGTGCCAGATAGGCAAACAAACAGGAAACTCACACAAAAAGGTGAATTCAAATACCACATCAAGACCATTCGAACTCCTCCACATGGATCTGATAGGACCTACCAGAACAGAAAGTCGTGGTGGGAAAAAGTATATCCTGGTAATAGTTGATGATTTTACCAGATTCACTTGGGTAGTCTTCTTAAGGGATAAATCTGAAACCCTTGAAGAAGTGAGAAAAGTTTTCAAAAGGATTCAAACTGAAAAATCTTCTCAAATCAGTAAAATTCGTAGTGATCATGGATCTGAATTTGAGAATAGCAATTTTGAGAAGTTTTGTACTGACCAAGGAATATTACATGAATTCTCTGCTCCCAAAACTCCACAACAAAATGGAATTGTAGAAAGAAAGAATAGGGTGCTTCAAGAAATGGCTAATGTCATGTTGAATAGCATGAAGCTCTCTAAAAATCTTTGGGCTGAAGCAGTCAACACAGCTTGCTATATTATTAACCGAGTCTACACTAGCAAAGATAATAATAAAACGGCTTACGAATTGTGGTTCAATAAAAAGCCTACTGTTAAATACTTTCGAGTTTTTAGCAGCAAGTGCTATATTTTACGAGATCGTGAAAATTTGGGAAAATTCGATACAAAGAGTGATGAAGGGATTTTTCTAGGATATTCCTTAAACAGTCGTGCTTATAGGGTTCTGAACAAAAGGACTGGTGTGATTCAAGAATCCATCAATGTTGTCATTGATGATCACTTAAATAAGCCAATCTCGAATTCAGATAATGATGAAGTTCTAATCATTGATAAACGTGATACTTCATCAAATCAGACTGAATCTGAATTGAGGACTGTTAAAGATCATCCAACCACTCAAATTCTTGGAAACCCTCTCACTGGTGTTCGCACCCGTAGACAACTTGAGGATTTATGTAATTATGTATGTTTTACATCCCAAATAGAACCATCCAATGTAAAAGAAGCTCTTGCTGATGAAAACTGGATTGTTGCAATGCAAGAAGAACTTAACCAATCGTAAGAAATGATGTTTGGTATCTCGTACCAAGACCTAAAGATAAACACATCATTGGAACAAAATGAATTTTCAAAAATAAGTCTGACGAATGTGGAAATATAATTAGAAACAAGGCTAGACTAGTGGTACAAGGTTATACTCAAATTGAAGGGATTGATTTCGATGAAACTTTTGCACCAGTAGCACGTCTTGAATCTATCAGACTATTTATATCCATTGCATGTTTTAGAAAGATAAAGATCTATCAGATGGATGTGAAAAGTGCTTTTCTAAATGGCGATTTACATGAAGAAGTCTATGTTGAACAACCAATGGGTTTTGAAGATCCCAAAAATACTGATTATGTGTATCGGCTTAAAAAGGCACTTTATGGATTAAAACAAGCACTTAGGGCATGGTATGAGAAACTAACAAAATTTCTTTTAAGTCACAATTTTTAAATGGGATCTGTTGATAAAACTCTATTTGTTAAAAAATATAATGATCATATCTTAATAGTACAGATTTATGTTGATGATATCATCTATGGATCAACTTGTACTAACTTGACTACTGAGTTTGCAGACTTGATGAAATCACAGTTCGAAATGAGCATGGTTGGGGAATTAACTTATTTTCTTGGTTTGCAAGTTAAGCAGCAACCTGAAGGAATATTCATCTCTCAATCTAAGTATGCCTTGAATCTAATCAAGAGATTTGGATTTGAGAATGGCAAGAATTTCGATACTCCTATGAGTACTACCCTGAAACTCTCAAAAGACTTTAATGGTAAAAATATTGATTCAAAACTTTATCGGAGTATGATTGGTAGTTTGTTATATTTAACTGCTAGTAGACCTGATATTTCTTTAAGTGTTGGTATTTGCGCAAGATTTCAATCTGATCCAAAAGAATCTCACTTGATACTGTTAAGCGGATTATTAGATATGTTGCAAATACTATAAATCTTGGTCTCTGGTATCCTCATGAGACCAGTGTCCAACTTGTTGGGTACTCAGATGCTGATTGGGCTGGTAATCTAGATGATAGAAAATCAACCAGTGGTGGTTGCTTTTACATTGGAAATTGTTTAGTTTCTTGGTTTAGTAAGTGTAACATCCCGGATTTTTGCCAACCTGGGATTAGACGTCCTAGGGCAATGGGTCGATCCTAAGACCTTATCAACGTGTCAAAACTAAATCCCACAGTCTAAAATCGCTCCTGAACCTATTTCCTTCACAAATCCCACCCTTCACTACCTTGTGCTTTCAATTTTTCAAAGCACTTTCGCCCTAGACACTATCTTAAACTAGCTAAGTAGTAAAACTTGGATCACTTTATATACAAACTGCAAAGGCCTAAGTACCATCTCAACCAGAAAACAATTAGGATTAAATCCTTTAGAAATTTAACAAAGTTAACTAAGTACTAAACTCGGTTAGCCATGAAATCCGTTGGGATCGCTTTAAATACGATCTGCAAGACCCAAAACTTGCAGAATTAGTGACTCTAGGTTACCCTAAAGTCTAGAGCCAAACTCATTACCCGTCTGCTCTCGGGACTGAAACGAAACTTCGTATGAGGTCTAGATCGCACATCGGGAGTCCGATTAACACGAAGCTAAGGAACCAGGACCGCCCACTGGGCTTGACAATATATCTCAAAAATCAGGCGATTCCGATGTCCCACGCCATTTATTTCGATCCGGAGCGAGGGAGTGTGAAAAACACTATTCCCTTTGAAATTAAAATATCTGGAATAGTGATCTGGCACCTTTCGCTTGCGCATCAGTATTAAGCAACCAGACCGTCAGAATCAGACCAAATTACACCCTCGGATCAGGAAAAATTTCAGGAACATTTACATGTACTTGGAATTTCGGATCGTGGCCCACTGACCGTTGAACTGAAAGTGGCCCGCCACGTGCGATCTGGGAATCCGATCGAGTCGAAAACGTAATCCCTCATAGATCCATAGATGGTGAGCTTAAGTCTGACGTTTGGCTCAAGGAGGGCCACCAGAACCTCTCTTTTGAGCTGGAAAAGTGACGAATTACCTATATTAGCAGTAACCTTTGAACAGGAGTCTATTTCGGTGAGTTTTGAGGCTATATAAGGACCTTAAACCCTCTCTCATGGCAGCCATACGAATTTGGAATTTGAGAGAGGGAAAAGAGAGAGAAAGTGTGGGAGATGTGGGAGAATCTCCCTGCCGTCCTTCCCTGCTGCTATCCATGCTCCACCGCATCCTTCTTGACGCTTTTCCGGCGTTTCCGGCGTCGTTTCTAGGTAAGAAACCCTAACCCTAATCTGTTTTGGGGTTTAGACTGTTGTAGGTTGTGAAGTAGCTAACCTATTTCGTTGTATAGGTCGCCTAGTTGCCGTATACGGAAGCTTAGCAAACCTATCAACTCCATTACGATTCTACGACAAAAGGTGCGGACTTTAGGTGTATAGGTTACGTTTTTCAACGGTTTCAATGTCAGATAATGATAGATTCATGATCTGCATGCAATTGCACATGTACAAAGTGCTTTCCGTTTCCTGTTTCGATTAACATTGTAGAATATGGAATTTCACATACTCTAGATATACGTAGAAATACCGTATACGTATTTTTTTTGGAGAAGTGTTTGACATGTTTATTTAATGTATGATTATACTATATATGGATAAAATACTAGTTTGGCGAAGGAATCGCCGTAATACATGTTCACTTGTAAATGCTACGTATGTTGAAATTGTGTATTCTAGAAATACTGTATACGTATAAATTTTGGAGATGTATGTATCATGATATTTGCTATAGTAATATATTATACATGGATAAAATACTAGCTTGGCTAAAGGATAACCCTAATACATATTTTACTAACATACACCATGTATGTTGTATTCTAAGTGTTTGTGGAAATGGCTGAATGAGTATGGAATTCTCATTCATGCTCGCCATGACTAATTGTCATGGATTCATGATTGTTATATTGGCGATACCCCCTTTGACGAAAGGATTTGCCCTAAATCACGCCACGACCATTATACCCTATATATGCTAAAATGTGTGGCCCAAGTGTTTGTGGAATGACTGAATGGATATGGAACTTGGATTCCTACTTGCCATGACTATCCGTCGTGGGTGTACGCGTTTTATGATTGGGGCAACTCCCTAGTGAAAGGATTTGGCCTAATGCCTATGTGATCGACATATGTCATGTATGTGATGTATGTAAGTTCAAGTATAACTTGAAATGTCTGATTGAGTAGTAGTTAGCAAATTGTAATGTATAAGGGTGTTGAGACATGATTCTCAACCTCTATAAACTATGTGTATGATCTCCTTTGATAGTTGTGTGATTAGGAATTGAACATGTACAAACTCATGCTTGTGTTGTGATTCATAACATGCTCAACTGCTTTATGATTTTAACTATGTGATGCATATGTTTAATCTATATTTACATTGTATGATCCGTCATGGGTGATGGGGGAGCGGAGCAACGAGTGCGTGCAACAGCCCTGGTAGCCCTAAACGGATAATACCAGACTGATTGTATGATTTGAATCCTGATCTATTACTGCTTTATATCTCTGTAATTGATTGTGTTTGGGGCTATGATTATAGTCCAGGCAATCGGTAACGAGATTGAACTCGTGGCTGAGATTCATTTGCCACGTGGGATGTGTTCGACGAACTCGAGTCGTGCGTTGCCTGTCGGCAGTGGCTAGGCCACACGATGTTGTTTATGCATTTCATGTCGTGCAGCTCAACGGGCGATCGTACTAGTCGAGCTCATCAAGTAACCCGATCTGCCTTATGCATGTTCACCCTGTTTGGTCGCTACTGCTTGAACCTAGGGTACCAAACTTACCAGTGGCGATCCCCATTTAACCATGGTACCTAGATCCGCTAAGTCGCATGAGCCGGGCATGGTGGTATGGGACACCGTGGTCGAGCTGTCGGCCTACGCTGGGGCCATGTGCCTCCCCGTAGTGACCATTGCGCAATCAACTCGTGAGCCGAATATGGTGGTATGGGACACTGTATTCGAGCTGTCGATACTTCGGTGAGAGCCGAGTACGGTGAGATCTGTGCTCGTGCTGACGGGCGACGAGTCCTCCGTGGTATCATCGAGTACACTCCAAGGGTCTGTGATTGGCCACGAGTCTTTCACAGCAACTAGAGTGTGAGTTGAGCCGAGTACGGTGAGACCTGTACTTGAGCTGACGGCTAGTGATTGAGCCGAGTACGGTGAGACCTGTACTCGAGCTGACGGCCAGCAATTGAGCCGCATACGGTGAGATCTGTATCCGCGCTGACGGGTGACGAGCCCTTTGCGATGCCTTCACTACGCTTCTCAAACCATAACATCGTATGAGAATAACTAGGATTGACGACCCTAGAATGGATCATGTTTGGGAATGATACAAGGGAGGTACCTTAGTTTCCCAATACTGCTGTTTGAAATGGACTAATAAAAACTTGGTAATCATGAGCATCATCGCACCGCATGTGCTTTGTAGATGTGGCGCACTGAGGGAGTAAGCATTCGCGAACGTAAGATGATGTCGCTTGAGGGTGGTTTGGCAAGGGCATACAACATCATGTCATTTCACTCTTGCATTTAATAAGAGTAGTTAGAATTGTTTGATTTGTACTGCTTTATCATTACTGCTTGATTGAATTGATAACATGTTAACCTATGCTTTACTGTTCCACTGAGTTGATCACTCACTCCCACGTTACGGGACGGTGTTCCGAACACCCACCAGATTTGTTGAGTTTCAGGTGGTGGCGATGCTTGTGAAGCAGAGCCGGACTACTTCTATGATGATAGGAGGAATTCTCCTATCTGTATCTCTCTGGCAGGTCAATGAAGACCTGATATTGTATTGACGGGGCTATGGTACATGGGATTGGAGGCATTACACTTCCTCACATTTGGTACATTTTAGAAATGCACTTGTATTTATTTAACCTGGTAATGTTATCACACTCTGGAGACTCATCATAAGTTATATATTTTATCTATCTATCACAGTCTTCCGCTTGCAAACTTAACTGTCTCTGGAGTATGATATGCTGTTTTGGCTTAATCTCACTCATGTTCAATGCACGGATACAGTCAACATTCAATCATCATTTATTTTGTTGCATAAGTGATGTTCTGGAACTCGGGAGCTGAGTTTATGCTCGACCCCCGATTTTCAGGGCATTACAGTAAGAAACAAAATTCTATATCACTTTCAACAGCTGAAGCTGAGTATATCGCAGCTGGTAATACATGTACACAGCTTGTTTGGATGTAACGAATGCTAAGTGATTATGGAATTAAACAGGATTCTATGTTATTGCATTGTGATAATTCCAGTGCAATAAATATTTCAAAAAATCCTATTTAGCATTCTCGTACTAAGCACATTGACATTAGATTTCATTATATTAGGGAATTGGTAGAAGAAAAAGTTATATCTCTGGAATATATTCCTACTGAAGATCAGAGAGCTGATATTTTCACAAAACCTCTTGATAAAATTAGGTTTAACAAGATGAAATTTGATCTTGGCATGTGCATTTTAAAATGATTATTTATGCCTACTTGTATCATAGTGTATATATTTGCTAGATTGAATTCCAATTTTTGTATAAATTGCAAGAAATATGAATTTTTGGACATCTTTCGACCAGTCGTGAGTATACTCGACCAGTTGACCTTCGACCGGTCGTAGATATCCACGACCAGTCGTAGATCTCGGGAATCACTTAAAATTTGGGAATTTTTGCTTTCTTCCTCATTTCGTTTTTCCTCTCTAAGGAGCCAAGCTTCGACTTGTCGAACCCATCTTTCATATTCTTCAAGGTTAGTGTTCCAAATCACGTTTTTCTTGCAGATTTGTGTTTAGATTGTTTACTTTTCAAGCTTTAAGCTTTGTATTTTGGATTTCATTGAGATTTGGGGTATGGATTTTGAAAAATCTGTTTTGAGGAAACCCACTTCTCAATCCTTTGCAACTTCTTATTTCCTTGATATCCGTGTTGCAAATGGCTTCTAGAGGTAGAAAAACTACTTCCCATGGTCCTTCTTCTTCCTCCAGATCGACCATTATCTCTAAGCGTCATCTTCTTGTTCCCAATGATGATCTATCTTATGTTAGAGACATCAGATTACGTAATGTTATTGTTGAACATCCTGTTGATGTTAATCATATTGCACCTTTTAACATCCTTTCTATGCTTGAAGCTGTAGGTTGGGTTAACTTATTACATTGGGGTGGGCCTGCATACCGGTCCATTGCCCAATCCATGTTTACATGTATTAGTGCTTTTTCACAGGATAATTTAACTTTTAAAATATCTACTAGAGAAGGGCCTTTTGATATTGATCGTCATTTAATTTTAGCCCTTATGGACATTCCTGTGAATGATGAGGGTATTCCTATCCATAACTTAACTGATAAACCCTCAATGTCTGAAAAACACATGCTCACTAGAGACTTGTGCAACATGGATGTTCAATGGACACAAAAAGGGAATGCGCTTCCCGCAAGGTATTTGTTACCCAAGTACAGAATTCTCTACAAAATTTTTGTGTCTAATCTGTATCCTCGTTCGGGTAATAAAACTAACTTGACTTCGTTTATGGTTCGTGTTATCCATGCTATCTCCAAAGGTACTCAGATTTGTTTACCATCCTTAATCTGTCATTTCATTCTTCAGTTTAGACTCCATCCTGGTCATAGTGACATTCCTTTTACCTATTTAATGACTGTATTGGCTACACACATGTTAGTCGATATACCGGTTGATGAGGCACCAATCCATCATCTGATCTTCAACAATACTAATATCAATAAGATGAAGCTGGATCTACTTCCTGAACAAGGTGGTGGTGGTGGTGGTGGTCATGAAGAAGCTGGTGATGACATTAATATGGATGACATTTTTGAGGAACTGGATTCTGACTCAACAAATGATCCAGATTTTGAACCATCTGATGTTGATGCTCGTCTGAGTGCATTAGAGGATAAAGTTGAGAATATAAATGTAAAGATGGAAAACATGTCTGTTGCTCATGATTTACAATTCAAGTACATGCGCAAATATCTTAGGCGATTGAACAAAGGCATGCACCAACTTGATCCCTCTATTCCTGCTCCGTCATCTGGTTCTAGTTCTGATTAGTTTATATGAGACTTCTGGTCTGTAATAACTTTATAACTTAGCACTTGGTTGACTGAGTTTGAGTAGGATATTATCTATGTTTTATGCTGGATATTTATTCTATGTGAAGCTATGTTGAGTATCTCTATCTCTGTTTTACTATAATCTCATAACTCCTCATGTTTACTCTCATATATCCCTTTATTTAGTTCTCCTTTATTGTTGTTTCCTTTGTCATATTGTGACAAAAAGGGGGAGAATGGTTTATTCTTAACGATATGATTGTGAGAGGAGTAGCATTGGTTATGTTACTCAGGGGGAGTATGTTTGAACTGGTTGAATGTTGAATGTTGAATGTTGAATATTGAATATTGATTTGCAGGTAAGCCAGTTGATATGAACTGGTTCATATCTCTTTAGCCAGTTGTTTTATTTTATGTTTATCTTGGTTATGTGTTTTGTCACTAATTTGACAAAGGGGGAGATTGTAAGTGCTATCTTTTATATCCTTGTTTGTTGTCAAATTTGTGGTGCCAAAATCACTATTATATATCTTGCATAAGTGAAGCTCTCTCAAAGATCAACATTCATGAACAAGCTAAGCTCACAACAAGCTAAGCTCACAACAAGCAAAGCTCACGAGTACAAAGATCAAACTTGAATGCAAGAACTCAAGACACTTTGAAGATTGAGCTACATCAAGATTTCAAGATTGAACTACATCAAGACTTCAAGGCTCATACTTCAAGGTCACTAGTTCCTAATGTTTCAATGTCCTTACTTCATGGTTAAGGTTTGACTGACCTTAGGTTGACCTTAGAAGTAGGTCACTTTGGATACATAAATCGAATGTTTATTTTACATAAGTTTGGTCTGTTATTCGACTAGTCCTAGGCCTTCTTCGACTAGTCCTAGAGTTGCTTCGACCAGTCTAAGAAATTCCTCGATCAGTCGTAAGTTTGTTACAAAAATCGGATAATTTCTGTTAGGCTTCGACTAGTTCAGGAATCTGTTCGACCAGTCGAAGGAACAATGTCGATTGCATCTTCGACCAGTCGAAAGTCTTCGACTCAAAGTCCAGCGATGAAATTTAAGTTATTCAACCAGTCGAAGGTGACCTACGACCAGTCGAAGGAGGCCTTCGACCAATCGTAAAACGGTCAAAGCTTATCGCGCCCGATTTTTTTCAAATCTGTTATTTCTTCGACTAGTCGAAGAGCTCTCTAGACCAGTCGAACATGCGATCTGCTCACCTATAAATAGAGCACGAATCTCAGAAGTAATCATCGAATTAATTAATCCATTCAAGCCAATCTTCGTCGAACTTCTGAGAGATAATTCTGTGCTCCATCTAAGCTAAGTGTGCTTATTTAATATTCTCTTTCCTTAGCTTTATTTAATTGATTTTATTTCTGCTATTCCAATCTAATTTGATAAGAGGAATTTTTATTCCCTTTCTTTGGAATCAAAATCAATTAAGGCAAGCCCTACTTGGTTTAATTTAAAATCTATTAGAATTAGAACCATAGTAATTGAGTACTGGACATTGAACTTGGACATTCGATCATCTACTCTGATTTGGTTCTACTGGGCTGCTACAACGAAGGAGATAATCATGTATTTTACATTTAATTGTAAATTCCTTTCTGTTTTGGTTTATTTCAAGATTTGCCAGAAAAATCTTGTTGTATTGGTTATCTGAGGAGAGCCAGGAAAACTCAGAAGTGGGGTTTTTTTAATTGTGTAAGCTCACAGACAAAGACACAATTGTAAAGGTTTTGGTTGAACCTGGGAAAACCTATTTTGTTAGTGAACGCTAATATCCCCTGTGTGAGGATATTAGGAGTGGAGTAGCATTTTGTGTGGCTGTTGTTTAACAGTTGGTGAAACCACAGGCGAACCACTATAATCCCTTGTGTTGTGGTTGAATGATTTATACTTCTAATCTTTAATTATTCTTTGTGGGATGTATGTATGGTGGTGAATGTTGTAATCATTTAATTCAAGCATTGTGAGAATTTTGTAATAGTTTAGAATTTATTTTCTGCTATTCCTTTATCAGCTTGATATTCAATTTCTTTTAAAAGTTGTTCCAGCAAGGTTGCCCTACCATTTTTATGGTGTATGGCTGTCCCTAGAACAATACATTTGTGATTACACTTTATTTCAATTCTGTATTCCTCTTTGGTTTGAGATTTGATACAAAAATCTTTCTAGAAATAAGGTTGTCCTACCATAAACTCTGGTTTTTGGTGAAAGGTTGTCCTTAGAATAACATTTGTATCAATCCCTCAAGATCAGATTTTTGAGGTTGTTTTACTTTCCGGCTTTGTGATTTATTTTGGCTATCATATTGTTTTTTAATTCTGATGTTATAACATTTATTTGGCATAGTCCTATTCACCCCCCCTCTAGGACATATAGCTAGGCCTTTTCAGATTGTAGTGGGCTTGATCCCGATACATTGATCATCTACCTTGCCAGGGTAGAAGGTTCATCGTATCCCTTCCTAATCCTGATGGATCCTGGTCTTCTGCTCGGTTAAGCAGTGAGTCCGTTGGCAGTCGCCCAGGATTGAGAATTGGGTCAAGCCGCGAATGCTTCGCAGTTGTATATTTCAGTAACTCCATAGTCCGATCACTCTATAAAAGTAGGGAATGTCCATCATTGAAAGGCTCAAATTGTCTATTTCTAAGGTTGCCCTTTAGGTCTTAGTCTAAGAGAGTCCTCGTTATTATCTATGTCCAAGGAAATGGTGAATCAAATCTTACTAGATCATTATAAAACGGTTTCTCATAGTAGAACTTGCTAGGGCTTCTATAATGTTCGTATTCAACGAGCACAGTTTTGATCCTGGGCCAGTGGGTTATGGGCCCACCACGCTTTCGCTGCGCCATCCAGATCAAAGAGGTGTAATAAGTGACCTAACTAGATTGGGCTCATAATGTTCTACCCCCCTTAAAAATTTATTTTCACCCTCAAGGCTCAAGATTTATGTCCTGCTCCGTATATCGGAACAAGGTGTAATTTAAGACCTATCCTTGACATGAAATGGGATGCGGTCTCCCATTACATTGGTCTTCTTTTCATCGATGATGTGTATTATGGCATTGGTACCTATAGTTATCGAAAGGAGTTAAAAATGATGGGTAATGTGGTTGATTTCAGGGGCAGGTGTGAGTTTGAGGCCAGATGCCTACGTCTACCAAAGGAGGACTATCATCACGGTCCCGACCTACCTTATTTACTCATGTCAAACCTAACTGGCAGGCTATCTTTCTACGTTCATATGCATAATATGTATGCCAGAATGGTCTGTGGTTCGAGACCTAATCCCTAACTCTCTCTATTGCCCATTTGAGAAATTCCTTAAGCCTTAAAAGACAAAGTATCCCTATTGGCTATATGTTTTTACACTTCTCAATGATGAAGTTATAAACGTTTGGTTATAAGTGGTTCGGCCAACACGGAAGGAAAGGTGTGCAGTGGGTCTGAACCGGATACATAGATCTTCTGCCTCGCGAAGATAGAAAATCGTCGTATCAGTTCTTAATCCTAGTTGATCCCGACCTTCTGCTTGATCAGAGCATAGAGTTCATTGGTAACTACCAGGATTGAGAATTCAATTCAAATCGCGAATACCTCGCTTATATATATAGTTCTCTACTTCGTGTTCCCGATTGTAATAAGTCTCTGGGAAGGCAATTCTAAGGGATGTATTGATTTGACCTAACATTAAATCCAAGGGACATGTATGTTTTCTCTGAGCGTGAATAGTTTCTACGTTAAATAACCTTACTAGGAGTTATTAAAGAAGCCTATGAGTATCAAGAGGATTTCAACGAAGGAACGGGGTCTCGCTCCTACCTAATCAAGCCAACTTACTAAGTCTATCACTCAATTATCTTAGCATAATGAATCTTTTACATTCTTTAGTGACTAGTCGCAACGTATGAGTAGCGTAATCCCCTAGTTGTAATCCAAAGTCTATGCTTATACACTAGATGATTTTACACCATTTTTAATAAAGGAAATTGTTTGTTTGCTTGGAATTGAGTTGCCCGAACATGAATGTAACTACGCTCGAGCACTTCATATCTACTCAAACCAACTAAGGGGTTCTAGAGTTCACGTTCTTAATTTGTTGGATTTCCTATACTGTCAGGTCTGTCGAAGCACCGCTCTAGGTCCAAACTCTATGGGTCTATTTGGCCAATGGTCTTAAGTCATACTAAATGGGACTGCATTACTAATCCAACCTCAGGATTGGGAAAGACATGTTTGGTAGGAGGGTGGGTGGGGATTAAAATTAATGGTATAGGCTTTGGAAAATGAGCCTTGTGTGGGAAAGTGTGAGATGGGATTTTCAAATCCAAGATGATGAATTTCCGAATGTACTTTGAAAGGAATCTCGAAGTTTACGTTTAATTGCATACATTTCAAACATGGTATTGAAAAACATGGGAGATAGGAGAGGGGTTGCTAGGTTTCGGAATCTTGAGCCTACATAGGCTCAAATGAAAGGGAATAAAGAGGAAAAATGGAAAGATGGGATGGGTTGAGGGCTTACACGTTTTTGAGCTCCAAATGGGGGGTGTAGGAGCTCAAATGAGAGAAAAATGGAGAGGGTAGGGAGGTAGGGATTGCTGTGAACGATGGAGAGGGGTGAGTTGTGACTGAAAATGAGATTTTTGATGATTGAAAGGGAGAGTTGAGAGAGAGGCAGCAGTTTGGAGGGCTTGGAAGGGTGAAATGAGAAGTGGGGCTCAAACCGGAGAGAAATAGGGGCCCCTGAAAATTTCGCACGCACCAAACGTGTCAGGGGGTCAGGCCGACCACGACCAGATCCGGCCCAACCCGAGCGGACCAACCTGACCGCGGTTCCACCGTGGTCCGCCTTGCCCGGCGCCGTGCCACCGCAACTGGGCGGTGTTCACCATCCCCCCAAGGTGCCAAATGCACCCTGAGTCCACTTAGTTCCCCCCCCCCCGGATTGACGCATGTGGCCCCCGACTCCGTTTCGAGTCGTTACGGGTCAAATCGGATGTATCTTGCAATCAGGAAAGAGTTATCTGATGTATAATATATGATTTTGGGGTAGAACGAGCTAATGAAGCCAACCAACCCTGCAACGCAGGGTTGCACAGCCCAAAATTGTGAAAAAACCCACGATCGATGGTCGTTTCCCTGTTTCAATTTCATTTTACTAAAAATAGTAGTTTTAGTTTGATTACTCTTCATCTGTTGGGATTTAAGAGTTACGCCCATAGTGAAAAGAGCTTTTAGAATAATTAGGAGAACGGTTTGGTGAAGCCAAATAGGACACTTACTATTTTTGGCTGAAAACCTTGCGCGCTAGTAGACATCATGACCTTATACTAAGTCGCGAATTCTAGGAGTTTTAGTTGTAGTTTGTTTCTGATTTCTTTCCCAGTACTTGGTATCCCTATTTAAAGGGTTGTAAACTCATTTTTTTTTGTCATTCATTTATCAATTTCGAATTTATTAGAATTTATTTCTATTTTGTGCTTTATTTTCTCGTAGACTCGAGAAGTCTCTGTGAGGAGTCCAGAGAAGCTCCAAGGATTCGGGTAGTTATCCTCATCACGTTTATCCCGTATTCTACCGATTTTCAACGGTTGGGATGAGGTGAATTGTGATCTAGACTCACTAATAGATGGCCTAGGAATGTTTTAAGGTCGACCCGTGTGACCATGGTTGAATACAGACTCGATTTCGGCATTCGTTTTCAGTGAACTTCGCGAAATGGCGAAATCAGGATACCTATGACTGTTTCTGCGTTCCGTCGCTCGCTCTTAAGTCAGAGTGCGTCAGAGTGCGTCGTGTGACTATAACCCAGGTCCGATTTAATCCAAATCATGCTCAGATACCAACTGTAACACCCTGAAAATCGGGGGTCGAGCATAAACTCAACTCCCGAGTTCCAACGCATCACTTATGCAACAAAATGAATGATGATTGAATGTTGTCTGTATTAGTGCATTGAACATGAGTGAGATTAAACCAAAACAACATATCATACTCCAGAGATAGTTAAATTTGCAAGCGGAAGACTGTGATAGATAAATAACATATATAAACTATGGTGAGTCTCCAAAGTGTGATGATGTTACCAGGTTAATTAATTACAAGTACAATTCTAAAATATACCTAATGTGAGGAAGTGTAATGTCTCCTATCCCAAATACTATAGCCCCATCAATACAATACCAGGTCTTCATAGACCTGTCAGAGAGTTACATGTAGGAGAACTCCTCCTCAACATCATAGTAGTAGTCCGGCTCTGCTTCATAAGCATCGCCATCACCTGAAACTCAACAAATCTGGTTGGTGTGTACAACACCGTCCCATAACGTGGGAGTGAGTGATCAACTCAGTGGAACAGTAAAGCAAAGGTTAACATGTTATCAATTCAGTCAAGCAGTAATGATAAAGCAGTAAAATCAAACACTCCTAATTACTCTTATTAATGCAAGTATGAATGCAGTCATGATGTATGCCCTCACCACACCCTCCCTCGTGCGACACCATCTTACGTTCGCGGCATGCTTTCATCCCTCAGTACTCCACATCTTCCAGGCACATGCAATGCATGATGAGCATGATTACTGAATATTTATTAGTCCATTTCAAACAGCAGGATTGGGAAACTAAGGTACCTCCCTTGTATCATTCCCAAACATGATCCATTCTAGGGTCGTCAGTCTTAGTTAATCTCAGACGATGGTGTGTTTTCTGGGTCACTGCAAAGGCTGCCAGGGCTGTTACGCACAAAGGTTACACCACTCCTCCATCACCTCTTTAACGATTCATCACTATACAGAAACAAGCCTAGTTCATACTCTATATACCGCGGCAAAACTCTAAGGCTCACCGCAATTTCAGATTATGCTCGAGGTCACTACAAAGGGCTGTCAGGGCTGTTACGCATAAAGGTTACACCGCTCTCCCATCACCTAATCAATGTAGGCCGACAGCACGAATATAGTGTCCCATACCACCATAATCGGCTCACGAGTCTGGTTGCTCACTGGTCACTACGGGGAGGCACGTGGCCCCAGCGTAGGCCGACAGCTCGACCATGGTGTCCCATACCACCATGCTCGGCTCATGAGTCTTAGCGGATCGAGGTACCATGGTTAAAAGGGATTTCACTGGTAAGTTTGGTACCCTAGGTTCAAGCAGTAGCGTCCAAACATGGTGAACATACATTAGACAGATCGGGTTACTTGACGAGCTCGGCTAGCTCGAGCGCACAACAAGTTAGACGACATGAAGTGCATAAGCACTTCGCGTGGCCAACCACTATCGCCAACCGAAGTACGACTCGGGTCCGTCGAACACATCTCATGTGGCAAATGAATCACAGCCACGAATTCAATTCTGGTACCGATTGTCTGGACTATAATCATAGCCCCAAACACAATCAATTGCAGATAGATAAAGCAGTAGTGGATCAAGATTCAACTCATACAATCAAGGTCTGGTATTATCTGTTTAGGGCTGTTAGGGCTATTACACGCATTCGTTACACCACTCCCCCATCACCCATGACGGATCATACAACATAAACATGAATTTAAACATACGCCTTACATAAATAAAATCATACAATCATTTGAGCATGGTAACAAGCATATCATAAAGCATATTATAAAGCATGTTATAAAGCATGTTATAAAGCACTACATAAATAAGAATACAAACACATATATTTCATAAGTAAGTGGTTAAAGTAAACGACCCACATGGGGGAAATCATACATGTTTCTAAGGTAGTTGAGAATCCCATCTCAACACCTACCTAAGGCACCATCATCCACACACTTACTCTCACAAGCATTTTCACAAACACTTAGTGTACACTATTATAACATACATTGTGTATAATAGCAAAACATGTATTACGGCGAGTCCTTTCGCCAAACAAGTATTTTACGCATATATAATATATTCATACAGCAAATAATCATGGCAATCACTTTGTACATGTGCAATTGCCTGCAGATCATGAATCTATCGTTATCTGACATTGAAAGTGTTGAAAACCATAACCTATACACCTAAAGTCCGCACCTTTTATCGTAGAATCGTAACGAATCCAATAGGTTTGCTAAGCTTTCGTATTCGGCAGTTTAGTGACCTATAGAACGGAATAGGTTAGCTATTTCATAACCTACAACAATCAAAACCCCAAATCAGATTAGGGTTAGGGTTTTTTACCTAGAAACGGAGCTGGAATCACCAAGAAAATGATTAGAACGGAGTGGTGGAGCTCGTGGACCGGCAGGGAAGAGTGGCAGGGAGAATCTCCCACTGCTCCCACACTTTCTCTCTCTTTTCTCTCTTCTCTCTCCAGGGTTTCTCTCAAATTCGTATGGCTGTAATGAGAGAGGGTTTAAGGTCCTTATATAGTCTAAAAACTCACCGAAATAGACTCCAGGTCAAAGTATACTTAGGTTATAACCAAAACGGGTCAGTTTCAGCTCAACGGAGGACTTCTGGCAGGCCTCCTTGAGCCAAAGGTCGGACTTAAGCTCACCGACACCGGATCTACGTTTAGTTAAGTTTTAATTTCGGTCGGAATTCCAGATCACGCGTGGCGGACCAGTTTCAGTTCAACGGTCAGCGGACCTCGATCGGAGATTCCGAGTACATGTAAATGTGTATGAAATTTCTCCTAATCCGAGGGTGTTATTTGGTCTGATTCTCACGGCCTGGTTGTTTAAAACTGATCCGCAAGCAACACGTGCCAGATTACTATTCAAGATATTTTATTTTGAATTAATTTTGCATTTCTCACACTCTTCACTCCGAGCTCAAGCGAATAGCGCTGGGACAAAATCTGAATTTGATTTTCGAGATGGTTGTCAAGCCCAGCAAGGCGGTCCTAGTTCCTTAACTTCGTGTTAATCAGACTTCCGACGTGCGGTCCAGATACGATACGGAGTTTCGAGATGCTCCCGAGAGCAGCCGGGTAATGAGATTGATCCTAGATTTTAGGGTAACCTAGCGTCAATGATTCTACAAGTTTTGGGTCTTGCAGATCGTATTTAAAGTGATTGGTGCTAATTTCATAGGCACTCTAGTTTCACACTGGCTAATTGTAATGCCCTGAAAATCGGGGGTCGAGCATAAACTCAACTCCCGAGTTCCAAAACATCACTTATGCAACAAAATGAACGATGATTAAATGTTGACTGTATTTGTGCATTGAACATGAGTGAGATTAAGCCAAAACAGCATATCATACTCCAGAGACAGTTAAATTTGCAAGCGGAAGACTGTGATAGATAGATAAAATATATAAACTATGATGAGTCTCCAGAGTGTGATAACATTACCAGGTTAAATAATTATAAGTACAGTTCTAAAATATACCAAATGTGAGGAAGTGTAATGTCTCTTATCCCAAGTACCATAGCCCCGTCAATACACTATCAGGTCTTCATTGACCTGCCAGAGAGATACAGATAGGAGAACTCCTCCTATCATCATAGAAGTAGTCCGGCTCTGCTTCACAAGTATCGCCATCACCTGAAACTCAACAAATCTGGTTGGTGTTTAAAAACACCGTCCCGTAACGTGGGAGTGAGTGATCAACTCAGTGGAACAATAAAGCATAGGTTAACATGTTATCAATTCAGTCAAGCAGTAATGATAAAGCAGTACAATCAAAGAATTCTAACTACTCTTATTTAATGCAAGTATGAAATGACATAATGTTGTATGCCCTTGCCAAACCACCCTCATACTCATCATCGCACTGCATGTGCCTAGTAGATGTGGAGCACTGAGGGATGGATGCATTCGCGAACGTAAGATGGTGTCGCATGAGGGTGGTTTGGCAAGGGCATACATCATGACTGCATTCATACTTGCATTAATAAGAGTAGTTAGGAGTGTTTGATTATACTGCTTTATCATTACTGCTTGACTGAATTGATAACATGTTAACTTATGCTTTATTGTTCCACTGAGTTGATCACTCACTCCCACGTTACGGGATGGTGTTTTTAAACACCAACCAGACCTTGTTGTAGCTGCAGGTGTTGGCGATGCTTGTGAGGCGGAGCCAGACCTCTGCGACAATGAGGACACTTCCTTGCATATGTTATTTTCTGGCAGCTCATGTGAGCCGTGCCTTGATCTACGGGGTTACATGGATGTTGGCTAGATGACACTACACCTTTGGTATATTTTGAAATTATACTTGTCATTCTTTAACCTGGTAACATTATCACACTCTGGGGACTCACCATAGTTTATATATGTTATCTATCTATCAGAGTCTTCCACTTGCAATTTAACTTTCTCTGGAGTATGATATTCTGTTTTGGCTTAATCTCGCTCATGTTCAATGCACTAATACAGACAACATTCAGTCATCATTATCTATGTTACATAAGTGATGTTCTGGAAACTCAAGAGTGAGTTATGCTCGACCCTCGATTTTTCGAGATGTTACACTAATCCTCGCCTAATTTCTAAAGGATTTAGTCCTGGGTGATTTCGGTCTGAGGTGGTACCTAGTCCTTTGTAGTTTGTATATAAAGTAATTCAAGTTATACTACTTAGCTAGTTTAGGATAGTGTCTAGGATGAAAGTGCTTAGAAAAATTGAAAGAACAAGGTAATGAAGGGTGGGATTTGTGAAGAAAATGGTTTGAAAAGGGATTTGAGGCTTTAATCGAGTGTTTGAGAAGTTAAACCGGTGTTTGGATTGACTCATCGCCTAAGGACGTCTAATTCCAGGTTGGGAAAAATCCGGGCTGTTACAATACACTACTTATCTTCAGATGTCGAGTTGAAGACGTAATTGTAACTTGATTGCAGCGATCTTCTTTCTTAGGATATTGATGAAGACGTATGTGTTCAACCCAAAAAGAATGTAAGGATCTAATGTATTTTTAAGTAATAAACAAAAACCCTAATTCTGCAAATTCAATTCTTTAATTCTTAAGTAGAGTATGGACTAGTCTATTAAAAATGGTTAAAACTAACTTGAGAAAGAAAGTAAAATAAGCTAAAATAAATATCAAATTTACCACACAAATAACTTAAGAAGGCTCTGACTTTCTCTCCTTGCTTGAGTATATTGCTCATAATTTTTCGGTGTTGAAATGAATGAGAGAAGTCCTCTATTTATAAGCAAGGGACTTGGAAATTCGGTTGGCCTAATTTTCAGTTCGGCTAGCTGAATTCCAACAATATCATTCCAATGACACTCGAATTTTGTGGGATAAGAACTTTTAAAAATTCGGCTAGCCGAACATGAAATAGCAGTGAAGACTGCTTTAGTTGAAGTAGGAATATGCTGATATGTCCTAGAGGGGGGTGAATATGACTTTTAAAGTTTTTTTGCTTTATTTAAAATCTTATTACACTAATCCTAATAACAAGCTCATATTAGGATTACTTAAAAATAACTCTACTGGCTTCCAAGCCTAGTAGAGGATCCAATCACAAACTATTTAAAAAGCAAACAGTATGCACACTAGTTTATGATGGATATGACTGTGTATGTGTGTGAGGTGTGATCTCAGATATTCAGATATGAAAATATTAAAGTAAATCACACAATCAACAATCTCAAACACAGTCATTTTTATAGTGGTTCGACTATCAGTCTACTCCACTCTCGGCAGACGCACTCAACCCTTGAGTGTGCCGGATTTCACTAAGTTTCACAGCGGTTCACCTCAAACCTAAGTTTTTAAATCAGGTTCACCTTCAACCTTTACAACCTACACTGAGGCTGACTGTTTATGCTCTCACGAGCAAGGGTCAACACAACGCACCCACTTTTAGGCACACTGTCCAAGGATCTTCCATAAGACCCTATTAGAGGTTTTACGCGGTTTTCTCCAAACCTGAGGTTTCACACGGTTCACCTCAAGCCTAATGTTTTGACTGGTTGACCTTCAACCAGATGTTTATGCTCTCCACAGATCAAGGGTCCACACAAGGCACCCCACCACGTACACTCCCACCGGAGGCCTCCTATGAGGGCTTGAAGGGGTAAGAAACACCTAAGACCCAATCTTAAGAAGGAATGATCACAAGTGTCCTTTGGACTCTAGGTACTTACAGATAAGTGGATGAGTCCCATTAAGAATGTTGACGAAGATCTCCTCCTTTGTTGATGAAGAGTCTTCGGTCTCCTTGATCTGCAACTCAAAAGATGTACCAATGCATGGCGACGGGTTGGGTCAAGGTTATGATGAAATCCTACTCTCAAAAGATTTTCCAATAAGGAAGATAAAGCGATTTCAATCATCTATAAATTTAAGGCATCCCAACTTCATGATTTGCCATTAAGGTAGTAGCTGAAGGATCCTTGAATGCGGAATTTCATTCCCCAATCCACTTTATTGAATATCAATTGTGAGGGTGGATTGGAGGATGAACTCCCTTGAGAGAAAGGGCTTTGGGTATAAGATCTAAGGTTAAACACTCAAAAGCTCTCTCTTCTTTCTCTCACAACAACATTGACAAGTCTTCTTTATATAGGCAAAAGGTTCCAATGGATATAAAATGGTCACATTTATGACAGAGTTCGATATCATCGAGCAGGTTCGATATATCGAGCGTATACTCTCGATAGCATCGATGGTCCGCTCGATGACTCGAACTCAATGTCATACGCTTTTGAAACCTTTTGCCATCTGGTGGGTGAATCAAAACGATTACCGATGTCATCGAATTTCAAACTCCGATTCCATCGATGAGAGGTTCGATCCATCGACACTTGAAAAATGAGAGAGACTTGTCTTGAAATATTTCAGGTTTTCATGAATGATCGAGGGACCTTCGAGATCATCGGAATTTGAATATCGATGATATCGATAGTTGTGTCGATGCATCGATAAATCAAAAGGATTTTTCATAAAGTTTGCTGGACAGTTTATGTCCATGCTCGATGCAATCGATACGGCATCAATATCATCAATATTTGAATATCGATTCTATCGAGTGACCCCCGATCATAGATAAACCACCTTGAAATATTTTGCTGGAGAACTTAGCGCCCAAGACCGATATCATCGAAGGCCTTCCAATATCATTGAGGTTTGAATTTCGATGGTATCGAGGAGGCTTCGATATATCGATGTTTATATGATATTCTTAAGAAAAAACAGGGGCACCAGAAATCTGTCTGTCGATATTATCGAGTAAACTTCAATAAACTCGAGATTTGAATATCGATGATATCGATAGGTGTATTGACACATCGATAATTCCGTTCAGATGTGTATAAGGTTGCTAGACATATTTGGTCCCCTTTTCGATGGTATGATGGAGCATCGAGGACTCGACAGCGCAGGTCGATCATATCGAGATGTGTATCGATAACATCGACAAGGCAAGAAAACTTAGAGAATTTTCCTATTTTGAAAATGTTTTCTTACCCTAAAAACCCTATGATATTCTAACATTTTAAAGGGTTTTAGTATACCTGGTGATTTGGGATAAGGGATGTGAGGCTCAGATTTACCTGTGGCGAGCTTGGACATATCTGGTTAAGGCAAACGCTTGAATTGATCTTCCTATCAGGCTCTGTAGTCTAACTGACTCAACACTCACGCTAATTGACAAACCAGGGCCTTTCAGAACACAGGGTTCGGCTGGCTGAATCTCCCTAAGATCCGAAAATCTTATGTTACTGGAAACTTGACCAAACACTTCGGGCTGGTCGAACAGATAGGTTCTTGATGCAGAAAAACCTATCTTACTGTATACTTTGCCCGAAATGTGTTGTGTTAGCCAAAGGTAATTAGGCTGGACGAACCAAAAGTTGGGCTGGCCTAAATTTAGTGTATTTTACTTAGAATTATTTTTATCATGTCACCATGTGAAATTCACCTAACCTAAGGTCATTTTAAAGTTATACTACCTGATGGTTGACATATACAAAGTACTTTAGTCTTGAACTATGCAAAGTCTTTAATGCTTGAGATGTTGAGCCAATCTTGAGATGTGGAGCCAGTCTTCAAGTGATCTTCATGAGTTGCCGGAGAATACTAGAGTGTGCTTGTGGTCCATCCGGAACTACGAAATTTGATAATACTAAGTGTGCTTTAAGTATAAGAACTTACAATATCTCCCTTTGTCAATTTTGTAACAAAACACGACCATACACAACTCATCATACAATCATACAACATCTCATGGACTCATCATACAATCATGAAGCTTTGGTTCAAGAGAACATCTATACAACACCTATAGTACATTTACTTGAAGCTCCCCCTTAGAACAATCATCTATAGCTCCCCCTGAGCACTTATCCAAATACATGCACAACAAGAAATATCCAATTCCAATTCTAAACATATTATGCATGTAGTGCTCAGATATATGTATCCATTTCTCCCCCTTTTTGTCACAATTTGACAAAGGAAGAAGTAAAACAAAATTTAAAGGTATATTATGAAAATCAAAGATAAGGACATATATAATAAAGAGAGTGTAGAAACAAGAGTGTGCACATAATTCAAAAATATTCAAAGTTTTTACAAACTAAAATAGAAGAAATATCTAAGCAATATCAAGTAAACATGCTAAAACTTAAATTATTACAAATTATTCAGATTGAGCAGCCATTATAAGATCAATGGTTTTTAGGCTTTTGCTTAGCTAAAATCCAACTTTCATCAGCTAGTGCTTCATTTACGTTTGCCAGCTCTATTTGGGAAGAAAAGCAAACATAATTGCAAACATTTTTCAATTGTCTTCTGGTTTGAATACTAGAAAGAGGGTTACCAAGTATTTGATTCATTAGATGGTCTTTAACTAACCTTGACTCAGTAGAATCTGATTTGGATGATGGCTCACTTTGATTAATCATAATAATATCATCATCATCATCTTGGTGACACCTGGGAATGATCGGTTAATCATCAATAATAATGTTTATAAATTCTTAAATCACCCCAGTTCTTTTGTTTAGAACGTAATATGCTCGACTGTTTATAGCATATCCTAAAAATATTCCCTCATCACTTTTAACTTCAACCTTTTCCAAATTTTCCCGATCTCGTAAAATGAAGCACTTGCTTTCGAAGGTATGAAAATACTTCATAGAAGGTTTTTTTATTAAATCAAAGTTCATAAGCTGTTTTATTTTTACCTGCTCTTATATACACACGATTAATAATGTAGCTGGCAATATTAACAGCTTCAGCTCATAAATTTTAGCTACTTTAAAGCTATTTATCATAACACTAGCCATTTCTTGTAGAACTCTGTTTTTCCTTTTAACAACTCCATTTTGCTGAGGAGTTTTAGGAGTAGAAAATTCATGAAATATTCCATGGTCATTACAGTACTTCTCAAAATTGCTATTTTCAAATTCAGTATTATGGTCACTTCATATTCTGATTATAGACAATTCTTTTTCAGTTTAGATGCGTTTAATTATTTTTTTTTTACTTCATCAAAAGCATCCGACTTTTCGCTTAAGAAAGCTACCCATGAATATCTAGTGTATATATCTACTACAACTAAAAAATATTTCTTTCTGCCTTTACTTTTTGTTCGAGTTGGTCCAATTGAGTCCATATGAAGTAGCTTAAGAGGTCTTGTAGTGGCTAAAGAGTTCACCTTTTTGTGACTAGTCTTGATTTATTTGCCTATTTGACAGACACTACATACTTTATTTTCTACCTTTTTTAGTTTGGGTAGAACACGAAGATGATCTCGCTTGCATAATTTATATAAGTCTTTGTAGTTTACATGTTCAAGATGTTGATGCCAAAGTTTGGTTTCGTCTGTTTGGACCATGTAACATGAATAACTTGTTGAGCAAATGTCATCAATGATATAACAATTTTCAGAGGTCTCGCAACCATTTAATATTATATGACCTTGATTGTTAATGATCTCACTTCCATGATCTGAAAATTTTACACTATGATTATTATCACAGATTTGAGAAATGTTGAGCAAATTATATTTTAATCATTCAACATATAAAACATTTTCAAAGAGAGATAAGTTGGGAAGTTGTACATTACCTTGGCCAACAATCTTACAATTGCTTCCATCTCCGAATGTAGTTGAGCTGCCATTTATTTGGTTGATGTTTGAGAGTATAGCCTTATCACCTTTCATGTGTCTCAAATATCCACTATCCAAGTATCATCTTAAATGACTACTTGCTTTGAAAGTTGTGTGGATTACAAGACACTTAACTTTTGGAAACCATTTCATTACGATTCTAGGTTTAGGAGGATCTCTTACCTTTTGCTGTATTCGAGAGTAATAATTTCTCCTGTTTCTACTTACTCCGTAATTACTAGAGTTGGATTTCAATAGCTCTTTAAGCAAGTCCACTATTTTATTTGCTAGAGGAGGATAATTATTTCTCCTTTGGTATTTGTGGTAGTTGGCATTAGTTTTTATTTTAGAAGTTTTTTTAAAAAAATATTTTTACATTCTTATTTACTTATTTTGGAGCTTCTCCTTTAAAATTTGAAGATTCTCCTTGTACAAATGTAGGAGTGGAGTTTGTGGATTTTTCTGTACAGCTTTTGATATAACCCAAGCGAAATTTGTCACCACTTCGACATGATGCGGTTAATAATTTTTCAAGTTTCTAGTTTCCTTGGGTATTTATTCAAGTATCTTTTGAAGTCTTAAGGAAGGAAACTTCTATTTTTAGATTATCGTTTTCCGATTTAAGATTTTGAATTTCAGAAATCTTTAAGTTCAAATCTAATTTAGTTTTCTCAAAGTAATTAGAAAAATGAGGTTTTTCTAAAACGACATTTTCAAGTTCTAATTGAAGCTTGACACATTTTTCTTTTTGAATTTTTAGTTTATCCACAATCTTACAACTTTCTTCGTATAGACCATCATATGCTACTTGGATATCATCATTATTTTCAGAATCACGTTAAGGAGTTTCATAATCATCTGACGAAGTGATTCTAGCTATAGTCATAAAAGTCTTTTTGATTCGTGAGTTTCTGAATTAGATTCAGATTCTAATGATTCATCCCAAGTGGCAATCATGCCTCTTCTTCTAGATTTATCCTTCTTAGGACATTTTGAAGCTAGATGCCTAAATTTATAATAGTTAAAGCATTGAGTATCTTTAGATTTTAATTTTTAAAATTTTGAATTTCCTTTTTTTTTTCTTTTGTTTTTTCTTTTGTCAAAAGGTTTTTGAAAATCTGAACTATTTTTATTTTTTAAAAATTCTATAAAACTTTTTAGCCAACAATGCTATATCATCCTCATTATCAGAATTTACATTTATATATTTGGATTTAGATTTAGAGGATTTAAGAGCTATAGACTTGTTTTTAGGAGCTTTGAAATTCAACTTGTAGGTTTGTAGAGATCCAACTAATTCATCAACCTTCATAACATCAGTATCTCTCAATTATTGTATAACAGTGACTTTTGAATTGAACTTGTCAAGAAGTAACACCCTGATCCATAGATCAAGTGGTAAACTGAGTGAAGATAACCTCGTTTCAACACTGAGGTCTTAGTATCGATTCCCTAGGGGGGGTGACTAACAGCGGAGTGTGTACTAACAAGCTAACCCAAAAAAAAAAATCCTGTCAGGAAGTGATCGCAATATCTTTGCGCAAACATTGCTTTCAAGGACTTTTTCTCCAAGACCCCACATAGAATTAACAATGTCGTTTAGTTTTGTATAGAAGTCCATAAATGACTCACTTTCTTCTATATGAATTTCCTTAAACTTTGCTGTGAGGATTTGAATCTTAGACTTTTTGACAATGTTAGTTCTATTGAGACACAAATATTGTATAATTTCCCCCCATTTATATCTTGGTTTTATGAACATAAATCAGCTTAATGTTCTATTTTACGCATGTATGTGTTGCAAGGTGAATTTAAGAGCTTGTATTGAAAAAGGGTGGTAAAAACATGACTTTGATGCTCACGAATCACCAAGGCAAGGGATGGATCTTAGGAAACCAAGATTGAAGAATTCACATGCCAAAGATCCAAGAAAACTAAGTGAGGAATGAAAAGAATCGAAGATTTGAAGTGAAGAATCCTGAAATCGTCCTAAAAAAGTGTATTCTAAAACTCTAAAGTCTATTTTGGGAAACTATGCAGAGTGAAGTCTGTTTTAAAAAAAATTTTAACGAGAAGTCTATTTTAAAAAACTGCGTAAATTTGAGGTGATTTCTAGAGTTTTCCAACTTCGTATGAAAATTGGAGTTCCCCATTTATAAATAGGGCTTCCCAGGGCATTCCTAAGCATCATTCAAAGCATTCAAAAGCAAGATTTAGGGTTTTTAGAGGGTTTTCAATTTTATTTCAGTTTTATAAATTATTATTTTTTTTTTTTAGATCTTTTCTATTTGCATTTATCTCTTTCTTGTTGCTTTTTATTTCTACAATTTAATTATGTTTTTCTAAGTTCCCTCTAGCCCAGGCTAAAAGGGAAGCACATGGATTTAATAATTCTTTAAGTTATGATGATTGATTATTTTAATGATGAGAAGAATGGTGTATACATGTTATCTATTGTTTAGGTTTAATTTTTTATCCTCTTGTGAGATCCATATGTTTCCGTCATATGAGATCCACATTGATGGATAGGCTTACCAGATCAATCAGATTTCCTAGATAGGAGAGGTTCTCAACATCTATTGTAATCACCAGATGAATTCAAAAGAATCATCTCTTTGATTCATTATCTCATTGATATTGAATTCTTAAAATCACTGGCGCTTGAGAATATATATATCAATGGTGCAAATCCATGATTTTCTAATCTTTTATATCATTTATTAAAATATTTAAACTATTTTATTTTCCGATTAGGCCGACATAGTGTTTGGATCCTAGTTGTGTTATCCAAGTCATCATGATTTTGGAACATTAACCTATGTGTGGAACTTTGAAGCTTGGGTGTAGTTTTAATTCAGTTGAATTACATCCATTCAAAACTCCTAAAATCAAATCTTCAGTTTAGTTTTTTTTTTTATTACGTAGTTTGTTTTGCATTTGATTTTCTCATTCTCACAATTCATCTTCCTGTGGGATCGACCCTGTATTCACGGGATACTACTTACGAACCTCTGTACTTGGAAGCAAGCAATCAGTTCCTTCATGTGTCATTTCGATAATATCACATGCTTGTATTGTTGTATCACGAGAAATGATTCTTTTGAATTCATCTGGTGATAGAGCACATGTTATTGCATTTAAGGCTATCTCATTTGCACTACTTTCACTTTTCTGAACAGTTATCCAAAAAGTATAAGCAGTTTCTTTCATGATCGTGGTTCCATCCTCAGCCAATACTTCCATCATTGTAGGGGTCCATTTAGCTAAAGTGGCTTGCCACATGTTTTCATTAATATACTTAAGGAAAATCCTCATTCTGGCTTTCTAATAAGAGTAATTTGACACATCGAAGGGAGGTAGCGTGGTAATGGGCAGACTATTGAAATTTGACATTCTAATAGCTCTAATACCACTTCAAAGGACGAGTTATAGATGTCCTACAAGGGGGGTGAATAGGACGATACAAAATATTTTAATATAATACGGAATAATAATAATAATAAATACTCTCAATTGCTTAGAGTATTGAAATATTAATTCCAAATAGTTCGTAGGACAACCTTCACCTAAAAGATTTAGGCAAGATACCTTATTTCATGACGTCTTTGAGATCAAAATATCAAACATAGTAAGAGACGATCAATCACAAGGAAAGCAATAAATAAATAAACATTCACCACCACTGCTTAATGAGTTATAGTAGTTCGATGCTTAACCCCACACCTACTCCACTCCCAAAATTACTACCCACATAATTTTGGCTTTCATTATTTCAAAGTTTTCACAGTTCACCTTAACAACCTTATATAGTTCTTGTGATATTCACGGGGCTATCACAACAAAACCCAATTTGTGATTTTCATAGGCTCACCTCAAAACAATTTGCTGAGATTTTCGACCTATCTTGGAAAACCCAAAGGATAATAAAAGTAAATATAGTACTTATCTTTAGATGTCAAGTCGAAAATGTAATTGTAGCTTAATTACAGCGATCTTCTTTCTTTGGATATTGATGAAGACGTATATGTGTTCAACCTAAAAAGAATATAGGGATCTAATGTATTTTCAAGTAATAAACAAAAACCCTAATGCTGCAAAATCAATTCTCTAATTCTCAAGTAAAGTATGTGTTCATAACCCCAAGTGCAGGGTCACGATGTAGTAATAACTCGGTGAGACCGAGGTCGAATTCACAGGGACTATACTTATATGTATTCTGAAAGTAAGTAGAACTAAAACTAGAATTGAAACTAAAACTAAAATCTAGAAGAGTTGAGAATAATTGTGAATGAATTATCAATTAAAAGAGGAGCGAGATCGCCAAGGATCCACTTGTAGCTGTCAAGATGCTACCTCATTTGATTCAATAAAACACAACTGGAATTGACGTCCCATCCTATCCAGCTGGAAGATGAGATAATTAAAGCACAATCTGAACTTCTAATTGAAATAGTTCACACATGAAGAACCATTGCCATGATTGGAAGGAAATTCATCCATCCACCATGCCTAGGAGACAATGGTGAATCACGAATTTTACTAATCTCAACAACATCAAAACAGATAAGAAGATATTCAAAGCTATCATAACATCTATTGTAATTTGAGTCATAATAAATCATAGAAAAATAAAAATATTCCTTAATTCAAACTAGAAATCAATGAAGTTCAACATAAATATGAATCAAAGTAAGATAAATATCCAAACAAACTACAAGCTTCATCTTTTAGCCCTAGCTAAGAGATTTAGTTAATCATAGACATGATTAAGACTAAAACCCTTAAACAAAACTTTAAAAATAAATTAAGGAAGAAGAAAAACTCTTAGGAGGCTACTCCACCCTTTTGCAAAAAACTCTTAGGAGGCTACTCCACCCTTTTGCTCTGCTCCTAAAACCTTAATTCGTGTCTAGAACTCCTTGGAGAACCCAAATATATAAGCTTTGTTCGGCCAACTTTAAAAACCGCCTCAAATTTACGCACTCTGTGTAACGCCTTCAATGACATCAAACAACATTCGATGTCATCAAAGGTGAACTCCTAGATTGAATCGAATTCGGAAGTCACGCCCATTTGCACTGTGTAAGTTATCGATGCCATCGACCATGCTTTGATGACATCGAATACACCTTCGATGACTCGAAAAATGTCCAAAAATTGTCTAATGAGTTGCTCCATAAATCCTCAAAATTCTCGATGCCATCGAACATGTTTCGATGCAATCGAACTGATCTTCGATAAATCGAACTTGTCTTTAATGGATCGAATAATCGTTCCAATTAGTCCAACAACCAAACTTGAAATTCCTATAAATCTCAATGCAATCTAACAGGCTTCGATGACATCGAACACTGGGATCGAAGAGTGTTTGATGCGATCGAAGAGTTTTCAATGTCATCAACAATGAGTTCAGTAATTTTTGTTTTTCTTCACTTTACGCTTTTGACTTCCTTCCTTTTCCACTTAGTTTTCTTGGATCGCGGGGTCTTAAGATATACAATATTGATCTCCTAAGATCCATCCCTTACCTTGGTGATTCTTGAGCATCAAATCCATACTTTTAACTTTCGTTTAATTCCAAGCTCTCAGATTCACCTCGCAATACAAACATGCATAAAATATACCCATTAACCATTATCATGTTTATAAAACCAAGATAAAAACAGGGGGAAATATGCAATATTTGATACTCAACAGTATGGATTACTCTATTGAAATCAATTAAAACTAACTTGAGAAAGAGAATAGAATAAGCTAAAATAAATGTCAGATTTACCTCACAAATAGCTTAAGAAGGCCTTGACTTTCTCTCCTTTCTTGAGCGTATTTCTCACAATTTTTTGTTATTGAAATGAATGACAGAAGTCCTCTATTTATAGCTAAGGGACTTGGAAATTCGGCTAGCCTGATTTTCAGTTCGGCTGGCTGAATTCCAATGATATCGTTCCAACAACACTCAAATTTCGAGGGATAAGAATTTTCAAAATTTTGGCTGGCCCAAGCCAAAATTAGGCTGGCCGAACCTCCAATTCAGCAAACTGAACACAGGGTTCGGTTGGCTGAATCTCCCTGAGATCCAAATATCTAATGTCGTTATGTAAGTGTTATTATCTTAAGTACATATAGATTGTCAAATATTGTAAGACAAATGTTCATAAGACAAAAGTGATTCAAGATCAGTTCTCAAGTATGGATTCACAACAATTCTGCAAGCCTGAAGATCAGCTCAAGATTGGCTTATGAGCAGCTAAAGATCAAGTCAAGATCGGTACATCTTCTCAAAGAAATCGTTGCCCGTATTCAAGTCATAGTTTAAGACTAAATTGAAGACAAGGTGACTTAGATATTTGCTATAACATAGGTGGTATAACCCTTGAAAGACCTTAGGAATAGGTGCTTTCAAAAATTCTATATTTTAGGCTTTTATAAGTGTTTTTGCTTTGGAATTCGGCCAACCTAACTTCTAGTTTGGCCAGCCTAACTTTCTCGACCAGCCCAACTTTAAGCTCAAGCTAAATAACAACTTCTATTGTAAATTTGGCTAGCATAAGTTTTGGTTCGGCTAGCCTAAGATTGAAATTCGATTAGCATGAGAAAGTTCGGGTGAAATTCCAGCAATACAATCTTTTGAAATTCACAGAAATTTAGCCATTCGATTTGTGATTTTCAGCCTGCCGAATTTGTCCTCGGGCTAACCGAATTTTAGATAATTCCGAGCTAGTCAAAGCCTATCTTAGGCTAGCCGAAGTTCTAACTTTTTGTATATAAATTGAGTCTTTCTCTCATTCCAAATTACAACAAAAATTTACTTTAATCCTTTCACAAGAGAGAGAGAAGCTCAAGTCCTCGGCGAGCTCAAGTTCTCAATATCATTTTAAAGTTAATTTAAGAGAGTAAACTATACTCTTTTTTTGAGATCTAAGAGAATTGAATCCAGTAGCATTTGAGTTTTTCATTATTAAAATCTATAAAACCCTAAACTCTTTTTGTCTGATTGAACATTGTACCATCTACATTTTAAAAAGAGGTCCTCATGCTACAAGCTTCTGCCACATCTTCTACATTTGAAGATAAGTATACTTTTTGAAATTCTTTTTAGGTTTTTTTGAGATAGCTTGTGAAAATCTCAGTGAGGTTTTGTCTGAGATAGCTTGTGAAAATCTCAGTGGGGTTTTTATTATGATGGCCCATGAAAATCATAAGGAACTGTATCAGGTTGTTAAGGTGACTCTGTAAAAACCTTTTTATAGTGAAAGCCAAAAATAAAAGGGTAGTAATTTTGGGAGTGGAATAGGTATGGTTGTTTTAAGCACCGAACCACTATAACTCCTTATGCCACGTGGTGAATGCTTTATTATTTTTGGTGATTAGATGTTAGTTATTATTTCATTCTTGTGGTGAATATTGTAATCCTTTTATATACTCTTGCTAGTTTGAAATTTTGATTTTAAAGACATTCGTGAAATAAGGTTGTCCTGCCTAATATTTTAGGTGAAGGTTATCCTACGAATTATTTGGAATCAAGGTTTCAATACTCAAACAACTGAGATTTTTGTAATATTTACATATTTTGTATTTATTTCGATTATTTGGTATTGTCCTATTCACCCCCCCCCCCCTCTGCATTTATTTCGATTATTTTGCATTGTCCTATTCACCCCCCCCCCCCCCCTCTAGGACATCGTTAGCTCTCCATTTCATATTGGAAACTTAACCGAACACTTCGGGTTGGCTGAATAGACAGGTTCGGCTGGTCGAACCTAAGGTTGGGTTGACTGAACTTGACGCGGAAAAACTCTATCTTGTTGTATACGTTGCCCGAAATGTGTTGGGTTAGCCAAAGGTAGTTAGGTTGGCCGAACCAAAAGTCAAGCTGGCCTAACTTCATTGTATTTTACTTAGAATTATTTTTATCATGTCACTATGTGAAATACACCTAACCCAGGTTCATTCTAAGGTTATACTACCTAATGGTTGACATATACAAAGTGCTTTAGTCTTGAAGCATGCAAAGTCTTTAACTTTTGAGATGTTGAACCGATCTTGAGACGTTGAGATACTCTTCAAGTAATCTTCATGAGTTGCCGGAGAATACTGGAGTGTGCTTGTGATCCATCCGGAACTATAAAATTTGACAATACTAAGTGTGCTTTAAGTATAAGCATTAACATACTACATCGAGACCCTGCACTTGGGGTTATGAACAGATAGGTGTTGAGTGTGAAATATTGCATATTTCCCCCTATTTATACCTTGAATTTATAAACATGATAGTGCTTAATCGATCTAATTATGCATGTTTTCATGTGTGAGGTGATTTTGAGAGCTTAAGGTGAAATTGATGTCAAAAGGAAGATTTATGATCAAAAGATTATTAAATGAAGATTTGGAGATTTAGAAGTCATTAATAAAGAATTCACATGCTAAAGATCCAAGGAAACCAAGTAAAGAATGAAAAGAATCAAAGATTTGAATTGAAGAAAAAGAAAAGGAATCCTGAAAATTGTCCTAAAAAATATATTCCTAAAAATTGTCCTGAGAAAACATATTCTGAAACTCTGAGTCTGAAAAATGAAAGTTTTAGAAGTATATGTTGGAAAACTGCACAGAGTGTGTAAATTTGAGGCGGTTTCTAGATTTTTCCAACTTGGTGCGAAAGTTGGAGTTCCACAACTATAAATAGGACTCCCTAGGATGCTATATAGCATCTTCTAGGGTTTGAAAAGGTCTCAAGGAGCATACACAAGGGTGGAGTAGCTGTTAAAGAGTTTTTCTTCTTTCCTAGTTTATTTTTCATGCCTTGTTTAAAAGATTTGGTTTCAATCATGTCTATGGTTAGCTAAACCTCTTAGCTTGGGCTAAGAGGTGAAGCTTGTAGCGTGTTTGAATGATTATCTTGCTTTGATTCTTGCTCTAATTAAACCTTGTTGATTTTTAGTTTGATATTATAGGAATATTTTCAATTTTCTATGATTTATTGTGACTCAAATTACAATAGATGTTGTGATATCTATGGTTATCTTCTTTTCCTATTTTGAGATTGTGAGATTGGTAAATCTTGTTGTTCACCATCGTCTCTTGGGCATGGTAGGGTGATAGAATTCCTTCCAATCATCACAATTCTCCTTCATTGAGAATTAAGTCAATGAAAACTTCAGATTTGATTTAAATTACTTTATCTTCCAATTGGATAGGATATGACTCCAATTCAATTGTGTTCCTTGAATCAAGTAAGGTAGAATCTTGTTAATTACAAGTGGATCCTTGGCACCCTAGCTCCCACCTTTAAATTCATAAGTTTTAATTAACATTATTCACCATTACTCTCAATTATTCAAATTTCAATTTAGATTTTTTTTCGATTTCTAGTTCTAGTTATTTACAGAATACGTACAAGTTTAATCCCTGTGGATTTGACCTCGATGTAATACCTCGAACTTTTCAATACCTAAGTATTGAAAGTTCATGAGCATTACGTTGAAGTTAACGTAATATGTACACACGTACAATACAAATCTAACAATCACATCCTTACACCATCACCCTGACACAAACCTAACCGTTGGGAATGATCTCCAAGCAATAGGCCAAGCTATCTAACCATTGATTTTAAGACAAGATCATCCATTACGTGATTTGACATAGGTGGCTTCCCTTGAATGAACTAGCGAATAACTCCCTATCCGTAATCATCCAGATGCAAATCTCTTTGTAAGAATTGTTTAAAAAGGTGCATACAACCCCGTAGAACCCTTAGATTTTACAAAACACTTAGATCAACAATAATTAAAAAGATACTACTAACCTAGACCCCTGAATTCTAGATCACATAGTTCTCACTATCCGTTTAGCGTGAAATTTCATACTAGACCTATAAATCCTAAATTAACCGTACATGTCGAATTTCAGCACTTAGATCATTGTAGGAATGACCCAATGGATAGATCAGCCATTAACCATTGATTTTAGGGCCACATGATCTTTGGGTATGCTTCAAATTTGGGATCAACCCCCTTAAATTAGATGAAAAAATGGATGGATAGAGTAGATCTCTTTGAAAAATCATTGTGGACCCCATCTTGAGTACTGTGCGCACGCAGCGCACGCACTCCGGCCACGCACCAAACCAAAGGTCGGGTCAAACCACATTTGACCCGACGAAATCCCGAAAGAACGGAGGGATTTATCCCTGCCGCTGCATAATGAACAACATCCATTTAGGGGTTTGGTGGCCACTTCCATGATCATTAGAGGTGATCAGGACCATTCATCTTGAAGCCATTCCAGAAAAATACTGGACCCTAGGTTTCTCACACAAGTTCTAGGCTTCCACGATCGAACACATCCCGACGAAATTCGCCACGGATTTCCTTCTACGGACACACATCCGCTGTGACGACGTTGTGGCCCACCACTGTGATCGTTTCAGACGATCCGAACCATCCATCGTGTCTTAGTGGTGGGTTCGACCAAAACCTCACCGATTGGGTGCACCCATGCACACACATGTGCCTACAATGAAAGTCACAAGAAACCCCATTGCAAGACATAATGCCTGATTATGAGTAGTTGTGGGCCATCACAACCGACCGATCACAGAATCCAAACCGTCCACCTTGTCGGTCATACAAAATCGATCCCTCCCACGTCGGCTATTGTGGTTAGAAACGAAAGCCAGGATTTCCATGTTGTCACGCCCTAAACTCGAAAATCGGGCTTACAAAATTCCCGATCGCCGAATCCGATGTCGATAGCCTCTGTTATACCCCATTCTCGGCTCCCGGGACCCATATACTAGGTTCCGATCCTAGGATCTACGAGGATTTCTCAACATGAATTTGATTCACAATAAGCATAACCCACGAACAATAACCAAGACACTATCACAAAATCCACTATGATAAAAAACTTTAAGGTATAATGTGCATAAAGGGAAATACAATGATAACAATAACAGAAACTCCTGAAGCTCGACTGCACCCTCCTGCTAAGCTACGACAGCTTCCTAGGGTCACTTGCACGCATCAATTGTGCATAAGCTTATGGAAAGTTGAGAGGGTGGTAAGAGTGTGCGCGTGATATAAGCGTGCTCAAAATGTAATATTAGAGTAATGCGAAAATACTGGTAAGTACATGAATACTATCAGTTGTACCAAGGCTCTGCGATATAAGGCATGAATGCTATCGACCATATTAAAGCCATGCGATGTAGGCATGAATGATGTCGGCCATACTAAAGCCATGCAATGCGAGATGCAACTCAAGCATACCAATCCACATCTGAATCCACATATCAATGTAGCTCATCACTAGAGCATCAAATATTAGTACAATCTCACTTTGGATAATCACCGAGGTTTACTACACTCCAAATGAGATTGTTCTTTTCCCAAGCACGCAGTCCAAGTGAGCGTAAGAAACCTCTCTATTCGCCTGGCCAATAACCTGTCAATACCTATCCAGCACGACGATAGCGGACCCATTTACGAGCTGGTCATACTCAGCCTAGAAATTGCCCATACCCTTGGATGGGTAAGGCCACACCCCCTTCTAACTGACCATGACACAGTGGGAGACGCGACCTCCTGGTATTCGGCCCTCGTGCGCTCATGTATTCACTCAGTCTCGACGTTGGAGTCATCCTCTGGTACCATCGGGTTTAAGAATTTTCACCCAGGGACATCTATGGCTCCCCGATGCTAGTAACAGTATTTTCGGTGTTTAATCCTGCCCTCCACGATATGCCTGTGGAGGCTATGGCCCTGATGTCGCTAGGACGCATAGTAATCATAACCACACAATGCAAGATGCATGAATCACGCAATCCAATCATGCATCAATCCTGTGCATATCGTGCACTCATGTGGGACAACTTTGCTTATCAGGGAGTCCCATAAACGACCTGCCCAATGGCATATGCAATGGTTAACTACATCAAGCATGCAAGTGATGTGTATGGAATGTATCATGATGTTATACTAAGCATACTCGTATGATGATGATGTACTCTCCTTATATCAAGGTGGGCCTAACAATCATGGGGGCCCAATAGTTTGGGTTAGTCCACTAAGGAAAGATGAGAATGGGCCCAACAATGGGCCTTAGAAAGGGTCATAATGTGGACATTTAACCATCATTGCCCATCAATGTGGACATTTAACCAACATTGCTTCTAAGGGGTGGCCCACATAGAGCCAAACACATGGTGGGCCCATGGCCTCACGCAAGGGCCTCATACACAACATAATGGACCTCACATAAATGGTCTAATGTACACCATGATGGGCCTTACTCATGGACCATATATGCATTACATTGGGCCTCACTCATGGGCCACATATTAATCATAATGGGCCTCACTCACGGGCCTCACATACATCGCATTGGGCCTCACTCATGGGCCGCAAATACATCACAATGGGCCACATCATATGGGCTTCACATACAACGCAATGGGCCACAACAATGGGCCTCATATACATGAAGTGGGTCGTATCAATGGGCTGCACCAATGGGCCTCATATACATCAAGTGAACCGCATCAATGGGCCGCACCGATGGGCCTCATATACATCAAGTGGGCCGCACCAATGGGCCTCATATCCATCAAGTGGGCTACATCAATGGGTCGTGCCATCTACACCATTCATCTATTTTAAGAGGTTATTTTAGAGCATTACCCAAATGAATCATAACGGAAGATCATCTGGACCATACCTCAAATAACAGTGGAGATAATGATTTCCATCGTTAAAATTTCTCGGGGCCACCATGACGTTTATTTTCCATATAATTTGTTCACAAGATCACAAAGACCTGAATTAAGAGGGAAAAACAAATATCATAATAATCCAAAACTGTTGTGGTCCCAAAAGGCTTTCAATGGTAGCCGTTCAATCCTCCACATTTTCTGCAGTGTGGTCCACCTGGTATACTGATCTGCCTCATTTTTTTTGTGTCAAGCCTTAAGATGAGCTTACCAATTGGATGGACGGTTTGGATGAAGCGCACATATCATAGTGGGTCCCACACACGTGGCCCACTAGAGATTTGAATTTGTCTTATCTTAGCCTTCTGGCCACCATCCGGCTGGACGGTCTGGATCTCATATGGGTGGACGGGGTTGATAAAACCTATATATCAGGGATGGGGTCCATGTCCCAGCTAGACGGTGGGAATCCCACATATGTAGGGTGGGTCCCACCGTCTAGCAAGTGGACGGACGGTGTGGATTTCTCCCACCTACCGCAGCTTCATAGCTGGTGTGAGGTTGGCCATCCAATCTGATTCCAATCAGTAGGTGGGTCCCACATGGGGCCCACCAGATATATATGTTATATATACGATATATATTATATTATATATATATACATTATATATATATATATATATATATATATATTAAACTACATAGCGTCCAGGCTTGGGACGGCCTGGATGAACTCCATACATCAAGGTACGACCCCACATGTGGGGTGGGTCCCACCATCTAAGCAATGGATGGTGTGGATATACAACGCATACGTCAAGGTGGGGGGTCCACACATGGCCACCCAACACGGATCAAGCTGATATATGTTATTTCCCTTCATCTAGGGTCTGCCTAAAATGGGTAGCAGCAAGGTGGGCCTCATGATCGGACAATGTGGATCTAATCCATTCACCGAGGTGGGCCACAAACAAGGAAAACGAGAGAGAGAGAGAGAGAGAGAGAGAGAGAGAGAGAGAGAGAGAGAGAGAGAGAGAGAGAGAGAGAGCATAGTCGAGGGACCCCGCCACTATGGGCCCCTCTTCCATTCATTACAACGTACATCAAGTGGGTCCCTTACATGTGGGCCCAACCATCAAATCAACGGTGGAGATCCCTTCTCCACCAAAATGTAAGGTGTAGATGACCTTTTATATTCTAGAAAAAATAAACATCATGATGGGGTGCATGGAGAATGGCCCCATTATGGAATGAACATATGAGTCATGGTGGGCCATCGGCCACACCTAGGGTCTAAAGTGAGATCCATACCATCGATTGTTAAGCCCCACTTGGCCCATCATCAAAATACAAAACTAATCCTATAAAAATCCACTGATTGCTAATCTTTTTGGTTCTATGGCTTTCCTTGCTCCTTAGCTTCAACTTTGATGGAGGTTGATGATAATTGAAGGGTTGGATGGTGAGATGAGGGGGTAGGAAGATGGGTCCTCTATTGGCTATTTTCTCTCTTTAGGATTTTTCTTTTTCTCTCATGGAAGCTTGGGAAATGGTGGAGAGAATGAGAGAGGAGAGGGTGTTGTAAGAAAGATGGGATGGGAGGGATGGATGTTGTAAGAAAATGACAGGGAGGGTATGGGCTTGGTTGAATTTTGGATGAGAGAGGGATGGGTGGAGACAGAGAGAGAGTCGACTTTGGGTATGGCTTATGTAAGAGAGGGTGGGTTGTGTACTTGACTTTTGATTGATTGATTGATATGATGGGTTATAGAGATTCTCTCAGAATTCACAACGCGCGGCGTTTCTTTGGAAAATACGCGGGCCCACAACTCCTAGCCTGGGTATCGCATCAATGAGCAAGACGCGTCGTTGGAACCGCAGAGACGGGGCGGTCACTAGGGTACAAGTTTTGAATCGAGTCAACATAGATATACAGGATGCACGCACAAATATCGATTATAGGTCAAGGGTTGTCGGAATTCGACCAGGAGGACCGCAGGAGTCTACGAAACGGTACGGACTAGGATACGGGCCTTACACACACTACCTCCGATCATGCTGGATAACTTCTTATTGCGTAAACCCACTACGTAAGCTTTTATGCTTGAATTCCTTACTGCATAAACAAGGTTACATAGAAAGATTTTTGAGTTCAGATAGCCTATAAAAAGGAAAAGGCATTGTCGTTCCAAGGAAATAAAATAAGAAAGAGGAGAGAAGAAAAACGTGAGGGACTGAAAGACGGCCAAGCCTCTGCTGGACATACCAGCAAGGAAAGGAAGAAAAAGAAAGAAAAGAAAGGAAAGAAAAGAAAGGAAAGGAAAGGAAAAGGAAGGAAAGAAAAAGAAAAAAGAAAGAAAGGAAGAGAGATCAAGATTGGTAAGTTGAGGGCTTTTCCTTTAAGCTTACGATAATTTAAGGTAGTTTAAATGATTTTATTCCCTCACATGCTTTGAATCCTTCCTACAAATAGCTAATTTTACCACCATTTATTGTTTATCCTTTGAAAATAGTGATTTAGGAGTAATGATCCCTATCCTTTTAGAATTTATGTGAAAGTTTTATCCTTTAAGATTACATTAATTTAAATTGTTATATTTATCCTGCATTTGACATGCCTTCTTATTATTTTATCTTGCTCTTTACGTACCTTTTATCTTAATTGAGTTGATGCATTTTATCTCGCCTTTTACGTGTCATTTTCCATGCCTTTTACCTGTTCTCAGATTACCATGACTTTCTCTCTGTTTTCGTTTAAATTGTCATAGACAATTATTGGCCCTTTTGGGATTATGACTTGATGTCCATTGCAAGGAGTCTTCCTGAATTCATGTGGGGATAGGGATACGAGCCTTGCTCTTGTCTTTAATCTTGTTTGAGTTGGCCTTTACCACTCGCCTCTTATTTGAGTGACGACACTCACCTCTTAATTGAGCTGGTCTTTGCCACTCACCTCTTATTTGAGTTGACCTTCGTCACTCGCCTCTTATTTGAGTTGGTCTTAGCCACTAACCTCTTATTTGAGTTGACCTTCGTCACTCACCTCTTATTTGAGCTAGTCATTGCCACTCGTCTCTTATTTACCTTAAAGGCTCGGGCAGGTGTCTTAATATTCCTAAACTCCCATAGTTCAAGGGTTTCTCTCTTAGTGCAAGTATTATGTCGGGTATTCTTCTTCTAGCGATTGAATAAATATTGTGGACGTAATGCGGTTTCGGTAGCGGCCCTGGGGTGACACATAATTCCATGTTTCACGGGTGATGGTGCACCAGTTGGTGCATGTGAATCATTATATATATGTGTTACATCAATTTTAGGAGTTGGTTGTCGCAATTAGTCACTTCAATTGGGGTTGCATGATTCACTCGGTCATGTGTTGTGTCCTTCTTGGGATAACCGCATAAAACCATATTAAATGTGGGACATGCCGGTGAATCACAGTAGTATGGGATGCGGGGCGACCTGAATAACTCTAATCATATTTCACATTGTGGCGATCGCTAAGTGTGATATATCACATATACTTTGCTAGGCATGCATTTCATATAGATTGCTTGTGCATTGATACCTCTTGCAGTTGTGGAGTACGAGACGTATCAGAACCTTTACATTATTTTTTTTTTTGAATCGCTTGAATTACTATTAATCTTAAAGGATAACCATCACTATGAGTAGGGCATTGACCTTCTCCCAACCATAAAGATGTTGTAGGTGATGTACAGGTCGAGGACCCAGAAGACCAGACCCTGGCAGAAGACTGTATGATTAGACTAAGAAAAAAGTAGTTTATGGTTTATTTTCTTTATAATTCCGCTACGCAACTTAGAACTTGTAATAAGCTCCCATTGTGAGAGCATTTGATAATTTATTTAATTTTGGAATAAGAAATATAGTTAATATTATTCTTGTGAATGCTACCTTCTTGAATGTATCTGGATGTAATCTAAATGAAAAAAAAAAGGTGCGATATTAAGCATCCATTTTATACATTAGTAACACCCGGTTTTCTCGAGCACAAGTATAAACTCTGGCCATGAAAATTCGGGGCGTTACAGTTAGTATCAGAGCGTGAGAATGAGATTAACCGGGCCTGAGGGGAGTGGACCATCATAAGTTTTACGTGACCATGATAGGGTTATGAATTAGATATATACACTCATTTAAATTACCAAAGGAACTAGGAGGTTGAGGAAATAAAAACCCATATTCAGGTGCCCATTGGAAATAGTAAGTTAGGCGTGGAATCTAGAAAATGCAAATCTAGGTACCCCGGAATAAATCCCCAAAATTCCAAACAGACTTGTGCTGAACTAAACATCATCCTTAAATAGGGTCACAATCAATAAGAAATAAGTTCCCTTATGGAAATAGAGATTTTCTAATTTTCCATAAATTTTTACTATTTCAATGAAATTTTTACATGTTGCGAAATCCCCACTAGTTATAGTAATTGGATATATCAAAAAATTTCAAAAATTTTCTGGTAGATCCCTTAGGTCTCCATCAACCTTCCTCTAAAGTTTCATCTCGACCAGATATGTACAAAATTCTAGAAAAATCCGATAGTAGCAAAAATCAATAGAAATCGTTGCTGGACAGCAAGCTGTTTTACGCCTTCCGAGGGTGAAACAACCCCAACATGTGGAATATTACCCCAGAAATTTTTTGTAGCTTCGAGAATAAGTCTGGAGTTTAAGATCCAAAATTTAAATAAAATGGACGGATGGATCAAAAATTAAAATTCTGGGAGTGACAGACTATCAATACAAAACAATCCTGGGAATATACAATGTTCATATAAAAGACGACACTAAAATTTAGATTCAACAATGAATATATGATTTGGCCTATCCATTATTGTCTAGTCTAGTTAGGATATCTGGCTTTCACCCAGATGACCCGGGTTCAAATCCCAACAGAGGAACAATAATCAGGAAAGGCGTAAATGGGCTAATCCAATTACCAAATCTCGGGGTCGAGATTTTGCTTAAGGGGGGTAGGCTGTAGTGTCTTGATTCATATAGCCAATTATACATGCCTAGACATATACATACCTATCTCAAGAGTAATATGTTAAAAATTTAAAGCACAATGAATTAAAGAGGATGACAAAAGTAATTTCGGATAGTATTTCAAATAATCAAAGCACGCAGTGAAAGCTTTATAAGACCCTATAGAATTATCCCTTATGAGAATATAAGATTCCGTGATATTCCCCATAAATTTAGAATAATCAACAATATGGATTGATGGAACCATGTCTACCGATATTTACGCGGTATAACTCAAACTCAAAGTCCTTGGAAATCTCAAAATGATCCCCATGCACTGATTAAGCAAAGGATTGAGATTTAACAATATTATGAATTGATACTAGTAAATCATCTGTACTGCATAGGCAAAAGATTCGTGTACCAGTTGCAAAACCCACTACGACCATCTATTCATATTACCTTGAATACAGGAAGTAGGGAATCCTTAGAGTTATGGAAAATGACTCGGATAATGGAAGTACTAAATTTCGGGGGCGAAATTATTTTTAAGGGGGGTAGATTGTAATGCCCCAAACTTTTCAATACCCAAGTATTGAAGGTTCTCAAGTGTTACGTAGAAGTTAACATAATATGTACATACGTACGATATAAATCTAACTATCATAGCCTTCCCTTGAATGAATTGCGAATAACTCCCTATCCGTAATCATTCAAATGCAAGTCTCTTTGTAAGAATTGTTTAAAAAGGCGCATATAACCCCGTAGAACCCTTAGATTTCACAAAACACTTAGATCAACAATAATTACAAAGATACCACTAACCTAGACCCCTGAATTCTAGATCACATAGTTCTCACTATTCATTTAACGAGAAATTTTATACTAGGTCTATAAATCCTAAATTAACCGTACATGTCGAATTTCAGTCCTTAGATCATTGTAGGAATGACCCAATGGATAGATCAGCCATTAACTGTCGATTTTGGGGCCACTTGATCTTTGGGTATGCCTCAAATTTGAGATTAACCCATTAAATTAGATGAAAAAATGGATGGACGGAGTAGATCCCTTAGAAAAACCACTGTGGACGCCATCTTGAGTAGTGTGCTCACGCAACGCACACACTTCGGCCGCGCACCGAACCAAAGGTCGAGTTAAACCACATTTGACTCGACGAAATCTCGAAAAAACGGAGGGATTTCTTCTGCTGCTGCGTAACGAACAACGTCCGTTTAGGGGTCTAGTGGCCCACTTCCATGATCATTAAAGGTGATCGGGACCGTCCATCTTGAAGCCATGCCAAAAAAAATACCTGACCCTTAGTTTCTCACATAAGTTCTAGGCTTCCATGATCAAACACATCCCAATGAAATTCGCAACAAATTTCCTTCTACGAACGCACGTCCACTGTGACGACCTTGTGGCCCACCACCGTGGTCAATTCAAACGATTCGAACCGTCCATCGTGTCTGAGTGGTGGGTTCGACCAAAACCTAGCCGATCGAGTGCACCCATGCACGCACACGTGCCTGCAACGGCAGTCACAAGAAACCCCACTGTAAGAACTAACGCCCGATTGTGAGTAGTTGTGGGCCATCACAACCGACCGGTCACGGCATCCAAACAGTCAACCCTGTCGGTCATACAAAACCGATCCCTCCCACGTCGGCTGTTGTGGTTAGAAACGAAAGCCAGGATTTCCACGCTACCTCCGATCATGCTGCGTAACTTCTTATTGCGTAAACCCACTGCGTAAGCTTTTAAGCCCAATTTCCTTGCTGCGTAAACAAGGTTACACAGAAATATTTTTGAGTTCAGATAGCCTATAAAAAGGAAAAGGCATTGTCATTCCAAGGAAATAGAACAAGAAAGAAGAGAGAGGAAAAACGTGAGGGAGTGAAAGATGGCCAGCCCTCTGCTGGACTTACCAGCAAGGGAAGGAAGAAAAAGAAAGAAAAGAAAGGAAAGGAAAAGGAAGGAAAGAAAAAGAGAAAAGAAAGAAAGGAAGAGAGATCAAGATTGATAAGGTGAGGGCTTTTCCTTTAAGCTTACGACAATTTAAGATAGTCTAAATGATTCTGTTCCCTCACATGCTTTGAATCTTTCCTACAAATAGCTAATTTTACCACCATCCATTGTTTGTACTTTGAAGATAATGATTTACGAGTAATAATCCCTGTCCTTTCAGAATTTATGTGAGAGTTTTATCCTTTAAGATTACGTTAATTTAAATTGTTATATTTATCCTGCATTTTACATGCCTTCATGTTATTTTATCTCGCTCTTTATGTACCTTTTATCTTAATTGAGTTGATGCATTTTATCTCGCCTTTTACATGCCATTTTCCATGCCTTTTACTTGTTCTCATATTACCATGACTTTCTCTCTATTTTCATTTAAATTGTCATCGACAATTATTGGCCCTTTTGGGATTACGACTTGATGTCCATTGCAAGGAGTCTTCCTGAATTCATGTGGGGATAGGGATACGAGACTTGCTCTTGTCTTTAATCTTGTTTGAGTTGGCCTTTACCACTCGCCTCTTATTTGAGTGACGACACTCGCCTCTTAATTGAGCTGGTCTTTGCCACTCACCTCTTATTTGAGTTTACCTTCATCACTCGCCTCTTATTTGAGTTGACCTTCGTCACACGCCTCTTATTTGAGCTAGTCATTGCCACTCATCTCTTATTTACCTTAAAGGCTCGGGCAGGTGTCTTGATATTCCTAAACTCTCATAGTTCAAGAGTTTCTCTCTTGGTGCAAGTACTATGTCGGGTATCCGTCTTCTAGGGATCGAATAAATATCGTGGACGTAATGCGGTTTCGGTAGCGGCCCTAGGACGACACGTAATTCCATGTTTCACGGGTGATGGTGCACCAGTTAGTGCATGTAAATCGTTATATGTACGTGTTACATCAATTTTTGGCAGTTGGTTGTCGCAATTAGTCGCTCCAATTGGGGTTGCGTGATTCACTAGGTCATGTGTTGTGTCCGTCTTGGGATAATCGCATAAAACCATGTTAAAAGTGGGACACACCGGCGAATCTCCGTAGTATGGGATGTGGGTTGAGCCAGATAACTCTAATCATATTCCACATTGTGGTGATCGCTAAGTGTGATAAACCGCTTATACATTGCTAGGCATGCATTCATATAGATTGCTTGTGCATTAATACGTCTTGTAGTTGTGGAGTATGAGACGTATCAGAACCTTTACATTTTTTTTTTTGAATCTCTTGAATTATTGTTAATCTTAAAGGACAATCATCACTATGAGTAGGGCATTGACCCTCTCCCAACCGTACAGATGTTATAGGTGACATACAGGTCGAGGACCCAGAAGATCAGACCTTAGCAGAAGACTGTACTGATTAGACTAGGAAAAAAATTACTTTATGGTTTATTTTCTTTATAATTCCACTACGTAACTCAGAACTTGTAATAAGCTCCCATTATGAGAGCATTTGATAATTTATTTGATTTTGGAATAAGAAATATAGTTAATATTATTCTTTCAAATGCTATGTAATGTCTCCGAAAAATCCGTACAAAGACTCGAGTACCACCTCAGGCAAAAATCACCAAGTACCAAATCCTGTAGAAATTAGACAAAAATTAATTAAGTATTAAACTAAATAATTAGTGGAATTGACTTGAACCACTATCTGTACGAATGGTAAGACCCAAAACCATTAGAATCGCTAACTCAACATTACTTAAAAATCTAGGAGCAATCTCAAAACCCAGTTGCTCCCGGGAGCACACTGAAACTCCGTATCGGACCTGGACCGCACATCGAAAGTCCGATGACTGCGAAACTATAACATTATGACCGCCTTATTGGGCTTAACAACCATCACGGGAATGAAGCCCAAATAGTATCCAGAAATGCACAACTTGAGCCCTGAGCGAAGTGTGTGAGAAACGCGAATATCTTTTGAAAATGCATTGAAACTTAAGTGAATTGGGTTGTTCGCTTACAAACGAAATTGAAGACTTTAGACCGTCATATTCTAACCAAAGTTCACCCATGGATCAGGAAAATTTCCTTGCACATATCTGTAACTTGTGGCCCTGATCGAGCGACAACGACTATTGAAAAGATACAGGTCCGTCATGGTTGATCGGCCTATCCAAATGCGCTGAAATCACATCCTGGCCTAGATCCATGGTCAGGGAACTTCCTCTGTAACATAGACAGGTAATGGACCTCTAGATTAACTCTGTTTTTCTGCAACTAATGCCTTTTGGCTATAACCTACGTATACCATGGCCCTGGGGCCATTTACACTACTTCTGAGCCTATATGAGGCCCTTAAATCACCCCACTTCTATCCCATACGAATTTGCTCAAACCCTAGGTGAGAGAAGAGAAAAAGAGGAGAAAAGAGAGAGGAAAAGAGTGAGAGTTTGGGAGATCGTGGCAGTGTTTCTCTCCCACGACTACACGCACTAGATCGCCTCTTTGTTACAGTACACGACCTATTCCGACTTCGATTTGGGTAAGGAATCCTAACCCTAATCTCGTTTTAGGAATTCAATAGAGAAATCTACGAAATAGCTAACCTATTTCATTACTTAGGTGTCCAACGTTCGGTTTACGAGAATATAGTGTTCGAACTGAGTTCGAAATGAGCAATCCGAATGAAAGGTACGGACTATCAACGTTTAAGTTATGGTTTTCAAGACTTTCAATGTCAACTAATGATTTATGTCTGACTTGATTGCTGCCATATGATCTTCGCTATGATGTATTCGATAAATTATACATGTGTGTGAACTATGTGAATATATAATGCATTTCATGTGTTTGTTGAAATGTTTGAATGAAATTACAATTATGATTTGTACTTGCCATGACTATTAATCTAGAATATATGTTTGTTATATGCATAATGACTCCTTTGTGAAAGAATCTGCTATAATATATGTTATAATTACTTTAGTTCATGTATGTAGTTGTAACACCCCAGATTTTTGCCACTTGGAATTAGACGTCCTTAGGCAATGGGTCGATCCTAACGCCTTATTAACTTGTCAGAACTCAATCCCACAGTCTATAAATCTTTTTCAAACCATTTTCTTCAAAATCTCACCTTTCACTACCTTATACTTCAAAAGTAACTAAGTGTTAAACTAGATTAACTACGAAATCCGCTTGATCCACTTTAAATACGATCTGCAAGACCCAAAACTTGTAGAATCATCGACGCTACATTACCCTATAATATAGGATCAATCTCATTACCCAATTGCTCTCAGGAGCATATTGAAACTCCGTATCAGATCTGGACCGCACGTCGGAGGTCCGATTAATGCGAAGTTAAACGGTTAGGACCGCCTTGCTGGGCTTAACAACCATCTCAGAAATCAAATCCAGATAATGTCCCAGGGCTATTCGCTTGAGCCCGGAGTGAAGTATGAGAAACGTGAAATTAATTAGAAATAAAGTCCAATTTTAAGTAATCTGAGACTTGTCGCTTGCGGGCCAAATATAAGCAATCAGATCGTCGGAATCTAACCCAAATACACCCTCGGATCAGGAGAAATTTCATGCACATGGCAGTGTACTTGTGGCCCTGTCGAGTTTCGGTGACCGTTGAACTGAAACTGGTCTGCCACGTGCGATCGGGATATCCGACTGGAACGAAACCTTAACTGTACCTAGATCCAAGGTCAGTGAGCTTAAGTCCGACCTTTGGCTCAAGGGGGGCCTCCAGAAGTGCTCCGTTGGATCGAAATAGACCCACTTTGGATATAACCTAAGTATACCTTGACCCTGGGTCTATTTAGGTTATGTTTTAGCCTATATAAGGACCTTAAACCCTCTCTCATTCAGCCTATACGAATTTGAAGAAACCCTAGGAGAGAGAAGAGAGAAAAGAGAGAGAAAGTGTGAGAGAAGTGGGAGGATCTCCCTGATACTCTACCCTGCCACTATACAAGCTTAACCACCTCTTTCTAATCGCTTTCCCGGCGATTTTAGCTTCGCTTCTAGGTAAGAAACCCTAACCCTACTCTGATCTAGGGTTATGATCATTGTAAATGATGAAATACTAATCTATTTCATTCTATAGGTTGCCAAATTGCCGTACACGAAGACTTAGCAAATATATTGAGTTCATTACGCTTCTACGGCGTAAGGTGCGGACTTTAGACGTATAGGTTATGGTTTTCAAAACTTTCAATGTCAGATAATGATATATTCATGATCTGCATGCAATTACACATGTACAAATTGTTGTCCGTTTCGTTTTTCAGTTTCTCGTTAGCTATGTTGAATATACTAGATTCTTCGTATTTGTAGAAAATACCGTATACGTATGAAATATGGATTTGTGCTTAACATGATTATCTGTCGTGACTATATGCTTGTAAGTATGCGACAACTCCTTAACGAAAGGACTTGCCCTAAATCACGCCACGGCCACTATACGCTATATATGTTAAAATGTGTAGCCCAACTGTTTGTGGAAATAACTGAATGAATATGGAACTTGGATTCCTGCTTGCCATGACCATCCGTGGTTGGGGCACGCGTGTTATAAATGGGGCAACTCCCTAGTGAAAGGATTTGGCCTAATACTTATGTAATCAACATACGTCATGTATGTTGATGTATGTAGTCTAAAGTGTTTGATGAAATGTCCGAATGAGTAGTAGTTAGTAAATTGTAATGTATAAGGGTGTTGAGATATGATCCTCAACTCCTTTAACTATGTGTATGATTTCTTTAGATATCTGTGTGATTAGGAATTGAACATGTACAAACTCATGCTTATGTTGTACTTCATAACATGCTCAACTGATTGTACGATTTTATCTATGTAATGCATATGTTTAAATTTATGTTTAAGTTGTATTCCATAAAGGCCGTGAAGGGTGATAGGGGAGTGTTGTAACGATTTCGTGTAACAGCCCTGGCAGCCCTAAGTGGGCAATATTGGATATTTGACTGTATGAGTGAAATCTTGATCCATTACTGCTTTGACTCTCTGTACTTGAATGTGATTGGGGCTATGGTATAGTCCAGGCAATCGGTAACAGGATTGAATTCGTGGCTGAGATTCATTCGCCACGTGAGATGTGTTCGACGAACCCGAGTGGTACTTCGGTTGGCGATAGTGGTTGGCCATGCGAAGTGCTTATGCACTTCATGTCGTTCAACTTGTCGTGCGCTCGAGCTGGCTGAGCTCGTTAAGTAACCCGATCTGTCTAATGTATGTTCACCATGTTTGGACGCTACTGCTTGAACCTAAGGTACCGAACTTACCAATGCAACCCCGTTAACCTTGGTACCTCGATCCGCTAAGACTCATGAGCCAGACATGGTGGTATGGGACACAGTGGTTGAGCTGTCGGCCTATGCTGGGGTGATGTGTCTCCCCGTAGTGACCAGTGAGCAACCCAGACTCGTGAGCCGAATACGGTGGTATGGGACACTGTATTTGAGCTGTCGGCCTACACTGCTTTGATGTGTGATGGGGGAGTGGTGCAACGATTCCGTGTAACAACCCTAGCAACCCTGTCCGTACCTGGTGTAGTGACCTCGAGCATACTCTGAATCTGCGGAGAGGCGACGAGCCTTCCCGTAGTAAACAAATTATAAACTAGGCCTGCATTAATAAGGTGATGGGGGAGTGGTGCAACAATTCTGTGTAACAGCCCTGACAGCCCTTGCAGCGACCTAGAACCACACTATCGTATGAGATTATCTAGTATTGACGACCCTAGAATGGATCATTGTTTGGGAATGATATAAGGAAGATACCTTAGTTTCCCAATACTACTGTATGAAAAGGACTAATAACAACTCGGTAATCATGCTCATCATTGTACTGCATGTGCCTGGAAGATGTGGAGCACTGAGGGATGAAAGCATGCCGCGGACGTAAGATGGTGTCGCACGAGGGAGTATGTTGGCAAGGGCATGCATCATGACTGCATTCCATATTTGCATTAATAAAAGTATTTATGATTGTTTTACTATACTGCTTTATCATTACTGCTTGACTGAGTTGATAACATGTTAACCTATGCTTTATTGTTCCATTGAGTTGATCACTCACTCCCACGTTACGGGACGGTGTTCCAGACACCCACCAGACTTTGTCTGATTGCAGATGGTGACACTACTCCTGAGGCGGAGCCGGACTTTTATGACGAGGAGGATGCTTTCTTGTATATGTTATTTTCTGGCGGCTTCATGCGAGCCGTGTCTTGATTGACGGGGTTACAGGGATGTTGACTAGATGACTTTACACTTTTCGTATAAGTTGGAAATGTATTTGTAATTCATTAACCTGGTAACGTTATCACACTCTGGAGACTTATCATAGCTTATATATTTTATATATCTATCACAGTCTTCCGCTTGCAAATTTAACTATCTCTAGAGTATGATATGCTGTTTTGGTATAATCTCATTCATGTTTCAATGCTCTCATCATAATCATCATTATCTGTGTTGCATAAGTGATGCATTGGAACTCGGGAGCTGAGCTTTACTCGACCCCCAATTTTTAGGGCGTTACAGTAGTAATGTGTAGGCTAAGTGTTTGATAAAATGTCTAAATGAGTGATTGTTTGATGAATTGTATTTATTAAGGGTGTTGAGATAGGATTCTCAACTACCCTATTTATATGTATAAATTCCTTCATGTAACCTTAATTTCAACTACGTGCTTTATGTATCAAATACATATGTATAATAACATGTTCTATGCGTTTGATAAAATGCTCAAGTGAGATTCATGTTTAAATTGTCTGTTAAATGCTGTTATGATCATCACATGTGACTACCGATTGCATTTGAGTGTGATTGGGACTACTATATAGTCTAGGCAATTGGTAACGGTTTCCGATCGAGTAGCTGAACTAGTCTCACCACATTGGATACGTTCGAGGAATCTGAGCCATGCGGTGATTGTCGACAGTGGTTAAGCCACGTGGAGTGCTTATGCGCTCCATGTCAAATAATTCAGCGTGTGCTCATACCAATCGAACTTATCAAATAACCTGATTGGCCTAATGTGTGTTTACCATGTATGTACGGTACTGTTTGAATCTAAGGTACCACTTACCAATGTAAAGCCCGTTTCAACCGTGGTACCGAGATCCGCTAAGATTCATGAGCTGGGCATGGTGTATGGGACACTGTGGTAGAGCTGTCAGCCTACGCTGAGGTGACGAGCCTCCCCGCAGTGTCCAGTGAGCAACCCAAACTCGTGAGCAAAATACGGTGGTTTGGGACACTATATTCGAGCTGTCGGCTACGTTCAGGTGACGAGCCTCCCGTAGTGACCTCGAGTATAATCAATTAAGCTAGCCTATCCACTACTTTCATTAGGAGTGACGCCCGCCAACTTGCCTGTCATAAGTGATTAACTAGGACTGATGACCCTAGATGGATCCCCGTTTAGGTAAATGATATAAAGGGAGGTACCTTAGCTTCCTGAATCTGCTGTATGAATAAGCTTAATCAATTACTTGGCTAACATGACCATACACCGCATTGTATGTGCTTTGGCGAGGAAGCGCACGTTTAGGGAGTTTTTCATGCGCGATCGTAAGATGAAGTCGCTGAGGGAGTGCAGGAGAGGGCATACATCATTACAACATACCATCCTTGCATTAACAAGAGTACTTAGGATATGATTGTTGTATTATTTTATCATTACTGCTTGACTGAATTGATAACATGTTAACCTTTGCCTTATAGTACCACCGAGTTGATCACTCACTCCCACTCTGGGACGGTGTTTTAAAACACCAACCAGACTCTGTTTTAGTTACAGATGACGATGAGGCTCATGCGATGGAGCCGGATTTCTTAAACGAGGAGGAGTTCTCCTACATGCAGCTCTCAGGCGAGTCTATGTAGACCTAGAGCTGCATCACCGGGACTATAAGGATATGGATTAGTTAGACATTTGCACTTTAATATTTTGTAAACTTTAGAACAATAAATGTATATATTCAGCCCAGTATCATACTCATACTCTGAGGATTGAGAAACACTTATATACTTTATATATCTATCTCAGTCTTCTTCTTGCTTAATTTAATCATCTCCGGATTATGATATGCTGATTTAGTATAATCTCACTCATGTTTAATGCACTAATATGGACAACATTTAATCATCATTATTTATGTTACATAAGTGATGTGTTAGATCTCGGGAGTTGAGCTTTACTCGGCCCTCGAAATTTGGGGCGTTACATGATACCTTCTTGAATGTATGTGGATGTAATCTAAATAAAAAAATAAAAAATGTGTGATATTAAGCATCTAGTTTATATATTAGTAACACCCGGTTTTCTTGGGCATGAGTATAAAATCTGGTCGTGAAAATTAGGAGCGTTACACTCGGTCTTACTGAGTTATTACTACATCGCGACCCTATACTTGGGATTGTGAACAAGTTTTTAGTGCCGTTGCCGAGGACTACGATTAAGTTTTTCTGAAATTAATTCGTATTAGAATTGGGTTAAGGTTATGATTTATTTTTCTATGTTTTTACGTTAGGATTTTTTCTGAAATTATTTTTAGAAACTAACATTGTTTTTAGTTTTGTAAGATCCTAACATAGCAACTCTTATTTAGTAATTTTGTTCCAACCCTCTCTCTTATCTTTTTTTTTATTTTTATTTTTATTTTTAAGATCTCTTATTTGTTTTAGTTTTTCTAGTTTTTTTAGGTTTAATTGTTTAGTTACTTAAGGGCTGAGAGTGTTTCATGCCCAAGTGGGTTTGTGACAACACCCTCCATTTTTTGAGTGAAGATTAGTCGAAGGGTTACCTATCCATCACAGGATTAGACACCACTTGAGATCCTCTTATTTAATTGAAAGATGGCTGCAAATCAACCTCAACATTAACCTCAACCACCAGTTGAGGAAGTTCAAGATGAAAACGAGGTGCATAATGCACCCCACCTCGTACTCTACAAGATTATTTACAACCGGCGAGGGTGAGTACATTCTCCAGCATGATATTTTCATTGAATGCAGGAACTGTGGATATTAAACCAGGGTTAATTCAACTCCTCCCTAAGTTTCATGGACTAGAATCTGAGAGTCCATACTTTCATATGAAAGAGTTCGTTGAGATAATATCTACATTACACTTCCAAAACGTGTCTGAGGACACAGTTAGACTGAAATTGTTTCCTTTCTCTTTGAAAGAAAAGGCTAAGTCATGGTTACATTCCTTAAGACCAAAGTCCATTGGCACATGGGCTGAGATGACAAGGGAGTTCCTTAAAAAGTTCTTCCCCTATTATAAAACAAATACCTTAAGGAAAGCGATCATGAATTTTGTGCAAAAAGAGGATCAGACCTTCTTCCAATGTTGGGAGTGATTTAAGGATCTCATAAATTTATGTCCACAACATGGCTATGAAACATGGCGTATAACAAGCTTTTTCTATGAAGGATTGACCTCACCCATGTGCTAATTTGTGAAGATAATGTGCAATGTGGAATTCATGAACAAAGATTGACCTCCTCAAGAACTACCACTTCTAAGCCTACTCAATTAAAGGAAAGTGGAGGAATTTATGTTTCAAAAGAAGAAGATGATATAAATGCAAGAATGGCCAAACTCATAAGAAAAGTTGAGGCCATGGAACTTAAGAAGGTATAATCCGAAAAGGCTACGGAAATTGTTTGTGGTATTTGTGATTGTAACATACATACAACTGAGAATTGCCCAACAATTTCTTCTTTTCAAGAGTTATTGAATGAGCAATCAAATATCGTAAATAATTACCAAAGACCTTTCAAAGGACCCACCTCAAATACATACAACTCCAGCTGGAGAAACCACCCAAATTTCAGTTGGAGGAATGGGTAAACGGTTAACCCACAAGAGGCCCTTATGGAATTCATAAATCAAAAGAAGCCTCAAGAGGATGCGGTTTAAAAGTTCATGCAAAACCAGGAGCTATTCAAATAGAATACAACGCAAGCATTCTAAGATCCCAAAACAATAATGGGAATGTTTGCATCATCAATTCAAAAGATTGAGACACACTTAGCGAATGGGGAGAAAGGGATGCTTCCAGTCCAACCCCTCCCCAATCCAAAACCACAATATGAAATAAGTGACCCAAGCTCTTTAAATTAGATGGAGCAAGCTAAGTCTATCACCACTCTTAGGAGTGGGAAGATTATTGACAAAACCATTCCGGCAAAAGCTGAAAAACCTAAGGACCCGGAAGAAATTGTGAATGATAGACCTAGCAATGCTCCACATGGGTTAAGGCCGGAACCTTAAAGTAAGTTGATTGCATCATTCCATCAACGGTTGATTACACTAAAACCTTTCTCTAACTCTTAGGATATTTTAGAAGTGTTTAAGCAAGTGAAGGTCAATATTCCTCTACTGGATTCCATTAAACAAATACCTTCATATGCAAATTTCTGAAAGATCTATGCACTACCAAAAGACGACAAAACATACAAAAGAAAATCTATTTGACAGAAAAAGTGAGTATCATCCTCAAGCAAAATGTACCACAAAAATACAAAGATCCCGGTAGCCCAACCATCACTTGTGTAATTAAGAACCACCGGATTGAGCATGCACTTCTTAACTTGGGAGCGAGTGTTAATTTGATCCCTTACTCAGTTTACGAATAATTGGGTCTAAGAGAATTGAAACCCACCCAGACCACATTATAACTTGTCGATCGCTCAGTTCGTGTACCAAGAGGGATGATTGAGGATATGTTGTCCAATTTGTTAAATTATACTATCCAGTAGATTTTATTGTCTTGGATACTCAACCCATTATAAATATGAGCACTCAAATACCCGTCATTCTTGGTCTCCTATTCCTTGCTACATCAAATGTTATCATTAATTGTAGGAATGGAATTATGAATTTATCTTTCAAAAATATGACATTGGAGCTCAACATCTTTTTCAATATGAACAAACAATCAAAGGATGATAACGATACTCACAACATTAACATGATCGATTCTTTTATGGAAGATAGTGCACTTTTGACTCTATACTTCGACACTCTAGAGGCATGCTTGACCCACTCCCTTGATTTAGATGATGACATGATTAGGGAGATGGATACCTTGCTTGATGCTATGCTGGTAGTTGAAGTTAACCGGTGGAGGCCACAATTTGAGAAATTGCCCCAAAATGATGTAGTGCCTCTACCATCTAGCCTCAAAGCACTGAAGTTTGACCTAAAACCTTTACCCGTTGATCTTAAATATGTCTACTAAAGTCAAGAGGAGACATACCCGGTGGTGATTTCTTCCCACGTGGAGAAAGAACAAGAGAGTATGCTTATTTCTACTCTCATTGAGAATAAAGGAGCCCTTAGATGGTCAATTGCGAACATCAAGGGAATTGATCCTTTGATTTGTACTCACTACATTCATCTTGAGGACAATGCGAAAACCTCCCGACAACCACAATGTCAACTCAATCCAAATATGAAAGAAGTGGTTAAACTGAGGTACTTAAGTTGTTGAATGTAGGTACAATATACCCTATATCCGATAGTCAATGGGTAAATCCAACTCAGGTGGTTCCTAAGAAGTCCGGAATCACCATCATATCCAATGACGACAATGAACTTGTACCAACTAGAGTTACTACTAGTTGAAGAATGTGCATTGACTACAGAAAATTGAATACTGTCACAAGGAAGGACCACTTTTCTTTGCCCTTTATTAATTAAAATTTGAAAAGGCTAGCTAGTCACTCTTACCGTTGCTTCTTTGATGGCTATTCGAGTTACAACCATATTGAGATAGCTTTTGAAGATTAAGAAAAGACAATGTTCACATGTCCATTTGGCACCTTTGCTTACCGAAGATGTCATTCAGACTATGTAATGCCCTTGCCACTTTTCAGTGATGCATGTTGAGTATTTTTTCTGACATGGTGGGGCAATATTTAGAGGTCTTCATGGACGACGTCTTTGTCTTTGGTCCATCTGTCAACTAGTGTTTGAAAAATCTTAAATGTGTGCTGAAGCGATGCGAGGAAAAGAATTTAATTCTGGATTGGGAGAAATGTCATTTCATGGTTCCTAAGGGAATTGTGCTTGGACACATAATTTCATCCAAGGGAATTGAGGTAGACAAGGCTATAATTGATCTTATCTCTAACCTACCTCCATCCAAGAGCGCACGTGACGTGCGATCCTTCCTAGGACATGCCGGATTCTATAGATGATTCATAAAGGACTTTAGTCATCTCTCTCATCCTTTATACAATCTACTTCAAAAGGATGTACCATACAAGTGGATTGAACAATGCCAAGAAGCTTTCACGAAGCTCAATGGCATGTTAACTGCAGCACCTATCAGGCAACCACCCGATTGGAGCATCCCTTTTGAGATTCTGTCCGATGCATCTGACTATGCTATTAGGGTTGTGTTAGGCCAGAGAAAAGAAAAGAAGCCTTACATGATTCACTATGCAAGTAAAACGGTCATTCGATTATTAAAAGAAAATATCCTTTCCCGGTTCGGAATGCCTCGAGCCATTATTACTGATGAAGGTTCACATTTTTGTAATAGGTCATTTGAGAACTTAATGAAGAAATATGGCATCTCTCATAAAGTGAGCACTTCATACCACCCGTAGACAAGCGGGAAAGCTGAGATTTCCAACAAGGAAATTAAACAAATTCTAGAAAAAATGGTTAACCCTAACCGTAAGGATTAGTCAATTTGTTTGACCGATGCTTTTTGGGCTTACCGTACAGCTTTTAAGACCTCCATTCGAATGTCTCACCTTAAACTCGTCTATGGGAAAACTTACCGCCTACCTGTGGAGCTAGAGCATAGATCCTACTGGGATATCAAAAATTTGAACTTTAATTTGGACAACGCTAGTGTAGACACCCCACCCAGGCTAACATCTTAAGAAAGCTAAGACAATCCGGGAACCATGATCATATCCTAAACCAAACCTTGATCCAAACCAAACCCTAATCCGAACTAAACCCTAACCACAGCCTAAACCCTAACCCTAGCCAAGACCCTGATCTAAACCCTATTCAAACCTGAGCCATTACAACCCATCATTCAAGCCAAAGCATACCCAAACCTTCACTCCCAATCAACCCATTTCTCGAGTCATTTTCAGGTAACAATCGAGCCAATTTTGAGCCATTTTCAAGCCAAATATCCAAAACGGACTTTGTTTCGTTCTTAGGACACAAAAAAAGACCCACTGGCTAAATTTTGGGAGAAACTGTACCCGAGCGGTAGTTTAACTACCACCGGCGGTAGTCAAAATACCGCTTCCTCTCAAAAAATGTGCGAGGAACCAGTCACACGAGTTTCGGGCCAAACCCATCCTAGGCGGTAGTTAGACTACCACCGGCGGTAGTCGGACTACCGCCGACAGTATTCTGATTACCGCCGCTATCCGGACGCGTGTGTCCTCCAAGCAAAAGTTGTCCCTTAGCCCAAAAATCAACTTTCTTTCAGAATTACCCCTCCAGCCAACCCTATTTACCCTTTTACCAATACTAAGAACCAATGGGAGTGCACCACGTGATGTTTCTTTCCCCTTAACCACTCATAGCTTGCCACATCAGCTTTCACCCTTCCTAAACCCCACATTTACCAAAAGACCATTAGAGAACACAACTTCTCATTTCAAAAGCTAAGTGTGTGAGAGAGAGAGAGGGAGAGAGGGAGGAAGAGAGTGAGGGTGAGGAGGAGCTCCCAAGTCTCCAAGTCTAGATTTTTCAGCTATCCCCTTAGCCTACTCCCTACCCTCACAACCATCTCAATCCCCAAGTCTAGCCCAGATTGATCATGGCTCAGTCCATATCTTAACCTACTCAAGATCAAGCAAAAGATCCATTCATTTTACATATAAGCATTCATCATGACATCTTTTCCCTTTTCAACCCCTCTGCTTTTCTAGATCTCTAGTGAACATATGCTCTATAACTTGCCGTACATCGGATCCTGTCACATCAAAAATTCCTAGCAATCTAGTCCATTTTCTTCACCTTTTGGCATAAGTATCATTACATCCGCTTTCTAGACACATTCCTGGACGTATGCTCTATAGCTTGCCGAAATTTTGGATCTTGCTCCGTCAGAAATCCATGTCTGCCTAGTCCTATCCCGACAATAGCATCCATCCCTTGAGATTTTCTTACCACACCAAGTAAAGACCATACATTCGTACGGGCAAAGAGGGTGCCTAACACCTTCCCTCTTTGTAACCGAGGTCCCTTACTCGAAATCCCGGATCGCAGACCAGGAGTCAATCTAATGTAGGAGAGTCTTCAGATTTCTCCAACCTTACATATTGCGTGGGTTCTAGCCAACTGCGGGATTCTGAGATTAATTGGCTAGTGGCGACTCCAACATCCACAAATCAGCCTAATCACCCCCACCACCAAAACAAAACATATAAATCAGTGTGGGCGCCGATTTCCAGTGTATACAGAATGGCGACTCCACTGGGGGCTTGCTAGCTCGCACTAGCTGAGACCCGACTCGAAAGTGTGTGGTACTTTAATCTCAAGAGACATCATCACTGCATTCATACAAAAAAAACATTTTTGGCTACACTTGTTTGGGAATCAATCCTAGCCACGACTACTCGATCGCATGCAGCTATGGCTACCCATGAGGAAGAGCTGACAGCTCTGCCAGCTCCTGAAGCATCAACATTGGCACCGACACCGGCGCCGACACCGACAGCTCCAACAGACTCACTAGCTACTATAACCATGAATGAGGTGGCCCAAAGTCTCAAAGCAATGCAAGAGCTATTGCTTCGCTTGGTGCCAAGCACCATACCAAACACGCAAGAAACACAACCTAGTGTGCAAAACGGCTCAATCCCATAAACTCCTTTTTCTTTCTCTCTCATTCCTCCAGTAAATCATGTTCTCCCTCTTCCTGTAAAATCAACCCAACATACAAATGGGAGCAACCCTCCCGCACATCTTCCTCCTAATAGGAGATCCAATCAATTCTAAGGGGTAAAACTCCTCTCGACCAGTCCCTCTGAAATTGAAGAGCTCCAAGAGCAATTGCAAGATATGCAGAGGAAGCTACGGAAGCAGTAAAGGGTGGATCTCAGATCCACCAAGTACAGGGATCTTTGTCCCTTCCCTGATGCAATGGTACCTCAAGACTTCGAGGTACCAAAATTCAACAAATATGATGGTACAAGATGTCCTATGGACCACTTAAAGGCATTTTGTGGAAAGCTTAATACTCTAGTAGGTAATAACGGAGTGTTGATCTATCTGTTTCAAAAATCCTTGAAAGGCGATACATTAGATTGGTACACGTCATTAGACTACCATCGAATTAAGACTTGGGAACAAATTTCTCAAGCTTTCATTGATCATTTTGTGTACAATCTTAATGTAGCACCCAAAAGGGCGTATCTTGCTGCCCTAAGGCAGAGGAATAATGAATCATTATTAACTTACGTTGGACGGTGGCAGGCCATGACCGCCAGAATGAAAATACCCATTAACGATGAGGAGAAAATCTACATGATCATCCACTCGGCAAATCCAAGTATCTCTGGATACCTCGTCTCATATCCATATGCCAACTTGTAACATCCCGAAAAATCGAGGGTCGAGTAGTAACTCAACTCTTGAGTTTCCAGAACATCACTAATGCAACATAGATAATGATGATTAAATGTTGTCTTCATTAATGTAGTGAACATGAGTGAGATTAAGCCAAAACAGCATATCATACTCCGGAGACAGTGAATTAGCAAGCGGAAGACTGTGATAGATATATAAAATATATAAAAACTGTGGTGAGTCTCCAGAGTATGATAACATTACCAGGTTAATAAATTTCAAGTACATTTCTAAAATATACCAAATGTGTAAGTGTAATGTCTTCTATTCCAAGTATCATAGCCCCGTCAATACAATACCAGGTCTTCATAAACCTGTCAGAGACTTACATGTAGGAGAACTCCTCCTCAACATCATAGTAGCCCGACTCTGCTTCATAAGCATCGCCATCACCTGAAACTCAACAAATCTGGTTGGTGTGTACAACACCGTCCCGTAACGTGGGAGTGAGTAGCTAACTCAGTGGAACAGTAAAGCATAGGTTAACATGTTGTCGACTCAGTCAAGCAGTAATGATAAAGCAGTATAATCAAACACTCCTAACTACTCTTATTAATGCAAGTATGGATGCAGTCATGATGTATGCCCTCACCACACCCTCCCTCGTGCGACACCATCTCACGTTCGCGGCATGCTTTCATCCCTCAGTGCTCCACATCTTCCAGGCACATGCAATGCATGATGAGCATGATTACCGAGTTTTTAATTAGTCCATTTCAAACAGCAGGATTGGAAAACTAAGGTACCTCCCTTGTATCATTCCCAAACATGATCCATTCTAGGTTCGTCAGTCCTAGTTAATATCAGACGATGGTGTGTTTTCTAGGTCACTGCAAAGGCTGTCAAGGCTGTTACGCACAAAGGTTACACCACTCCCCCATCACCTCTTAAACGATTTATCACAATAAAGAAACAGGCCTAGTTCACACTCTATATACCGCGGCAAACCCTAAGGCTCACTGCGATTTCAGAGTATGCTCGAGGTCACTACAAAGGGCTGCCAGGGCTGTTACGCACAAAGGTTGCACCGCTCCCCCATCACCTTATCAATGTAGGCCGACAGCATGAATATAGTGTCCCATACTACCATAATCGGCTCACGAGTTTGGTTGCTCACTGGTCACTACGGGGAGGCACGTGGCCCCAGCGTAGGTCGACAGCTCGACCATGGTGTCCCATACCACCATGCCTGGCTCATGAGTCTTAGCGGATCGAGGTACCATGGTTAAAAGGGATTCCACTGGTAAGTTTGGTACCCTAGGTTCAAGCAGAGGCGTCCAAACATGTTGAACATACATAAGACAGATCGGGTTACTTGACGAGCTCGGCTAGCTCGAGCGCACATCAAGTTGAACGATATGAAGCGCATGAGCACTTCGTGTGGCCAACCACTATCGCCAACCGAAGTACGACTCGAGTTCGTCGAACACATCTCACGTGACAAATGAATCAAAGCCACGAATTCAACTCTGGTACTGATTGTCTGGACTATAATCATAGCCCCAAACACAATCAATTGCAGATAGATAAAGCAGTAGTGGATCAAGATTCAACTCATACAATCAAGGTCTGGTATTATCCGTTTAGGGCTGCCAGGGCTGTTGCACGCATTCGTTGCTTCACTCCCCCATCACCCATGACGGATCATACAACGTAAACATGAATTTAACATATGCATTACATAGCTAAAATCATAAAAGCAGTTGAGCATGTTATGAAGCACAACACAAGCATGAGTTTGTACATATTCAATTCCTAATCACACAGCTATCCAAGGAAATCATACACATAGTTAAAGGAGTTGAGAATCATATCTCGACACCCTTAAACATTACAATTTACTAACTACTACTCATTCAGACATTTCAACAAACACTTTAAAATACATGTATCAACATACATGACATATGTTGATCACATAGGTATAAGGCCAAATCCTTTCACTAGGGAGTTACCCTAATCATAACACGCATACACCCACGACGGATAGTCATGGCAAGCAGGAATCCAAGTTCCATATTCATTCAGTCATTTCCACAAACACTTGGGCCACACATTTTAGCATATATAGTGTGTATTGGCCGTGGCGTGATTTAGGGCAAATCCTTTCGTCAAAGGGGTATCGCCAATACAACAATCAATTATCCATGACAATTAGTCATGGCGAGCACGAATGAGAATTTTATACTCATTCAGTCATTTTCACAAACACTTAGAATACACTATTACAACATACATAGTATATGTTAGCAAAACATGTATTAGGGTTATCCTTTAGCCAAGCGAGTATTTTATCCATGTATAATATATTCATACAGCAAATAATCATGACAAGTAAATCTCCAAAATTTATACGTATACGGTATTTTCTAGAATACAAAATTTTAACATACATAGGGTATATAAGCAAAACATGTATTAGGGCGAATCCTTTCGCCAAACAGGTAATTTATCCACATATAATATATTCATACAGCAAATAATCATGTCATACACATTTCCAAAATTTGTACGTATACGGTACTTTCTTCAAATACCTAGAGTATGTAGAATTCCATATTTTTCATCTTTAATCGAAACGGAAAACAGATAGCACTTTGTACATGTGCAATTGCATGTAGATCATGAATCTATCATTATCTGACATTGAAAGCGTTGAAAACCATAACCTATACACCTAAAGTCCACACCTTTTGTCGTAGAATCGTAGCGAATCCAATAGGTTTGCTAAGCTTTCGTATTCGGCAGTTTGGCAACCTATAGAACGAAATAGGTTAGCTATTTCATAACCTACAACCACCCAAGCCCCAAATCAAATTAGGATTAGGGTTTCTTACCTAGAAATGATGTCGGAATCGCAAGAAAGCGATGAGAACGGAGTGGTGGAACTCGTATAGCGGCAAGGAAGAGTGGCAGGGAGATTCTCCCACTGCTCCCACACTTTCTCTATCTTTTCTCTCTTCTCTCTCTAGGGTTTCTCTCAAATTCGTATGGCTGTCATGAGAGAGGGTTTAAGGTCCTTATATAGCCTAAAAACTAACCGAAATAGACTCCAGGTCAAAGTATAATTAGGTTATAACCAAAGTGAGCTGGTTTCAGCTCAACGGAGGACTTCTGTCGGGCCTCCTTGAGCCAAAGGTCGGACTTAAGATCACCAACACCAGGATCTACATTCTATTAAGTTTTCGTTTCGGTCGAGATTCCAGATCACGCGTGGCAAACCAATTTCAGTTCAACGGTTAGCGGATCTCGATCGGAGATTCTGAGTACATGTAAATGTGTATGAAATTTCTCCTGATCCGAGGGTGTAATTAGGTCTGATTCTGACGGTCTAGTTGCTTAAAACTGATCCGCAAGCAACACGTGCCAGATTACTATTCAAGATATTTTTTTTTGAATTAATTTCACATTTCTCACACTCTTCACTCCGAGCTCAAGCGAATAGCGCTGGGACACTATTTGGATTTGATTTCCGAGATGGTTGTCAAGCTCAGCAAGGCGGTCCTAATTCCTTAACTTCGTGTTAATCGGACTTCCGACGTGCAGTCCAGATCTGATACGGAGTTTCGAGATGCTCCCGAGAGCATCCGGGTAATGAGATTGATCCTAGATTTTAGGGTAACCTAGCGTCAATGATTCTACAAGTTTTGGATCTTGCAGATCGTATTTAAAGTGATTAGTGCTAATTTCACAGGCACTCTAGTTTAACACTAGCTAAATCTCACCTAATTTCTAAAGGATTTAGTCCTGTAAGATTTCTGTCTGAGGTGGTACTTAGTCCTTTGTAGTTTGTATATAAAGTGATCCAAGTTATACTACTTAGGTAGTTTAAGATAGTGTCTAGGGTGAAAGTACTTTGAAATATTGAAAGATCAAGGTGGTGAAGGGTGAAATTTGTGAAGAAAATAGTTTGAAAAGGGATTTGAGGCTTTAATTGAGTGTTTGAGAAGTTAAACCTGTGTTAGGATTGACCCATCGCCTAAGGACGTCTAATTCCAGGTTGGGAAAAATCCGGGCTGTTACAATCTACCCCCCTTAAAACAAAATTTCGTCCCCGAAATTGCCTAAGGGTAATAAGGAAAGATTTTATTATTTCATTTGTCTAAGACTTATTGTTTTCAAGTCTCTATGCGCGGTAGGGTGTATATTAGCCTGGTTCATTTTAGTCTACCCCCCTTAAAACTTATTTCTTTATCCATTTCTCATACCCTGATAGTTTGCTACAATTTATTTCTGTACCTATTTGGAGTCTTGACAACAAATTCCAGCAATTTAGAGTAAGATAGCTGTTTTCCATGTTTGACCAACACGGAGAGACGTTTTTGGTGGGCTCGATCCCGATACATCGATCATCTACCTGACCAGGGTAGAAGGCTCATCGTATCCCTTCCGAATCCTGGTGGATCCTGATCTTCTGCTCGGTCAAGCAGTGAGTCCATTGGTAGTCGCCCAGGATTGAGAATTGGGTCAAGCCGCGAATGCTTCGCAGTTGTATATTTCAGTAACTCCGTAGTCCGATCACTCTAAAAAACTTAGGGAATGCCCATCATTGAAAGGCTCAAATTGTTTGTTTCTATTTCTTGGGTTGCCCTTTAAGTCTTAGTCTAAGAGAGTCCTTATTATTATCTATGTCCAAGGAAATGGTGAATCAAATCTTACTAGATCATCCTAAAACGGTTTCTTATAGTAGAACTTGCTAGGGCTTCTATAATGTTCGTATTCAACGAGCACAGTTTCGATCCTGGGCCAGTGGGGTAGGGTCCACCACGCGTTCGCTGCGCCACCCAGATAAAAAAGTGTATTAGCCGACCTATCTAGATTGGGCTCATAATGTTCTATCCTCCCTTAAAATTTTATTTTTCTACCTCCAGGGTTCAAGATCTATGTCTTGTTCTGTATGTCGGAATAAGGTGTAATTTAGGGCCTATCCTTGACACGAATGGGTCTCGCTCCATCCGACTTAAGCCGACTAACTAAGTCTATCATTAAATTGGCTTAACATAATTAATTTGTCTTTTCTTAGCCTAACCAGTAGTCTAGTCTTAATTTAGGAGTAGCGGTATCCTCTAGGTGTAATCCAAAGTCTATGCTTATACATTAGATGATTTTATACCCTTTCTAATATAAGAAAGAGTTTTATCACTTACGGTCAAAGTTGTCTAATTGGAATTGAGTTGCCTAAAGTTGAATTTAACTACGCCCGAGCATGTCACACATGCTCATACCAGCTAAGAGGGTCCTAAGGTTCACATTATTAATTTGTTGGATTTCCTATATGGTCAGGTCTGTCGAAGCACTGCTCTAGGTCCAAAACTCCAAGGGTCTATTTGTCAAACAACCATTTACTCTAAAACTTAAGTTATCAGAGTGTGGTGGGTTAATGTATATCAAGGGACTTTATCACTTCAACACTATTCAGCCAGTGGTCTTAAGCCGTACTAAATGGGACTGTATTACTAATCTTACCTCAGGATTGGGAGTGACATGGTTGGAAGGAGGGTGGGTGGGGATTAAAATTATTAGTATAGGCTTTGGAAAATGAGCCTGGTGTTGGAAAAGTGTGAGATGAGATTTTCAAATCCCACGATGGGGAATTTCTAAGTGTTATTTGAAAGGAAATCCCGGGATATACTTTTAACTGCATACACTCCAAATATGGTATTGGAAAACATGGGATACACCCAAACCCTATGAAATCAAGAAAATGGCCGTAACCAATTCGAATACGGCCATGGAAAGTGAATGAAAAGTGAAGGGGAGAGAAAGTAAGGGCTGGAGTTTTTGGTTCTCCACAGACTTGAGCCTCAACAAGGATTGTAAAGGCCTGAAAGACGGTGATGGAAGATGAAAAATGGAAAGGTAGGATGGGTTAGAGAGGTTACACATTTTTGAGCTTCAAAGGGGGGTGTAGGAGCTCAAATGAGAGAAAACGGAGAGGGTAGGGAGGTAAGGATTGTTGTGGATGGTGTATATAAAAAGGTTGTGGTCGAAAATGGGAGATGAGACGATTGTAAGGGAGTTTGGAGAGAAAAACAGCAAGTTGGAGGGCTTGGAAAGGTAAAATAAGAGAAAGGGGGGCAAAACGATGTGAAATAGGGGTCCCCCAGCAATTCTGCACGCACCACAAGTGCCAGGGGGTCAGGCCGACCATGACCAGACCCGGCCCGACCCGTACGGCTAAGCCTGACCGCGGTGACTGCGGTTCCACCACGGTCTGCCTTGCCCGGCACCGCGCCGCCGCAGCGGGACGGTGTTCACCATTCTCCCCAAGGTGCCAAATGCACCCTGGGTCCACTTGTTTCACCCCCGGATTGACGCGTGTGGCCCCCGACTCCGTTTCGAGTCGTTTCGGGTCAAATCGGACGTATCTTGCAATCCGGAATGAGTTATCTAATGTAAAATATATGAATTTGGGGTAGAACGAGCTAATGAAGCCAACCAACCCAACTACGCCGGGTTACGTAGCCGAAATTATGAAAAAACCCTCCGATTGACGGTCATTTCCCTGTTTCAATTTCGTTTTACTAAAATAGTAGTTTTAGTTTGATTTCTCTGCATCCGTTGGGCTTTAAGAGTTGCGCCCAACGTGAAAAGGGCTTGGAATAATTAGGTGAACGGTTTGGTGAAGCCAAATAGGACACTTACTATTTTTGGCTGAAAGCCTTGTGCACTAGTAGACATCACGACCTTATAGTAAGTCGCGAATTCTAGGAGTTTTAGTTGTAGTTTGTTTCTGATTTCTTTCCCATTACTTGTTATCCCTATTTAAAGGGTTGTGAACTCGTTGTTAGTCATTCATTAATCAATTTCAAATTTATTAGAATTTATTTCCTACTTTCTGCTTTCTTTTCTCGTAGACTCGAGAAGTCTCTGTGAGGAGTCTAGAGAAGCTCCGAGGATTCGGAGTAGTTATCATCATCACGCTTATCCCGTATTCTACCGATTTTCAACGGTTGGGGTGAGGTGGTTTGTAATCTAGACTCATTAATTGACGGCCTAGGAATATTTTAAGGTCGACCCGTGCGACCATGGTTGAATACGGACTCGATTTCGACGTTCGTTTTTAGTCAACTTTGCCAATTAGCGAAATCGGGATACCTATAACTGTTTCTACGTTCCGTCACTCCCTCCTAAGTCAGAGTGCGTCAGAGTGCGTCGTGTGACCATAACCCAGGTCTGGTTTAATCCAAATCATGCTCTGATACCAACTGTAACATCCCGAAAAATCGAGGGTCGAGTAGTAACTCAACTCTCGAGTTTCCAGAACATCACTAATGCAACATAGATAATGATGATTAAATGTTGTCTGCATTAATGTAGTGAACATGAGTGAGATTAAGCCAAAATAGCATATCATACTCCAGAGACAGTGAATTAACAAGCGGAAGACTGTGATAGATATATAAAATATATAAAAACTGTGGTGAGTCTCCAGAGTATGATAACATTACCAGGTTAATAAATTTCAAGTACATTTCTAAAATATACCAAATGTGTAAGTGTAATGTCTTCTATTCCAAGTACCATAGCCCCGTCAATACAATACCAGGTCTTTATAGACCTGTCAGAGAGTTACATGTAGGAGAGCTCCTCCTCAACATCATAGTAGTCCGGCTCTACTTCATAAGCATCGCCATCACCTGAAACTCAATAAATCTGGTTGGTGTGTACAACACCGTCCCGTAACGTGGGAGTGAGTAGCTAACTCAGTGGAACAGTAAAGCATAGGTTAACATGTTGTCGACTCAGTCAAGCAGTAATGATAAAGCAGTATAATCAAACACTCCTAACTACTCTTATTAATGCAAGTATGGATGCAGTCATGATGTATGCCCTCACCACACCCTCCCTCGTGCGACACCATCTCACGTTCGCGGCATGCTTTCATCCCTCAGTGCTCCACATCTTCCAGGCACATGCAATGCATGATGAGCATGATTACCGAGTTTTTAATTAGTCCATTTCAAACAGCAGGATTGGGAAACTAAGGTACCTCCCTTGTATCATTCCCAAACATGATCCATTCTAGGGTCGTCAGTCCTAGTTCATATCAGACGATGGTGTGTTTTCTAGGTCACTGCAAAGGCTGTCAGGGCTGTTACGCACAAAGGTTACACCACTCCCACATCACCTCTTAAACGATTTATCACAATACAGAAACATGCCTAGTTCATACTCTATATACCGCGGCAAACCCTAAGGCTCACTGCGATTTCAGAGTATGATCGAGGTCACTACAAAGGGCTGCCAGGGCTGTTACGCACAAAGGTTGCACCGCTCCCCCATCACGTTATCAATGTAGCCCGACAGCACGAATATAGTGTCCCATACCACCATAATTGGCTCACGAGTTTGGTTGCTCACTGGTCACTATGGGGAGGCACGTGGCCCCAGCGTAGGCCGACAGCTCGACCACGATGTCCCATACCACCATGCCCGGCTCATGAGTCTTAGCAGATCGAGGTACAATGGTTAAAAGGGATTCCACTAGTAAGTTTGGTACCCTAGGTTCAAGCAGAGGCGTCAAAATATGGTGAACATATATAAGACAGATCGAGTTACTTAACGAGCTCGGCTAGCTTGAGCGCACATCAAGTTGAACGATATGAAGCGCATGAGCACTTCGTGTGGCCAACCACTATCGCCAACCGAAGTACGACTCGAGTTTGTCGAACACATCTCACGTGACAAATGAATCACAGCCATGAATTCAACTCTGGTACCGATTGTCTGGCACTATAATCATAGCCCCAAACACGATCAATTGCAGATAGATAAAGCAGTAGTGGATTAAGATTCAACTCATACAATCAAGGTCTGGTATTATCCGTTTAGGGCTGCCAGGGCTGTTGCACGCATTCGTTGCTCCACTCCACCATCACCCATGACGGATCATACAATGTAAACATGAATTTAACATATGCATTACATAGCTAAAATCATAAAAGCAGTTGAGCATGTTATGAAGCACAACACAAGCATGAGTTTGTACATATTCAATTCCTAATCACACAGCTATCCAAGGAAATCATACACATAGTTAAAGGAGTTGAGAATCATATCTCAACACCCTTAAACATGACAATTTACTAACTACTACTCATTCAGACATTTCAACAAACACTTTAAAATACATGTATCAACATACATGACATATATTGATCACATAGGTATAAGGTTAAATCCTTTCACTAGGGAGTTACCCCAATCATAACACTCATACACCCACGACGGATAGTCATGGCAAGCAGGAATCCAAGTTCCATATTCATTCAGTCATTTCCACAAACACTTGGGCCACACATTTTAGCATATATAGTGTGTATTGGCCGTGGCGTGATTTAGGGCAAATCCTTTCGTCAAAGGGGCATCGCCAATACAACAATCAATTATCCATGACAATTAGTCATGGCGAGCACGAATGAGAATTCTATACTCATTCAGTCATTTTCACAAACACTTAGAATACACTATTACAACATACATAGTGTATGTTAGCAAAACATATATTAGGGTTATCCTTTAGCCAAGCGAGTATTTTATCCATGTATAATATATTCATACAGCAAATAATCATGACAAGTACATCTCCAAAATTTATACGTATGCGGTATTTTCTAGAATACAAAATTTTAACATCCATAGGGTATATAAGCAAAACATGTATTAGGGCGAATCCTTTCGCCAAACAGGTAATTTATCCACATATAATATATTCATACAGCAAATAATCATGTCATACACATTTCCAAAATTTGTACGTATACGGTACTTTCTTCAAATACCTAGAATATGTAGAATTCCATATTTTTCATCTTTAATCGAAACGGAAAACAGATAGCACTTTGTACATGTGCAATTGCATGTAGATTATGAATCTATCATTATCTGACATTGAAAGTGTTGAAAACCATAACCTATACACCTAAAGTCCGCACCTTTTGTCGTAGAATCGTAACGAATCCAATAGGTTTGCTAAGCTTCCGTATTCGGCAATTTGGCAACCTATAAAACGAAATAGGTTAGCTATTTCATAACCTACAACCACCCAAGCCCCAAATCAGATTAGGGTTAGGGTTTCTTATCTAGAAATGATGCCGGAATCGCCAAGAAAGCGATGAGAACGGAGCGGTGGAACTCGTATAGCGGCAGGGAAGAGTGGCAGGTAGATTCTCCCACTGCTCCCACACTTTCTCTCTCTTTTCTTTCTTCTCTCTCTAGGGTTTCTCTCAAATTCGTATGGCTGCCATGAGAGAGGGTTTAAGGTCCTTATATAACCTAAAATAACCGAAATAGACTCCAGGTCAAAGTATACTTAGGTTATAACCAAAGTGAGCTGGTTTCAGCTCAACGAGGACTTCTAGTAGGCCTCCTTGAGCCAAAGGTCGGACTTAAGCTCACCAACACCGGATCTACATTCTATTAAGTTTTCGTTTCGGTCGGGATTCCAGATCACGCGTGGCGGACCAGTTTCAGTTCAACGGTCAGCGGATCTCCATCGAAGATTCCGAGTACATGTAAATGTGTATGAAATTTCTCCTGATTCGAGGGTGTAATTTGGTCTGATTCTGACGGTTTAGTTGCATAAAACTGATCCGCAAGCAACACGTGCCAGATTACTATTCAAGATATTTTATTTTGAATTAATTTAACATTTATCACACTCTTCACTCCGAGCTCAAGCGAATAGCGCTGAGATACTATCTAGATTTGATTTCCGAGATGGTTGTCAAGCCCATCAAGGCGGTCCTAATTCCTTAACTTCGTGTTAATCGGACTTCCGACGTGCGGTCCAGATCTAATACGGAGTTTCGAGATGCTCCCGAGAGCAGCCGGGTAATGAGATTGATCCTAGATTTTAGGGTAACCTAGCGTCAATGATTCTACAAGTTTTGGGTCTTACAGATCGTATTTAAAGTGATTGGTGCTAATTTCACAGGCACTCTAGTTTAACACTAGCTAAATCTCGCCTAATTTCTAAAGGATTTAGTCTTGTAAGATTTCTGTCTGAGGTGGTACTTAGTCCTTTGTAGTTTGTATATAAAGTGATCCAAGTTATACTACTTAGCTAGTTTAAGATAGTGTCTAGGGTGAAAGTACTTTGAAAAATTGAAAGATCAAGGTGGTGAAGGGTGGAATTTGTGAAGAAAATGGTTTGAAAAGGGATTTGAGGCTTTAATTGAGTGTTTGAGAAGTTAAACCTGTGTTAGGATTGACCCATCGCCTAAGGACGTCTAATTCCAGGTTGGAAAAAATCCGGGCTGTTACACAACTTTACCCCAGTCATCCGCGCCAGGGAACAAGTCGATGTCAAAATAAGGGCCGGGACAATCTCCCCCTGGTGGCCTTATCAGGCCTCCCCAGTACAACGGATAGTGGAAGGAAAGCTTACTGGATACGAGAACGATAACAGAAGTGTTCCTGACCTCCATCCAACAGAAGAAGACAATCTTGTCGCCTCTACCCAAGGTGCTCAATTCGGTCCTCAAGAGGGACAATGACAACAACAACAGCAAAAGGAGATTCCTCAGTACCCTAATCATGGTCAGCAGATGAGGATGACCGAGAACCTAGGCAGTTTACACCGATAGCCCAAACTTACAGTGAGATACTAGCCATGCTAGTCTAAAGGCAAATACTTACTCCACTACTGCCTAGGTCCCCACCAAACCCTCTGTCGCCAAACTATAATGAGAATGAGTACTGTGCATACTACCAGTCCCAAGGCCACACAACAGACCGTTGTTTTACTCTGAAACATGAAGTCCAAGATCTGATTGATAACCAAAGGATTGTGGTTATCTCTCCTTCTGTTGCCACCACCAGCTACATCCTCTAGAATTCCCTGCCACTGTATTAAGTATGCCCCAGCTCATCAGGAACCCCTACCAACGATATCATTTAAGGAGAATCACCTTGTCATCCAGTTCAATCCATCCATACAATCACCGCCAACCCAACACCAATGTCCCCAATTCTGCAAGGGGCATCTCCAGCCGGTCCAGTCTCCGTGCCCCTAAGTCTACAAGGGGCACCCCCATCCAGTCCAATCTTTGTGACCTTAAATATGCGAGGGGCATCTTCAACCAGTCCAACCTCCATGCCCTCAGGTCTACAAGAGCCACCCCCAATCAATCCAATCCATACATCTTCTGTCTTGCAAGAGGCACCACCTGCCCATCCGGTCCCTACTCCAACTGTCATGCTCCAAGAGAAATCTCCTTCCCCGGTCAACATACCGTATGCCCTAACAAAATCAAGGCCTAGCTTCAATCATGCAGTAACTTTCCAGGAAGGACATTCTGCTACTCAAAGGGATTTCTCTAACTCTACTCAATCTTTGATCCTTTAAGAGAAGAGTTTAGGATGGTTGGTCCCCGCCTCTAGGAAACAAGTCGAGGAAGAGATTGAAATCAAGATTCTGATTAGCCCCAAAACATCAACCATCACTTTTCAGGTCTTTGACATCACAACTTCATTTCATCTCCTCCCTGATCGGTCTTCGATCCATAGAGTCAAGACTCTCTCTTCGACTCTTCACCAAAAGGTCAAATACATTTTCGGAGACAAGGCACTGGCCATTTTGGATGATCCCGAACAAACTTTTCTGATAAAAGCAGTTAACTGTCAAGAGCTAGATATCTTGATCACAGACATACAATGCTCCAATGAGGATATCCCATACCATAGTCTAGAGTTCGAGACTGTGAATTGCATACCTCTTGCATGTCTTCCCTTCAGTTGAGCACCAACATTTTTATTATCAGCTCAAATATCAAGAAAATGCAGCCATGATGAGACTGGGATATCAGCCTCCTAAGGGTGAGGTACCAAAGCACAAATGGATCGGAGAAGAGCAAACTTGGTAAGAGGAGGATGATCCCTTCATCCACACATCAATCAAATCCATCAAAGAAGGGATCACCTATCCAGTAGGCAGGCCGAGATCCACCTTGGAGGATAAAATGAGCCCAACTTGGCTATTTGGAAATGACTTGGGCAAGGGGCAAGAATTGCCTCTGATTGACTGGACCACAGTCTGGGTCCCACCTGAGCAGGAAGAATCTAAAGAGTCACAATGCGTTGGGGATGAGCTGAGGAAAGTGACATCCAACACCAACTCAGAGCCCAATCCCAAACTCATCCCGACATTTAGGCACGACAATGAGGGCCCACCTACTGATCCGTGTGGCCCTGCCTCCTTAGGGGAGGGAGTGTAGGGTAATAGCTAGTTCGCAATCCCCAATACGGCACAATAAAAGAAAATAATGTTTGGCTCCTTAAGTCGAATCAGGCAATCCCTGATTCACATCGCCGTCTTTCTAAAAAAAAAAATCAGAATATTCTCAAAAAGCCAAAAACACTGGATATTTCTGAAACACTAAAAAAAAAAAATCATATATAATCAAAAAATTTCAAAAAGCCAAAAACATTAGATATTTTTGAAATGCTAAAAAATTCAGATACTTGTCAAAATCCAAAAATAATAGAAATTTCTCAAAACACAAAAACAATAGAAAATCTTTCAAAACTCACAAGCAATAATGTGCCAAATGCGTCCGTTACAACACCCAAGTTTAAAGTCGACTCACATAATTTCGATCTAGAGTTAGACTTCAAACTCATGGATTTGGACGAAGCCCAGAATGGGGAAAATGATTATCCAACCCTCAAGCTAGAGGATTCCCTCAGAAAGCTCGAAACAAGGGCCAATGTCGTCACAGATGATTTTGAAGATGTGAACTTGGGATCCCTTGAGATCCCTAGAATAGTACGCATCAATAGATCCACGCCTCCTGAATACAAACAGACAATGACAGAATTCCTGAGACCCGGGGCTATCTAACTTTGGGTTCTCCTATGGAGCCTTACTCGGATCAAATGAAGAACCAATCATACATCATCTGTTATGAAGCCTGAAGTCAAGCCCAACAAAGCTGTCAAGATCATGCCTGAAGTCTATAATGGAGTCCACAACTTACGTGTAAAGGAATGTGCAATGTCCAAGAAGAACTTGTGATGAACGATGGAGATAGGCTATTGCAGCATGTCAAGAAGTACTTCTAATATTCAAAGCTTGCATAACGGATCCATGTGTATGCTTCGAGTCTTTATAACCTGACAACACTCTAGCCCTTGTTCATTATGGGGTGCAGACATCATCGAAAGAATGAACCCAAAGGCATCCAATGGTCATGAGTACATTCTCGTGGGAGACAAAAGCAAACGCCAACAACATCCTACATCATCGGTACGAATAAAAAAGAAGTCAAGGAAAATGATTGGTGGTAAGTTCGATGCAACCAACTATATCTCACAAACATAAAGCACACGATAATCACTAGGACCAACGATAAGCAAGTTTGAAAGAAAGGTTAACAACATGGTAATAATGCATATCCTACCATTGCGCCTACTAAATCCAGGGGCAAGTCCAAGTCATCCTAGGAAGATCCGTTGATCGTTCGCAAAGTTCTTCCAGGAGGTGCCCTTCGTCTCACCATCATTAGGGGCAAAGATCTTCCAGAGCCCATCAACGCCGACATCGTAAATATCTATCATGGGTAATCCTACCTGACTATGTCAACAACCACAATTATAAAGCTAAAGTCAAATGACAAGAGGTTAGCATCCTAAGGTACATTCCATCATCATTCTTTCCTTCCAATAAGTGTTTCAAAAAAAAATAAAGGGTTCAAAAAAAAAGTTTTAAAAAAATGGACGAATAAAGCGCTCAGTCCTAAAAAAAAAAAAAAAAAGAGTCGAACCCAATGAGTGAGAACACAAGTCACCAACCCATTTCCCCTCAGGATAGTTTAACCCAATGTCAACAGCTTCACGATCGTGATTGAAGATGATCAGGGTCGAATACTGCATATTAGACCCCAGTTATTACCTGATCTTAAGTACATGATAGCGCCTAATGTCAGTATTTAACTGTGTTTTGTTGCAGGATGAAATAAAGAGCGTTGATTGGAAAAAGAGGATTAAAAGCATGGATTTGATGATCCAAAGCCACCTGAGCACGGGATGGACCCCAGAGAACCAATAATGAAAAGTTTACACGCCTGGGATCTGAGGAAAGCGAGCCAAAGGGGCCCGAAAGGGGTCAAGAATGGAAGATCACATGGTTCCCGCCATCCGATCAGTTCGAAACTTCATACATGAGATGGGGGCCATAAAACAACCGTACATATTAAATTACAGCCCTTGAAGATCTCAGGAAGTGTTCCAACGACCAGATCAGCCCCTTAAATCAATAAGTGGGGCCCACCTGATACCTGGAACTGCCTCACGTTTTGTCCCGATGGTTTAATTAATCTGAGGAAACAGATGGACGGAGCAGATTTTGCGCACCTATCGCAGAGGAGCCCACCTGAGGGTGGACGTGCATACAGTGCACGCCCACCCGAGTTGCACCGTACCCGCCAGCCGGTCAAGGAGACCGCTGACCCGCGCCCTCCGCTGCTGCGTCCAGCGTTCCGCACCCCGACCGATGGGTTTCGGTTGTGGGCCCCACACATCGCCCAAAGGCGTAATCCGGACCGTCTATCAGGACTAAAGGAGGGTTTTTAACACTACCTAAGTGGAAGAATCGTGAATGATCATCAAGAATGGAATCCAGCCGTTCAAACATGGAATGGACGGCGCGTTTAAAACTCAATGGGCCACATTCAATCTGATTCAAGACCGTGCATATCTGGACGGTTTTCCGACCCAAGTCCAATGGACGGAGTGGATTTCCTAAAAAAACATCACAGTAGGCCCCACCATTTCCGCAGAGCATCCGCGTCCGCGGTTGCGCCGCAGCGAGCGAACGGCGCTGGCCATTTTTGCGAACGGTTGTGGGCCCCACACGCAGTCTGTCCGGACGATCCGATCCGTCCATCTTGTAGAGGGCCGCGAGCACTACAAACCCATGCTGATTTTCCACTCCCATGCGTACACATGTGCATGATACAGAGGCCACAAAAGGGCTGCCCTGCAACGTTCAAAACTGTTCTTCGTGTTTTCTTCTCTGGGCCGCGTTAATGGACGTTCAAAACCACCCATTCTTACTGAAATTTCGTCCTGAATCCAATGGACGGGGTGGATTTTCCAAAAAACACTTCGGTGGGGCCCACCGATCATGGTTGCGAAAATTTCCACTCCATGTCCTCCTACAACTCTGCCACTTACTCCAGCCTTCCAACAGCTATAAAAGAGGAGTTTTTATACATGGAAAAGCATTCAGAAATTCAGAACCATGGAGGAGCTCCAGATCTATAGCAAGGGAGAGAAGAAAGAGAAGAAAGAAGAGAGAGAAAAATTGGTTTGAAATTCCTTTTATGAATTTTTATTTTTATTTATCCATCTGTTTAATGGAATTTATGGGTCACTAATCTCTCAGCTAGGGCTGAGATGAAACCCCTAATTTGAATACCCTTTATTCTATGTTGATTTATTTTAATTAAGATTGATTTGTTTCTTCCTTAGTGTGCTTGATTGTTTTAAATTCTATGCTTCTCCATCTATGAACTTGATCAGAGTCTATGGATGGATGTGGTCTGGATGCTTATTCTAGGTGCTTGTATATGATCATGAACAGGTTCCTGTAGAGGAAGAAACAGGGTGCTTTACTGAACTGCATATTCCATATGCCCGATTTGGACATGGGATATGTTATTCATGGCATTGCTTGAAGGAATTAGACAATCTGTATGCCCGATTAAGGACACAGATTGTGCTTTCTCCAGATAAGTTGGATCAATCTAATTTAAGGTGAATTAACAGACAAAACAATGGTTAGGATAATTAGGGGTGGATTCGAAAGTCCTAGTGCTCTCTCTGATTGAATTTTCTTCCTTATTCTCAATAGTTATTTTCCATAGAATTGTGTTAGTAAATTGCTCCATTATTTGTTGAATTAGTTAAGGAGAATTGTGAATTTGAATTGTGACGACCAGTCCCTGTGGATTCGACCTCGGTCTTACCGAGTTTATTACTACATCACAACCCTATACTTGGGGAGTGAACAGAAGACAAAGTCAGGAAGCTCACCAATCAGCCGGTAATGAATGGAGTCTAGCCTCCCGCCTTTGTACAAGAAAAAGAGAAATCAAAAGAAAAGTAACGTGCCTAACCAAAACAGGAGAGGTGAAAACCTGAAAGGGCACCTCGAGTAAAAACAGCGGGCATGTATCAGACTTGGTGAAAACCTCAAAAGGCACTAAGGGTAAAAAGAGCACAGCTGCCAAGGGGCAAGTAAGAGCAAAAACTCAGGATATGGTGAAAATCCGAAAGGACGCCATGGGCAAAAATGACAAGAAAGCCAGTCATGGTGAAAACCTAAAAAGGCGCTATTGGCAAAAATGGCTAAAATAAATAAATAAATAAAAAGCGCAGGAACAAGAGAAGCCAAGACAACAAGCAAAGTGATGAAGCATAAGGAAAAGATAAGTCACAGATCAGAATTCTGTCAGACTCTACCCAAATCCAAGGAGCATGATTCTAGTATGCGCTACTCTCAAGGAATCGTGATCCCTAGTAAACAACTCAGAATACCGGATTCGACGTGGGCTAAGTTCAATATTCTGATTCCACCATCCAGGCACAAGCGCAAACGCAAGCAAACACTGACAAATTTGGCATAAAAAATTCCTTTAAAACATCTTTTTTACAAGTACATTGTTTTCCTTCCTTTACAAAAACAAAAATAAAAACATACATGCATATACAGGACAAGCAGCCAACAAAGTCGGGGATCCACAAAGTCAAAGTCAAAGCCCCAGATGCCCACATTTCAAAACCCACGAGGCCCACATTTCAGAGCCCCCAGAGGACCACATCTCAAAGCCCACAAGGCCCACAAGTTCAAAGCCCCAGAGGTCCACATCTCAAAGCCCACAAGACCCACAAGTTCAAAGCCCAAGAGGCCCACATTTCGAAGATCACAAGGCCCACAAGTTCAAAGCCCCAGAGGCCTACATTTCAAAACCCACAAGTTCAAAGCCCCAGAGGCCCACATCTCAAAGCCTAGAGGTCCACATTTCAAAGCTCACAAGGCCCACAAGTTCAAAGCCCTAGAGGCCCACATTTCAAAACCCACAAGGCCCACAAGTTCAAAGTCTACAAGGCCCACATGTCAAAAACCCATCAAGCCCATTGTTCAAAGGCCCATGGTTTAAAGCCCAAGTTTTCAAGCCCATTTCCTAGGTCCACATATCCAAAGCAAGGCCCACTCCACAAACACGATTTCAAGGCACATGTTCCCCAATTGCCCCATTAATTCATTAATGGAGGACATCTGGCTATTCAATCCAGATCACTACATAATACAAACCGGATGACAACGCCCTCCTACGAGATCGGACCGATCTTTCAAAAATCCAAAAATATTTCAAACTGTTAGCCCTGCCAACTCGTCAGTGGAGGCAACGCGACTATTTACTTAACTTGTACAATAAAAACTGGAAGATGAAGCCCTCTCGCGAGATCGGACGGACCTTTTAAAAACTTAAAATTATCTCAAATAAAAATCGTTAGCCCCGCAAACTCACCAGTGGAGGCAACGTGACTGTTTACTTAACTAGTGCAAATAAAAACTGAACAATAACGCCCACCCGCGAGATCAAATAGATATTTTTTAAAAATCTAGAAGTATTTTCAAATAAAATCCCCAAGGAGTCTAGTTCCAAAGGGAATAGCTTTCTAAACAAAAATTTAAAAAAAAAAAAAAAACACTCGCGGCGTGCAGTTCACTGAGGAATCTTCCATATTCTCCAGTTGCGGTCAGTGCAAACAGCTAAAAAAGATTCGATCTCTTCTAGTTTCCCCAGAGGATAATCGAATCCGTACATGATACATGTACGATTGGCCCGATCTCTATATCTAGACAGTCGTACGAATGCTAGTAGAAATGAGTGGATCTATCTCTGGAAAGAATAATCAAACTCAAAGTGACAACAATCCATTGTAACCAAAGTATCAAAATCATCAGACTGCATGGTAAAAGATTACCTGTACATACCTAATCTAGGATATTTGAAAATTTTGATCGAGTCCAAGTCGACGTAGTGAGTTCCCTGTAAGGCCGCACCAACGCGCAGGGCAGCTAACCACTTTAACGATCAAATGGAATGAACACTCTTAGGGTGATTACGTAGCAAAGGAACGACAGACCAAACAGTACGGGAATCCTCGTAAAGCTGCACCAACGCGCAAAGGCCCTACTTTTCAGACTTACCCTCCAATGCTATTAACAATCGGACGTGAAAGGGATGTAATTGGTGACCCGTAATGCCGCACCAATGTGCAGGGACAATCACAACATTTTCCTCAACCCTCATGATATGTGCAAGTCACCTCCTTTCCAAACAGTCAATTGACAATGAAACAATGACAGGCAACAGATTCGATTTCTGACCAGAAGGGTGGGGTGTCCACTCGTTTTGGCCTTCGGTTGCTCGCAACCTTGGCCAAAGAGGGGCATGTATAGAAACCCCACCCATGCTAACATCTTAAGAAAGCTAAGATAATCTGGGAACCATGATCATATCCTAAACCAAACCTTGATCAACCAAACCCTAATCCAAACTAAACCCTAACCACAACCTAAACCCTAACCCTAGCCAAGACCCGGATCCAAACCCTAATCAAACCGAAGCCGTCATAAGCAATCATTCAAGCCAAAGCATACCCAAACCTTCACCCACAATCAACCCATTTCTCGGGCCATTTTTAGGTAACAATCAAGCCAATTTTGAGCCATTTTCAAGCCAAATATCTAAAACGGACTTTATTCCTCTCTCAAGACCCAAAAAAGGACCCACCAGCTAAATTTTGGGAGAAATTGTACCCGAGTGGTAGTTTGACTACCACTGGTGGTAGTCAAACTACCTCTTCCTTTCAAAAAATGCGTGGGGAGCCAGTCACACAAATTTTAGATCAAACCTAGCCCGGGCGGTACTCCGATTACCGTCGCTCGCAGGACGCGTGTGTCCTCCAAGCAACAGTTGTCCCTTAGCTCGAAAGTCAACTTTCTTTCAGAATTACCCCTCCAGCCAACCCTATTTACCCTTTTACCAATACCAAGAGCCAATGGGAGTGTGTCACATGGTGTTTCTCTCCCCTCAACCATTCATAGCATGCCACATCAGCTTTCACCCTTCCTAAACCCCACATTTACTAAAAGACCATTGGGGAAGGCTATAAATAGCCCTCTCCTCTTCAAATTTTCACAACACAACTTCTCATTTCCAAAGCTAAGTGAGAGAGAGGGAGAGAGGGAGGAAGAGAGTGAGGGTGAGGAGGAGCTCCCAAGCCTCCAAGTCCAGATTTTTCAGCTATACCCTTAGCCTACTTCATACCCTCCCAACCATCTCAATCCCCAAGTCTAGCCCGGATTGATCAAGGCTCAGTCCATGTCTTAGCCTACTCAATATCAAGTCAAAGATTCATTCATTTTACATACAAGCATTCATCATGACATCTATTCCCTTCTTAACCCCCCTGCTTCTCTAGATCTCTAGTGAATTATGCTCTGTGACTTGCCGTACATCGGATCCTGTCACATCAGAAATTCCTAGCAATCTAGTCCATTTTTCTACACCTTTTGGCATAAACATCATTACATCCGCTTTCTAAACACATTCCCGGACATATGCTATGTAGCTTATCGAAATTTTGGATCTTGCTGCATTAGAAATCCGTGTGTGCCTAGTCCTATCCCGACAATAGCATCCATCCCTTTAGATTTTCTTACCACACCAAGTAGAGACTGTACATTAGTATGGGCAGAGAGAGTGCCAACACCTTCCCTCTTTGTAACCAAGGTCCCTTACTCGGAATCCCGGATCGCAGACCAGGAGTTAATCTAAGGTAGGAGAGTGTTTGCATTTCTCCAACCTTATATATTCCGCGGGTTCTAGCCGAATGCGAGATTCTGAGATTAATTGGCTAGTGGCGACTCCAACATCCACAAATCAACCTAATCACCCCCACCATCAAAACAAAACATATAAATAGTGTGGGCACCAATTTCCAGTGTCTACAGCTGGCTTATTATGCAAACTTCAATTGAATGAACTCGAAGAAATCCGGAATGACACTTATGAGAACTCGAGAATTTACAAGGATAGGATGAAGGTATTCCATGATAGGAACATCCTTCGAAAATCATTCATAACCAGTCAAAAAGTCCTTTTGTACAATTCTCGATTACATCTTTTTCCGAGTAAACTTCGATCTCGTTGGACCAGTCCCTTCATTGTTACTAATGTCTATCCTCATGGAGTAGTTGAGATATAGAATTCGACGAATGGCAATGTTTTCAAACTGAATGGACATCGTCTCAAGCTATTTGTTAAGAAGTTTGATTCAGAAGACATGTCCATGTGTAACAACCCTCTATCTTTATCGTAAATTTCAACTTGAGAGTGGGATCAACCACCCCGCTTTCCGACACTAGGAAATAACATAAACCCGGTAGAGAGATTTTAGTGATAAGAAAGAATCTACCTCCCTCTAAACACACCTCGGGATTACTAACTTTCACACCGAATATAGAAACTAACGGCCCTATGGAAATAATCAACGCTCATCAGGGATAAATCCACATGTAAGACCTCTTACAAGAGTAAGGATGGATTGACCTTCAGTCTAGAGCAGTTAACAAACCTAGTAAGAAGAACGGACGGCTCAGATTACACTTACGAGTGATCAGGACCCATAATGATCCACGATTACGGTCAATAAACGCTTAAAATGATAAACACCTAACCCTTAGGACTTACAAACCTTTAATCTGTAACCATTGTGGACCTTCCAAGACAAATGGACGGTGTGGATTGGCTCAAATCGTCACGTGGACCCCACATTCAATCTATGCGTGTGCACAGATAATGTACACATGCCGTGCGCAACACCGAAGCATCGGGTCAAACGACTGTTGACCTGATTAAAGCCAAAAAGCTTTTGAATTTGCAGCATTCTCCCGCCCCTCGCCTGTTCAAACCTGACTTTCCGTTTGACGGTGTAAATGGCCATCCTTCCGAATACAGAAGACAGATCCAGACCGTCCATCTGATTTGTGGGGTCCCACCGACCCTGACCATGCTGAAACCAACGATTGAAAGTCACCTACGCTAGCTCGATTAACGACCGATCAGGCAATGCTTGAGGAGGGGCGCTGACGGGGAGAGTAGATCCACGTGCGCTGCTTCTCTAGAAGATCTGACCGTTGGAAGCCGTCGGATGGAAGCCACGTACGCAGAAGAATCCCAATCAGCCCTACTATTACCAAAAATACTCACCTACCCGTCGAAAGGGGGAAAATCCCTTCCACTTATAGTAACGACGCATCTCTTGCGTTCGTTGGTGCCTAGAAGCTTCTCCCAAGATAATCCAGAGCGTCGAGATTAGGGCTCAATGAAAATACTCTAGCAAACGTGATGAGAACGAGAAATTGCAGCGGCAGTGTTTTTTTTCGCTTATTGAGTAACTGTTTAATCAACGACCCTCCTTACGCCATGAAATGGACCCCACATTTCTTTAAGACCATATCAGGACTGTCCAAACGACCCTGATCCATGGATAAACCACCCGATAAAAAATTGCCATTATCATCTTCCATCTTCCTTAAACCGATTGAGAAACCCACTTTCCGTTGATGTGGCCCATTCGCTCATCCAAGTCGTTCATCGGATGGCCCACCCCACTTAAAGTCTATCAAGGTGAATTAAACAGGCCACGCACATGATCGAATGCATACTGATGCTTGGACTGCAGGCCAACCGCGGCTAACTTAAATCCTCTCCACGCTAACCTTCGTGTTTAGCTCTGGAAACGTCCAGAAACAGTAAGGCTATAAAGAGCCAGATGTTAGGGCATTTTTCAAAAGAAAGAAAAGAAATAGAAAAGGAAAGAGAGAGAGAGAGAGAGAGAGAGAGAGAGTTTTGGGTTGCCCGCTGGGTGAGTTGCAGGTGGTGTTGCAACTTGACTCAGTTGGGTCGTTTGTTTACTGAGTAGGAAATAGAAAGAGAGGCAGAGCAGAGAGAGAGAAGTGAGATTGAGAGAGAAGGAGATGGAATAGAGAGGAAGAAGAGGTGATAGAAAGAGAGGAAGCAGAGGAGCCGGCGAGAGGATGTAGTTGCTGGAACCAGTTTGCAGATGTTGTTTCAGCTCGTCCCGAGTCAACCGAGTTCACACTCCAACCACTGTCTAGCTACTTCATCTGCTGGTGAAGCCTATTGTAACACCCTGGTTCTCGAAACCCGAGGATAGTCGCTCCACATTGAGAACCCGATATTACGTTATTAGGTGGACTAACATACACCTAAATAGCGGCAAATTTCATAACATGGAGTAAGGCAACATTGCATAAACTAAGGATATCAAGAGTAACAACAAGGGGACTTCAATACATGTAAATAGGAGCAAAATGAAATCCCAGAACAGGGGAAATATTTTTACAACTCAAATAAAACGCATAGTCTGAAATATGAAAGCAAGTAAATCTTAAAGTATCAATTGAGCTCCAACGGCTCAACAACATTCACATAGAGTTCTCCCTCACCAAACTCCACCTCAGCCATCCCTGGAATCCTATCAGTCATATTGAGAGTAATATGAATTTAAATGTAAATGGATGGATGTATGAATGTATGGCAAAGTCATAGATCTGGGGATGCACATCCAGCTATTAAAATAAAAGACCGCCCGTGGTAGATTAACTACCTGGAAAAGGCCATGTAGGTGAGTGCGCCCAAGGATGTCTGACCTCCTAGAAAAATACTCAGGATACGCCCGAGGAGGTCCTAAAAACCCGGAAAAACCTCATGTAAAGAAAGCGGCCCATAGTGGTACGAATGCACATAATCCGAGGGTTTAACTAAAGTAATGAAACTCTTAGTAACTTAACAGAACGTGACTTATATCGAGCACCCGGTAAAGCTCAAATGTCATGTGTGGATGTTATGCACCATGATACTCATGCACATTCCATGGGATTAACAAGATTACTTTTATAAGCATAATCAAGGCTTGTAGTCTTTTAATAGGACATCTAGCATTCAAATATGAGTTCAATATAAATTCATTTACTTTCCCAAGGTCCAAAGGAGGGCCCAAGTTTGACATTTCAAATATATTAGGATAGTAATATGATTTCTACACATCTTAAGAAAAGAGATATTCATTGTACGTCTCATGAGATGGAAGGAATATGGGCATCATGATTATTTTCTCCACTAATAAAACCATGTACAAATTGAGAAGTTGCTAGGATAGCATAATGAATGCAATTCTAAATCCTAGTTACGTGATTAGTAATCGTAAGGCTTAAGTGATAGAAGTTCATGAGATACTCATGTTCACCACATCCAAATGAGAAACTAAAGAACACAGTCATTATTTGTAATATTCTAGTACTTCATTAAATTCGATTTAGAACTAATTTAGCATATACAAGGAGCTAATACAACAAACTTGGCATGGAAACAAGATCTATTGCCTGTTAATGTAACTAGTAGGAATATGCATGTACATGACCAATTCTAAATGTACATAATGACTTTAATTCGCTTCTTATAAGATATGCTAGAGTAATACAATTTAAGGCATTCCTACATGATTAACAATGTCGATTTAAGATTAGAGGACCCACAATCGATGTCTTCACAATTTCAATGGCTTTATACACTTAAGCTTAAACTATATTGGAATCCAATGAAAGGAGGAAGCCATGTGGGATATCCTTCACCTTGGGTAGATATTCCCCTTGCTGAGTATGCTTATGAATTTTACGTATCTAGGTTTGATTTTAAGTCGTTCTCTAAGATAGACTACAATAGGATAGGTACCTCCTGGTTACTCAGCTCATGAGTTTAGCAATACCTCCACAGATGTGCTTAGACAACTCTATGCACCAGTCTGACAGCAAGATAAATCTGACTCAGTTGAGTACTATCCGAGTCGATCGCTAACGAGTTGAAAAACTTATTTGAAAAGAAATGGGTCTGTCGTTGATACCTGAGCTGGTGGTAAAGGAAGTTGGAGTGTGACTCACGACGAGTCTGACTGAACTGAGTTCGCGAATGGGACTCGGTTTGAGGACTTCACTCATCCAAAGTTTTTAAAAACTCAGGTTGAGTTAGTCGGATCGGGGTGATTCGAGTCGATATGACATGGTCCGATCACCAACCCTATTCTGCTTCTCTTCCTCCTGTCTTTTACCCCCTTTTCCTTCTCTTACAATGACCGATAGCTCCGCTTAAGATCGAACCGATTCGAGCTAGTGCGATAGCACCCAACTCGGAAAGCTTGGCAACCCAACACGAGGTCCTCACTGCTCTCTCTCACCATTTCTCTTTGCCTCTCTGTCTCTCTTCTTCTACTTTCTTTCCTCGCAGTTCGAAATAACCAGGTGGAGCCCTGCACTCTACCTGCGCTCGACTGCGACTCGAACCGAGTCAACTCGACAGGGTGCAGCGGCTAGTGCGGCGCCCAAAACTCTTTCTCTCACACTCTCTCTTTCTTTTTCTATCTTTTCTTTCATTTCCCTCTAGAGACACCCTAAAATCTGAGGATTTATAGTCGCATCTATTTCTGGGTCCTTCTACAGCTAATCCCAAGGATTAGTGCGGAGACAACCTATATTAGCCGAGAATGGCTTACCGCATGGGCCTCCCCATGCATCAGATCTAGTGTAAGGGCTTCTGATCTAGACTCTGTTAGGTATTTGAGGGGGTGAGTCACAAGATGGACGTCTCAGATCGGTGTTACGATTGAGGTTACAAAAAATGGGTCCCCAGTCGTTTTAAGGAAGATGGATGGACGAAAATGGTATTTTTAAACCTGGTGGTTAATCCATAGATCAGGGCCGTTTGGACGGTCCTGATATGTCCTAATAGTGTTGTGGGGTCCACTTCACGGCGCAAGGAGAGTCATTGATCGAGACGACTCGCTGTAACCGAAAACTGAGGTGTCGCTGCCATATCTCGTCCAAAATCTCACCTTGCTACGAGATCTTCGCACCACCCTAAGTCCTACGGCCAAGATCTTTCGATCGAAGCTTCTAGTAGAGGGAGGAATGGCTTGGATGATCGGCTTCCTAAAACGGCAAGGTTCTCTCCGCCTTTCGTCGGGTAGGAGGCTATTTTTGGAAACAGTAGGGGTGACGCAGCCTTTCTCTGCGTACGTGGCCTCCGTCCGACGCTCTCCAACGGCTAGATTTGCCAGCGCATCCGAAAGACGTGGATTTTATCCACTGCTAGTAGCAATGTGGTGTAAAGGCGTGATTGTTGCTGACTTGCTGTCATCGGCGCACTCAGAAACTGCATCATCGACCGTAATCATGGTTAGTGGGACCTGACGCACCGAATGAATGGCCTGGATCATCGATCAGATGCCTGATGGTGGGCCGTTTTACATCAATGGACAGTCCATTCGTTCGAATTCTCCAGCGGTGGGAAAATCCACCTCATTTTGAGTTTTTCATCGGGTCAAACTCTATTTGACCCGATATCTAATACCGTGATCGTCGGGTGTACACAGTTCTGTGTACATGCGTTACTAAAAATGGGGCCTACGTGATGTATTCAATAAATCCATTCCAGCCATTTATCTTTAATAGGCTTTTTAGACTATCCCACCGAAAATGAGTTGGATCCAACGTCCAGGTGGGCCATTTCTAAAATTTAGCTCGAATCGTAGATTCCTACTGGTCTAACAGTTATATCATTTCGAAATTGAACATTTATAGTTACAAAGGGTCCAAGGGCCCACCTAACCAAAAATCAACTGTTGGATTAGGGATATAATGACTCAATACATATTTATAATATTAATTACCATTATTATGACATGTTAATAACTGTATTATCATTATTATTATTATTATTATTATTATTATTATTATTATTATTATTATTATTATTATTATTAGTAGTAGTAGTAGTAGTAGTAGTAGTAGTAGTAGTATTAGTATTCACAATTTCTTCTACCTTTCTCTAATTGTTTATGTGGGTCACACCCAGATCTGTGTCATTTGTTCATTCACTCGACCCATATAGGGCCTTAATTAAGAAGATTTTGTTAATTTAATTGTAAGGGGGTCATACTACAAGGGTAACTATAGTATGAAATTAGTGATTTTAAACTGTGATGTTAAGCGATCCAATAGTTAGATGGCTTGGTTTATTCCACTTATCAAGAAGATAGAGATCCTAGATGATGTGCTAGTCTTACTTGAAATTCCATGAAGGGATGGTCCAATCTATGGATGACGATTGATGGTTGGATCATCATATTGATGTACTCTTAGGTTGAAAGGTCAAGGGCTAGCTCGAAGTACCTTGAAAGTATGTTGTGGTTGCCATAGTCTGAATCTAATGATCAAGATGGATAGATTGAGGATAGCTGAATGGAGGTGTGTGGTCTAAATTACATGTGTTCTCACACATGTATAAAGTTATTTAGATCTCTATAGTAACACCGAGTATAGAAAATATAGGATGTTACAAACTACCCCCCTTAAAGAAAATCTCATCCTCGAGATTCGGTATTGCTCACCCTACATAACATTATTAAAAGTAAGAATCTCATCCCAATTGTGTTCCCTATCTATAATCTCTCTAAATGCGGACTCACAATGTGCACTCTTGTCAAGACACATCTGAATCTACTACAACTCTTAAGTCTCCAGGACAACCAAGTGTCTAATGTATATGATTTCAAAAATAAAAATGAAATAAAATTGGAACCATTCTTTTTTTTTTTTTTTACAACTAATACTATTATATCTTCCTTTTCATTTCCTAATCGATAGTTTCCCCATTATCAAATGGTACAATATGATTTTCTGCCTATAAGGTCCATGAATAGATGGTTGTGGTAAGTTTGAGCCTGATACATTGATCATCTGCCTACGCAGAACAGAAGACTTACTGTATCATTTCCTAATCCTGATAAATCTCGACCTTCTGCTTGATCAGGGCATTGAGATCAATAGAATTTACAAGGATATGGAGTTTGGATCAAACAGCGCAACTCCGCTCAAATATGGTTTCATCAATCCGTGATTCCGATGATTCTAGACTCCTGGGAAATATCATGAAATTTTCTATTTCTACAATAAGTATACACGAAATCTACGTGAAATAGACCTATATGACCTTCGCTCTTTCATCGTGCATTCAAATTACATAACGCCTTACTTGAGAACTTCAGGACTGGAATTTCTACATGAAATTTGAGTTTAAAAATTTTGTTAGATTTATCTAGCTTTTCAAATTTTGTTCCCCATATGCCCAATCTATGCTGAAAATTTGTCCAACATTTTATAACGCTACCTCTAACGACTTTAAGTGCTAGAATTGGTAAGAAATATTGTCTCTTACTAGAGATATGTATTAGGAAAATCAAATTGTACTTCCTAGTACGTTTCCCCAAGTCAAGGGAATGCTTAACTTCTAATGCATGATGTAATGGTAAAGACTTTCTGAAAAGGCCAAGCTATATGTCCTAGAGGGGGGGTGAATAGGACTATGCCAAATTAAAATAAAAATCAGCGAAAATAAAATAAACCAATAGCCTTACAACATGAATCAATTCACAAAGCTAAATTTAAATCACCTTGATAAATAGATATCGAGAGATTGATGCAAATTCAGTTCTAAGGACAACCTTACACCATAATCAACAAGGGCTTATGGTAGGACAACCTTATTTCTAGAACCTCTTTTGGATCAAGGACTCAATATTAATATAAGTACATGAAATAGCAAGGAATTGAATTTAAATGCAGAAGTAATCTAAATTATTACAACAATCCCCACACTTGCTTGAAATGTAAATAATTACAACATTCACATCCACTTGTACATTCCACAAGATCGAATGATAAAAGATATGAAAATTAAGCAAGCATTCAAACCACAAGTCAAAGAGTTATAGTGGTTCGCTTGTGTGTACACCAACTGTTTTCCAACAGCCACACAAAAAGCTACTCCACTCCTAATATCCTCACACAGGGGATATTAGCGTTCACTAACAAATAGGTTTTCACAGGTTCACCAAAAACCTTTACAATTGTGTCTTTTTCTCTTGGGCTTACACAATCCAAAAACCCCTCTTTTCTGAGTTTTCTGGTTTTCCTCAGACAACCAATACAATGAGATTTTTCTGGCTTAACCTCAAACAAAACCAAAAGTAAATGAATTTTACAGAATTGTAAAATACCTGGATTTCTCCTTTTTCGTAGCAGCCCGGTAGAACCAATCGGAGTAGATGATTTGAATGTCAAAGTTCAATTTCCAATACTCACATTCATAAGGTTCTAAGTTCTAATTGATTTTAGATTTAACTCGTTGGGCGTAGCTAAATTTGATTTTGATTCCAAGAAGAAGGAATAAGATAATTCCTCTTTTCAAATAAGATTGGAATATAGAAACAAAATCAAATTAAATAAGCTAGCAAAAAGGAATATTAAATAAGCACAATCTAGCTTAAAATAAACACAAACTTATCTCAGAGTGATTACTTGAAAATTTCTTGAATTGAATAGCGTTGAAGTTATGAAAACTCTGAATTTCGTGTTCAATTTATAGAAGCAGAAATCGCTCCTACGACTGGTCTTAGAAACCTACGACTGGTTGTAGCTCTAACAGATTTTTGAAAAAATAAGCGTGATCTTTAAAAGTCGTTCTACGACTGGTCGTGAGTACCCTACGACTGGTCGTGGGTCACCTACGACTGGTTGTAGATTCCTAGGACTGGTCGTAGGACCAGTGATTTTTTTACTGGACTTTAAGTCGTAGCTCCACGACTAGTCGTGGACGAGTCGAAGCCACACCTACGACCGGTCGAAGGACCTCCAGGACTGGTCGTGGGCGTACCAAAAATTCTGAAAAATCTTCAACTACTTAGGACTGGTCGTGGAATTTCTTGGACTAGTCGAACCAATGCTAGGACTGGTCGAACAAGAGCTAGGACTGGTCGTAGAATAGACCAACCTTATGTAATTTAAATATTTGATTAATGTATCCAAAGTGACCTACTTAAAGGGTCAACCTAAGGTCATTCAAACCTGAACCATGTCGTATGAACATTGAACTTCAACCATTCAACGAATGTAGATAATTGAATTATATCAGGCTTGAGATCTTGAACCATATCATGCTTGAGATCTTGAACCATATCATGCTTGAGATCTTCATCAACATAGAACTACTTCATGCGTTGTTTCTTTAGATTTGAACTTCAACATTGTAGCTTCTTGAGGCTTCAACATGTAGGCTTCATCATGTAGCTTTTTGAGGCTTCAACATGTAGCTTTTTGAGGCTTCAACATGTAGCTTTTTGAGATTTCAACATGTAGCTTTTTTTTTTAGGCTTCAACATGTAGCTTTTTGAGGTGTCTTGAATTCCAATAAATGATCATACAAATACAGAACACCGATAGATGTTTTGGCACACAAAATTTGACAACCAAAGGAGCATGAGATCATAACACTTACAATCTCCCCCTTTGTCAAATTTGTGACAAAACACCCAAATAATAATACTTCAATTTGAAACGAAGTACTCACTACATATTCACAACAAGTTCAACAATAGAGAAACATGCACAAATATATATGATAAGAAATAACTAGCATCATTCTCATAACTACCCCTGAGAAGCTTAACTCCCCCTGAGTAATAGGTACCCCTGAGTAATAGATAATAGGAGCACAACTCCCAAACCTTCTCCCCCTTTTTGGCACAAAATGACAAAGGAAGAAGGGCAGCAATAATAATGAATATAGCAGTTAGTATATAGATTCAAGAGAGCTTTAGTGCATAATTCAAAAAGTCAGTGAGTATGTAAAGTTAAAAACAATATTATACAGACTTAGAAAAACATTCAGTCAGAACCAAGGATGGAGCAGGATTAGAAGGATCAATTTTGTGTAAACCCTTAGCAATCCGCCTCATATATTTGCGAAGATAAGAGAAATGCGTGTCTTGTGAAACACGAATTTGAGCCACTTGCTCTTGAAGGGAATTCAATCTCTCATCAAAATCAGAGGGCTGAAAATCAGGATCATCAGCCGAGTCTGACTCAAGTTCTTCAAATAAATCATCCATATTCACGTCTTCAATAGGATCACCAGCTTGTCCTGCATCTCCTGCTTCAGCACCACCGCCACCAGCATCCACTTGGCCATCAGCCAATTCTAAAGTCATCTTGTTAATATTGGAATTATTGAAAGGGAGATGATGGATGGGTTTTTCTCTAGTAGGCATAGCAACGAGCATATGATTTGCCAACATAGTCAACAAATAACCAAAGGGTATATCACTATGTCCAGGATGTTGACGAGACAGAATAATGGAATGACAAATTAAGGAAGGTAAACATATTTTTGCACCAGAGATGACAGAATGCAAAACACGAACCATAAAAGCAGTGAGTTCGGTTTTATTGCCAGCACGAGGATAAAGATTAGAGATGAAAATCCTATGTAGTACTCTGTGTCTGGGTAACAAAAATCTTGAGGGAAGTGCATGACCTTTATGAGTCCAATGAACATCCAAATTACATAAATCTCTAGTAAGCATTCTACGTTCAGATTCAGAGAGACTGTCATGTAAAATACCAATTGGAATGCTCTCATCATTGACAGGTATTTCCATAATATCAGCAATCAAATGTCGATCCACTACAAACAATCCTTCTTGAGTATCAACTTTAAAAATTAAATTCTCAAGAGAGAAATCACAGATACATGCAAACATGGATTGGGCAATGGACTGGTATGCAGGTCCACCCCAATGCAAGATGTTATCCCATCCCACAGATTCCAACAGAGTAGGATACCATATGAAGCAATGTGATTAACATTCACAGGACGCTCAACAATAATATTTCGCATACGCAAATCCCGAACATTTGGAGGATCATTTTCGGGAGACCGAAGATGACGTTGTACAATAGAAGTTGATCTAGAAGAAGAGGGACCTCTAGTAGTTTTCTTTTTACCTCTAGCATCCATTTTTAATGGAGGATTTCAATGAAACAACAAGATGCAAGATAGAAGAGATGAGGTTTTAATAGATCAGATTTTTTAAAATAAAACCCCAATCTTGCAATGAACGACCCAATAGATTCAACAAGAGAGTGATTTGAAACACTAATATCAAGAATCTATAATAAAAATGCAAAGGAACCACTAACCTTGAAGAACTAGGAAGGTGGGTTCGACCGGTCGTAGCTAGAGCCGTTGGTGGGAAAAAAAAATGAGGAAGAAGAGTCAAAATCCCCAAATTAAAGTGAAATGCCGAGTTTTACGACCGGTCGTGTACGTGTTCGACCGGCCGGTCGTGTACACTCACGACTGGTCGAGTACGACTCAAAATTTGTAATTTTTTTTTTAAAATAATTTCAAATTTAAGCAAATAAATCATCAAACTTATGTACATTATGATACACTAAATCATGCAAATTCAATTTAAATTGCACATACCGAGATCAAACTTTAATTTATTAAACCTGCTTTTGTCGAGCGGTTTAGTGAAAATGTCAGCAAGTTGAGTCTCGGTTGGAATGTAATCCAAACATATTACCTTTTCTTCCACTAATTCACGAATGTAATGAAATCTAATATCAATATGCTTAGTACGTGAATGCTGAACTGGATTTTTAGAGATATTTATTGCACTGGAATTATCGCAAAATAAAATCATAGAATCCTGAGTAATTCCATAATCGCTCAACATTCGTTTCATCCAAACAAGTTGAGTACATGCATTTCCAGCAGCAATGTATTCAGCCTCAGCTGTTGATAGCGATATAGAACTTTGCTTCTTACTAAACCAAGAAACAAGACAATTTCCAATGTAGAAACAACCACCACTGGTTGATTTCCTATCATCAATGTTTCCAGCCCAGTCAGCATCTGCATACCCGGCTAATTGAACATTAGTTTCATGTGGATACCAGAGACCTAGTTTAGTAGAACTTGCGACATATCGCATAATCCGCTTAACAGCAGTTAAGTGAGATTCTTTAGGATTTGATTGATAACGAGCACAAATACCAACACTCAAGGCTATATCTGGTCTACTAGCAGTCAGATAAAGTAAACTACCAATCAAACTACGATACAATTTAGGATCCACATCATTACCTGCAGAGTCTTTTGAGAGTCTCAAAGTTGTACTCATAGGAGTATCAAAATTTTTACCTTTCTCAAATCCAAATTTCTTGATTAAGCCCTGAGCATATTTGGTTTGAGAGATAAAAATTCCATCAGGTTGTTGTTTTACTTGCAACCCTAGGAAATAGTTTAATTCACCAACCATGCTCATTTCGAATTTAGACTTCATCAAATCTGCAAACTCAACAGTCATATTAGTACAGGTTGATCCATAAATAATATCGTCAACATATATTTGAACCATTAGAATATCATCGTTATACTTCTTAACAAAGAGTGTCTTATCAACACATCCCATCTGAAAATTATGACTTAGTAAAAACTTAGTCAGTTTTTCGTACCATGCTCTGGGAGCTTGTTTCAGACCATAGAGAGCCTTCTTAAGACGATACACATGATCAGTAAATTTAGGATCTTCAAACCCTGTTGGTTGTTCAACATATACCTCTTCATGTAAATCACCATTCAGAAAGGCACTCTTTACATCCATTTGATAAATTTTAATCTTTCTAAAACATGCAATGGAGATAAAAAGTCTGATTGATTCAAGACGAGCTACAGGGGCAAATGTCTCATTATAATCAATACCTTCAATTTGCGTATATCCCTGTACAACTAGTCTTGCTTTATTTCGAATAATATTTCCAAGTTCATCAGATTTGTTTTTGAAAATCCATTTTGTTCCAATAATATGTTTATCTTTAGGTCTAGGAACAAGGTACCAAACATCATTTCTGACAAACTGATTAAGTTCTTCTTGCATCGCAAGAATCCAGTTTTCATCCGAAAGTGCTTCTTTTACGTTAACCGGTTCAATCTGGGATGTAAAGCATACGTAATTACATATGTCCTCTAATTGTCTACGAGTGCGCACACCAGTGAGAGGGTTTCCAAGTATTTGAGAAGTTGGATGATCTTTAACAGTCCTAAATTCAGAATTAGGTTCACTTGGTGAAGTTTCTTGTTTTTCAAGTATAAGCACTTCATCATTATCTGAACTAGGAACAGGTGTATTCAAAAGATCGTCAATCACAACATTTATTGACTCTTGAATCACACCGGTCCTGTTGTTCAGAACACGATATGCACGACTGTTTAAAGAATACCCTAAAAAGATCCCTTCATCACTTTTAGTGTCGAATTTTCCCAAATTTTCACGGTCACGCAAAATATAACACTTACTGCCAAAAACTCGAAAATATTTGACAGAAGGCTTTTTCTCAAACCACATTTCATAAGCCGTTTTATTATTAGATTTACAGATATACACACGGTTAATAATGTAGCAGGCTGTATTCACTGCTTCAGCCCATAGATTTCTAGGGAGCTTCATGCTATTTAACATAACATTTCCCATTTCTTGAAGCACTCTATTCTTCCTCTCGACAATTCCATTTTGTTGAGGAGTTTTAGGTGCAGAAAATTCATGCGATATTCCCTGATCGCTACAGAATTTTTCAAAACGCTATTTTCGAATTCGGATCCATGATCACTACGGATCTTGTTGACTTGAGAACTCTTTTCAGTTTGAATCCGTTTTATAATCTTTTTCACTTCATCAAGGGTTTCTGATTTGTCTCTCAAGAATGAAACCCAAGTGAATCTTGTATAATCATCTACAATAACTAAGATGTATTTTTTGCCACCTCGACTTTCCGTTCTTGTTGGTCCTATAAGATCCATGTGGAGAAGCTCGAGTGGTCTTGTGGTGGTATTGGAGTTCACCTTTTTGTGAGAGCTCCTAGTTTGTTTACCATACTGGCATTCACCACAAATCTTGTCTACTTTTTGCATCTTAGGTAGACCTCTAATTAGTTCACCTTTGCTCAATCTGTATAAATTTCGATAGTGTACATGTCCAGGCGTTTATGCCATAATTCTGTCTCATCGGTATGGACCATGTAACACGTTTGTTTAGATGAGCTACTATCGCTTACTATATAGCAGTTTTCAGAAGTTCTGCGACCAGTTAATATTACAGAACCCTTTTCATTTATTATTTCACAACCTTGATTAGAAAATTTAACATTATGGTTGTTATCGCATATTTGAGATATGCTCAACAGGTTGTGTTTTAAACCCTCAACATATAAAACATTTTTAAATAAGGGAAGGTTATAGAGTTGGACCGTACCTTTGCCAATTATCTTGCAGTTGCTACCATCACCAAATGTGACTGACCCATCAGTCATATCTTTAAGATCGGTGAATAGTGCTTTGTCGCCTGTCATATGTCTGGAGCATCCACTGTCTAGGTACCATTTCGAATGGCTTGTAGCTTTGAAAGCAGTGTGAGCAACCAAACAGACAGCTTTAGGAACCCATTTCAGTACAGTTTTAGGTTTAGGAGAATAATTGGTCTTCTTATGTTTATAGTTGTAGGAGTGACCTACAGAATTAGATTTTAATAGCTCCTTCAGTAAATCAATAATTTTTTCAGCTAGTGGGTTTCGAATCTGATTTTTAAAATAGCTGCTTTTGGGTTTAGGAAAAGTTTTTGTATTTTTAGAAAAAAACTTGACTATTATCTTTTCCTTTTGAGTTAGAAGTCTCTCCTTTCACAAAATTGGAAGGAGTATTCTTCTGTTTAGGAGATGTATTTTTATCATAACCCAACCCGGATCGATCGCCACATTTTCTTGATCCGGATAACAATTTTTCTAATTTTGGATCACCTTGAGCATATCTCCATGTGTCCTTCAAACTCAAAAGAGAAGATACTTCATTTTTAAGTTTCTCATTTTCAGATTTCAAATTTTCAATTAGGGAGGTTTTGAATTCTAGATCACACTTAGACTTTTCAAAACTATCTGAAATTTGAGATTTTTCTAAAATAAGAGTTTCAAAACATTCTTTAAGTTTATAAAACTTTTCTTTTTGAAGTTTAAGTTTGACAGCAATTTTACAACTTTCCTTATATAAGGCATTGTAAGCATCTTGAAGATCTTCATCATATTCATGATCACTATCCAATTTTCTTCACTTGTTGAATCATCGTGATCGGAAAAAGTAAACTTGGCTAGAGTCATAAGGGCCTTAAGTTCACTGCCCGACTCAGTTTCTGAATTTTCTGACTCAGAAGAAGCTTCAGAATCAGACGATTCATCCCAAGTAGCCAACATACCCTTCCTTTTGAATCTGTCCTTTTTAGGACATTTGTTTGCTAAATGCCCATATTCTTGACAGTTGTAGCATTGACTATCTTTCAATGATTTCCAAGTTTTAGACTTAGGTTTGGAACGTTTCTTTTCATTTGCCTTTTGAAAATCACTCTTTTCTTACTTTTGAAAATCTTATAAAACTTTTTCGCCAAAAGGGCCATATCATCTTCAGACTTTTCTGAATCTGAATTTTCTTGAGTAAAATTTTTTGATGACTTCAAAGCGATAGATTTGCCTTTAGGAGCTTTAAAACTTAATTCATAGGTTTGTAAAGAACCAACTAATTCTTCTACCTTCATATTGTCCGTATCACGAAGTTCCTGGATTGCGGTTACCTTAGAATTGAACCGTTCAGGAAGAGAGCGTAGTATTTTTGCACACACTTTACTTTCAGGGATCTTATCGCCAAGACCCCACATTGAGTTCACAATGTCATTCAATCTAGTGTAAAAGTCCATAAACATTTCATTTTCCTCCATATGAATTTCTTCAAATTTAGTTGTGAGGAGTTGGACTTTAGATTTCTTGACAATTGATGTACCTTCGTGTGTCATTTCTAGAATATCCCAGGCTTGCTTTGCAGTATCACAGGATATGATTCTTTTGAACTCATCCGGTGATAGTGCGCAAGTGATAGCATTTAGTGCTTTAGCATTAGCACTACTCTCATTTTTCTGAAGTGTGGTCCATTGGTAATACGGTGTAATTTTCATAGATTTTGAACCATCAACACCAGTTACTTCCGTGATAGGAGGTTTCCATTCAGTTACTGTGGCTTGCCACACACTTTCATCCATTGATTTTAGGAAGATCCTCATTCTGGCTTTCCAATAGGCATAGTTGGAGCCATCAAAGGGAGGAGGTCTAGTAACTGAAAGGCTATCAAAATTTGACATCTTTTTATATAGCTTAGATCGTTAGCTCAGGAAATAAATCCAAATAAAAAGCAACATATGAGCTATTAGGCTCTGATACCACTTGAAAAGGCCAAGCTATAGTTCCAGAGGGGGGGGGGGGGGTGAATAGGACTATGCCAAATTAAAATAAAAATCAGCGGAAATAAAATAAACCAATAGCCTTACAACATGAATCAATTCACAAAGCTAAATTTAAATCACCTTGATAAATAGATATCGAGAGATTGATGCAAATTCAGTTCTAAGGACAACCTTACACCATAATCAACAAGGGCTTATGGTAGGACAACCTTATTTCTAGAACCTCTTTTGGATCAAGGACTCAATATTAATATAAGTACATGAAATAGCAAGGAATTGAATTTAAATGCAGAAGTAAGATCTAAATTATTACAACAATCCCCACACTTGCTTGAAATGTAAATAATTACAACATTCACATCCACTTGTACATTCCACAAGATCGAATGATAAAAGATATGAAAATTAAGCAAGCATTCAAACCACAAGTCAAAGAGTTATAGTGGTTCGCTTGTGTGTACACCAACTGTTTTCCAACAGCCACACAAAAAGCTACTCCACTCCTAATATCCTCACACAGGGGATATTAGCGTTCACTAACAAATAGGTTTTCACAGGTTCACCAAAAACCTTTACAATTGTGTCTTTTTCTCTTGGGCTTACACAATCCAAAAACCCCTCTTTTCTGAGTTTTCTGGTTTTCCTCAGACAACCAATACAATGAGATTTTTCTGGCTTAACCTCAAACAAAACAAAAGTAAATGAATTTTACAGAATTGTAAAATACCTGGATTTCTCCTTTTTCGTAGCAGCCGGTAGAACCAATCGGAGTAGATGATTTGAATGTCAAAGTTCAATTTCCAATACTCACATTCATAAGGTTCTAAGTTCTAATTGATTTTAGATTTAACTCGTTGGGCGTAGCTAAATTTGATTTTGATTCCAAGAAGAAGGAATAAGATAATTCCTCTTTTCAAATAAGATTGGAATATAGAAACAAAATCAAATTAAATAAGCTAGCAAAAAGGAATATTAAATAAGCACAATCTAGCTTAAAATAAACACAAACTTATCTCAGAGTGATCACTTGAAAATTTCTTGAATTGAATAGCGTTGAAGTTATGAAAACTCTGAATTTTGTGTTCAATTTATAGAAGCAGAAATCGCTCCTACGACTGGTCTTAGAAACCTACGACTGGTCGTAGCTCTAACAGATTTTTGAAAAAATAAACGCGATCTTTAAAAGCCGTTCTACGACTGGTCGTGAGTACCCTACGACTGGTCGTGGGTCACCTACGACTGGTCGTAGATTCCTACCACTGGTCGTAGGACCAGTGATTTTGTTGCTGGACTTTAAGTCGTAGCTCCACGACTGGTCGTGGACGAGTCGAAGCCACACCTACGACCGGTCGAAGGACCTCCAGGACTGGTCGTGGGCGTACCAAAAATTCCGAAAAATCTTCAACTACTTAGGACTGGTCGTGGAATTTCTTGGACTAGTCGAACCAATGCTAGGACTGGTCGAACAAGAGCTAGGACTGGTCGTAGAATAGACCAACCTTATGTAATTTAAATATTTGATTAATGTATCCAAAGTGACCTACTTAAAGGGTCAACCTAAGGTCATTCAAACCTGAACCATGTCGTATGAACATTGAACTTCAACCATTCAACGAATGTAGATAATTTGAATTATATCAGGCTTGAGATCTTGAACCATATCATGCTTGAGATCTTGAACCATATCATGCTTGAGATCTTCATCAACATAGAACTACTTCATGCGTTGTTTCTTTAGATTTGAACTTCAACATTGTAGCTTCTTGAGGCTTCAACATGTAGGCTTCATCATGTAGCTTTTTGAGGCTTCAACATGTAGCTTTTTGAGGCTTCAACATGTAGCTTTTTGAGATTTCAACATGTAGCTTTTTTTTGAGGCTTCAACATGTAGCTTTTTGAGGTGTCTTGAATTCCAATAAATGATCATACAAATACAGAACACCGATAGATGTTTTGGCACACAAAATTTGACAACCAAAGGAGCATGAGATCATAACACTTACACTTTCCTACGATTATGAAGTTTGTTTCACTCTCTGAGAGTTGTGAATATGTTATTTCAACGAAGGAAAATCATGAGAACCGTTTAAATCTTAGATTTCTACAAATGTTCATAGGAGGTCTAATTTAAGAAATGTTCTTGTTTGGTATCATGTACACCATAGTGGTTTATTCGTTCTCTCATGGAACCTAAATTTAGTTTATGATATTCAAATAACTATATCTGGAAGTTTCAAAAGGGCCTAAAATTTTGAGTATCTATGTTTAAAATTTTCCTTTAATTCTAAGGAAGATCTAAATAAATTCCAATGACTTTTCTAATAATTTCCTAAGGGGACCTAGTGTTTGGTTTCTAAGTTCAGACAACTAATAGTTCATAATGGGAATCTAAATCGAATTTATATGTTCAAACAACTAAATTTTAACTTTCTTACGGGGCCTAAAGTTTTGCGTCTCTATGTTCACAATTTAGTCGTTTAATTCAATCTTTCTTGTGGCGTCTACTAGCATTATTAGATGATCCACCGTACATGTATAGTACCAAAAATGCATTTGCATATCTACATACCGAGGATCATAACATCCAATTGGCAGGCTTCAAATCGATGTCCTAAAGGATAGAGGAAAATCAAAATTTAACAGCATACATCAAGATAGGTAAGAGAAACAGCTTTGGTACTCTAGTGGTGAATGATACCTAGGTACTCATAAATTTTTAAACATGTCATGTGCAATCTAAAACATCCACAATGATCTCTACTTTAGATATTATATAAAATAATAATTATGCCGAAATGAATCATCAATTAATTAGTTAAGATCAAGTGAGTGATCCTCATGAAATGAAACTAACAGCTCACGTTTAATAATCACGGTTTCATAAATCAAAGATTACGACCATTCAATTAACGATATTTTCAGTTTATTATGCTTAAGAACGGTATTATAATAGAATTCAAATTGTGTAGCAACATGGAACCGGTGTACCTACTTGAATTGAAAGTCAGGTTTTATAGGATGGCTATCAAACTAGTAATGCTGATATGGATAGAAATATTTGTTAGTTAAAGAACAAGATGTTTACAGTTAATTGCAGTTGAAATAAGGGCGTTGATATGAGTGAGTATACATCTATGAAACCTAATGTGATTATGGGATCCAGTACTGGGAACCAAAAGTTGGGTCTCTATGTCCTCAAAATTTCCTTAACTATAAAGGAATTCTAGGTAATTTCAAATGGTTATCCTATCAATTCCAAAGGGAACTTAAGTTTGGATATCTACATTCTCTAACTTTCCTAATTCTAAGGGAATTCCACATGCATCCAAGTGGTTAAAATAATTTCAAATGGGACCTAAGTTTAGGTCTCTATGTTCTCAAAATTTTCCTAAGTCTAGGGGAGATTCACCTAAGTTCCAACACCTAATTCCAACATCCTAACTTAAGATATTTACGGTTGGTGTAAGAATGTTTCCCAAAGGCAAGGTTTGTCTAGACTCTCTCTCTCTGATACCAACTTGTAACACCCTGATTCTCGAAACCCGAGGATAGTCTAATCCCATTGAGAACCTGAGTATTACGTTATAAAATGGACCATCATACATCCAATTAGAAGTAAATTTCAAACTTTATCTCTAGTCACTAGAAAATCTCATGACATGCAACAAGGCAACAACCATGTAAAACTAGAGATATTAGGAGTAACAAAAGGAAGCTTAATACATGTAAATAGGAGCAAAATGAAATCCCACAATAGGGAAAATATTTTTACAGCTCAAATAAAATGCATAGTCTAAAATATGAAAGTAAGTAAATCCTAAAGTATCAATTGAGTTCTCCCTCGCCAAACTCCACCTCACCCATCCCTGAAATCCTATCATAGGGGTCTCCACCTGTCATCAAACCTGCGTCTATTTGGTGCAACTACACAATTGGGTGAGTGAAAACTCAGTGAAAATTTCCCACAAGGATTCAAGCATACCATATCATTCCAAAACAGTTTAAACCACACGTAATCAGTCATATTGAGAGTAATATGAATTTAAATGTAAATGGATGAATGTATGAATGTATGGCAAAGTCACAGATCTGGGGATACACATCCAGCTGTCAAAATAAAAGACCGCCCGTGGTAGATTAACTACCTAGAAAAGGTCATGTCAAAAGAAAAGACCGCACATGGTAGATTAACTACCTGGAAAAGGCCATGTAGGTGAGTGTGCCCAAGGATGTCTGACCTCCTAGAAAAATACTCAGGATACGCCCGAGGAGGTTGTAACGCCCTAAAAATTGGGGGTCGAGTAGCAATTCAACTCCCGAGTTCCAAAACATCACTTATGCAACATATATGCTTATGATTAAATGTTGTCTGTGTTAGTGCGTTAATCATGAGTGGGATTATACCAAAACAGTAATTCATACTCCAGATCAAGTTGTAAAATGCAAGCGAAAGACTGAAAGACATAAATAAACGTATATAAGTCAAAAGATCACGATCAGTCTCCAGAGTATGAATACATCACTGAGTCACCATATACATGTAATAGTCTCAAAATTAAAATGTCAAACAATACAACTACAAATGATCCTTGTAGCCCCGTCGATCCGGATAGCCTAAGCGAAGCCACCGAAAACTGCATATAAGAGAACTCGTCCTGATCGTCATAGTAATCAGGCTCCGCCTCCTGAGTCGCATCATCATCTACATCTAAAACAGAGTCTGGTGGGTGTTCAGAACACCATCCCAGAACGTGGGAGTGAGTGATCAACTCAGTGGAATCATAGAGCAAAGGTTAACATGTTATCAATTTAGTCAAGCAGTAATGATAAAGCAGTACAATCAAACAATCCTAGATACTCTTATTAATGCAAGGATGAAATGTAGTCATGATGCATGCCCTCGCCTACACTCCCTCGTGCGACACCATCTTACGGTCTCGGCATGCTTTCTTCCCTCTGTGCTCTTCAACCCGGGACACATGCAGTGCGATGTTATGAGCGTGATTACCAAGTTTTTTTTATTAGTCCTTTTCATACAGCAGGATTGGGAAACTAAGGTATCTCCCTTATATCATTCCCAAACAAGGATCCCTTCTAAGGTCGTCAATCCTAGTAAATCTCATACGATGTTACGGTTCTAGGTTGCTGCAATGGGCTCGTCGCCAAATCAGTACAGGCCTACTGTATACTCTGATTACTACAAAAAAGATCGTCGCCTCTACGCAGGTTCAGAGTATGCTCAAGGTCACTACAAAGGGCTCATCACCAAATCAGTGTGGGGCGACAGCTTGAATACAGTGTCTCATACCACTGTATTCGACTCACGAGTCTGGGTTGCTCACTGGTCACTACGGGGAGGCTCATCGCCCCAGCGTAGGTCGACAGCTCGACCACAGTGTCCCATACCACCATGTCCGGCTCATGAGTCTTAGCGGATCGAGGTACCATGGTTGAACAGGGTTTCACTAGTGAGTTCGGTACCTTAGGTTCAAACAATAGCGTCCATACATGGTGAACATACAATAGACAAATCGGCTTACTTGGCGAGCTCGACTAATACAAGCGCACATCGTATCGATCAACATGAAGTGAGTAAGCACTTCGTGTGGCCTAACCACTGCCGATGACCAACGCACGACTCGAGTTCTTCAAACATGTCCTACGTGGCGAATGAATCTCAGCCACGAACTCAAAGCCTATTACCGATTGCCTGGACTATACTGTAGTCCCAAACACATTCAATCCTCAACCAGTAAGCATGTGGAGTAGTCAGAGCAGAATAACCAAGTAATTCAAACATATTAACAAGCATGTTATAAAACACAATGTAAACAAGAAATTCAAACACATACATTTCATAAGTAAGCGATTAAACTAAACAAGTTGTATGGAGGAAATCATACACATCTCTAAGGTAGTTGAGAATCCTATCTCAACACCCACCTAAAACACTATCTCCTAAGTACCTACTCATACAAGCATTTTCACAAACACTTAGACTACGCTTATTAACGTACATAACGTATGTTGGCCGAACATGTATTAGGGCGAATCCTTTCGCCGAGGAGTTGTTACACATACAACTAGCATATACACACAGTAGTTAATCATGGAAAACACACTTTCATATTTCGTACGTATACGGTATTTTCTACACAGACACAAAATACACTAAACTCCACAATTTTTATATATAACTGAATGGCAAAACGAACATCGCATTTTGCATATGAAATAACACCCACATCAAGAATAAATCATTAACCGACATTGAAACCCTTGAAAACCATAACCTATATGTCTATAATCCGCACCTTATGCCGTAGAAGCATAACGAATTCGCTAGAAACTCTAAGGCTTCGTTAACGATGGTACATCAACCTATATCATGAGTTAAGTCAGCTATCTCGCCACTTGTAACAATTGAAACCCTAGAACAATTAGGGTTAGGTTTTCTTACCTAAGAACGAAGTCAGAATCGTCGGAATAGCGATTAAATGGGGATGGTTAAGCACGCAGAATGGCAGGATAGAGTTCCAGGAATCTTCTCCCATTTCTCTCACGCTTTCCCTCTCTTTACTCTCTTCTCTCTCCTAGGTTTTCTCAAATTCGTATGGAGTGAATGGGAGAGGGTTTAAGGTCCTTATATAGGCCCAAAATTAACGGAAATAGCCCCAGGGCCAAGGTATACTTAGGTTATAGCCAAAGGGCGTCTATTTCAGCTCAACGGAGCACTTCCGGAGCCCCCCCTTGAGCCAAAGGTCGGACTTAAGCTCACCGACCTTGGATCTAGGTCGAGTTAAGTTTTTGTTCCAATCGGGTTTCCAGATCGCATGAGGCGAACCAGTTTCAGTTCAACGGTTACCGAAACTCGATCAGGGTTACAAGTATACGGACATGTAAGGGACATGTTCCCTGATCCGATGGTGTATTTGGGTCAGATTCCGATGGCCTGATTGCTTATATCTGGCCCGCATGCGACAAGTCTTAGATTACTTAAATTAGATTTAATTTCTAAAGAAAACCACGTTTTCTCACACACTTCACTCCGGGCTCAAGCGAATAGCTTTGCAATACTATCTGAATTTGATCTCCGAGATGGTTGTCAAGCCCAGCAAGGGGTCTTAATTATATAACTTCATATTAATCGGACTTTCGACATATGGTCCAGTTCCGATACGGAGTTTCAATGTGCTCCGAGAGCAACTGGGTAATGAGATTGATCCTAGATTTTAGGGTAACCTAGCGTCACTGATTCTACAAGTTTTGGGTCTTGCAAATCGTATTTAAAGTGATTCAAGCAGATTTTGTAGCTAATCTAGTTTAGCACTTAGTTAATTTTGTCTAATTCCTAAAGGATTTGATCCTAAGTGATTTCTTCCTGAGCTGGTACTCGGGTCTTTGTACGGAATTTTCCGAGTCGTTACAGAGGTCCTAAAATCCCAGAAAAACCTCACGTAAAGAGAGCGGCCCATAGTGGTACGAATGCACATAATCTGAGGGTTTAACTAAAGTAATGAAACTCTTAGTAACTTAACAGAACGTGACTTATATCGAGCACCCGGTAAAGCTTAAATGTCATGCGTGGATGTTATGCACCATGATACTCATGCACATTCCATGGGATTAACAAGATTACTCTCATAAGCATAATCAAGGCTTGTAGTCCTTTAATAGGACATCTAGCATTCAAATATGAGTTCAATATAAATTCATTTAATTCCCAAGGTCCAAAGGAGGGCCCAAGTTTGACATTTCAAATATATTAGGATAGTAACAGGATTTATACACATCTTAAGAAAAGAGATATTCATTGTACGTCTCATGAGATGGAAGGAATATGGGCATCATGATTATTTTCTCCACTAATAAAACCATGTACAAATTGAGAAGTTGCTAGGATAGCATAATGAATGCAATTCTAAATCCTAGTTACGTGATTAGTAATCGTAAGGCTTAAGTGATAAAAGTTCATGAGATACTCATGTTCACCACATCCAAATGAGAAACTAAAGAACACAGTCATTATTTGTAATATTCTAGAACTTCATTAAATTCGATTTAGAACTAATTTAGCATATACAAGGAGCTAACACAACAAACTTGGCATGAAAACAAGATCTATTGCCTGTTAATGTAACTAGTAGGAATATGCATGTACATGAGCAATTCCAAATGTACATAATGATTTAATTCGCTTCTTATAAGATATGTTAGAGTAATACAATTTAAGGCATTCCTGCATGATTAACAATGTCGATTCAAGATTAGAGGACCCACAATCAATGTCTTCACAATTTCAATGGCTTTATATACTTAAGCTTAAACTATATTGGAATCCATTGAAAGGAGGAAGCCATGTGGGATATCCCTCACCTTGGGTAGATATTCCCCTTGCTGAGTATGCTTATGAATTTTATGTATCTAGGTTTGATTTTAAGTCGTTCTCCAAGATAGACTACAATAGGTACCTCCTGGTTACTCGGCCCATAAGTGTGGCAATACCTCCACGGATGTGCTTAGACAACTCTACGAACTAGTCTGAGAGCAAGATAAATCTGACTCAGTTAAGTACTATCCAAGTCGACTCGCTAACGAGTTGAAAAACTTATTTGAAAAGAAATGGGTCTGTCATTGATACCTGAGCTGGTGGTGAAGGAAGTTGGAGTGTGACTCACGATGAGTCTGACTAAAATGAGTTCGCGAATGGGACTCGGTATGAGGACTTCACTCATCCAGATTTTTCAAAAACTCAGGTTGACTTGGTCGGATCAGGGCGATTCGAGTCGATATGACATGGTCCGATCACCAACCCTCTTCTTCTTCTCTTCCTCCTATCTTCTGCCCCCTTTTCCTTCTCCTACAATGACCGACGCCTCCGATTGAGATTCAACCGATTCGAGCTAGTGCGACAGCACCCGACTCGAAAAGCTTGGCAACCTAACACGAGGTCCTCACGGCTCTCTCTCACCATTTCTCTCTGCCTCTCTGTCTCTCTTCTTCTACTTTCTTTCCTCGCAGTTCGAAATAACCAGGTGGAGCCCTGGACTCGACCTGCGACTCGAACCGAGTCAACTCGATCAGGTGCAGCGGCTAGTGCGGCGCCCAAAACTCTTTCTCTCACACTCTCTCTTTCTTTTTCTGTCTTTTCTTTCTTTTCCTCTAGAGACGCCCTAAAATCTAGGGATTTATAGTCGGATCTATTTCTAGGTCCTTCTACGGCTAATCCCAAGGATTAGTGCGGAGACTGCGTGTATTAGCCGAGAATGGCTTGCCGCACGGGCCTCCCCATGCATCAGATCTGGTGTAAGGGCTTCTGATCTAGACTCTGTTAGGTATTTGAGGGGGTGGGCCACAAGATGGACGTCTCGGATCGATGTTATGATTACAGTTACAAAAAATGGGTCCCTTACTCGGTTTGAGGAAGATGGACAGACGAAAATGGTATTTTTAAACCGGGTGGCTAATCCATAGATCAGGGCCATTTAGACTGTCCTGATATGACCTAATAGTGTTGTGGAGTCCACTTCATGGCGCAAGGAGACTCATTGAATAAGACGACTCGTTGTAACCGAAAACTGAGGCGCCGCTGCCATATCTTGTCCAAAATCTCGCCTTGCTACGAGATCTTCGCACCACCATAAGTCCTACGACCAGGATCTTTCGATCGAAGCTTCTAGTAGAGGGAGGAACAGCTTGGATGATCAGCTTCCTAAAATGAGAAGGTTCACTCTGCCTTTCGTCGGGTAGGAGGCTATTTCCGAAAACAGTAGGGGTGATGCAGCCTTTCTCCACGTACGTGGCCTCCGTCCGACGCTCTCCAACGGCTAGATTTGCCAACACATCTGAAAGAAGTGGATTTTATCCCCCGCCAGTAGCAACGTGGTGTAAAGGCGTGATTGTCGCTGACTTGCGGTCACCGACGCACTCAGAAACTGCATCATCGACCGTAATCATGGTCGGTGGGGCCTGACGCACCGAATGAACGGCCTGGATCATCGATCAGATGCCTGATGGTGGGTTGTTTTACATCAACGGGCAGTCCGTTCGTTCGAATTCTCCAACGGCGGGAAAATTCGCATCATTTTGAGTTTTTCATCAGGTCAAACTCTGTTTGACCCGATATCTGATACCGTGATCATCGGGTGTACACAGTTCTGTGTACATACATTAATAAAAATGGGGCTTACGTGATGTATTCAATAAATCCATTCCAGCAATTGTCTTTAATAGGGTTTTTGAACTATCCCACTAAAGATGAGTTGGATCCAACGTCCAGGTGGGCCATACTTCTAAATTTTAAGCTCTAATCATAGATTCCTACTGGTCCGATGGTTAGATCATTTCGAAATTGAACATTTATGATTACAAAGGGTCCAAGGGCCCACCTAACTAGAAATCAACTGTTGGATTAGGGATCTAATGACTCAATACATATTTATACTATTAATTACCATTATTATGACATGTTAATAACTGTATTATTATTATTATTATTATTATTATTATATTATTATTATTATTATTATTAGTAGTATTCACAATTTCTTCTACCTTTCTCTAATTGTTTATGTGGGTCACACCCAGATCAGTGTCATTTGTTCATTCACTCGACCCATATAGGGCCTTAATTAAGAAGATTTTGTTAATTTAATTGTAAGGGGGTCATACTACAGGGGTAACTATAGTATGAAATTATTGATTTTAAACAGTGATGTTAAGCGATCCAATAGTTAGATGGCTTGGTTTATTCCACTTATCAAGAAGATAGAGTTCTTAGATGACGTGCTAGTCTTACTTGAAATTCCATGAAGGGATGGTCCAATCTATGGATGATGATTGACGGTTGGATCATCATATTGATGTACTCTTAGGTTGAAAGGTCAAGGGCTAGCTTGAAGTACCTTGCAAGTATGTTGTGGTTGTCATAGTCTAAATCTAATGGTCAAGATGGATAGATTGAGGATAGCTGGATGGAGGTGTGTGGTCTAAATTAAATGTGTTCTCACACATGTATAAAGTTATTTAGATATCTATAGTAACACCGAGTATAGAAAATATGGGATGTTACACCTGTCGTCCCAACACCCTTTCAGCATCTGTTTAGCTCAGTTTCGGTTCAGGTATTGAACCCAAATCAACCCCTGTCCAGGTAATAAATTAAAACTCACCCATTCTATCTTCTACCATCTAACTCGCTAGTGAAATGACTCAGCTTAATTTTCTGTTGAGTCAGGCCTGTGTTATCCCAAAACGCACTTAGGAGAGTGGGAATCGACTCAAACCGAGCCTAAGAACGAGTCCCCTGACCGGGACAAACTCGGATTAGGCATACCACATCCAAATTGAGTTCTATAACTCTTGGTGAGCTCACCAACCGGGTTGTGTTTGCGGGATTAGCGTCCTGATTTAATCAGGTTCGTCGTGAGGCTTACTCCGACTTCTCTATGTCATCTGAAAGGATCGTCCCCTAAACAGGTATTACTCCTAACCCAGGAACTGATGGAAACAGGGCTCTCTGGATTCACTCGTTTACATGCCTAATGACTGGACTGAGTTAACTCAGTAGTGACCCGTGAAATGGTATATCCAGGAATACTTTTAACTGGTTGCTTGGGAAGACAATCACACTTCTTCAGCAACATAGAGCAGTCCTAATCTAGGTACTACTAAATTAGAATGCCTTGAAGGACATCCTCTCCTTCAATCAATTTTAAATCAAGAACTCATAAGCTTACATTTTGGGAAATTTTGAATCAAGAGAAACATCCATTCGAGGTGAGGGATATCCCACATAGCTTCATCATTTCATGGAATTCTAAAATAATCGTAGAAAGATATTCTAATTATGCAAATTGTAGTTGTGTTCCTTTAACTTTGAATTGACATGAATAAATATGTGGGAATGCCTCAATTTATGTTACCCTAACATATCTTATGCGAATAACTTTAAGATCACCAGGCCATATTTGGAATTGCTTATGTACACGTACATTTCTACTTGTTGCACATTCATTATGCCACATTTAAAATTACATAAATACATCTTCTATTTGCATTAAATGCAGGAGTCCTTGCTTCCACTGCAATAATAAGATTGCTCCATTTCTCCTTATATGGGTTAGAATTGTTATAGCTTGATATAAATGTGAAAGTGCCCTGATTTGTCAAGTTACGTGAATGTTGAGTCAGAGTGTCTACAGAGCCTGATAGGAAGATCAATTCAAGCGTCTGCCTCAACCGGATGTGTGCAAGCTCATCACAGGTAAAACTAAAGCCTCACATCCCATGACCCAAAACACCAGGTAAAGAAAACCCTTAAAAATAAGTTAGAAATCATAGGGTTTTAAGGTGAGAAAACTTTTTTCAAAATAGGAAAATCTTTAAGTTTTTCTCGCCTTGTCGATTTTATCGGAACACCCTCGATATGATCGACCTACTCTGTCGATGTCCTCGATACCTTAACGATATTATCGATGAGAGGACCAAAAGTGCCTAGCAAATAAATATTCATCAGGACAGATTTATCGATGTATCGATACACCTACCGATATCATTGATATAAGCACTAAATATGTCCAGCAACTTCACAACATATCTGGACGAATTATTGATGTATCGACACACCTATCGATATCATTGATATTCAAATCTCGAGTCCATCGAGAGTGGCTCGATAAGATTGACAGGCAGATTTCTGGCGCCCCTATTTTTTAATGAAAATCTCAAATTCCTTTGATATATCGATGCTCTTCCAATATGATCTAAAATCAAAAATTGATAACATCGGAAGTCCATCGATGATATCGATCGAAGGCGCGCATTTCTCTCAGCAGATATTTCGGGTCGTATTTAACTATGATCGGGGGCCCTTCGATAGAATTGATATTCAAATATCGATGATATCGGCACCAGGTCGATTACATCGAACAAGGTCATAAACTGTCAAGCAAGCTTAAAAACAAATCAGCTGGATTTATCGAAGCCTCGACTCTGATCTCGATATCATCGACATTCAAATTTCAATGATCTCGATGGTTCTCCAATCATTCATGAAAACCTGAAATATTTCAAAGTCAAGTCTCTCACATTTTTCAAGTGTCGATGGATCGAACCTGTCATCGATGGAATCGGAGTTCGAAATCTGATGACATCGACAATAGTTTCGATTAATTGACCAATTGGCAAAGAGTTTTAAAAGCATGTGACATTGAGTCTGAGTCATCGAGCAGACCATCGATGTTATCAAGAGTATACGCTCGATGATATCGAACCTGCTCGATGATATCGAACTCTTTCATAAATGTGACCGTTTTATATCCGTTGGAACTCTTTGCCTATATATAGAGGACTTGTCTTTTGTTGCTGTGAGAGAAAGAAGAGAGAGCTTTTGTGTGTTTCAATTTACATCTTATATCCAAAGACCTTTCTCTCAAGGGAGTTCATCCGCCAATCTACCATCACCATTGACATTCAATAGAGTGGATTGGGGAATGAACTTTCGCATTTAAGGATCCTCTAGCTACTACCTTAATGACAAATCATTAAGCTGGGATGCCTTGAATGCATAATATTGGAATCGCTCTATATTCCTGATAGGAAAATATTTTGAGAGTAGGATTCCATCTTCACCTTGACCCAACCCGAAGCCAAGTATTGGTACATCATTTTGTGTTGCAGATCAAGGGAGTAGAAGACTCTTCGTCAAAAAGGAGGAGGAGATCTTCGGCATTGTGCTAAACGGGACTCATCAGCTTATTTGTAAGAATCCAGAGTCTAAGAGGACACTTGTGACCACTCCTTTCTAGGATTGGATCTTAAGTGGTTCTCACCCTTTGAAGTCCTCAAGGAGGCCTCCGGCGGGAGTGTACGTGGTGGGTGCGTTGTGTGGACCCTTGCTCTGTGGAGAGCATAAACATCTGGTTTGTAGTGAACCAGTAAAACTCTGGGTTTTAGGTGAACCAAGTAAAACCTTATGGTTTAAGGTCAACCATGTAGAAACCTCCAGTAGGGTCTTATGGAAGATCCTTGGCCAGTGTGCCTAAAAGTGGGTGCGTTGTGTTGACCCTTGCTCGTGAGAGCATAAACAGTAAGCCTCAGTGTAGGTTGTAAAGGTTGAAGGTGAACCTGATTTAAAACCTTAGGTTTGAGGTGAACCATTGTGAAACCTCCTTAGTGAAATCTGGTACACTCAAGGGATGAGTGCGGTTACCAGGAGTGGAGTAGACTTATCGTCAAACCACTATAAAAATGACTGTGTTTAAGATTGTTATTTTGATTGAGTGATTTTCTTTAATACTTCCATATCTGAATATCTGATCACTCCTCATACACCTACACAGTCATATCCATCATGAACTAGATTGCATATTGTTTACTCCTTAAGCAGTTTGTGATTGGATCCTCTACCAGGCTTGGAAGCCAGTAGAGTTACATTTAAGTAATCCTGAGAATTGCATGATCATAGGATTAGTGAAGTAGAATTTTTAAATAAATCATAAAAACTTTAAAAAGTCCTATTCACCCCCCTCTAGGACATATTGGCATATTCCTTCTTCAACTAGTGCGGTCTTTACCGCCATTTCAATTGGTATCAGAGCGGGTCTCTCTTTAAGGGCTTCACCGCCTAGAGAGTGATCTTGACTGAAGTTGGGAATATGGCCAAAGGAGAGAGCTCATCAGTCACGTGACCTCCAGTATTTGATGGCTCAAACTATGCATACTGGAAGGCTAGGATGCACTACTTTCTTCGATCTTTGGATCATGACGTTTGGGATATAGTTGAAAGCGGATACGTGCCACTTACTGAAAAAGTCATACTTAGCAGTGGCACAGCAATCACAAAGCCCAAACCCAAAGAAAAGTGGACAGCATTTGACATAGAAAGGCAAACATCTGAAGCCAAGGTTATGAATGTTATCTACTGTGTCGTGTCCCAAGATATATTCAATCAGATAAGTATGTGTGGGACATCCAAGGAAGCATGGGATTTATTGGAAACAACCCATGAAGGCACAAGCACTGTGAAGAGGTCCAAACAACAACTTCTGACCTCACAGTTTGAAGGTCTCAGAATGGAAGAGCATGAGACATTTATGAAGTTTTTCACAAAGTTAAATATAATTTGCAACTCCATGGGTAGATTGGGAGAGAAAGTTTCGGTACCGAAAATTTGTAGGAAAATTCTAAGATCCCTACCGAAACGATTTAATCCCAAGGTTACAACAATTGAAGAGTGTAGGAACATAGATGAAATGAAAGTAGAAGAACTGGTAGGTTCCCTACAAACTTTTGAACTACACTTCAAACAATCCCAAAAATCCAAAAACACTGTCCTAAAAACTTCAAAGAAAACAATTCATGAGGACAGTGAAAGTGAAAAGGAAGATGAAGATGAAGAAGTGACTCTGCTGGCACAAAAATTCAGAAGATTCTTTCAAAAGAATCGTGGTCGGCCTTCCAAAGGAAGAAAGGTGAACAACAAACCCTCTGTAGGCAAATTTGTTAGAAGAACTAAAGAACCATAATGTTGTGCCTGTCACGAGTATGGACACCTGTCTACTGATTACCCAAATAGAAAAACTAAGGGCAAGGTTATGGCTGTCACATGGGATGATACTGAGGAGTTAAATTCATAATCTAGTGACTCAGAAAGCGATGGAGATCAGAAATCATTGAAGATACTCATGGTCTCCACAACTTCAATCATTCCCACTGAATCAGAGAACGAGAAAGAACAGCTACCACGGAATCATCTTCATCCGACAATGGAAAAGAAGAAAAAGAAATCAAAGAGGATAAACTGCAAGATGCTTATAATCAACTCTATATTCATAGCATCAATATCCTTAAGAGACTCAGAATAACAGAAAATAAAGGTAAGTTGTTGCAGAAAGATTTGGATAAAGCATCGGAAATCAACACACAATTAATAAATGATCTGCAGCAATATCATATGAATAATGATAGACTTGAACAAGTCAATACTCTTCTTAAAAACGAGTCTGAAAAACTGAATAAATAGGTTGAGCAATTAAAAGACAAAAATATGCTTCTTCAAAACGAAAATCATACACTCCTGTTTGATCTGGAAGAATCCAAGAAGATAGCCAAGATAAACTACAAGTTTTCCCAGAGTGGCGAAAAGCTAGAAAAACTGTTAGGAATGGGAAGACCTAGAAAGGATAAAAGCGGTCTTGGATATGAAAAACATAAATCAAAGTCTGGAAATGCAGCACATAGAACTGAGAAATCTGTTGCTTCTGGAAGCAAAACCAGAACAACTGCAGTATGTTATTTGTGTGGTGATTTAGGTCATTATAATTTTGAATGCATAACTCTTAGGAGGACTCAACCTAACTCTGGTCAGAATCATGTTAACAAATTGGCAACTAGAGAAATACAAAACTTCAAGAGTCCTCTTAAGGATATGGATAAAAGCAATGCCCATGCATCACCACCCAAATCAATTAACAAAGTAAAATGAGTAAGAAAGAATTAGTTCAGATCATGTATCAGAATCTGAACCGGTGCTAAAATGAGGAAATATTTTTGCGGAACTTCATATGATATATCTGAGGTACTTCACCTCCATTTTTTGTATAAACATTCAAATGTTTATAATTTTGTTGTGTACAGTGTGTGTACATAATTTTTGCTGAGTATACTGTTGATAGAGATATGAAAAGTATACTTAAGATCCGTCTGAATGCTGAAAACTGAAAATCTTCATCTTCGATATGACATTCTCGATTTATCGATAGAAGGTCGTTATTATCGACGGTTCCTTAAGATATGGATTATCGGGTGGCCAAGAATGATATCGAAGACAGACTTGATAGAATCGATAAACAACCTCTCGATATTATCGAAACAATGGTCGATCATATCGACAGATGCCGCTCGATAAAAGCCAGTGAAATGAAAAAGGGGGTTATTTTCTCAAGGGTTTCACTGTCACCTTCTTTGCTCGATTCTCTCGACCAAATCAGTTGGAGCCACGTCGGACTACTCAAATCATTCCACAAATCGGGCAATACCCTTCTAACACGTCAAGAGTCCATTCTCTTTTGGGTATTTGTCATTTTGTCAGTTTTTTTGTCATCTTTCCCAAATCGTTCAATATTTTATCTGTCACATGGGAAAGGACAAAGGTGTAGCACCCGGTCAGGGGGAGTCTTCAAGAACTACCTGACAAAAAGTCCTTGCCTCTAGAGAAAGAGCGAGGGCCCCGGAAAGTGGGATCCTCACTCGGCAAAGATCACAAACTTCACGAGGTGGGTCCCAGACCGAATCTCTGGCACCACCTCCTCCAACTGGAGCAAGTTCAAAACCACCCAAATACATGGCAGGAAGCTTATTCAAGAGAGAAGGGTAGACAGGGATGTAACATCCCGGATTTTTGCCAACCTGGGATTAGACGTTCTAGGGCAATGGGTCGATCCTAAGACCTTATCAACTTGTCAAAACTAAATCCCAGTCTAAAATCGCTCCTGAACCCATTTCCTTCACAAATCCCACCTTTACTACCTTGTGCTTTCAATTTTCAAAGCACTTTCGCCCTAGACACTAACTTAAACTAGCTAAGTAGTAAAACTTGGATCACTTTATATACAAACTACAAAGGCCTAAGTACCATCTCAACCAGAAAACAATTAGGATTAAATCCTTTAGAAATTTAACAAAGTTAACTAAGTGCAAACTCGACTAGCCATGAAATCCGTTGGGATCGCTTTAAATACGATCTGCAAGACCCAAAACTTGTAAAACATGTGACTCTAGGTTACCCTAAAGTTTAGAACCGAACTCATTACCGTCTGCTCTCGGGACTGAAACGAAACTTCGTATGAGGGCTAGATCGCACATCGGGAGTCCGATTAACACGAAGCTAAGGAACCAGGACCGCCCCACTGGGCTTGACAATCATCTCAAAAAATCAGGCGATTCCGATGTCCCACGGCCATTTATTTCGATCCGGAGCGAGGGTGTGTGAAAAACACTATTCCATCCTAATAAAAATATCAGGAATAGTGATCTGGCACCATTCGCTTGCGCATCAGTATTAAGCAACCTGACGTCAGAATCAGACCAAATTACACCTCGGATTAAGAAAAATTTCAGGAACATTTACATGTACTTGGAATTTCGGATCGTGGCCCACTGACCGTTGAACTGAAAGTGGTCCGCCACGTGCGATCTGGGAATCGATCGAGTCGAAAACGTAATCCCACGTGGATCCATAGATGGTGAGCTTAAGTCTTACGTTTGGCTCAATGAGGGCCACCAGAACACCTCTTTTGAGCTGGAAAAGGTGACGAAATACCTATATTAGCAGTAACCTTGAACAGGAGTCTATTTAGTGAGTTTTGAGACTATAAAGGACCTTAAACCCTCTCTCATGGCAGCCATACGAATTTGGATTTGAGAGAGGGAAAAGAGAGAGAAAGTGTGGGAGATGTGGGAGAATCTCCCTGTCGTCCTTCCCTACTGCTATCCATGCTCCACGCATCCTTCTTGACGCTTTTCCGGCGTTTCCGGCGTCGTTTCTAGGTAAGAAACCCTAACCCTAATCTGTTTTGGGGTTTAGACTGTTGTAGGTTGTGAAGTAGCTAACCTATTTCGTTCTATAGGTCGCCTCAGTTGCCGTATACGGAAGCTTAGCAAACCTATCAACTCCATTACGATTCTACGACAAAAGGTGCGGACTTTAGGTGTATAGGTTACGTTTTTCAACGCTTTCAATGTCAGATAATGATAGATTCATGATCTGCATGCAATTGCACATGTACAAAGTGCTTTCCGTTTCCTGTTTCGATTAACATTGTAGAATATGGAATTTCACATACTCTAGATATACGTAGAAATACCGTATACGTATTTTTTTTGGAGAAGTGTTTGACATGTTTATTTAATGTATGATTATACTATATATGGATAAAATACTAGTTTGGCGAAAGGAATCGCCGTAATACATGTTCACTTGTAAATGCTACGTATGTTGAAATTGTGTATTCTAGAAATACTGTATACGTATAAATTTGGAGATGTATGTATCATGATTATTTGCTGTAGTAATTATTATACATGGATAAAATACTAGCTTGGCTAAAGGATAACCCTAATACATGTTTTACTAACATACACCATGTATGTTGTAATAGTGTATTCTAAGTGTTTGTGGAAATGGCTGAATGAGTATAGAATTCTCATTCGTGCTCGCCATGACTAATTGTCATGGATTCATGATTGATGTATTGGCGATACCCCCTTTGACGAAAGGATTTGCCCTAAGTCACGCCACGGCCAAAATACACTATATATGCTAAAATGTGTGGCCCAAGTGTTTGTGGAAATGACTGAATGAATATGGAACTCGGATTCCTGCTTGCCATGACTATCCGTCCGGGTGTACGCGTGTTATGATTGGGGCAACTCCCTAGTGAAAGGATTTGGCCTAATGCCTATGTGATCGACATATGTCGTGTATGTTGATGTATGTTTGTTTAAGTGTTTCTTGAAATGTCTGAATGAGTAGTAGTTAGCAAATTGTAAAGTATAAGGGTGTTGAGATATGATTCTCAACCTCTTTTAACTATGTGTATGATCTCCTTTGATAGTTGTGTGATTAGGAATTGAACATGTACAAACTCATGCTTGTGTTGTGATTCATAACATGCTCAACTGCTTTATGATTTTAACTATGTAATGTATATGCTTAAATTTTATCTACGTTGTATGATCCGTCATGGGTGATGGGGGAGCGGAGCAACGAGTGCGTGCAACAGCCCTGGCAGCCCTAAACGGATAATACCAGACTGATTGTATGATTTGAATCCTGATCTATTACTGCTTTATATCTCTGTAATTGATTGTGTTTGGGGCTATGATTATAGTCCAGGCAATCGGTAACGGGATTGAACTCGTGGCTGAGATTCATTTGCCACGTGGGATGTGTTCGACGAACTCGAGTCGTGCGTTGCCTGTCGGCAGTGGCTAGGCCACACGAAGTTGTTTATGCACTTCATGTCGTGCAGCTCAACGGGCGATCGTGCTAGTCGAGCTCATCAAGTAACCCGATCTGCCTTATGCATGTTCACCCTGTTTGGTCGCTACTGCTTGAACCTAGGGTACCAAACTTACCAGTGGCGATCCCCGTTTAACCATGGTACCTAGATCCGCTAAGTCGCATGAGCCGGGCATGGTGGTATGGGACACCGTGGTCGAGCTGTCGGCCTACGCTGGGGCCATGTGCCTCCCCGTAGTGACCATTGCGCAATCAACTCGTGAGCCGAATATGGTGGTATGGGACACTGTATTCGAGCTGTCGATACCTAGGCGAGAGCCGAGTACGGTGAGATCTGTGCTCGTGCTGACGGGCGACGAGTCCTCCGTGGTATCATCGAGTACACTCCAAGGGTCTGTGATTGGCCACGAGTCTTTCACAGCAACTAGAGTGTGAGTTGAGCCGAGTACGGTGAGACCTGTACTTGAGCTGACGGCTAGTGATTGAGCGAGTACGGTGAGACCTGTACTCGAGCTGACGGCCAGCAATTGAGCCGCATACGGTGAGATCTGTATCCGCGCTGACGGGTGATGAGCCCTTTGCGATGCCTTCACTACGTTTCTCAAACCATAACATCGTATGAGAATAACTAGGATTGACGACCCTAGAATGGATCATGTTTGGGAATGATACAAGGGAGGTACCTTAGTTTCCCAATACTGCTGTTTGAAATGGACTAATAAAAACTTGGTAATCATGAGCATCATCGCACCGCATGTGCTTTGTAGATGTGGCGCACTGAGGTAGTAAGCATTCGCGAACGTAAGATGATGTCGCTTGAGGGTGGTTTGGCAAGGGCATACAGCATCATGTCATTTCATTCTTGCATTTAATAAGAGTAGTTAGAATTGTTTGATTTGTACTGCTTTATCATTACTGCTTGATTGAATTGATAACATGTTAACCTATGCTTTACTGTTCCACTGAGTTGATCACTCACTCCCACGTTACGGGACGGTGTTCCGAACACCCACCAGATTTGTTGAGTTTCAGGTGATGGCGATGTTTATGAAGCAGAGCCGGACTTCTATGATGTGGAGGAGGAGTTCTCCTACATGTAACTTTCTGACAGGCCAATGAAGACCTGGTATTGTATTGACGGGGTTATGATTCTTGGGATAGAAGGCATTACACTTCCTCACATTTGGTAAATTTTAGAACTGCACTTATATTTATTTAACCTGGTAATGTTATCACACTCTGGAGACTCATCATAAGTTATATAATTTATCTATCTATCACAGTCTTCCGCTTGCAAACTTAACTGTCTCTGGAGTATGATATGCTGTTTTGGCTTAATCTCACTCATGTTCAATGCACGAATACAGTCAACATTCAATCATCATTCATTTTGTTGCATAAGTGATGTTCTGGAACTCGGGTGTTGAGTTTATGCTCGACCCCCGATTTTCAGGGCGTTACAAGGGAGTGCCTCAAACCATATAAATTAGAACCCCTGTTTGCCGTAATAGATTGGCTGCCCGTTCTGAACTTTGGTGGGCCATGCCAACTTGAGAGAACACGCAACTTCCTTGCTATGTGTCATTCATCGGTGGCTGACCCTCCTTCGTTCATGGTATCTTTGGGTGGTGATGATGTGTTTATCACGCCGGCTACAATAGCTGAAACTATTGGACTCAACATGGTCCCGGAAGGTATCCCAGAGATGGATCTTGATAACATGAACATTCGATCCAGTGTCACTAAGTATCTTTGCAATGGTAGGGACATCCCCTGACATCAAGGGATGCATTAAAATCCAGGTATATGGATCCCAGATTTCAGATTCTACATGGTATCTTCACTACTAACATCTATCCCAAAAGTACCAATCGGTCCGATCTCACCGGCCTCATGACCATGATCGTATACTCAGTTGCCAGAGGGTCAAAGATTTGCCTTCCAACTCTACTTGTTTCTCAGTTGGTAAATGCCATCCACACATCCAGGGACCTCCATCGACTACTGATCGGGTTCCCATCGACTACTGATCCGGTATTCCCACTCCAAGTTTTCAACAAAAGAAATGTCCGGAAAATGGATTTGGAGTTTCACGAGTACAAGGAGAACCCTGAGGAAGAAATCCAAGAGGAAGAAGCTGAAGGAGAAGGTGGTGAGCCCATGGAAGGGACTGCAACAGCTGAAGAGGCACCTCCTAGACCTGATCTAGCTCCGTCCACATCAACAGCGGGGTATGGCAAAAGATTCAAGATGGACAAGATTGGGGTGATTCAGAAGGACATCCACTCAATTAAAGAAAGGCTTACAGTCCTGGAAAGAATGGTTCAAGGAGTGCAGAGCACGGTTCAACAATTGGTGGATCTGATGACGTGCCGACATGACGACACGATGCCATCTCATTCTGCTCCGTGATGTTGGTTCATGCATGCTATCATACACACCCTACTCTTGTCTCGCGTTTGAACATCAATTTTTTTTTTTTAATGTTCTTCGCTATCATTGGTGTGTATGACAGCCTTCTAAACATACAAAGTTTTTTTGTTTTTACCCACAATTGAGCTAACGATGGTTACTTTTGGGCGCCCATACATGGGCTTGATGTTTTTGGTTGATGGTTGATCGGTTACTGCTGTGTGGAGCAGTATATTTTTTTTGGTTGGACTGAACAGTTTTTTTAGCTTGGGATCTACTGCTGTCTGGGGCAGTTTTGTTTTTTTTTAATATGGCTTAATATAATGTTTAACCTTTTTCCTGCCATATTTGTGTTACGTTCCCCTGGTTTATCAAGTTATGGATTGCATATGATTGAAAACTGCTATATAACAGCTCTAAAATGCATCCATAGGTTCTGAAATTGATGTCTGTTTAAATTGTATTACTTATTATACATCACTTGATCTGCCTCTCTCTCTCTCTCTGTTCGGTTCTCTCAAGGATTTCAAGCTTCAGTCAATATCACCTGAGATATCTTTGTCAATGACAGACGAAAAGGGGGAGAACATTTGCAAACACCCTGAATGAAAAATTGTGTATCTATCTATGTTGTTGCAGGTGTTAGGAAGAGCAACTACATCAAGCATGGAGGAGTTTACAAGAAAGGGGGAGCAGCTACAGGTTGTGTACATGGGTTAGAAATTTGTAAAATTATGTAAAAGTATGTACACACAATTTAGGGTGTGTTTGTCTAGAACATTCTAGGGTGTTTTGGGATTTTGTTACGTAATTGACAAAGGGGGAGATTGAAAGTGCCCTGATTTGTCAAGTTACGTGAATGTTGAGTTAGAGTGTCTACAGAGCCTGATAAGAAGATCAATTCAAGCGTCTGCCTCAACCGGAAGTATGCAAGCTCGTCACAGGTAAAACTAAAGCCTCACATCCCATGACCCAAAACACCAGGTAAAGAAAACCCTTAAAAATAAGTTAGAAATCATAGGGTTTTAGGCTGAGAAAACTTTTTTCAAAATAGAAAAATCTTTAAGTTTGTCTCGCCTTGTCGATTTTATCGGAACACCCTCGATATGATCGACTTGCTCTGTCGATGTCCTCGATACCTTAACGATATTATCAATGAGAGGACCAAAAGTGTCCAGCAAATAAATATTCATCTGGATGGATTTATCGATGTATTGATACACCTATCGATATCATCGATATAAGCACTAAATATGTCCAGCAACTTCACAACATATCTGGACGAATTATCGATGTATCGATACACCTATCGATATCATCGATATTCAAATCTCGAGTCCATCGAGAGTGGCTCGATAAGATCGACAGGTAGATTTCCGGCGCCCCTATTTTTTAATGAAAATCTCAAATTCCTTCGATATATCGATGCTCTTCCGATTTGATCAGAAATCAAATATCGATAACATCGGAAGTCCATCGATGATATCGATCGAGGGCGCGCATTTCTCTCAGCAGATATTTCAGGTCGTTTTTAACTATGATCAGGGCCCGTCGACAGAATCGATATTCAAATATCGATGATATCGGCATCAGGTCGATTGCATCGAACAAAGTCATAAACTGTCCAGCAAGCTTAAAGACAAATCGGCTGGATTTATCGATGCCTCGACTCTGATCTTGATATCATCGACATTCAAATTCTGATGATCTCGATGGTTCCCCAATCATTCATGAAAACCTAAAATATTTTAAAGTCAAGTCTCTCTCATTTTTCAAGTGTCGATGGATCGAACCTGTCATCGATGGAATCGGAGTTCAAAATCTGATGACATCGACAATAGTTTCGATTCATCGACCAATTAGCAAATAGTTTCAAAAGCGTATGACATTGAGTCCAAGTCGTCGAGCAGACCATTGATGCTATTGAGAGTATACGCTCGATGATATCGAACTCTGTCATAAATGTGACCGTTTTATATTCGTTGGAACTCTTTGCTTATATATAGAGGACTTGTCTTTTGTTGCTGTGAGAGAAAGAAGAGAGAGCTTTTGTGTGTTTCAACTTACATCTTATATCTAAAGCCCTTTCTCTCAAGGGAGTTCATCCTCCAATCCACTCTCACCATTGACATTTAATAGAGTGGATTGGGGAATGAACTTCAGCATTTAAGGATCCTCCAGCTACTACCTTAATGGCAAATCATTAAGCTGGGATGCCTTAAATGCATAAGATTGGAATCGCTCTATATTCCTGATAGGAAAATATTTTAAGAGTAGGATTCCATCTTCACCTTGACCCA
>JAJHSJ010000009.1:50573223-50735871 GCA_021015155.1 Magnolia officinalis | reverse complement strand
GCTAAGAGGTGAAGCTTGTAGTGTGTTGGGATGTTTATTTTATTTTGATTCTTGTTCTTATTGAACTTCATTGATTTCTAGTTTGATATTAAAACAATATTTTTAGTTTTCTATGATTTATTGTTACTCAAATTACAATAGATGTTGTGATAGCTTTGGATATCTTCTTTTCCTGTTTTGATATAGTGAGATTGGTAAATCTCATTGTTTACTATCATCTCCTGGGCATGGTAGGGTGATGGAATCCCTTCCAATCTTCACAATTCTCCTCCATTGAGAATTAGGTCAATAAAAAGTTCAGATTTAATTTAAATTATTTTATCTTCCAATTGGATTGGATAGGACTCCAATTCTAATTGTGTTTATTGAATCAAGCAAGGTAGCATCTTAATAACTACAAGTGGATCCTAGGCACCCTAGTTCCCACCTTTAATTGATAGTTTAAACATTATTCACAATTACTCTCTTTTATTCCAGAATTCAGATTTAGATCTTCTTCTAGTTCTAGTTCTAGTTCTAGTTCTTTTTAGAATATGTACAAGTTTAGTCCCTATGGATTCGACCTTGTTCTCACGAGTTATTACTACATCGCGACCCTACACTTGGGGTTGTGAACACCATGTGCAATTTCAACATCAACTTTGTATTTATTAAAAATTCATGTTATATATCGGCAAGTCTGCATGCTAAGCCCTTCCTCATGCGACTAGTAACAAACTCATTGCATATCTTACTAGTCGTCTGTTGATGATGTCTCCCCAACCCTTTATAAGCTGATTTACATTTACATTGACCACTCTTCTCAAGATGTGCCCTGAAGATAAGGTATCGCATCAGAAGAATGGTTACACATGTTTTAGATCTGTATGTCTTTATTTTAAAAACACCATCATCATCTAGCCTACCTCCAACCAAAACTTTCAATGAGATATCTAATCATGTATCTCTACTTGTTTGATTTTAAAATTTTATATTGTAAGAGTTCTCGCATCACAAACTTGCAAAGAGTATCCTTGAATCGAGCCTTGTCCTTGTACATTTATCTGACAACTATTTCAGTAGGATCACTAACAAAATCTGAATGTCACGAATAATCTATGTTAATGAATGCAACATACTCATCACATATGTTAAGTGGCAACATATTAGATAATGTAACCACGACATCCACTGTTGTATGACTTCGTGAAGGGATATCCGTTAGTATGAGTGCAGCATCATCACAACTGTCGAAAATCGGAACATGTATAGGTGCATTAGTTGATGGGTCAGGTACATCTGCACAAATTGGTGGGGGTTGTCAGTGCACCATTCATGAGATTAAAAGTGAAAAGTTGACACGTCCAAGCTATCGAGCCTCAAATCTTGAATGGGGTGCATTATTGGATGATCCAATGATGTCGACATAATCTAATGAAGGGATGTCCATGTAGTCATGGTTATTCAACAATAAAAAAAAAAAAAAAAAAAAAAAACTTAGCACATCAAAGTTGTTGAACAATGAAACATGTATAGGTGCATTAGTTAATGGACCATGTACATCTGCACCAACTGATGGGGGGATGTCAATGCACTTGTCATTAAACAAAGACTGAAAAGTCAGTGCATCAAAGCTTACAAGCCTCGAATCTTAAATGGGTGCATTACTTGATGCCGAAGGGATGTCTGCACAATCCAGTGAATAGTTGTCCATGTAGTCTTGGAAATCCAACAATTGACAAGTTCGCACATCAAAATTATCGAACAACAAAACATGTATACATGTATTAATTGATGGGCCAGCTACATTTCCACCAACTATTAAGGAGTGTCAGTACACTCTTCATAAGACGAAGAGTGAAGAGTCGGCGCATCCAAGATATCGAGCCTCGAATCTTAAACAGGTGCATTGATTGATGGGCCAGTGATATCTGCATGATCCAATGATGTAACCTTTGTGTAGTCTTCTCTATATACAAAGGTATTCATATTTGTTACTATCTCATTCAGATTTACAAAGATAGGTTCTTTGATTATGCTTGTAGTCTGACTTTCTCTATAAACAAATGTTATTAAATTATGGAGCTTAGCAGGAGATAATCATATACACCATGACATCATCATCGTCTCTAATAATTTGTGGAGAAAGTTATATGTTGTTAAGTAAAGCATAAATAACCCTTATTCTAACCTCATGATCCTGGGTGTTGTATTCATAATCTTGTGCACTTTTGATACGAGTTACTTGTATCTAATTTCATTGCTTACAATGACTATCTTAGCATCGTCACCCTTGTACGACCATCTCCATTGCTCATATACTAGCTTCCCATCATAATGGCAACACATGAACTAAAGAGCCATGATCTTCAAATATTGATATACCTGAAAGGAAAAGGTTGTGGCTATTAGATTCAGAATAGCAATATAACAATTTTAAACAAATCTCAATTGTCATTTTGAAGGATATAAGTTATGCATTTCCACCAGGATAATCACTGTGGATCACAAATATTCATTAAAAAATTACACATCGAAGAAATATTCACTATGGACTACTGATATTGATAATAGACATATTCACTATAGACCGTTTATATTCACTGTGATCTACTGATATTCATTGTGGATTGTCGATATTCAGTGTGGATATGTGCAATCCACAGTAAATATCAGCAGTCCACAGTGAATATTAGTGATCCACGGTGTCACTCCCTGACATTTGCGTACCCGAATCCCATGTTCGTGAATTTTAATATATCAATATTTATTACAATCCACATAATTCAATCAAATTTAATAGATATTCAAAGTCGTCTAAAAGGAAAATAATGCTGAAATGTTTGTTAAATTCAACTCTCTTGATAGTTTTCTTTTTCTACATCGAAATTTAAAACTGAATTGAAATTTAAACTAAACCTAATTTTCTAGAAAAATAAAAAACTAATAGTAAAAGCCCGCCTGCTCGTAGTATTTTAGATCTGCGCCTGTGCATTTTTGTAGTAGGGTGAGCATAACATCCCATAGGGTCATTTCTTACTCAAAATTTAAAATGTTCAAATTATATCAAATTTTTATGAACAAGAGAGAAAAAAAATTAGAATATGGATAATAAGAGAACATGAATTTAAGTAATAGAATTGTAAAAATGTTATGCATGTGATACTTTCCATGAATTCTCATAAACAATATACGTCATCTCTTATAACATCGTACCCAAGTGGATGGCTACGTTGCATTAACGCCCACGCACCGGTACCTCATGGTAAGGACCCATTTATACGTTAGCTGGTCAGACTACTACTTCAGTCATACCTCTGGCGTATGTCCGCACACACAATTGTACTCATACGCTATATACAAAGGAGACTCTAAAGGATCTAATGGGTTCTAGGGTCTTTCACCCAAGAGACACAATCGCCATACTTGCTAGCTTTAGGGTCTTCCACCCAGGGACACAATCGCCCTACTATCTTACTGTACCTTCAACATATTAATATCGATACTCAATTAATGTTAAACATGCATGTAAGATGAATCATTGTTTCACAATTGCAAATATCAACATAAAGCTGTCATGGATTTATTTATGCACTTTTATTACTTTAAAAATTATTATAAGAGTCAATAATTATTGAATTATCAAAATATAAACAATATAAATTTTTATTTCTAATTAATACTTCTAGATATAGTTTCGTCGAAACTTTAATAATTAAAATACTTAAATAAAATATATTTTTTTACTATTATTAAATTTAAAAATTACTAAGATATAATAATATATAAGAAATTTTATTTTAAATTCTAACTTTAATAAATCATTTTTTATTATAATAAATCATATTAGCATAAAAAATTTATTTTTATTTCTATTCACTAAATTCTAAAATTTAAAATTTATATTAATTATAACATAAACTTAACAAATAATAATTTTTTTTCTAATATTAAATTAAAATTTAACAAATTTATAAATCAAGTATTTTTACAATAAAAAAATAAATAAATTTATGTTTAAATTTAACTTTTAATGAAATTGATTTACATCAATCAAATTATAATCTAATTTATTAAATAAATTCTAAAGCTGATGAATTTGATTATTATAATAAAAAAAGTTATTTAAATTATTAATTTCTAAAAGTTTATAATTAAAATTAGATTTTATTTTTTAAAAAAAATCAATTTATACTTTTAATAATTTCTTAATTAATCTAAGCTAATTAAGATTCATTTTATTTTATATATAATTTGAATATTAAATTAAAATTTAACTATGAATCAAACCGATTTAATTCAATAATTGTTTCAAGGTATATTTCAAAATTTCAACAATTAAGCTAAATAATTAAATAAATTTTAAATAAAAAGATCATTCACATAAATAATTAATTTAATATTACTATTAAAATTTGGAATAAGATGACATAATAATAGGCTGAAAATTTTAAACTTCAAGTTAAGATCACCTACCTTATTTGAAGTGGTGGACCAAACCTTATGCAGTACACACCCGACGTATACACTCGATGTGCACAATGTCTAAAATCAAGTCTTGACTTACTCACACATGCACCATGCACACACCGACTATTGTTATGATTCTAAGGATGGCCCACACTCAAACTCTACTAGACCCACACTTATGTCGTAATCTCATGGCTACACCCGATTTATAGGGCTTATGCCATAAACATGCATGCACGTGCTTCATATGTAAAGCAAACTAGTGCTAACATTAACTACGAATGAGTTTTGTTTTTGTTTTTTTTAATATAAATTTAATGGTCTTTCATGCATGAAAAAAATAAAATTTTAAACTCCTAATTAAATACTAATTTCATTACTTAATGCTAAAAGTTCCAACATACGTAACACCTCTCATGCTAATACCTATACTCATATCTAAAATAATATGCACATAAGCAAGATCTGAAGTTAGAATACCGTTCATTAGATGTATACTTAGATGGTTCAGATAATAAATGGTTTAGATTTCTAAATGGGCACTCCACATGGTAGATTCTAATTCAACAGTCTCGACGATACGGTTCGCCACTGGATGGTTTTGATTGGTTAGACCATATATTGGGAACTAGGTCAGGGGTTGAACTCTTTGGACGATTTAGATTGATGTGAGGATACATTGGTTAGATGATAAAGGTGAGTATACTGAAATTTGAATGGTTCATATGGTGGAGTGTGTGGATACCGTTCATTACTTACGTTTCTCTAAAATAAATTTATTAAATTCAATTATTTCTTATCTTTTTCGCATGTGTGTCACATGTGTGTGACATATGAAGGGTATATAGTGTGTGTGGTTTGATTGGTGTGTGTGGTTTGATATGGTATAAAATTCAATTATTTCTTCACTTGGGTTAGTCAAATTTAGTTAGGCTGGCAAAAACTGAAGTTGGGCTGGCCGAACTTTAGTGTATTACACTGTAAATTCTACATTTTAAATATTTTAGGCCATGTTTCAAAAATACATAACCTAAGATCTTTTCTATGGTCATTCTACCTGATGATTGGCATACAAATTGATCTTTATCTTTAACTTGAAATCATGCCGAGTCTTCTAGTCTTGTGATGTTGAGCCAATCTTCATGAGGTGTCGTAGAGGATTGGAGTATACTTGAGATCTAACTAACATTTTGTCTACAAAAATTTGAGAACTATATATGTGCTTTAAATACAAGAACTTACAGCTATCAAGTGAGAAGCTTTTATAATAATAACCTTATTAGCCGCGTCTCCTTGCTCTATTACAACGGTCGGCTTCGTATCCTTGGGTGATGGTGATTGTTGATGATCTAGCTGAGTTGGGACCTTCTTTAAACATCCCCAGCCATGTGATTTGGTTAGTCCCGCTTTGCTTAGAAAGCTAAAGGGAGGGCGAGGACCATATTACAGTCCACTGTAAATGGGGGGCTTCCAAACCATAATGTAGCCTTTCTATTTTCTTACATGGGTTCCTCTACTCCACTTCCTCCTTGAAGTTTTTTGGAGTCCCCTAGATTTGGGATGGACTCTCGAGCAACAAATTGTCAGTAAAGAAATCCTCTGAGTATAACCCAATTTTTCCCCTATCTTCATCCAATGATAAGTTGTCTAGCTCTATTGAGATGCAACCGGAAGATGTGCCATTAGCGTTCATAACTCCCAATGCTTCTTAATCTAACACTCGTGGTCCCAAATGCTCTGCTACTGGCCACTTCTTCTTCTAGACAATGTAGGCTCTAGTTGCGGCCCATTATCTTTGTATATGGCATTTTTGAGTTAGCGTGATGCAGAGTTGTCACATTGTGGCCATTGGAACCATTCAGATTTGCAACGTGGCCCACTTGATCGATTTTGTAGAGGTATTATTGCATTCTGCCATGCGGGTTTGTTGAGCTCCTCTCACGATTGAAACTACCATTAGGGTATACTTTATAGCTTGGCTGGGAACAGTAATGGTTGTGAATCTGTCTAGAGTAATGTTCACATAGTACACGACTAGTAGACGAGTGAGTGGTCGGGCCTTTTTAGTGTTGACCTGCTGGGTTCATGCCCCCTCGAGGGTCTTAGAAGTTGGGTTCTACATTTTCTCAGGCGGATTCCTTGCAAGCTGTGCGAAAGACTTCTTTGTAGGCTGGGGTCCAGACGTCGGTACCTTGGCAACATGCCATTTTAGTGTTTCAAGGTCTGTTCAGACGACATTCGCATTAGCAATCTTCAGATACGGATCTTTGTTGATTCATATGGTCTCCTATTTCTCTAGAAACTTGTGAAGGTCCTTATCAATGTTCTCATGTATGACGTTCCTAAAAAAAGATGAAACTATTAGCTGAGTGAGTTTTGGTTCTGTGCCATTTACAAAACTCTCCTGACTTCAAATCTTCTGTTGATGGAATTTTCTGATAATCTGGGAGCTTAACGAATTTGGCCTCTAGAAGGTGGTGGAAAATCTCGTTGGCCTTAGTAATATCGAAGTACTGTTTATTGAACTAAAAGGTATTCTTCATAAGGTTCATTCCCTCAACGTCGGCCAACTCATAATTCGGGTTCTGGTAATAGGTCCTTTGTGATGCGTTTCTTCTTTGGTTCTCTTATCGCAGAATCCATTCTTATCTCATAGCAGGGGCAAAAAGCTTGAAAAGGTCTTTGAACTTCATACCTTCGAACTTCTTCTGAAGCTCAATGTCCATATCATTCTGAGCCAGTTTAAGAAACTCAGCCTCTAGCAAGGCCATTGAATAATGATTCTTCCCTTTCTTAAAGTAGGTGATGTATCTTTATGCCATTTTCTCTAGTAATTGTCTTAGTTGGGAAAGGTTGGCCATAAAAACCTCAGGCTCAGTGTATTGAAACTGGGTATGAAACCTTTTTTCCATCTCGACCTACGAGCGTTTCGAGTTGGGGGTGGGGGTGGGGTAGGTAGGTTTATGTACTATGTAAAAGTTGTTCCTATGAGGGTGTTTTCGAATATCTTGAGCTTCAAAAATTCATTGTCCAAAACTTCTCCACATTGCATGGTGAGGTGTCTGACGGGCTCTGTAGTCGATGAGTTTCCTTCTCCTGAGAAAACGGTAAACCTGGGGACCTTATACCCTTTGGGTAGTTTGAAATACTGATCCATCCATTCAAGATAAGGTTTACGATAAATAAGTCTGACGACCCTAGCACCCTGAGGTTAAACACCCAACTCTTGGATGATGCTTATGACGTGCTCACGGACCATCAATCATGGTGACTAGTCCAGATGGTGCCTTTGCATTATGGAATTACTAGTTGGTGGGCTCAAGGCATCAGTGGTTGCCCCTTGAGTGGATCGACCCTTGGGTAAATTTGTGGAGTTGGCGGTGTAGGAGGTTCCCCCATGGGTTGCTTGACACTAGTAAAATACGGTTGTGGTGCCATAGATATTAAAGGTTTCCCTCCGAGCTCGTCAGCACTGAGATAATATTTCCCCAGGTAGTTGTGTTATAGGGGTTGTATTGTTCATACTGGCCATATGATCGACTGTTTTGGCCATTCCTTCTTGGAATCACTTGAGGTGATATAAGGCGACCCAAAGATTCTTCTTGAATAAGTCTTGGTGGAAGATTAGCCGGTCTTTCAACCTCTAAATTCATTAGGGGATTATTAGCATGTTGGCGATTTCAGGTGTTGGGAATCTTTCGAGGAATATTTCTATAAACCTTTTGAAGGTCTCTGCTTTTGTAACTCCGTTCTCAGAAATTTGTCTTAGAGTTGTACTACATCATTGAGAGAGGCATTGCCTTGAGAAGAAGATCCTAGTTCGACAGGTTCGGCTTAAGCAGCCTTGTCTTAAGGTACCTCGACAACGTCAAGAGGATTATTGAGCCTCGAAGCTCGATATTTGCTAACCATGTTCTTTCTGTGGATAAACTATAACCAGCACACCGTGTCCCACCGGGCATGTCAGAAAAGATTTGTTGTTATTCAATTCGGACATGTGGACACACGTGTACTGAATGACCCAATTTTATTAATGCATGTAAGAGTATGCATGTATTGAGAGTGCAAGAGTTGTATTAATTGAACCGAACACCTTGTGACCCCAATCGTCGAAATAGCCGAATTAGGAGCATGTATGGGAAGATTGGCCTCACCACTCAGCAACCATTTAACAAGGAGATCAAGCGATTTTTGAAGGGTAGTGTTAGAAATTTGAATGGATTCTTTTTTCCTTGAAGACAACTATTTTTATCTCAATGGTAATATCTTGGATATGTTCATCCACAAAAATAATGTAAGAAAATTAAACAGGAAATTAATGTTGAATGCTAATTTTACTAATATGAATGCAAACAATTATAATCGGCATATAAAAGTGAAGAAAGAAGAAAATGTTACTAACGAAGGTTCGAGCGAGTGAGACGGTTGTGGGCTAGACGAACTTCCAGACCTAGACAGTCATGGAAAATCTTAACGGTCATGAAACCGCCGTGGTTTTAGGATTTGACTGAGAAATAATGAAGTAGCAACTTAGGGATTTGGAGGGGATTTGATGATGAGGTCGTTGATATTTCACTAAATTAAATCGACTTGATACAGGGATGTACTGGATAGAAGTAGAAACTAAAGTAAGCGATGTTAATCGATTCAGACTTGTTGCAATATGATGCTAGACAAAAGTAGAGAGGCTAGACTAGGCTAAGCTATGGAAAGATAAGTGTTCATGAGAGACGAAAGATTGATATGCGACGTTTAGCTAAAAAGAGTTGTGTTTGATTGAATTGGTGAGGGTTCATGGATATTTGTTCTGTACTACTTTTATAGACTTGGAGAGACGGTGGTCTTACGCAGTCCTTTAACTTTTGGGATCAGGGTTTAATAAGTTTGAGGAGTTGCTTGAGACGTTTCTTTCCTGAGACAAGGTGAGTTAACACTACGTTGTATAGATTGTATTTCTATTTCCAGATGGTTTCCTCCTCTTTGTGCACTACTTTGTGATCTTCAGGTGTGCGTGGCCAAGTAAATCCAGTCATGTGTTATTAGATATCACCGTTTTAACCTCCAAGCATTAAATACGCTCTTTGAGACGTTTTACCTACTTACAACTTATGCCTTCTTGCCACAAGTTGTCAGGAAAAGGACTGCTTCTAGCTAGGGTTTTGGTCATGCATGTCTCTTTACATATCAGCTTTCCTGTTGTATCATGCGTCGTCCTCCCGAGAGAGGTATTCGGGATCCTCATGGTCTTTATTTTGTACTTCACGAGTAACATCCCATATGTCTGTACAAGCGTGTTGACATGTGGTGGCGCATTGGTTTTGTCTGCCATAGATAGATAGGTTATTAACTATGGGTTACATTGAATGCATCCTTGATTGCTGAAAGTTGGACCCTATTCTTCGGCAATGAGAAATATAGCTTTTATTTATGAACGGATGTTGTGTGTATGTTAGATGTAAAATGCCTCGACAATATCCATGATAACACTGTCTTAACTATTCCATGTGGGTACGAGAGATGGCAATATCCTTAATTGGTCGTTTGTTTCTTTAAATTCGGGAGATTCTCTCAACATGCTTGCTTTGGGCTAGACTCCTGAATCTGTAAGAACTCTATTTAGTGGGCCTTACTGATCAACGGTCGGGATTGTCATTCAGTTGGACTGGATGATTGAGTAGACCAGTGGGCCCCACTTCAGGTGATACGCTGCGCAGGTAGGCTGCGCAGCAGTGCGTATTAGGGCTGGAATGCTATGGCTGTTTACGCAGACAATAGTTTAAGTCGAATTAGGACACAACAATGTGGAGCATGGGAGAGGGAGTTTTGATGGGTTTCAAACTCCCCCTCCACAGTCTCTATAAAAGAGAGTTGGGTCCCCGATCCTACACTATAAGGCAGAAATCGAGTCTCATCTATAGTTTTGCAGAAAGGGTGTGAAGGAGAGGAAGATCCTAAGCTCTACAGGAATTTTGGTATTCTGGTATTCTTATACGGCTTCATGGCGGCGTCTCATCTAGGTACGCTATCTAAACCCTTGATCGCCATGTCTCATGCACAGACAGATCCGTGGGCCTATTCCGCATATAGATTACATCCCACAGTTGGTATCAGAGACAATGTGCATAGGAATGGATGATCAAATTCATCTATTTCAAATACAGATTCATTCAGTTAATTAGGGATATTCGAATCCCTGAATACAGAAATATTAAATTAGGGTTTTTCGAATCCCATATCTCAATATTGGGGATTTCAGTCTCATAACCCCAAAATCCAGCTTATATTAGGGATTTCGGATTTCAAACCCAAATTCAGAGATTAGGGATTTTGGATTTTGATCCCCAAATCAGCGTAATTAGGGATTTCAGAATCCAGATCCCCAAAATTAAGAGAATTAGGGTTTTTCAAATTCGAATCCCCAAATCCAGATTTCGAAATTTAGGGATTTCAGTTTTCGAAATTAGGGATTTTGGATTTCAATTCCCAAATCAGATTATTAGGGATTGTCGAAACCCTGAATCCAGTAAACTAATTCGGGATTTAAACCCAAATCCCAAATCTGCTATCATTAGGGATTTCGGTTCTGATTATCCCCAAATCCAGACAGGAAGTTAGGGTTCTTTGATTCCCAATCCAATTGATAAGGCTTTCTTCTCCAAAACGAGGATTGGAGAGAAATTCCTCAAACCTACCTGTGTCTTTGATAGTAGCGGTCATGGATCTCCCATCGACTGGCAACACCGCTCCCTTTCAGCCATGTCATTAGACTAATCGTCAGGGATGGCGTTGCCGACATCGGATCGACGTCGTCCTTGAAGGAGGCGAATGGTCTTTTCGTCTGGCTGCAGATTCACCTGCAGCGGAGAAGATCTCTCCTTGCGGCAGTCATCATCAGAGGTTCTTCTGGCGGATGCTGGCGGCAGAGCTCTCCCTTCAGCAGCTGCTCTCAGACAGTCAAATGTGACTGTGATTTTGGGATATTAGGTCGTGAATGACCTCATGTGATAACGGGCACTCGGACCCGATTTCAATTAAACGGGTCCTGTTTATGGACCCGTATTCTAGACATACGAACTGGGCCTAACGCCAGTTTCTGGGCCCACTTCAAATTAGAGATCTGTTTAATAAGGTTTTGGACCTACCCACTGGGCCTAACGCACGTTTCTAGGCTCACTTCTAATTAAGGGCCCATTTATTTGGACCATGTGGTTCACATTAAGTTCAGATCATATCCAGACACACTTCTGATGTATGGTTCGTAATAAGCACTCAACCTAGTTATTCCTTTAAATAAATAAAGTAGATAATAGCCTATATTTGACAAATATGCGGCATATGGGTTGATCCATTCACGTTGTAAACACCCCTAAATGGGTCTACACATTTAGTTATTAAAGGTCAGCATTCCCCATCTGTCATGAGAATTGCCTTGAATTAGATTTGAGTCACTCATTTATAATGACCTGACTATGCGGAGTTCTGATTTAGCCCTATCATTGGCCCATTACCCATCTTTAGGAATTGATATAGACCGTTGGAACATAAGGTTTGAAACCTATCCTTAAGTTTCACTTAAGGCTCTTTTATTTCCAAAAGGGTCAATATCAACTAACTCATGGGCCGTATCAAACTAATTTAAGTATAATTCATTGAGGCAGGATTATAATCGCGATCTTAAGTCAATATTTACAGTATTGGATTCGGTTGTGTTAGCCACCATAGTGACCTCAATCGATGAAAATCCTACAAGTACAGACTTATAACATTGGGATAAGAGGATTGCATACAGTTGCGTTCATATTTTTCATGCATGCGGTAACTAAAACACAGACGATTACCATTTTGGCAGTCAAGTGAACGGGTGAAGTAAATGGTGCTGGTAATGTAAAGCTGAAAGACTCATCTCACCTACAGGTGTTGAGTGTCTCAGATTTACATGACTTACACCACTTAGCTTCAGGTTCAGGAGGATCACTAACATGTTGTTATTACCTCCCACAGGAGGAATGATGATGATGTAACAGATTCTCACCAGGATGTGATGGTTGGGCCCATTTTCATCTTGGATGATTCAGTTGTGCCTCCCTTAGCAACTGAATTGATTAACTTTACCTGATACTTTTGTTTATATTCACGAAATTTATTTGTGAAACTATGAACTAATGTGAGTATATATGTATCTCTCTTATTTTAGTCTCAATTCCAACTAATCTGAATCAAGTCCCTGCCCTTAATGTATCTAATTATGCTCAATGGAAGAACACCATTGAAGTTGTACTGGACTATCTTCAATTAAATCTTACCCTGATAACACCAGAACCGCCAAAGCCATCTGATAATGCCACTAAAGCTGAATATGATCGATGGGTTGCATGGTTTAGATCAAATGATACATGCCTGAAAGTCATTAAGTATTCAATTTCTGAATCGATGAAAGGTGTCATGCCTGAAACAGACAAGGCCAAAGTTTTCCTGACTGAAATGGGAAAACGATTCAAGAAATCTGATAAATCTGAAGTGGGCATTCTTCTGAATAAATTGACTCGCTCGTCCTACGATGGAAAAGGCAACATCCGTGAATACATTGTAGAGCAGATCGAAATTGTTTCTAAGATCCGTGCTCTAGGGCTTGTACTCACTGATAATCAACTGGTTCATTTGATCATGAACAACCTACATCCCCAATTCGGCACGTTTCTAGTAAACTATAACACTCTGAAGGACATATGGACATTGGATGAACTCATCACTGCGTCCAAGAAGAAGACAGGATCAGGCATATGGTAAAAGTTCAAAATGTTAATATGGTGACCTCGGGTCATGGGCAAGGGCAAGGGAATAAAGGTAAAAGGAAAAGGAAACAAGGTTCTAATAAAGGATTCTCCAGTCCTCCATCTGAAAACCATGAGAATCAATCTGGAAATGGATCTAAACGTAAACGGGTTAAAGGTAAACCGTGCTTCTTTTGTAAAAAGGCGGTTCATCTAAAAAAAGACTACGAAGGTTTCCAGAATTGGCTCATAAAGAAAGGTAATCATTTTGTTCTTGTCTGTTTTGAATCTAATTTGACCGATGTGTCAGCAGATTCCTGATGGATAGATTCAGGAACTACTATTCACATATACACTTCTATGCAGGAATTACTACAGGCCAGGCCACCAACTGATGCGGAGAGCTCAGTATATGTAGGCAATGGTGTTAAGGTTGACATGGAGGCAATAGGAGTCTATATGCTTAAGTTGAAGTCTGGTCAATTTTTGAATTTAATAGATACATTCTGTGTGTCGTATATAAGACGTAATTTAGTTTCAATTTCCTGTTTAGATAAGTTGGGATATTCATTCCACTTTGGAAATAAAAGTTTTAGTATTTACTTTAATTCGATTAAAGTTGGAACCGGCTCTATAGTAAACAACTTATACTAGTTAGACTTGATTGCCTCTCACGTCTATAATGTTAATTTATTGCATGGAAATGTAGTGGGATCCAAGCAAAGACTAGACTATGAGAATTCCTCCATGGTGTGGCACAGGCGGCTATGCCATATATCTCGTAAGAGATTAGAAAGGCTTGTGCGAGAAGAAATTTTGCATTCTCTAGACTTCTCTGATTATAAAGTATGCATTGATTGCTAAAAGGAAAACAGAATAGAACGAGAAAGAAATGTGCAACCAAGAGTGTAGATCTATTAGAGGTTATACATACAGATATCTGTAGACCATTCCCTACAGCTTCATGGAGTGGCCACAAATATTTCATTACCTTTATAGATGACTACTCTCACTTCGGGTACTTATACCTTACCAGTGAGAAATTAGATGCCCTGGATGCTTTTAAAATCTATAAGGCCGAGGTTGAAAATCAACTTGATAAGAGAATTAAAGTTGTCAAATCTAACCGTGGTTGTGAATACTATGGCAGATATGACGAATCAGGAGGCAATCCAAGGTCATTCGCTAAATACTTACAGGATTGTGGCATTGTCGCTCAATACACTATGCCTGGTACTCCAGAGCAGAATGGAGTGGCCGAGAGACGCAATCGCACCATTATGGATATGGTGCGAAGCATGGTCAGCAATTCAACATTGCCAGAATCTTTGTGGGGTGATGCGATCAAAACCGCAGTTCATATACTAAACAGGGTTCCCAGCAAAGCAGTAAACAAAACTCCTTTTGAGTTGTGGAATGGGAGAAAACCAAGTCTCCGATATCTATATATTTGGGGTTGTCCTGCTGAGGCCAAAGTTTATAACCCGCATGAAAAGAAGTTTGATCCTAGAACCGTAAGTTGTTTCTTCATTGAATACCCAGAAAGATCTAAAGGCTATCGATTCTATTGTCCTTCCCACTCCATTAGGATTGTTGAGACTGGGAATGCCAGATTCATTGAGGGCACTGAAAACAGTGGGAGCACGAACATAAGAAATTTTGTATTTGAGTAACGAAGGTCTGTGACTCCTGTCATAGTCAATCCATATCACGTGGACATTAATGATGCAGTCGATTCTGCAGTCACTACAAAGCACCACGTAGAACCTCATATACAAAACACTGATGAGGAAAATCAATATCAGACCCAACAAGTTGAACCATTGAGAAGATCTGAAAGAGAGAGAAGGCCTGTAAATCGATATGATTACATCGTATACTTACAGGAGCACGACTTTGACATAGGGGTGGAAAAAGATCCTGAATCCTTTACACAAGTCAAACAAAGTGCTGATCCTTCTCGTTGGTTTAATGCCATGAAAGATGAGTTAAAATCCATGCAAGACAATAAAGTATGGGATCTTGTAGAGTTACCCACTGAAATAAGGCCAATTGGTTCTAAATAGATATTTAAAACCAAACGAGACTCCAAAAGTAATGTCAAACGATATAAAGCCAGACTTGTTACCAAGGATTTTAACCAACGTGAGGGCATTGATTTTAAGGAGACTTTCTCACCAGTATCTAAGAAAGACTCATTCAGGATCATAATGGCTCTTGTAGCGCATATGTATTTAGAGTTACATCAGATGGATGTAAAGACTGCATTTCTCAATGGGGATCTAAATGAGAATATATACATGTTGCAGCTCGAAGGTTTTATAGCTACTGGCTCATAACATTTGGTTTGCAAACTTAAGAAGTTCATTTATGGGTTGAAACAGGCATCGCGACAGTGGTACCTTAAATTTCATGAAATAATTTCCTCATATGGTTTTGTGGAAAACACTGTAGATGAATACATCTACATTAAAACCAGTGGGAGTAAGTTCATTATGATGATTTTGTATGTTGATGACATTCTGTTAGCTAGCAGTGATACCAGGATGTTGAGCGACACCAAGAAATTTTTATCTCAAGGTTTGAAATGAAAGAAAATGAAGCTTCTTACGTCATCGGCAAGGAGATTCACCGTGACAGAACACTTGGACTGCTCAGTCTGTCACAGAGGGCCTATATTAGTAGGGTACTTGAAAGGTATGACATGCAAAATTGTGCTTCAGGAAAGTCGCTCATTGTGAAGGGCGACAAATTTAGTCTATTTCAGTGTCCAAAGAATGGTTTAGAAAAAAGAATTTCCGTATGCATCAGTAGTAGGGAGCATCATGTATGATCAAGTCTCTACGCGACCGGACATTGCCTTTGTCACTAGAATGTTGGGAAGATATCTATCTAATCCAGAAATGCAACATTGGATAGCTGCAAAGAAAGTGTTACAGTATCTTCAAAGAACAAAAGACTTCGGACTCACATATAGAAGATCTGATCGGTTGGAGTTGATCGGATATTCAGACGCAGACTTCGCAGGCTGCTTTCGTTGACACTAAGAAGTCTACTTCAGGATACATATTCATGATGGTGGGAGGAGCTGTGTCGTAGAAAAGCGTGAAACAATTTACCACAGCCTCATCCACTATGGAAGCTGAATTTATTGCCTGTCATGAGGCATATAATCAGGCACTATGGTTACAGAGTTTCTTCTCAGGTTTGCGGGTACTGGATCATATCCCGAAACCATTGAAAATATTTTGCGATAATTCGGCTGCTATTTCCTTCTCTAGTAACAACAAGTATTCGTCAAGGTCGAGGCATATCGACATTAAGTACCTTGTTGTAAAGGAAAGGGATCAGAATCATCAAGTGTTTGTGGAATTCATCGGCACTAAGCAGATGATTGCAGATCCGCTCACTAAAGGGCTCTCTATCACCCCATTTCAGGAGCATGTAACATCCATGGGAGTCATTGATCCCACAAGTGTTTTCAGTTAGTGGGAGTTAAGCGTATTTTGATTTTCACGGACACTTAGAGATCTCATTTTATATAGTTTGTTTGGATGATTTTGATATAAAGATTTATTTCTTCTTCTTCTATATATATATATATATATATATATATATATATATATATTATATATATATATATCTGTGTGTGTATGCAAATTTTGAGTAAGTAGAACTACAGTCGTGTCTCGTCGGAGACATGTAAAAGCTTCATGACCTCTTAAGGATAGACACATATCATCACACTAAAGTATGTAATCCTTATACCACATTTCCTAGTTCGTGATCTATGTCGTTAAGATTGAAAGTACTTGTGATCGCACTTAGTCTCACTTCGCCTAAATTAAATGTTGTGACGACTACCGCGTTTCGATACTGACAGTCTTAATGGACCAGATTAAATAGCATTACTCATATTGTCCAACTATTTCATTGGTTAACCATTTGGATATTTTCTTAAAAGATTAAAACTTGTTTTCAAAATTATTCTATATGACTATCATTGACGTTACTCAATGAGGCCCAAGTGGGAGAATGTAAGAACTCTATTTAGTGGGCCTTACTGATCAACGGTCTAGATTGTCATTCAGTTGGACTGGATGATTGAGTAGACCAGTGGGCCCCACTTCAGGTGTACGCTGCGCAGGTAGGCTGCGCGGCAGTGCATATTAGGGCTGGAATGCTATGGCTGTTTACGCAAACAACAGTTCGAGTCGAACTAGGACACAGCAATGTGGAGCGTGGGAGAGGGAGTTTTGATGGGTTTCAAACTCTCCCTCCACAGTCTCTATAAAAGAGAGCTGGGTCCCCGATCCTACACTATAAGGCAGAAATCGAGTCTCATCTATAGTTTTGCAGAAAGGGTGTGAAGGAGAGGAAGATCCTAAGCTCTACAAGAATTTTAGTATTCTGGTATTCTTATACGGCTTCATGGCGGCGTCTCATTTAGGTACACTATCTAAACCCCTGATCGCCATGTCCCATGCACAGACAGATCCGTGGGCCTATTTCGCATATAGATTAAGCCCCACAGAATCATGTGTCCCACCTGATAGAATTTATAACATGCAGAGATACGGGTCACTAGTACCATAATATGGTCTTCTACTTTGTAAACCTTGTGTGGCCCGCACAATGGGCTTTCAATTTTGACATTGGTCCAGTAGTATAATGACTCTCAGAGTCTTTATCATATAAAATTGTCATCACTGTAATTTTACAAAATTTGTTTAAACACAATTCATAGTTAAATGCCTATATAATTAATAAGAGGGGTAAAGAAATTTGTAATTATTATAAATCTTTGGATCACCATGAAAATCTCGTATCCAAATATCATATTTTTACTGTTTATATGATATTTTAATAATGTAAAAGTATCATCATTGTATTATTTTAATAATATAAAAGTATCATCATTTCAAGTTTACATGCATATCTACATCAGAATTGTTTGTCAAATTATCTACTTTTAATTACCCATTTTTTAAGAGAGCGTGTAATTTGTAACATTGTGTCACTGATATAATTCACAATCCAAATAGATACTCCTGTGGATGGATGCATATATTTGTCATAAGGTACTTGCATGTGGTAGTCTTTAATGTTAGTTTTTCACCATTTAAAAAGTGGGGGTGACCAGTCCTCTTCACATGTGGCACTAATGTACAGCTATCGAGATCATCCAAATTGTGGGTTTCAGATGTTGGTGGGACACATGTCTAAAATCAATGATCAATTAATAAACCCTAGAGATCCAATTAAAGGCTATGGAGCAGACAGATAAATGAAATAGTGAGTGATCCAAATTTAAAGGAAAATAGCTGATGGTTATTTTCTTAATGCCATTTGTTGTCATATTCCATTGGAATGTCTTATAATCATTCATATTCCATTGGATTGTCTTATAATCATTCCATGTGCTTGCATGAATATCCACCTCCATTTCTCAAATGGTTTAAAACTAAAGTAGGGGTGTAACCCCATCTAAGATACACTTTGAAGACTTATGAGGAAATATTCTCAGTGAACAATACGCTGAGAAATGCTAGTTCCAAGCAACTATATTCTTCGCCAAAATACAAGCATATCCATCTACCAACTTGGTTCACTTGTGTAGAATCTTGGATGTCCATTGGATAATCCCAAAGGCGAATTTTCCTTAGCCAAGATATCACATCGTCCGTCAATCAGGTGGCCCAAACATGGAAGGAAGGAATGGACTGTTAAAGAATTTAGAACCAGTGGAAATACATCGAATATGGAATTTGCTCAACGTGATGATCAGGCACATGATTTATAGGACAGGATATGATACCTGGTGGCCAACTAGTATTTCTCATCCCACACACGTGTGCCATGTTGTCATGTGTGGGCATTCCTCTAATAGAGTGGTACGCGGATTGACAATGTGCACGAGGCGAATACGTGTATGGCAGTGTGGATCACTTGTACCTCAATCTATAGCTTCCAAATTGAGGGACCCACTCTGACTGGTGCCATCGAATGGGGGACGGATTGGCTACTTCCCCTGCCACCAGCCCCTTGGCTGGTGGTCGGTGCTCTGTGGGCCCAATCATGATGTATTTGTTTCATCCATTTTCACGGATCATTTTAGGGCTTGGATCCAAAAATGAGAGAGATATAAATCTCAGGTGGACCACACCACAGGAAAACAATAATGATTGGATATCCACCATTAAAGTCCTCCTGAGACCCACTGTACTGTTTGTTTGACATCTAATCTGTTGATTAGATCATACAGACCCAGATGAAGAACAAAGATCAGCTTGATCCAAAACTTTTATGGCCCCCAAAAAGTTTTTAATGGTCGACGTTCATTCAACAATGTTTCCTGTAATGTGGTCCAGCTGAGATTGGAATATACCTCACTTTGGGTCTCATACCATAAAATGATCTAGAAAAATATATGGACAGCATAGATGAAACACATACATCATGGTGGGGACCACATAGCACCGACCACCAGCCATTGGCTGATGGCAGGGGCAGTAGCCAATCCGTTTCCATCGAATGGGGACGCGGATTGCGTCCCACCCCCGGCAGGGCTCTGTGGGGTCCACACTGATGTATTGTTTTATCCAAGCCGTTAATCGCTTTTCTCAGATCATTTTATCATGTGAGCCAAAAACTGAGCAAGGCGCAGAGCTTAAGTGGACCACAAAGTGAGGATTTAATGTCCACCATTAAAAACTTCTTGGGAGTCTGAGAAGTTTTGGATCAAGCTAATATTTGTTTTTTCACTTCATCTACGTCTACATGACCTTATTAATAGGTTGGATGATAATAATAATTTAAAAAAAAAAAAAAAAAAAACAAACCATCATGGTGGCCCTTAGAAAGGTTTCAACGGTGGCTGTCATTATCACTGCAGCTTCATCCGGTGTGGTACACTGGGTTGTGGACCTATTTCAATTTTACATACATACCGTAAAATGATAGGAGAAAAGCAATGAACGGCGGCGTGGATAAAACACTTACATCACGCTGGCCCCACAGAGGCCACCCAGACGGATTAGTAGCACGCTGGCCCCACAGAGGCCCGCCCAGACGGATTAGTAGGACGCAATCCACGTCCATCGAATGCATGGTTAAACGATAAGTTCAGGACGACGATTGACTGTCGCAGGAAGTTCCTGCACTTGGAAGCTAGGGGTGCCACTCTGATGTTTGTGAGAAATCCAACCTGTCTATCTGTTTTGCCAGCTCATTTTAGTACGGGCCGGAGACTACAAATGAGTATCCAAATCTCAAATGGGCCACATGAGGGGAAATGGTGGGGATTGAATGACCACCATTGAAACACTTGTAGGGCCACAGGAGCTTTGCATTAGGCTAAGTATTTTGTCCTTCCAGTGTATCCCAGTGGGAATGACCTTATGAATGGTTTAGATGACATATAAACAAGGTAGACTGGGAAGATTTCAACAGCAGGCATTTCTTTCCCCACTTTTTTCTCCATGGTGGCCCACTTGAGTTTTGGATCTGACTAAGTTTTGGTATGTTGGTCTCTTGTCCTAAAATGATATGGACAAACGGCCCCACCCAATTGCCAAACCCATGAACTTCATGGGGGATCCCATTGAGGCAATTCACGTACGTAAGTATAATACATATATACCTAACAAATGTCCACTATTTAGTCAGATTTTCAATCAGATTTTGGAAATGTGTGGTCCAAAGTCGCCCCAAGATTTGAAGACTTGGATCGGCTAACTGTACCATATTGGACAGTTTGGGTTGTAGCCTAAGGATTAGGGCGGTACATCAAGCCGAGTCGAGTCGAGGCTTGACTCGTCCGTGGTCTCCTCGAGTTCGAACTTGACCTCAAGCTCACCATTGGAGCTTGGCTTGTTCGTCAAACCTTTCGAATCAAAATCGAAGCGAGCTAGTCGATCGAGTCAAGGCAAGCTTACCTCAAGTCGAGTTGAGCCTCCTCCCAACCTGACCCAACCCAGCATCCAACCTGCACCCGACTCAACTCACAACTTGACCCAACCTACACCCAATTCAATCAAGCCACCTAACCCAACCTAGCCACCCAACCCAACCCGCACCCGACTCAACTCCCAAATCAAATATTCAATCAATGTAACGCCCTGAAAATCGGGGGTTGAGCATAGACTTAACTCCTGAGTTCCAACGCATCACTTATGCAACATAGATAATGATGATTTAATGTTATCCGTGTTAGTACATTAAAGATGAATGGGATTAAGCCAAAACAGCATATCATACTCCAAAGACAGTTAAATTACGCAAGCGGAAGACTGTGATAGATATATATAATATATAAACTGTTGTAAGTCTCCAGAGTGTGAACATGTTACCAGGTTAAATATATCAATGTATACTCCAAAAATAGACAAAATGAATATACAAGGTGTTCCAAAAGAGTAAACTAAAATGTAATGGCATCTAATCAACAACCCTGTAACCCCGTCGACCAGAAGATGGTCTACATAGACCCGCCTGATAGCTGCATAAAAGAGAAACCCTCCTCATCATCATAAAAGTCTGGCTCCGCTTCGCAAGCATCGTCATCATCTGAAACTCAAACAAGGTCTGGTTGGTGTGTACAACACCGTCCCGTAACGTGGGAGTGAGTGATCAACTCGGTGGAACAATAAAATAGAGGTTAACATATTATCAATTCAGTCAAGCAGTAATGATAAAGCAGTAAATCACACATCCTTAAGTACTCTTGTTAATGCAAGAATGGTATGAATGTATGATGCATGCCCTCGCCTCTGCTCCCTCAACGACTTCATCTCACGTTCGCGCATGAACAACACTGCCTCGGTGCTTAACCTGCTACGCCTGAACGCATGCATAATGCGGTGCATGCATATAATTACCAAGTTCTTATTAACCCTTTTCATACAGCAGGATTGGGAAACTAAGGTACCTCCCTTATATTAATACCCAAACAATGATTCATTCTAGGGTCATCAGTCCTAGTAAATCTCATACGATGTTGCGGTTCTAGGTCGCTGCAAAGGGCTTGTCACCCAATCAGTACAGGCCTAGTGTATACTCTGATTACTACGAAAAGGCCCGTCGCCTCTACGCAGGTTCAGTGTATGCTCGAGGTCACTACACAGGGCACGTCTAGGGCTGTCAGGGCTATTGCACGGAATCGTTACACTACTCCCCCATCACCCATCACGGCTTCGTCATCAAAACAGTGTACGCCGACAGCTCGAATACAGTGTCTCATACCACCGTATTCGGCTCACAAGTCTGGGTTGCTCACTGGTCACTACGAGGAGGCTCGTCGCCCCAGCGTAGGCCGACGGCTCGACCACGGTGTCCCATACCACCATGTCCGGCTCATAAGTCTTAGCGGATCGTGGTACCAAGGTTAACGGGGTTTTCACTGGTGAGTTTGGTACCTTAGGTTCAAGCAATAGCATCCAAACATGGTGAACATACATCGGGTCAATCGGGTTACTTGACGAGCTCGACTAGCACGAGCGCACATCAAGTGAATCGACATGAAGTGCGTAAGCACTCCGCGTGGCCTAACCACTGTCGATAACCAAAGTACGGCTCGGATTCGTCGAACACATCCCGAGTGGCGAAACAACATCAACCACCAATCTAGGAGTGGTTACCGATTGCCTGAACTATACAATAGCCCCAATCACATTCAATTACAACAAAATATCCTAGAAGATAGTTAAAGCAGTTATGAATCAAGATTTCAAAGCATACAAGCAAAGGTCCGATATTGTCCGCTTTAGGGCTGTCAGGGCTGTTGCACGGAATCGTTACACCACTCCCCTATCACCCTTCACGGCTTTATTTTTTCCTTTGATGGAATACAACTTAAACATGGATTTATACATATGTAGGAAATACAACTTAAGCATGGAATACAATTTAAACAAACACTATAATATACGGCACATGGAGGAAGGCATACACATAGTTAAAGGAGTTGAGAATCATATCTCAACACCCTTATACATTTCAATTACTAACTACTTACTCATTCAGACATTTCAGCAACCACTTTAGACTACTTACATCAACATACATGATGTATGTTGATCACATAGGTATGAGGCTAAATCCTTTTACTAGGGAGTTGCCCCATTTCTAACACGCGTGCACCCAAGACGAATAGTCATGGCAAGCATGAATCCAAGTTCCATATTCATTTAATCATTTCCACAAACACTTGGACTACACACTTTATCACATATAACGTATATTTGCCGTGACGTGATTTAGGGCAAGTCCTTTTGCTAAGGAGTTGTCGCACATGTAACAAGCATATATTCACGACAGATAATCATGTTAGGTACAAATCCAAATTTCATACGTATACGGTATTTTCTACAAATATGAAGAATACAGTATATTCAACATAGTTAACGTATAACTGAAAAACGAAACGAACAGCACTTTGTACATGTGTAGTAGCATCCACGTCAATAATATATCATTAACTTACATTGAAAGCCTTGAAAACCATAACCTATACGTTTAAAGTCCGCACCTTATGCCGTAGAAGCGAGTAACGGACTCAGTTAAACACCAAGTCTTTATCAACGGTAGAAGGGCAACCTATGACATGAAATAGGTTAGCTATTTCATCACTTACACTAGTTGAATCTCTGGAACTGATTAGGGTTAGGATTTCTTACCTAAGAACGGGATCGGTATCGCTGGTAGAGCGGTACGGAAGAGCTGATTCAGCCCGTGGAATGATGGGATTGAATCCCATGGATGAACTTCAACTCTCTCTCTCTTTCTCTCTCTTTCCTCTCTTCTCTCTCCTAGGGTTTCCCAAATTCATATGGGATATGAGAGAGAGGGTTTAAGCCTCTTATATAGGCCCAGAATTGTCGAAAATAGGCATAGGACCAAGGTATACTTGGGTTATGTCCAAAGGGAGGTTGTTCCGTCTCAACGGAACACTTCCGGAGCCCCCCCTTGATCCAAAGGTCAGACTTAAGCTCCCTGACTATGGATCTAGGTCGAGTTAAGTTTTCATTCCAATCGGGTTCCCAGATCACACGTGGCGGACCAGTTTTAGTTCAACGGTCACTGGAATTCGATCAGGGTTACAAGTACACTGCCATGTGTATGAAATTTCTACTGATCCGAGAGTGTATTTAGGTCAGATTCTGACGGTCTGATTACTTATATCAGGCTCGCAAGTGACAAGTCTCAGATTACTTAAATGAGATTTAATTTCTAAAGAAAATCACATTTTCTCACACTCTTCGCTCCGGGCTCAAACGAATAGCCCCGGGACACTATCTGGACTTGATTTCCGAGATGGTTGTTAAGCCCAGCAAGGCGGTCATATTCGTTTAGTTTTGCGAAAATCGAACTTTCAACGTGCGGTCCAGATCCGATACGGAGTTTCAATGTACTCCCGAGAGCAACTGGGTAATGAGATTGATCCTAGATTTCAAAGTAACCTAGTGTCAATGATTCTACAAGTTTTGGGTCTTACAGATCGTATTTAAAGTGATTCAAGCGAATTTCACAGCTAATCTAGTTTAGCACTTAGTTAAACTTGTCTAATTTCTAAAGGATTTGAGGTTTGAGAGGTTCATAAGGGGTTAGGATCTACCCCTTGCCTAAGGACATCTAACTCTAGGTTGGCAAAAATCTGGGGCGTTACAGAGAGGCTGGGATAGATCCACGTGGCCCAAGGGACGGCCAGGGATGCGCCAACAAACGTTTCCTTAAGGGGAAAACCTTTTTTTCCTTTTTCTTGGTGTAGCCTTGTTCGGCCGTTTTTGGCAACGGGAGAGTGCGCCCTCCAACTTTCGAATGGATGGATGGGATTGCATGGCCAATCTGATCCCGGACTGCCCATGTGACCCCCTGTTAGCCCATCATCCGAGATCCAAGCCCACCATATGCTTTTGAAGGATTCCATCTCAGAAACTTCGTCTCTATGCATGGGCTTAAAAGCCTATACGGTTATAGTTAGACGGGTCCCACGAGCCAAATGAACGGTTTGGACGTTCAGAAAGTGCCCAGGGTGGGCCACTTTAGAGTTCAAAGACCGTCAGATTCAAATGGCTTGTTGGCAGGAGGAAAATCCATTTTTTTTCCGCACAGTCAAAGCTAGTTTGACCAGCTAGAGGCGTCCAATGCACATCGTGCACGAGTACACTAGGTGCACTCACATACCGTGTAGGGCCCATTTGTGATGTTTGAGATGGATCCACATTGTCCATTCCTCTCAAGAGTCCCCCCTTAGGGGCCCTGGCCCAGTTTAGGGAGGGGCCAAGGTCCAGGTGGACCATATCACACTCATCAGGGCTTACCTGGCTCATAAATCTCGATCCAGAGGTTGGATCGGCCTGAGATTTCGTTTTGACGGCTACATGGGGACTTGAGAGGCTTCGAGTGTCTGGTTGGTCATTATTTAAACCTTAAGAGTTGTTAGTGGGTGTGTTGTCTCAATATGACTTGATTGAGCGACCCATAAGTTGCTTATACATTGGGGATAATACCAAAACAGCATATCATACTCCAGATATAATTAAATTAAGCAAGCGGAAGACTGAAACATATATATTTAAGTATGTAAGTGTTTCACAACCTCCAGAGTGTGAGTATGTTACCGGGCTGAATATATACATGTATTGTTCCAAAATTGACAAAATATCAAAATGTAAAGTGTCCAACTAATCCATATGTCCCTAAAATCCTGTTGAATCAGCACGAGGTCTACATAGACCCGCCTGGGAGCTAAACGTAGGAGAGTTCTTCGTCCTCATCCATGAAGTCCAGCTCCGCTGCATAGGTTTTCCCATCACCTGCATCTAAACCAGAGTCTAGTTGGTGTTTTAAAACACCGTACCAGGGTGGGAGTGAGTGATCAACTCAATGGTACTATAAGGCAAAGGTTAACATGTTATCAAGTCAATCAAGTAGTAATGATAAAGCAATAAAACAATCACTTCCTAACTACTCTTGTTAATGCAGGAATGGAGTGCAAGAAATGATGTATGCCCTCGCACAAAGCTCCCTCACAAGCGACTCCGACAAATAATTTTGCATATGTCAACACTCCCTAAAGTGTACCTTCCTCGCCAAAAGCACATCCTAGCTAATGCAATGCAATGCATGGCCGTGTTAGCCGAGTACTTAATTAAGTTTATTCAAGCAGCAAGTTCGGGAAGCTAAGGTACCTCCCTTTATATCATTAACCCAAACCGAATGATCCATTTAGGGTCGTCAATCCTAGTTAACTACATACGATAGGCAAGTTGTAGGGCATCACCCCTAATAAAAAGCAATCGATAGGCAAGCTCAAAGTTTATACTCGCAGTCACTACGGGGAGGCTCGTCACCTCAACGTAGGCCGACAGCTCGAACACAGTGTCTCATACCACCATGCCTGGTTCACGAGTCTGGGTTGCTCACTGGTCATTATGGGGAGGCTCGTCACCCCAGCGTAGGCCGACTGCTCGACCACGGTGTCCCATACCACTATGTCCGGCTCATGAGTCTTAGCGGATTGTGGTACTATGGTTGAAACGGGCTTTTACATTGATAAGTGGTACCTTATATTTAAGCAGTGATGTCCATACATGGTAAACACGCAATAGGCCAATCGGTTTATTTGGCAAGTTCGATTGGTACGAGCACACGTTGACTTAATCGACATGGAGCGCATAAGCACCCCTTGTGCCTAACCACTGGCGACAGTCATCGTGCGACCTGGATTCATCGAATATATCCAATGGGGCGAGACTAATTTGGCCACCTGAACAAGAATTGTTACCGATTGCCTAGACTATGTCGTAGGCCCAATCTTACTCAGATGCAATAGGCAGACACATGTGATAATCGTATTAGCATTTAACAAACAATCCAACTAGATCCCTCATTTGAGCATTTCATCATACACATTGATCATATGACCTAGCACTTGTAATTTATCCATAAATCGCGTAAACGCAATTAAAATTTCATGAAGGAAACTATACATATGAATAAGGTGATTGAGAATCCTATCTCAATACTCTTAATAAATACAAATCATCAACATTTTCTCATTCAGACAATTTATTAAACACTTAAGTTACACTTCACCAAATACATAGACTAGATTAGTTACAACATATATATGGTAATTCCTTACACAAAAGGTCATCATGCATATGGTAACAATGAATCCTAGATTAATAGTCATGGCAAATGCAAATCATGTTTACATGTTCATTCAAACATTTCAACAAACACATAGGATGCATATTTGTTCAACATAGTTCATACATGTATAATACATCGAAATCGACGTGTCTAAGACGATATGGTAGCAATCAAGTCAGACATAAATCATTAGCTGACATTGAAAGCATTAAAAACCATAACCTAAATGTTTATAGTCTGCACCTTTCGTCAGAATACTCGATTCGGACTCTGTTCGAATTCTACGTTCTCGAAAACGGAACGTTGGGCATTTAAACAACGAAATAGGTTAGCTAGTTTGTCGATTACTCTATCTGGATTTCTAAATCAAGATTAGGGTTAGTTTTCTTACCCAAATCGTAGCCGAATCAGATCTTGTAGCGAAATAGGGAGATGATTCGGTGCGTGGAGTTGTGGGAGAGAAACACTGTAACAATCTCCCAAGATTTCTCTTCTTCATACTCTTTTCTCTTCTTTTCTCTCTTCTCTCTCCTAGGGTTTGGAGAAATTCGTATGATAGAGAGGGGGTGGTATAAGGGCTATATATAGGCCTAGAAGTGATGTAAATGGCCCCAGGGCCATGGTATACTTAGGTTATATCCAAAGAGCGACTGTTTTTAACAAACAAGGAACATAGGGAGACCCACTACACACATACGTCATAGTATAAGTTCCTTGACAATGGATCTATGCCAGGATGTGATTTCGGTGCGATCGGATTTGCTGAACGACCGTGGAGGACCCGTGTCAAATCAACGGTCGTACTTACTCTATCGGGGCCACAAGTATACGGATATGTGCAGAAAAATTTCGTTTTCCCATGGGTGAAGTTTGGTCAGAAACTGATGGTCCAAAATTCTCAATTTCGTGCTTGAGCGAATGGCCCAATTCACTTAAGTTTCAATACATTTTTTAAATGTATTCGCGTTTCTCACACACTTTACTTAGGCTCAAGTTGTGCATTTCTGGACACTATTTGAGCTCGATTCCCGCGATGGTTGTCAAGTTCAATAAGACGGACATAATCCTATAGCTTCGCGGTCAACGGACTCTCAACGTGCGATCTAGGTCCGATATGGAGCTTCAAAGTGCTCCCGAGAGCAATAGGCTCTGGGGATTTTTCCTAGGTCTTTATGTAGTATTGAGTCGGTGGTATTAATGGTTTTAAGTCTTTTCATTTGTGGAAATGGTGGCCCATGCTTAATCCACCGCTTATTCAATTTAGTACTTAACTAAATTCCGCCTTAATTACGACTGGATACGGTCCTTAGGCATTTCTAGCTGAGGTGGTACTCGGGTCTTTGTACAGATTTTTTTAAGGCGTTACAATCTACCCCCCTTAAAGAAAAATTTCATCCCCGAAATTAGTACCTTTTTATACTCCTCGAGGATCTGAGGGTAGTTCTTACGGACTTCTGCTTCCGTTTTCCAAGTAGCCTCTTCCTCGGTGTAGTGTGTCCATAACACTTTCACGAGCGGGATCACGTTGCTAAGTAGCACTTGTTCCTTCCTATCTAGAACACGTGTTGGTCGCAATACATAGGTAGCATCTTCACTTAGCTGTACTTGCTCCCATTTAATAATATGGGTAGGGTCAGGAACATATTTCTTCAACATCGATACATGAAATACGTTGTGAATGCCTGCGAGTGGTGTGGGTAAGGCGAGACGGTATGCTACCACACCCACTCGGTCTAAAATCTGGAATGGGCCAATGAATCTTGGCATGAGTTTTCCTTTCTTGCCAAAATGAAGTACTCCCTTCATTGAGGAAACCTTAAGGAATACATGGTCCCCAACTTCAAATTCCAGCTGTTGCCGTCTTGTATCGACGTAACTTTCTGTCTACTCTGGGCTGCAAGAAGCCGACGCCTGATAATATCAATCTTCTTTGAGGTTGCCTGAACCAGGTCTGGGTCAACCAAGTTCTTCTCACCAACTTCTGCCCAACAATGCGAAGCTCAGCAGGGGCATCCATATAAGGCTTCGTAAGGAGCCATGTCAATGCTCGCTTGGAAGTTGTTGTTATACGCAAACTCGGCATAGGGGAAACAGTCATCCTAGTTGTCCTTGAAGTCAAGTACGCATGCTCATAACATGTCCTCGAGTATCTGATTTACCAGTTCCGTCTGCCCATCGGTCTGTGGGTGGAACGCGGTACTGAACTTCAGTTTCACTCACATTGCTTCTTGGATTCAAGTTCAGAAAATATACGTGAATCGTGTGTCTCAGTCCGACACAATCTCCATAGGAACTCCATGCAGTCGTACTATCTCCTCGATGTACAGCTTGGCTAGATCATCTACCGAATTAGAAATTCTAATCGAGAGGAAATGGGCTGATTTCGTCAATCGGTCCACAATCAACCAAATGGAGTCATGCCCCTTTCTCGTCTTCGATAACCTGAAAATGAAATCCATAGATATGAAATCTCACTTCCACTCAGCTATGGGTATGGGCTGAAGTAAACCAAGGGGTCGGCGATGCTTGGCCTTGGCCTACTGGTACGTGAGACAACCGGATACAAAATCTATTATCTGGGCCTTCATGTTGTCTCACCAGTACGAACGCTTCATGTCTCGATACATCTTTGTACTGCTCAGATGCATCGCCATCCTGAATTGTGTGTGGCCTCTAAAACTTCTCTCTTTAAGTCATGGAGATTCGGGACGCATAGGTGGCCACGATATCTCAAACCTCCATCTAAGCCAATCCTCCATTCGGATTCTTCACTGTCGTTCGCATGCTCTCTCATCTTCACTAACAGTTCATCTTCTTTCTAAGCTGTAATGATTCGGTCATCAATAAGTGGTTACACGTGGAAATGTGCAACGCTCTCTAATGGCTCCTCCACTGTCGGCTTCTGCTCGAAATCTCGCACGAATCCCACCATATTCTACTCTTCTATCATCAGTGGGGCAACAAATTCTATAGTTTTCTTGTGGCTTAACACATCGGCCACAAGGTTGGCCTTGCCAAGATGGTAGGAGACCTCAAACTTGAAGTCTTTCAAGGTCTCCATCCATCGGCGTTACCTCATATTCAGGTCCCTCTAAGTAAAGATGTACTTAAGGTTTTTGTGGTCGCAAAAAAGCTCGAACTCCTCTCCGTAGAGGTAATGTCTCCAAAGCTTTAATGCGAAAATGACTGCCGCCAACTCCAAGTCATGAGTGGGGTAATTCTCTTCATGTTTCCTCAACTTTTGTGATGCATAGGCGATCACCCTATCCTTCTGCATAAGTACACAACCCAAACTGACTCGAGAAGCGTCGATGTATATAGTATATTTGAACCCTTGCTCTGGCAGTACAAGCACGGGTGCGGACATCAGCTTGTCCTTTAATTCCTAAAAGGCTGCTTCTGCTTTCTCGTTCCAAGCAAACTTAAGATCTTTCCGAGTGAGTTGAGACAACGGTCGGGCTATCTTGGAAAAATCCTTAATGAATCGACGGTAATAGCCGGCAAGTCCGAGAAAACTCCTCACTTCTGTTACTGAACCGGGATGCTCCCAGTCTTGTACCACGGTCACCTTGGCAAGGTCCACGGTGATTCCTTCCTTGGAAACCACATGTCCCAAGAACTTGACTTCTTCCTTTCAGAAGTCTCATTTCCGGTATTGTGCAAATAGTTGATTCTTCCTGAGAGTATCAAAGAGTGCTCGCCGGTGTTCTTTGTGATCCTTCCAACTCTTGGAGTATATCAGAATATCGTCTGTAAATACAATGACAAATTGGTAAAGATACGGCTGAAACACCTGGTTCATGAGATCCATGAATACGACTGATGCGTTTGTAAGTCCAAACGGCATCACGAGGAACTCGTAGTGCCCAAAGTTGGTTCTAAATGTTATTTTCTGCACGTCCTCATTCCTGACGCGCAACTGATGATACCCAGACTGCAAGTCTATCTTAGAGAAATACTGTGCCCCCTTCAACTGGTCAAACAGGTCATCTATCCTGGGCAGAGAATACTTGTTCTTGACCGTGACGTGATTTAGTCTACGATAATCAATACAAAACCACAGCGATCCGTCCTTTTTCTTTACAAACAAAACAGGTGCTCCCCATGGAGATACACTCGGTCGTATAAAACCCAAATCTAACAAATCATCAATCTGTTTTCTCAATTCCTCCATTTCACAGGAGGCATGCGATACGTCGGTAAAGAGATAAGTGTCGAGCCTGGCACCAGGTTGATGGTAAAGTCGATCTCACGCTGAGTAGGTAGTCCAGGGATCGTTCTGAACACGTCCGTGAAATCTTGGACTACTGGCGTGTCCCCAAGTGTCGGACCATCAACATTTTTCAATAAGGAAGCATAACAATGAACACGGTAATAAAGACAACTAACCTGAACTGGGAAAGTGAAGGTCGTGTTTTCGGGCCCATATGTTGTCACCAATCTGGTTTCACAGTCGATCTCGGCCTTCACTTCGGTGAGCCAATCCATGCCGAGGATGACGTCGTAATGATATATCGTGGTGATAATCAGGTCAATGCACACCACCCTGCTTCCTAAGTCTATCGGGCAATTCTTACAAAGCTTAGTGGCATCAGTAAAAGTTTCTGCTGCTACGACGACTCTCACCCCAACCATAGGGGTAGTGCTCAGGCCTAATCGCTTAACTGTGGATTATGCTATCATTGAAATAGTGGACCCGGTGTCCACCGACAGAAAAATTGGTGTACCTTGGATGTGGGCAGTGACTTCGAAGGCTAGTGGTACTGCAATCGCATATTCAAATGTTTCGACTGCGAGGGCATGTATTCGAGCTTGTTGAGGACGATTGGGTTGCACTGCCATAGGTCGTTGAGGCGGCCTATTTCGAGGTGTGGAAGGTCGGTTGAATGGCTATGCTGGTGGCATAGATTGTAGAGGTGGAGCTGAAATAACATGCGGTGGCTGGCGGTTGATCTTCTGAGGCGGCGTAAAGCCGTTGTCCCTCATCTTGGTAAAACAAAAGGGCTCTGTATAGCCCATCTTATTACAATAGATGCACCAAAGATCAGATCGCCTCTGCTGGACTGGCAGAGCCAGTTGTCTGGGAGGCGAATTTACACGCGGCCTCTTGCCTAGAAACCGTCGGTTCGGTAATTCAGGCCGAGGCCTCGGGCCCATCGGCATGCGTGTCTGAGAGATTCTCTCACCATCCTGTTCAGCTCACAGGGACATGTTCACTAGCTCAGCATAGTTGGAAATGCACTAATGCTAGTGCAACACATCTTAGTGTGGATATCAGCCCGTTGTCCCTCTGAAAACAGTCGCATTCTCATTGGCTCATTTGCTAGGATCAATGGCGCATATTTGGCTAGCTCCATGAAACGGTTCTCATATTCTGCCACGGTCATTCCTCGTTGTCGGAGGCAGAGAAATTCACCCTCCTTTTCATTACGATAAGTGAGGGGGAAGTACTTTTCATGAAAATGGGTTTCGAACTCGTCCCACGTCCATGCAAATCCTGTGGGAACGGCTCGTAGGATGCTATCCCACCAAAGGCTAGCCTCCTTCTCAAACATATACGTAACCAGCTCGACTTGTTCTGCTTCAGTACAGTGCAACGGCCTCAACATCTTGGATATGCGATCCAACCAGTACTCAGCCTCCTCGGGTCTATGAGTACCCACAAAAGTGGGAGGACGGAGGCGCTGAAAGCGCTCAAATAGGCCACTTGTAATCATATTCTAGGCAGGCTGTACAGGTGGCATCGGTGGGGTCGTATTCATGTTCTGTGCAGTGGCCCCCGTTATAGTGGCCAAAAACTGTTGTTGTTGCATCAGGAGCATCATTTGTTCCAACCTATCAGGGGGAGGAGCTGCCTGAGGCATGCGTGGCGTCGAAGAAAATGCACGGTTCTGTCCCAGAACCGGTGATGCAGTCGGTGTTGGCCCATTTGTAGGGTCAGTGACCAGTTGTGAATCCGGCATTATGTCGCTACTCGGACCCAAATTGGGGTCCATTTGGCTACCACTCGGGTGAGAGGCCCCATCATTCATTCTGCCAAGCGGGAGACGTGTCATGTTCCGAGTAGTTTTAGGCGGCATTCCCTATATACAATATAGGGCGCAACATTTATAGATCAGGATAACATCATCCATGTTTTCCATACATTCTACACATTTATGAACAAAGAGACTTCATGCATTTCATTTAACCAAAATTTGTCACAATACACATGATGTAGCATTACATGAATTATGACAGAGAATGCATGTGAGCTAATTTAACAAAAAGACTTTAGCACCTACTAACCTAACATCCAAACTAAGCCTAAACAAGGCTATTATAAAGGAGCAAAGAAACACTACAAACATATAACTAGTCCTCTGATTCTAGCGAAGGCGGAGGTGCCCCCTTATCCTGCATACAACACAAGAGGGCCTTTAGGGTGTGGGACATTTTCTTAAACTTTTACTTCAGGTAGGCCTGGTTCTCCTCGATCTTCTGCTTTAGGTGGGCCTGATTCTCTTCAATCTTAGCCATACAGGCTTCTAAGGCGGCCCGGTCATGGCGGTCCTCATGTGTAGCAGTAGGAGGTCCCCCATCTGAGTCTTGGGCCTCCTCCTCTTCTTCCTGCTCCTCTTCCTCACTGCATTCCTCTTCTTCATTTACTTCCTCTTCTTCACTGCCTTCTTCCTCTTCATTTCCTTCCTCTTCTCCACTGCCTTCTTCCTCTTTAGTCTCTTCTTCTATCTCATCCCCGTACTCATCACGCCTTGGTTGGCATTGCCTGGGGCCTATACCCATATTGTTGAGTGTAGTTTCACTAATGAAATGGATCGGGGTGAGGTTATCCATATGGAGTCTGAAGCTGATATTTTGGGCGATCTTGCAAATGAGTCGGCCGAAAGGGAGTGAGACGTCTCCCTGAGTAGATCGTGCTGTGTTGATTATCTAAGTCAAGGCGAGAGTAGGCAAGCACAGCCTGTCTCCCTGTCCAGCTCTTTACAGGAAATCCACCACGAATCGAGTGCATTTTGTGCGATTACTCCACCTAGGATACACATTGTACGTGCATATATGGTGGAGTAGGCGAAAATCTGCCATCATCCGAGTCAATACGAGGCTATTTTCTCACCTCCACCGCTCAAGTTGACCGCAAGGAAACAAGTATAGCGATTTCTCTCCCGTGCACTAGCGAGATTTGTCTTGCTGGCATGTACAACTCCACGTTCTATTCTCATGATACGTAATCTAACATCCACATCGACCTTGGCGTAAGATCTTCCCAACGGTATGATAAACTGGAGAGACTCCAAAGTTGGGTCCCGTATGTGAGCATAAAAGGCTCGTACAGTGCCTTCACTTGCTTGAGTTTTCCCTTCAAATATGGGACCCCACCCACTCTCCAGGAGGATGTCAATCACCGGATATAATCCAAATAATTTCTCGTTAACATGGGCTTCAAACAGAACTTTGCGATCACGGAACTTACCAAGTTCGGCACCCGCTGGTAGAGACCTTTCTAACGGAATTCGAGGGTCAAGATCCCGTTTTGACCTTCGCTTGGCGCTTGCACTTGTCTCGACATTCGTCTTCTTCCTAGAACTGCTTGGACGGCTAGGCCCGGATTCATCTGAGGCCGCTCTCTTCTTTCCCATAAGGGAGAGGAGCGTTGAGATGGAGAAAATGGCGGTGACTACCTCAAAGAGAGACATTGAGTTGGAAAAGCTTGGAGAATGAAGTGGATTGGAAGTTTCGGAGTTATGAGACACAAAAAGGTGGGTTTTGTGCTCAAATGAGTGGGAACTAAGGAAGATGAAGAGTTGTAAGGGATAGTTTTAGGGGAATGGTGGTGGATGGGAGTAGGATGTAGAAGAAATGGAAGATTTGAATGTATAAAGAAGGGGATTTGAGAGAGAAAGAGAGTGGTTAATGGGTTTTGGGGTGTTTTTGGGGTAGGGATTGGGTGAAATGGGATGAAATGAGCAAAAGGGGAAAAAAAGGGTTAAGTGGGAGGTCCCACACGTGGGAGTGGCCCCACATGGGCGGCCGGTCGGTGGTGCGCCCCCGATGTCGCTGTGCCACTGCACTCCTCTGTGGAGGCCGGCGGCCCGCCGCCGTCCGGGAGGTGCCGCCGTGCCCCTCTGGGGTGTCCGGCGGTGGCTCCGCCCTTGGACGGTGGCCACCCCTTCCTGAGGTGTCGTATGAGTGCGTGGGACCCCTTGGTCCCACCGTGTTTCGTGCTTTGGGTCTTTAGGCCCGCACAGCCCATTTTCCTAACTGTACGCGCACATATTCATGCCTTTTTGGGTCGGTTTTCATTTTGAAATTCGTCGGCCAACGATTTAAACTCATCGACTGATGACCCAGAGGTGACTTGGGTCAATGCACGTGATCCAAGATGCGTTGTGGACTAAACTACAGTATTCAATCTCGCCTGTCGGTGAAACTTTGGGATCTTAATATTCTTTCTAGATTCCATCGCTCCCTTTCTAAGTCAGAGTGCGTCAGAGTGCTTCGTGTTACCTATAACTCAGGTCTTTAATCCAAATCATGCTCTGATACCAACTTGTAACGCCCTGTATTTCGAGGGTCGAGTAAATCTCTACTCTCGAGATCCAGCACATCACTTATGCAACATGGATAATGATGTTCAGATTTCGTCAATATTAATGAGTTAAACATGAGTGAGATTATACCAAAACAACATATCATACTCCAGATATAATTAAATTAAGCAAGCGGAAGACTGAAACATATATATTTAAGTATGTAAGTGTTTCACAACCTCCAGAGTATGAATATATTACCGGGATGAATATATACATGTATTGTTCCAAAATTGACAAAATATCAAAACGTAAGTGTCCAACTAATCCATATGTCCCTGTAATCCCGTCGAATCAGCACGAGGTCTACATAGACCCGCCTGAGAGCTGAACGTAGGAGAGTTCTTCCTCCTCATTCATGAAGTCCAACTCCGATGTATAGGCTTCCCCATCACCTACATCTAAACCAGAGTCTGGTTGGTGTTTTAAAACACCGTCCCAGGGTGGGAGTAAGTGATCAACTCAGTGGTACTATAAGGCAAAGGTTAACATGTTATCAAGTCAATTAAGCAGTAATGATAAAGCAATACAACAATCACTTCCTAACTACTCTTGTTAATGCAGGAATGGAGTGCAAGTAATGATGTCTGCCCTCGCACAAAGCTCCCTCATAAGCGACTCCGACAACCAATTTCACATATGTCAACACTCCCTAAATTGTACCTTCCTCGCCAAAAGCACATCCTAGCTAATGTAATACGATGCGTGGCCGTGTTAGCCAAGTACTTAATTAAGCTTATTCATACAGCAGGTTCGGGAAGCTAAGGTACCTCCCTTTATATCATTAACCCAAACCGAAAGATCCATCTAAGGTCGTCAATCCTAGTTAACCACATACAATAGGCAAGTTGAAGGGCATCACCCCTAATGAAAAGCAGTCGATAGGCAAGTTCAAAGTTTATACTCGCGGTCACTACGGGGAGGCTCGTCACCTCAGCGTAAGCTGACAGCTCGAACATGGTGTCCCATACCACCATGCCTGGCTCACTAGTCTGGGTTGCTCACTGGTCACTACGGGGAGGCTCATCATCCCAGCGTAGGCCGATAGCTCGACCACGGTGTCCCATACCACCATGCCTGGCTCATGAGTCTTAGTGGATCGTGGTACCATGGTTGAAATGGGCATTTACATTAGTAAGTGGAACCTTAGATTCAAGCAGTGATGTCCATACATGGTAAACACACAATAGGCCAATTGGTTTATTTGGCATGTTCGATTGGTACAAGCACACGTTGACTTAATCGACATGGAGCGCATAAGCACCCCTTATGGCCTAACCACTGTTGGCAGTCGTCGTGCGACCCGGATTCATCAAATATATCTAATGGGGTGAGACTAATTCAGCCACCTGAACAGGAACTGTTACCGATTGCCTGGACTATGTCGTAGCCCCAATCTTACTCAGATGCAATAGTAGACACACGTGATAATCATATCAGCATTTAGCAAACAATCCAACTATATCCCTCATTTGAGCATTTCATCACACACATTGATCATATGACCTAACACTTGCAATTTATCCATAAATCACGTAGACGCAATTAAAATTTCATGAAGGAAACAATACATATGAATAAGGTGATTGAGAATCCTATCTCAATACTCTTAATAAATACAAATCATCAACATTTTCTCATTTAGACAATTTATCAAACACTTAAATGACACTTCACCAAATATATAGACTAGATTAGTTACAACATATATTATGAAAATTCCTTACACAAGAGGTCATCATGCATATGGTAACAATGAATCCTAGATTAATAGTCATGGCAAATGCAAATCATGTTTATAGCTTCATTCAAACATTTCAACAAACACAGAGGATGCATATTTGTTCAACATAGTTCATACATGTATAATACATTGAAATCGACATGTCTAAGACGATATGGTAGCAATCAAGTCAGACATAAATCATTATCTAACATTGAAAGCACTGAAAACCATAACCTAAATGTTTATAGTTCGCACCTTTCGTCGGAATACTCGATTCGAACTCGGTTTGAATTCTACGTTCCCGAAAACGGAACGTCGGGCACCTAAACACAAAATAGGTTAGCTAGTTTGTTAATTACTCTATCTGAATTTCTAAATCAAGATTAGGGTTAGATTTTCTTACCCAAATCGTAGTTGAATCAGATCATGTAGCGAAATGGGGAGATGATTTGGTGCGTGGAGTTGTGGGAGAGAAACACTGTAACAATCTCCCAAGATTTCTCTTCTCTCCTTACTCTTTTCTTTTCTTTTCTCTCTTCTCTCTCCTAAGGTTTAGAGAAATTCGTATGAGAGAGAAGTGGGGTGGTATAAGGGTTATATATAGGCCCAGAAGTGATGTAAATGGCCCCAGGGCCATGGTATACTTAGGTTATATCTAAAGGGCGACTATTTTTTACAAACAGGGCACATAGGGAGGCCCACTACATATACGTCATAGTATAAGTTCCCTGACAATGTATCTATGCCAGGATGTGATTTCGATGCGATCAGATTTGCTGATCGACCGTAGAGGACCCGTGTCAAATCAATGGTCGTACTTACTCGATCGGGGCCACAAGTATACGGATATGTGCAAGGAAATTTTCTTTTGTCATTGGTGAAGTTTGGTTAGAAACTGACAGTCCAAAATTCCTCAATTTCGTGCGTGAGAAAATGGCCCAATTCACTTAAGTTTCAATACATTTTCTAAGGTATTCGCGTTTCTCACACACTTTACTCAAGGCTCAAGTTGTGCGTTTTTGGAAACTATTTGGGCTCGATTCCCGTGATGGTAATCAAGCCTAGTAAGATGAAAATAATCCTATAGTTTTGCGATCATCAGACTCTCGACGTGCGGTATATGTCCGATACGGAGTTTCAAAGTGCTCCCGAGAACGACAGGCTCTAAGGATTTCTCCTAAGTCTTTATGTAGTATTAAGTCAGTGGTATTAATGGTTTTAAGTCTTTTCATTTGTGGAAATGGTGGCCCAAGTGTAATCCACCGCTTATTCAGTTTAGTACTTAAATAAATTCCGCCTTAATTACGACTTGATATGGTCCTTAGGCATTTCTGGCTGAGGTGGTACTCGGGTCTTTGTATGGATCTTTCTGAGGCGTTACATCTCAGCTCCTAGGACTCTGATGGATAGCTTTAACGTTGACTAAGAGCCCCATCCTTCATACGTTAGGTTCAAGTTATCTAGTTAATGAATTCCTGATTTTCATTGATGTAGGTTTAAGAGGTAACACCCGTGTACCGGAGGTATGGGGTGTTACAGAGATTGATCAACCCCAAGCAATGCTTAAACTTTTCTGCAGTCGTCGGCTTTGTCAACATGCCCATGACATTATTGTCTGTGTGAATATTCTGAAACAGAATCTCCCCCGAAGTAATGAGTTCTCATATCTTATGGAATCTCAGATCAATGTGATTGATTTTCACATGATACACCTGATTCATTGCCAGATGAATAACACTCTGATTATCGCAATTCAACCGAATCGCATCCTGCTTCAACCTGAGTTCTCCTATTAGACATTTCAATCATAATGTCTCCTTTGACACCTCCATCGTAACCATATATTCGAGTTTGGTTGTAAATAATGTTATCATGGATTGTAACGTACATCTTCTTCCTACCGATATGCCTGCTAATGTGAAAACATATCCCATAATGGACCTCTTGTTGTCTAGATGACTTGCAAAATTTAAATCCACGTAGACTACAACTCCACCTAAAACTCCCTGTCCCTCGAACATGATCTCAGTGTCAACTATGCCCTTGAGATACCTGAGAATCTACTTAACAACATTTCAATACTCATTTCCTATATTCACCATATATCTGCTAACCACACTAACTACCTGTGAGATATCTAGCCTCGTGCAAACCATTGCATACATGAGACTTCCACTATGCTCACGTACGACACTCGTGACATATCTGAAATATCATCTTTTGTACTTAGACACGACCTGGCCAACAACTTAAAGTAGCCTCCTAGAGGCGTGTTAACTGGCTTAACACCTTTCATGAGGAACCTCACTAGCACATTTGCACAAATCCCCTCTAAGACAACCACAACTTCCCAGACTTTATGCCTCTATGTATCTCTATGCCTACGATCTTCTTCGCAACTCCCAGAGCCTTTATGTCAAACTCTTTACTTAACAGAGACTTAAGCATGAGTATCCCCTTCTTATCCTTTACAACAATTAACATATTAACAATATAAAGCATCAGTAAGATGTAGGACCCATCCTCAAGAACCTTGTAATATACGCAGCAGTCGTACACTCGTACTCACATCTTATATACCTAATCTCCACCATATATGAATAGAACTGATTATGCCACTTCCTCGGAGACTACTTCAGCTCATACAATGATTTCTTTAGCCTACACACATGGCCTTTGTAAGACCTGTAACCCTATGAGACAGACCGTACGCTTCGTTCTATGTGCGAGCACATTCCTGGTGGACCAGATCGGTGAGCTTCAATACTAACCCTATTTCAATACCGTAATGACTCGATACTTATATCTTAGCGACTACACAGGCTCTGTGATTCCAAGGCCATGTAACACGCCCTATTACGACACCCAGATTAGAAGTTGTAGTTTTTGGCGCAATCCAAGGTGGACCGCGCAACACACGTGTGTCATGAGCCACACTTGCATAAATCTCGAGATAGTCTAATCAATCCATCGATCAATCAATCAATTAATCAACTCATCGATTTCTCTCTCTCTCTCTCTCTCTCCTCTCTCTCTCTCTCTCTCTCTCTCTCTCTCCACCCCCAATTATCAAACAAGCCCATGCCTCCGATCACTCACCCATACATTTGCCCATGCTAAGCCACTCCCCTCTCCCTTTCCCTATCCCCATTCTACCCCTCCCTCTTTTCATATTTCCCTCTATATCCAAAAATTCCTTCCATAAAGCCCTTCAAACCCTCTTATTTCCACCACTTTCCTATCAAGTGAGAGTGAGAAGAAAAAGAGAGAAGATATTAGAGAGGAAGAAAGAAAAGATTAGAGAAAAATTGAGAGAAATTAGAGAGATTTGATAAAGATTAGAGAGAAAAGAGAGTGTTTAAGAGATAGTTTAGAGAGAGAGAGAGAGAGAGAGAGCTCAAGGGCAAGTTTGAGAGGTAGGGGAGTTAGGGGAGGAGCATTACCATCCAAGTTGTCTGATCGACGATCCGGCTCAATCCGATCGTTCAACATCATTGTGAGTGCAAAGAAAGACAAAGTCTCCATTTTTCCTTGCTTTCATTCATTTGTGTATGCCCAAAAGAGGTGGGACCCACCTTGTTTATGTGCTAGATGTGTATGGAGGGCCCCATAGTGACGGGGGCCCATCCACTGGCCTAATCTTCCCCTTCCTTCCTCATTTTATTCTTTCTCTTCTTTAATGTTGCCGACAATTGTGGGGCCCACAAGTGGGCCACATTATGAGTTAGACCTCCGAGCACGGTTTTACGGAGCGGTCCACCTTGTGTGGCCCATGGTGATATTTTTTATTCAACTTATTGATTGGATCACATGGGTTAATGGAAATGCAAAGGATCTTGATCCAAGGCTTTCTGGGCCCACCATATGATGGCCAAATAGAAGGACGAAGTGGATTGTCCACACATGAGCCCCACTTAAATGTTTTAAAAAAAAAAAAAAGCAAAGATGGCTTGCTGAGCATGCAGCCGCTGCTGCTATATATCCTGCGTTGGAAAGGAGAAAGCCCTTTTAGGTCTTATAGAGTTGCCCCACTCGTGGGCCCACCATGATGTAATGTTGAACCACACCGTCCATCATTTTTTTCAGATAATTTCAGGAAATGTTCCCAAATTTGAAATATATCTAGTTTTTGAGTGACCACACCATAGAAAATAGTGGTGATAATGACATTCACTGTTGAAACTTTCTAAGGCCCACCATGATATGTGTATACGATGGAACCTGCCCAATTCTGGACTCTTTGGGTATAAGGTGAGCTGGCTAATCCGATGGACGAATTGGATTTTTCAGTGGACCCCATGCAGTCGAAGAGAGAGAGAGAGAGAGAGAGAGAGAGAGAGATCAAAAAATTACAATAGACGTTGCATTCGTGAGAGTGGCGGAAGCCCTCTTTGGGCAAGGGATGGTGGGACCCACCTTGATGTATATTTATAATCCACACTGTCCATTTGTTAGGACACGTCATTTTAGGGCTTGGTCCCAAAGCCAGATATACATCTCGGGTGAGACACACCATAGAAAATAATGGCTATGATGGCACCCACTGTTGAAACATTCTAATGCCCGCTGTGATGTGTGTTTGGTGGTACCTGTCCAAGGCTAGACTCATTGGGTTCAAGGAGAGCTGGAGAGCTGGCCGATAAGTGGACAGAGCGGATCACCCTGTTGTGGCCCCATTCACCAGAAAATTTAAGGGAAAAAAAACCTATACATTTAAGTGCAAAAACCCTAAGCTACGAGAGGAGAGTTATTCTTCTCCCTTTTATGGCAGTTGCAAGAGGATATCGCCCAATACCTTCAAGGCTCGAACCCACCAAGGAAAGGGATCTGAAGCTTTGAAATCCACGGTCCGGAAGCACTGTAAGATCGGTTCAGAGTCGTCCACAGGGGTAGTGCGAGGAAAAGTCCATCGAACTTCAATCTGCCATTGGAGCCGCCTTCTTCTCCACCGCGTCTGCCAGATTCAGGGCAGGTTGTGGGTTATGTATGCTCGAGTCCAGCACCTCTGCGACTTTCCTAACCGAAAAAGAGGAGGTAGAGAAGAAGAAGATACAGAGAAAGAGAGAGGTCGGACCTGAGCAACCCATCTGGCCGCTATCGTGGTGCCGTACTGAGTCAAGACAACTCGGTCCGGGTCTGGCTTACGTCGAAAACACTGCTGGATGTTTCAGCAGGAAAAAAACAGAAGGAAGAAAAATAAATGAAAAGGAAGAAGAAGAGGAAGGGATGTGAGTCGTTGGGTTGACTCGGTTCAAACTGAGTCAAGTCGCTGACTCATTGGTTGGTTGGATTCAGAGATCTGTTGGACGTGTTTGAGAGAAGGAAGAAAGGGAAGAAAATAGAGAAGGAGATTAAGAATGGGACAGTGTTGGCATTTGCTGAGTTGTGGGGTCGCACCGACTCGTTGGGTTCAAGCAGCTCATTAACTGAGTTGAGCTGGGTTGAATTTGTTCCTGGCATGGTGAGTTCAGGGGAGGTAGAATGAAGAAGAGTAGAAGAAGAGGAATGGGTGATGATGTGTCGACTCAGTGAGTCGATTCATCGAGTTAGTGATGGGCTTTCACTGAGTTGCGTCATGTGCAACAACTTCGTTGGGCATGTAATGAATAAGAAAGAAAGAAGAAGAAAGTGAAAGAAAGAATGAGGGAGGAAAGAAGATGGGATAGTGTGGTTGTAGCATTGGAACAAGTTGACTCAACCGAGTCAGGGTCGAGTTGTGGCTGATTCGTGGGGTCTATTTCATTTCATGTGCAACTGGCTTCAATCAAGTTCGGGGTGAGTTTGAATCTAACTCGGATTGGGAGAAAGTCAAGCTTTTAGGTTGAACCGAGACAACATAGGATCCGATCCTAAACTGTGCGCACGAATTCCAACAAGTGTTGAAAAGTTAAGTTGACTCTAAGGTGAGGATTAGCTTCAAGCTTTTCTACATCACGATAATTATCTTAGTTTATTTAATTCAGCAATTGCTTAATTTATTATTCAGTCAAATTAATGATGAATGTTAGTTTCATTAGAGTAATCCTTTATAAATCCAACATGTTTAGATTTAAATTTAAGTAATTTAGCATGCTATAGATCTCTAGTATCCTTATTTTAATTTAAGATTCGCACTTTATATACGTAAGTGCTAATGACATTGTATGTGGCTTGTTCTACCACTTGTGCTTGCTTGATGGTGTTTCTAGGAAATCCTCAAACTTGTGGCCACCTATGTAATGAATTAAACAAATTTATGTCATAGACTTACCGCCTTGAGAATCATTTGTGCCTATGTGGCTCTTGGGAAATAACCCCTTTTATCCCACCATTAGGTGGAATATTTAGCCCTTGCGGCTTTTATGGAATAATTGCCCCATGTGACTTTAATGAATTATTTTATATAACTTTGCGGTGGTAAGTTCTACTTTTGGACAATGGTTGGTCACTAGTTGAAGAGGTTTTCCTTAAAACATTATATTTGTTAGTCTCATGAGCCAGGGATGGTGGAATGGGACACTATGCCTGAGCTGTCGGCCTATGCTGGGTGACAAACCCCCCATAGTGACCTTTGAGCTTTCCTAAATTGATTGTTTGAAATTGGAATAATAATGGTTGGGCTACTCATGCATTTTCATGGCATACGGTCTTTTCCGGGTGACTAGTTCTCCTTGGGCGTACGTTGAGTACTTTTTCGGATGGCTAGATCTCCTTTGGTGATATATATATTATTATGGTCTTTTCCGAGTGGTTAGTTCTCTTTGGGCGTACCTTTATGTATTTTTCCGAGTGACTAGTCCTCCTTGGGCGATCTATATATCATAATCTTTTTCGGGTGGCTGGTTCTCCTTGGGCGTACCTTTGAGTATTTTTCCGGGTGGCTAGTTCTCCTTGGGCGACTTTTTACCAGCTGGATGTGAATCCCTAGGTCTGTGAGCATATACATGCATCCATGCATTTAAATAAGAATATCTTGTGTGATTTATTTAATGAATGCGTATCCGATGAACCTTATCTAATTTCCATCGTAATCTTTGTGCAATATTTGTTATACACTGCCTTTGTTAACTATACTTAATTATCTTGGTGATACGATAAACCTTGAGGGTTATACCTCACTGGATAGTCATTGACGCTATCGAACCATAATCAGTGTGCAAGAGACACAGAGAATGTGCATGTTGGTGTTCATGTGAAAAAGGGGAGCCAGACAAACTTGCGACTCCCTGTTATTGATTTCATTTTCATTTAAGTTGTACTATCATGTATCATTAAACTTAAGACATTGAGTTGTATAAGTTTTTGGGTAACCACTTGAAATCTTGGTTATGTATATTTGGACTCCCTCTTATATTCGAATTGCTCATATTCCGCTAGACTATTAACTCTGATAATAAAAAGAAAAAAAAATGTACGTGGAATTTGGGTGTTTTCAATGGTTAACGCTCGGGTTTTTGGAACATGAGTAGTGTACTCGGGTTTCAAAAACTAGAAGTCGAGCGTAGGGCTTCCCCCAGATAGAAGCCCGAGGTAAGACATTCTTTACCACCAACACCATAAACACTATACGGTCATCACCGTTACATTTTAATTAGACGTCAACGGTAAAGACAATCCGCCTTCTCATTCCCCACACATGCTCTCTGATGAAGCGCGGGGATGGGAAAGGTACCCAAACCTTCGATCTTATTGAAATCAAGAGGTCTCGTCCAAATCAAGGCATAAATCGTGATAGAAACAGATGTCTAAGATGACATATCTTTTAGCGTGCCATATCTCCTCATACGTTGATCAAATTTGGACACAATTTGGTCTAGGTGAGTTTCTCAATGTGTTCTTGGAGATGATTTGGTCAAATTAAACCATGCCTGACCAAATCCATCTTGATGCGATCATGGAAATTTGATATTGTTTTCGATAGATTTGATTCAATTCAAGTCAAATTGAGCTAAAAATCATTCTCTCGCCTAATGAATACCTACTAAAGACATCTGATGGTTCGAAATGATCGTCCAATCAAAGAGATATAGGTTGTGAATGTCTAGGATTATTGTATGACCAAATCAAAGGATCAACTATGAGAATCAGCCCATAAGAACAGTAGTATACTTTACATATCCTCATTTCAGGATTGCATGGGTCCTATTCTATTTGATGCTTTCAGCAAGGAATTATAGGAGCCCGCATTCAGGAATAAGCACATCATACTTGGTTGTCAAGCTTTTACAAATGGGTGGGTTATGTTGTAAATGGACCATGCATATTAGAAAATAATAACCATTAATATTTGATTGTTTTCAAGTTTTATGCAAACGATTGTTGTTGTTCTCTTGTTAATGGTCTATTTTCAGCCTACAGATTGAAGTGATGAGACATGATTGGTGGACTGTATCAACCTCACACTTGGCCAGAGTATCAAATACCTTGCCCCAAAAGAATATAGTAAAGTGATCAAATAACTCGCCCCTAAAGAATACAATGAAGTGATCTGCAACTTCTCTATCATTGACAATGATAGAAAGTGTGTTATCAGATGTATTCAATCTGTCTGGAACAAGGGAGTTTGATCAATCGAACCCTTGACTCAATCAATCGAGAAACCCCATTTTTGTATAGTTTACTCTCTAGATAATTTAGGCCATGTTTGAATGATCGAGCATGGGAGCTCAATCAATCGAGGATTGCTTGAGCGACGTCGCTCGACCGATGCTTAGATTGATGGTGTGGGAAAATTTTTACGTAATTGCGTGAACTGTTTCTTATTCTAGGTGTTATACTATCTATATGGGTGTAATTGAAATATTAGGGGATTCCAATTAGGGATAAAATGTTTTTAAGGTCTGTAAAGGAGAAAATGAGGGTTTTTTGAATTGTAAGTGCATTCATCTCTTGTACCTTTTCATTTTCATAATGATTGTTATCGCTTTGTGCCATGATATTTTCCCACAAGGGTTTTCCACATAAAATTCATGTCATTTATGCATGATTTGTTTGCGTTTTCTTATCATCGTGTGATTCTAATTCAGGTTTTGCTTCATGGTTCCCCAACAAATAGTATGAGAGTGATAACGTTGGGACATGTCGATGAAAGGATCAAACATTGAGTATGAAATTGAAAAGTTCACTGGTAAAAATAACTTTGAACTATGGAAGGTGAATATGAGAGGCCTTCTAGTTCAGCAAGGGCTACAACAAGCACTCCTTAGTATAGCGAAGCAGCCCGCATTTATGAGTGGTGAAAAGTAGGAGGAATTGGATGAGAGAATAAAAACCACAATTCATTTATGTATGTCCAATAATGTCCTTTATAATGTCCTTAATCAAAAGACCACCGCAAGGCTTTGGAAGAAGTTAGAAGGCTTGTACATAACGAAATCTCTATCGAATCGTCTATATCTGAAGAAGCATATTTATAACCTAAAGATGGCAGAGGGGTCTGATATTAATGAACACGTCAGTGCATTCAATCAGCTACTCTGCAAATTAACAAGTGTGGAAGTGACGATCGGGGAGGAAGATCATGCCCTAATTCTGTTGAATTTCCCTCTAGAGTCTTACGAGAGTCTTGTAGAGACTATGTGCCACGATAGGGAGACCATAGACGTCAAAAATGTCATCTCAACCCTTCATTCGAAGTAATTGAGAAAGAAGGACAGTGGCGATGGTTCCTCTACGGATGTGTTAGTTGCTAAGGGAAGAAATTCTGAGCAGGAAAAGAGAAACTCTTGATCTCGGTTCAAGTTTAAGGGCAGGGGAAAGATGAAATGCTAGAATTGTCAGAGATAGGGGCACATGAAGAAGCATTGTCGGAATCCTAAAATTCATAAAATAGAGAAATTAGATGATTTATCAAGGGAGGCAAATTCAACAGAATCTGATGTAGGTACAAGCAGTTGTGATGTGTTGTCAGTGTCCAAGGTCGGTCACTTACACAATGAATGTAGGAATGAGTGAATTTTGGACACGGGGGCATCATATTTTATGGGTCCTCATCGGAGTTGGTTCATCAGCTACAGTGAGTACGATGGTGGCTAGGTATTTATGGGCAATAACATTACCTATAATATTGTTGGTGTCAGATCAGTGTGCATCAAGATATTTAATGCGATTGAGCGTATCCTGACGAAATGTGAAATACGTTCCTAATCTGAAGAAGAATCTGATATCTTTAGAGCTCTCGAGGCATTTGGGTGTAAATTCATTAGGTTTGATCGTGTCTTAAAATTTCAAAGGGAGCACTCACTGTTATGAAGGCACAAAGGAGCGTCATTCTCTACAGGTTGATTGAGAAGACTGTATCAGGTGTAGTTATGGCATCTATAATAGAATCCACGTTGGCATATTTGTCGCACACGGGCATAGGCCACATGAGCGAGCGCGATATGAAGGTATTACTTGATCGTCGCTTGATTTCTATATTTAAAGTTTTGATTTAGATAAATGTGAGTATTACATATACAATAAACAGTCAAGGTTATTTTCTAAAACCGAAAAGCATAGTAGTAAAGGATGGCTTGATTATGTGAACTCGGATGTGTGGCGGTCGTCGCTCATTGTTTCTGGGGGAGGATCATTGTTCTTTGTGACATTCATAGACGATTTTTCTAGAAAGGTATGGGTTTATTTTCAAATCCTATGTCTTGGTCACCTTCAAGATGTGGAAAGTGATGGTAGAAAAAATAGTCAGGGTGGAAGGTGAAAGTGTTGAGGATAGATAATGGTGGAGAATTCAGTTCGAAGGAATTCAATCAGTTTTGTAAATACGAGGGGATCGTTCAGCATAATACATTTAGGCATACACCAAAGCAGAATGGTGTGGTGAAATAAATGAATTGGACTCTCTTAGAGAGAGCCCGAAGTATGTTGAACAATGCTAGGTTAAGCACAGATCTTTGGACTGAGTCCATTAACACGACTTGTTACTTAATGAAACAACCCCTGTCTACGCCAATAAATTGTAAAATTTCAGAGGAAGTGTGGAGTGGTCATAATGTAGACTACTCAGGGTTGCGGGTATTTGGTTGTGACACTCTCATGTATCGTCAATTGAGAGAGAGAGATAAGCTAGACTAGAGGGCGAAGAAGTGTACTTTTTTTTTGCTATGGTGATGGTGTGAAGGGATACGAGCTATATGACCAGGTCACACGGAAGATCACGATAAATCATGATGTCAGGTTTAATGAGGATTTCTTATTCCATAAAAATGAACACAAGGAAACGGAAAAGTCAGTGAAAATTGATGTTGAAATAGAAAAATGTGAGACACAGGCAAAAGTCGAGCCGCAGGAAGAGATAAGGAGCAGGTGGAGCAGCCACATATGAGGAGAAATCTACCGAGAGATTGTAGATTACCAGCGAGATACAGAGATAACTTGAATATTGCATTCGCCCTCATTATGAAGGAGATTTATCTTCCTTACAGGAAGCATTGGATGGCCCACATGCTGAGAAGTGGATGGCGACGATGCAAAATGAAATGGACACTTTGTACAAGAATGAGACGTGGGAGCTAATAGAACTTTTCATTGGGCGTAAGGCGATCAGTTTCAAGTGAATTTACAGGAAGAAACATGATAAATATAAGGCGGGATTGGTTGTGAAGGGGTATACTCAAAAAGAATGCGTCAACTTCAGTGAGATCTTCGCTTTTGTTGTCAAGCAGGTATCTATTAGATTTTTATTAGCGTTAGTTGTCCAATACAACTGTAACTGGAACAAATGGATGTAAAAACTACATATTTACATGAAGCAACCAAAGAGGTTCAATGAAATGGGTTCGAGAATAAGGTTTACAGGTTGAGGAGGTCGTTGTACGGCATGAGACAGTTGCCTAGCAATGGTACAAGAAATTCGATACTTTCCTGGTGAGTTAATAATTTACTAGGAGTAAATATGATCATTGTGTCTACTTTAAGATACCGAATAATGGAGAATTCATCTTACTGGTATTATATTTTGATGACATGCTAATCGCTAGTCATAGTATATCTGAAATAAACCTATTAAAGACTCAGTTATCAAGGACATTCAAAATGAAAGATTTAGGGGCTACAAAGAAGATTTTTGGCATAGACATACATATAGATAGAAAGGGGAGCAGGTTATAGTTGTTTCAAATAGAATACATTGATAAGGTATTGGTGAAGTTTGGTATGGACAATGCTAAGCCAGTTGGAACACCCTGTGTTGCTCACCTTAGGCTTTCTTTAGAGCAATGTCCCAGTACAAATGAAGAAAAGTAGGTTATATCTCGTGTACCCTATTCAAGCGCAGTTGGCAGTTTAATGTATGGCATGATCTCTACGAGAGTGGATATTTCACATGCAATTAGTGTTGTGAGCAAATATATGTCAAACCTCAACAAGCAGCATTGGGAGGCAGTGAATTGGCTACTTCGTTATTTACGAGGTATAGCAAACTATGTCTTGACATTTGAAAATCGGAGAAAAATTGGTATGCTATGTGGATATCTACTACATAGGGAATGTGGACAACAGAAGGTTGACTTCTAATTACTCGTTTGTATTAACGGGTGGAGTAATTAGTTGGATGTTGAAGCTTGTCGTTGCTCTTTTCACAACCGAAGCTGAGTATATGGCAGTAACAGAGGTTTTCAAAGAATGTATTTGGTTGCGTGGAATGATGAATGAACTCAAGCTTCAGTAGGAGGTTATGCCGGTTAATTATGACAGTGAAAGTGCGATCAACTTAGCGAAGAATTCGGTTTACCATTCTAGAACTATACATATTGATGTTCGTTATCATTTTATTCAACAAGTGTTTGAGGAAGGCAGTGTCACTCTCAAGAAGATCTACACAAGCGTGAAATTGATGGATATACTTAAAAAGGTGACTCCCGCAAAGAAGATCCGATTATGTTCGACTTCTATAGGTCTGACAAAGGTTTGATGAAGACAAAATGTGCACAAAAAGTGACGATGATGGTGAAGTTATGATAGAGGCGATTATAGATGGAGCTTGGAGTTGTGGTTTATGATTATTGAATCCAAGGTGGAAATTATTATCAGATGTCTTCATTCTATCTGAAATATGGGAGTTCGATCGATTGAACCCTTAGATTGATCAATCAAAAAACCTCGTTTTTGTACAGTTTGCTCTCTGGACAATTTAAGTCATGTTTGATTGATTGAACATGGGAGCTCGATCAATTGAGGATTGATCGAGCAATATCAATCAATCGATGCTTAGATCGAGGGCGCGCGCGATTTTGCCTAATTGTACGAATTGTATCTTAGTTCAGGTGTTATACTATATATGTGGATGTAATTGCAGGATTAGGGGATTCCAATCAGGGCTAAAATATTTTTAAAGTTTAGAGAGGAGAAAACAAGAGTTTTCTGAATTATAAATATATTCATCTCTTGTACTTTTTGTTTTCATAGTGATTGATGTTGTTTTGTGTCGTGGTTTTTTTTCCGCAAGGGTTTTGCACATAAAATTCATCTCCTTCATATATGCTTTATTTGTGTTTTGCTTATTCGAGGTTTGCTTTACCGGTTCTGACAAAGTGCACCTTCTACTTGTGATACTAGTGGGATATGGGATAAAAATTGCTCCTTGAAAATTTATTTATTTATTTATATATTTTGGGTTAGCTTGTTAGTACACACCCATGTCACTACACACACTCCATGTTAGCCACCCCCACTAGAGATCGTTGCCAAGACCTCAGGTGTTGAAACGAGGTATCTCCACTCAGTCTGCCAGCTGTTGAGCTATGGATGTGGGTGTAAATTGCTCCTTGAACATAAGGATGAACAAATACTCTGTAACTGTACTATCATTGGTGGAGCGGCTTCAGTGGATCCGACTGTGGGTTCCATCGTGATGTATTTGTTTTATATCCATGCCGTTCATCCATTTCCCCAGCTCATTTTAGGGCATGAACCCGCAAATGCAGCAGATCCAAATCTCAAGTGGACCACACTACAAGAAACAGTGGTGATTAAAAGCCCACCATTAAAAAGGTCTGGAGGCCACCGGAATGTTTATTTGTCACCCAACCTGTCGATGAGGTTACAAAGACCTCCATGAAGGGACTACAAAAATATCAGCTTGATACAAAAATTTGTGGCCCATGAGCAGTTTTTAATGGTGTGGTCCACCTGAGGTTTTCCTGTGGTGTGGTCCACCTGAGGTTTGAATCTGCTGCATTTTTGGGCTAGTGCCCTAAAATGAGCTTGCAAAACGGGTGGATATAAGACAAATACATCACTGTGGGACCCACAGGGATCCACACACCTCAGTGGATCCGCCCATCACAGGTAAGCAATCACGTTGATTATGTACACGATCCATAACGTGGGCTCCTCTGTAGATATGGCAGATCCTAAAAATAAGATTGATCGAGCAAACCTAATCTCCCACTGGTGAACATATACGCTTCCTCTTCATTTTAACGGTCAGTTTGATGCGTACAGATCGGATATCTAGGACCATCATTAACTTTGGATTTTGGGTTGTGAATTATCTATAGATGAAGATACATGTATGGAACTTCGGCCGCAGCAGCAGCTTACATGCGTACGTTTGGAGGTGGCCAGGGCATCAAATGACTGCTCATCCGTCCAATCCATGGCTACCCAAGTTAATGAGTGCACCACCTATTAGGAACTGGATTCTATTTCTTCTTTTCAATTAAGAAAAGGTGCTGAGATTCCTACCTAACCACCCCACGTACACCCAAATCTCTTAACATCACCACCACAAATTCTCTCTTCCTTGGCGTAAACGCAAAGTGTCATCTCATTTTATTCCATCACACTTCTCGTAGGAAATTTGATAGAGATTACTGGCCATCCAAATTGTGGGTCACACTGTATTTATCATAACTCTAAAAATACAGTGATCAGGCAATCCTAACCATTCAAATGGTAGCTATCAAATCAACGGCTGAAAGTAAAATGTCGGTGGTCGAAATTTCAACAGCAAAATCATATGGTTAGTCTTTGATTCATGCACCATCCACCATTGGGTCAGCAATTTGGACGGTGTGGATTTTCATGCAACTACGTCATGTGTATGGTTACAGGGTCAGCGTGATTTTTACATTGGTGGTGAACTATCACATGTGTCTAGAACAAACGACAGAGCCAATCCTGCGTACTTCTTGCGCAGCTAATGGATTGCGAGGATGACATTTTTTTGGGAGGAAGCGGATAGCGTGGTGTGCCACACACCTCCTACCTCCGTGCTGTGTTGACGTCACCAAGTTATGTGGTAACCACTGTGAAGTATGTATTATATCCACACCGTCCATCCATTTTACGAGATCATTATGGAATGGAACCAAAATTGAAGCAGATCCAAATATCAAGTGGACCATATCTCAGAAAGCAGTGGAGATTGAGCGCATACCCTTGAAAACTTCTTGGGGGCCACAAGTCTTAGATCAAGCTGATTTTTTATTTTTCCCTTTATGGCCTTATGAACAGGTTGGATAGCAAATAAATATCATGATGGTCCCCAAAAAGAGTTCAACGGTGGGCGTCATTGTCCTCACTGCTTTCTGTGGTTCACTTAAGCTTTGGATCTGCCTATTTTTGGGTTATTTCCTAAAATAATAACGCAAAAATGGTTGGACTTAGTGACATCAACATGCATCATGGTGGGGCCCACGGACTAAAATAATAACGCAAAAATGGTTGGACTTGGTGACGTCAACATGCATCATGGTGGGGCCCACAGACTAAAATAATAACGCAAAAATGGTTGAACTTGGTGACGTCAACATGCATCATGGTGACGTCAAAATGGATGGACGGTGTGGATATAAAACATGCATCATGGTAGGGCCCACAGAACTTGGTGACGTCAACACAGCACGGAGGCGTGTGGCACGCCACGCAATCTGTTACCCTTTTGGGCGTATCAAAATCTTGGTAATGATTCTAAGTTGAAATCCTCACGCTACTAGACGCCGTGCATACATGCACCTCAAAAGCAGCCATCCGAGTAGTGGGCCCCAGCTTCAAATGAGACGCAGGTCCAAATGAACTCCATTATCCCTACAACCGCCAATTCATCGACCTACGTTCGTTACCATTCCTTAAATTTCCATTCAGCCATCCATTTTCTGGCCTCAATTTGACGGTTATGATCATCCAGTCATGGTAGACCATTCCAGGTCCACAATGAAGCCAGTATATAAACAGTTTGATAGCCATTCGGCAATGAAGCCAGTATAAACAGTTTGATAATAGCAAATGTATGCCACATACGGAGGGGAATCCCCACCCATCTCTTTGTGAGAGGTCCGGATGAATAAGTCCACAAGATCTCACAGCATCTACATGATCTTACAGACCTTCGCATCTTCGCATCCACATCCACTACCAGCAATCTGCTTAATTAATGGGAGTAAAAAAGATCTAACCACCCTTCTGATTTTAGAGGTTGGAATGACCTCTAGACTTCTCATCTAACTCAACAGACTTCTCCTCTCGCTTCCTTTGCAGTGGAGGAGAAGACACCTTCCATAGACCTTGGTGTATTTGAGATCTCAATTGTTTCAGCAGGTACTAAAAACGTAACCAACACTTAATATCTCTAACACATAATTACATTTAACTGAATTGCAATTCACTCGTTTTAAATGGGCCACCAAGGAGGCCCTAACCATCTAAAAAGCTTGACATAACGAAAATAAAAGAAGATATTAGTGATTTGTATCCCCTTTTAAATGGCTAGATTTTCCAAACATTTAGGGTCCATTTGGCATATCTATTAATAAAAGCCTATTTGCTTATTCTATAAAAAATAAATAATAAATAAATAATAAATAAATAAATAAATAAGCTTTTATTTTGAAAATAGAATGTTCGATAAAACTCTAATTTTATAGCTTTTTTTTTTTACAAAATAGCCCTAAAGTTATTAAAAAATAAGTAATAAGGAAGTCATTTTTTCTTTAAAAGTATTTGGCTTAAGTGATAGTCATTTTTGAATAATTTTTTGACAAGCTTGTAGTTAAACTTTCAAGTAATTCCCACCGTACCCTCCTCTCTTCTCTTTAAAATCTATCTAAGATAGACCCACATGATGAGCAACCCATATTGAAGGTGGGGCTCCACATGATGAATGATCCACATGGGCTCACAAATGCATGGTCACATCAAAGGTGGGTCATACATTATGGATGCCCCACATCAAAGTGTGGCCCTACTTGATGGATGCCCCACATCAAAGATGGGACCCACATGATGGATGGTGCCCATGAAGGTGGGACCACATGATAGAAAGTCGACATCAAAGGTGGGCCCACATGATGAATGACCCATATTGAAGGTTGGGCCCCACATGATGAACGATCCACAGCAAAAGTGGGATGAACATCAAAGGTGGGCCCCACATGATGGATGACCCGCATCAAAGTGTGGCCCAGCATGATGGACCATCCATGTAAAATAAGCCCCAATAGATGGACGGTCCACATCACAGGTAGGACCCACAGTGGATGGTGGACAAAAAGATGGGCCTACATGATAGCCGGTTGACATCAAAGGGGGGGAGGCCATATAATGAATGGTCCACGTCAAGGTGGCCCATATAATGGACAGTGGGACACATGATGGATGGCCCACATCAAAGTGTAGCCCATTGTGAGACAATCCACATTAAGTGGGCCCCACCTAATGGACGGTCCACATCCAAGGTCTCACATGATGGATGGCCCATATCCAAAGTGGCCCAACATGATAGATGATCCACATAGAAGGTACACGCTACCGTAGAAAAAGTCTCATATCAATCTTTTACCAAACGTGTTTATTTCATATAAGAGCTTTTTCTTTTCTTTGTTTTTTTTTTTTTTTTGAAAACCTGATTTTACATAACAAGCTTATTTAAAACAACAGATAGAATAAAAAGAGCATATTAGAGTAGCTCTTATTTGAAAAGTTCTTATTAGATTAGAATAAAAATGCCAAACAAGCCCTTAGACTGTCCCTAGCGAATGAATGGTTCAGATCATAGATCAAACACTTGAAAACTCAGACTCCACTCAATGCCTAGACAGATCGAGTGACTCAATGACCTGATTGAGTCTTTTTTTACTGGACTCATATATAATAAAATAGGACGCAGGTATAAAGATAATAAATGTTTGAAAAAAAAAGGGAGGGGGGGGGGGGGGGGGGGGGGGGGGGGGGGGGGTGGCTTTCCAATGAGGGAGGTAGTTTGAATCTCGCCTCCAGCCTTTCTATTTTATGAGGCAACCAACTCAGCTCGAGTCGGCTGAATCAACACAGCTCAAATCTGGCCGAGTTGAGTTGAGCCACCAAGTTTTAGAAGTATGGTTTGGACCATCTCATTCGGCGCATTTATGGTAGAGAAGGTGAGAGGATCAAAATTAGATCATCCCATGAGGAGATAAACAGTATATTCCGCTAATTCAGGTTCTCATCAAAGTAGAGATATTAAGAGCCATTTTTACCCAAACACCGCTGGATACTTTAGCCACTTTACCCAAACCCCACTGCTTAGTCTAAATAACACAGGCTAAGAAGCAGGTTGAAACTTGAGGTCTGTACATAGCTGTCATACTCTTTCAGTTCTGATAGTAAGACTCAGGAAACCCTAACACCATCAAGTTCCACTTGTGCTACAGCAGCATTGATTGCATCAACCACCTCCATCTTACCCTTGCTAACTGCTTCATCCATCGGGGTCCGCTCATGGCTAGCCAACATCCAACACCACAATCAACCAAACGAGAAAAGATTACGACCATGGGCTATTTTATGATCTTCAACATGAAGATATCCTAGTGCCAATTTGTCAGGCCCCGAGTTGCAACAAGCAGGGCCTGCAGTTCATTGATCCAGACCTTATATGATTAGCCCCAAGAGTGATGCATCAGGCATGAAATCTCATAGAGACTGAAAATACTAATCCTTCAATCACTGTCCTGCAAATCCAAGGTTAAGGGGGAAAAAATGCAGTCCGCATTCAATGGAGAAAGGGCAAAGACTGGATGGCTGGGATCTCTCAAATCTAGGATATTTATTATCGAGCAGGGTCCATCCACTGTTGCACTCATCTGGTCAACGGTCTGAATCATCAAACTGTGACCCCACTTGCAAAAGGATATTGTCCATAGACTAGGGCAGATTTGGTCAGCAATCACTTCAACTATAGTTTACAGGTTTAAAGACAACAGACCTGTTTAGGATAGTTACATCAGCTCCCGCCATAATCAAATTCCTAATCACCTGCACTTTCCCATTAAGAAAGGAAACCATCTGTAAACTATGTTGTGGAATGTAACAAACTAACCATCGCACATAAAGCATCATCATTTACCTCAACATGACCATTAAGGCAAGCCCAATGGAGAGGAGTGTTTTTCTCTGCATTACAAGGATTACGATCCTGTATCAAGGAGAGAGGTTATTACCACTTCAGAAATTTCTATATGATTACCCACTAATTATGTCATGCTTTGGGTACAGTTTTACAAACAGCTAATACAATACAATGAACTCTAATCACTTGGTTTTTTTCCCCCCTTTTATTTCCTTTTTGGGATTTTTCTGTGTAATTCCTCAAGATTTATTATTCTAACAAAAAATGTATTGACTAAGTAAATGCCAGAAAGTGATATTTTTAGGGTAAAATCTCCTAAATGCCCTTCTTCTTTTCTCTAAAAAGTGAGGTCAAGCATTGTGGATCCCACATGGTGTGTGTATGACGTCCAACATGTCCCACAAGTACACCCCAATACCATGATAATCAGATGAACCAAAAATTAGGCCAATACAGTCACTAGGCTAGGCCACAGGTGAATTTGGAGGTTTTTTCAGTGGGTGTGTGAGACCTAGGGATTTCAGATGAAGTTTCAATAAAAACCTCTATCAAGGAAATTATGATAATATCCTTCAAGTGCCCTTATCTACCTCTGTCGCTTCGACTCTAATCAACTATGGATAAATGTTTATGATTAATCAAATATTTTTCTTGCTAATAACATTATAACAGATCTCAACAAGATAACACCCATCAAATTAATCTGTGATTCTAACCAATCAAAATTGCAACCAGATTTTTATAAATGTATAGATTTATTATGCCGTAACCAACACTGCATCATTGAGGGAGATGAAAGCATTTCCATCATCTACAGAACCTAAACATGGATGAAGTTTAATCATCCTCCAACGATTCACCTCATCAATTTTTATACCAGTGCAGATTAGTAAGTTAACCACCCTGAAATGAGGTGTAGACTGCTTTCATCAATTAAGAATCAAGATGATACACATATGGGAGCTAGATTGGGCAGATAAGACGAGCACTTCAATTGATAGAGAACGACTAAACTAATCCAAAGAATTCCCAGTATAGAGTGGTTACATTTCATTCATTGTCATTACCATGACATATGATTCCACATATGCTAAAGGCATTACCAGCGAGATGTTGGATTGATCCCTATTTCTTCAATTCTACTCCCATGCAAGTGATGAATCCATTTAACTCTTATGCCCTTTTTAGGGAGAATACTTTTTCTATTTTATTTCAGTATTGCAGAAGACTTGAATCAGGGTTTTGCAGAAAACCCTAGCATTGGTACCATGCAGTAGAGAAAGGGATTTGGGGAAGATGGTGTGTTTAAGAGAGAATAGCCTCCCCGACCTCTTTTATTATTAATTGAACATACAAAAATATGGTGTCCTGAGGGAGCACCGAAATAAAATAGAAAGATATCACATATGCTTAGTGGCCAACATATCACAAAAATGAGAACAAATGGCTATGGTAAGAATATTGACAAGTTGCTTGGATTAAACACGAGGCATAGAAAGAAGACTGCAGATCTTTTTACGAATGAAGTGACAATTGATCTCGATGTGCTTTGCATGTTCATGGAACACTGGATTTGAGGCAATATGAAATCATGGCTTGGTTGTCACAACATAGTAAGATAGGCATTGAAACTATAACTACAGGGTCTTTAAGTAGGAACTGAAGCCAAACAATCTCACATGTAGGATGACCCACAGAGGGGGGTATTCTGCTTTCGCAGAGGAGCAGGCAACACAGTTTATTTCTTACTCCTTCAGGAAACCAGATTACCTAGCAGTAGACCTTGAGTCGCTACACAATCCGGCCCAGTCTGCATCACAATATGTGTTAATATGAAGATGATCATGATCTAAGTCTAAAAGACCCTTTCCAAGAGAAGGCTTCAAGTAGCAAAGTATCCGACAGATAGTGTTGAGATGACAAATACAAGGAGCTTGCATGAACTGGCTGACAACATTAACAGCAATGTCTTGGCAGGCAATGCTTAGATAAGTAAGCTTTCCCGCAAAGCGAAAAATACATGCCCGGCTCCACAAGTCCTGATTCACTAGAATGCATGTGATGATTCACTTCTATCGGGGTATCAGCAAGATGTGAACCCAGCATGTTAGTTTCTTGAAGAAGGTCAAGGGTATACTTTGCAATATAAATATCCTGTTCTTGGACTGAGTAACTTCAGTTCCAAGGAAATATTTCAGTGACCCTAGGTCTTTAACTTCAAAAGTGCCGACAACTTTTTCACGGCAATAATATCATCAGCACTTTCACAAGATATGATGAAATGATAGACGTATACTCTGCCAACACAGTTATAAAGGAGTCAACTCTCTTCACAAAGATAAGAGTGGTCACATGAACAATGCTAGAAGACAATTTGAGAAATGGCTTTGCTGAACCGCTTGAATTAGGCCCAAGGAGATTGTTTAAGCCCATACAAAGACCTCTGAACTTGCATCCTTTGTATTTCTAACCCGGAGGATGAAAACCTAGGGAGAGATATTTTCCTCTTAAGGGTTGCTATGGAGAAATGCATTCTTCACATCCAACTGCTGAAAAGGCCAATGAAGATAAGTAGCCATGGATAAAGCTGGACACTGAGTCGAACCGAGTCAAGCTTGGCACAGCTCAGCTTGGTTTGGCCAGCAGCCAACCCCAACTCAAGTTCGTCTCGGCTCGGTCCTCGAGCCTAATTGACCAGCTCGGCTCGGTTCGGTTAGTAGCTCAGGCCAGCTAGAGCCAAGTTTGAGCTCGAGCTTTCAAGCTGAGTTCGAGTTCGAGCTTTTGAGCCAAGTTTGAGCTCGAGCTTTCAAGCTGAGTTTGAGTTCGAGCTTTCGAGCCAAGTTTGAATTTGAGTTTGAGGTTGTACATAAAATCCAATCCATTCTACACTACAGTAAAAGTGAAAATCGAAGACGACTTACAAACGGAAGAGTGAAAATATTTCAAACTTACAATGTTCGCAACATTAAATGCATTTCTGTGTTGTTATTTACTACAGGAGAGGAGATACGTTTGTCGAGCTCGAGCTGCTTTCTAATTCTTCATATAGGTACTCGTTCACTTCTCCTGAATAAAAAGTTGGTGAGACTTTTCCATCGTGCTCTTGTATAGTTTAAATTAGATTATTCAAATAAATAAATAAATTTTTTTAATGTTAAAAAAAAAAATTTTAATTAATTGTTGAAGCTCTTTTTGTGAGCAGATTTATAGGTAAATACCCAATACATTGTAAAATGCACCAAGACTGGAGAGAAACTTAGATGGTTTATTACTCTTCTTCTTTTTGCTCATGCTCAATCCTGCTTTTGCATCATATTGTCTTAGAGGACATCGCTAATATGTATAAGTAATGCAAAGGCATTTTTACACCGGGTTCGAGTAGGGTAGCCTGTGGGATGCGGGGACATACTCAGGGTGGGACGGCCCGTGTGAGGCGGGTAGCTCGCGAGAGGCGGGCCCCACCTGTGTGATTCGGGTGGCTCGTGTGAGGCGGTACCCATGTGATTTAGGGCCCATGAGGAGGGTTCGACCGAGGTCCTAACCCATGAGATGTGGGGCCTGAGCTATGAGATAAAGGGATTAATTCGTCATGCTCTAATAGTTCGAGTTTTTAGAGTAAGTGGTTAATTATCCTCCATCAAATTAGTATCAGAGCCAAGGTGTCCCGTATCGGTATCGGTTGGCGTAACGGTGCCCTCCGAAACCGATACGGATACGGGGGCGTAACGGCGATACGGGGGCGTAACGGCCCGTAACGGCGCAAAAAAAATTTTTTGCCAAAAAAATATGAAAAAATATGGATTAAATCCGGAATATTCTAAGCATTCCAAATATGCATTCATTTATAAATTGGAACATGTTTATGGTGGTGTAACGGTCCACTCTTTGGTGAGAAGTTGTATCGGACTGTCTGATGAATTTATGAACCAGATAACCTAAATTTGACTACAAAATTCATATATTTAATTTTCTAACTTACTATCAATGATAGATATATTAGAATGAATGTATATGAAAATATCTTACATTTAGGTGTTTGCAATTATTTTTGAGTGCCAAATCATGCGTAAATAGAAAAAAAAATAAAATAAAATATAAAATGGCACCCCAAATATGTAAAATGCACATTAACATGTTCTACTATGATTAACACATCATATGGCATCATTAAAACAGCAAAAGAATCATTAAGAAATGATTTTTCGAATTTTCAAAAAAAGGGCCAAAATAAATGCGTAAATAGAAAAAAATATAAAATGGCACCCCAAATATGTAAAATGCACATTAACGTGTTCTACTATGATTAACACATCATATGACATCATTAAAACAGCAAAAGAATCATTAAAAAATGATTTTTCAAAATTTCAAAAAAAGGGGCCAAAATTCATGCGTAAATAGAAAAAAATATAAAATGGCACCCCAAATCTGTAAGATGCACATTAACATGTTCTTCTATGATTAACACATCATATGGCATGATTAAAACAGCAAAACAACTATTAAAAATTGATTTTTCGAATTAAAAAAAGGGGCCAAAATTCATCATGCGTAAATAGAAAAAAATATTAAAAAAATATAAAATGGCACCCAAAATCTGTAAAATGCACATTAACATGTTCTACTATGATTAACACATCATATGGCATCATTAAAAGCAAAAGAATCATTAAAAAATGATTTTTCGAATTTTCAAAAAAATGGCCAAAATCCAGCCGATACGGGCCCGTAACGGCCCTGTAACGGCCGTAACGGCTCGTAACGGGCCCGTATCGGCCGATACGGGTACAAAATTGCGTAACGGCCGATACGACCCCGAAACGCGTAACGGTTCACACCATTACCGTTACGTATCGGCCGTTACGGCCGATACATAACCGTTTTGGCATACCATGATCAGAGCAGGAGGTCTCGGGTTCGAGACTCCTCACCGGGGGTGATTAATGCAGGGGCATTTTCACACTAGGCTCGAGTGGGGTAACCTGTGGAATGCGGGGACACACTCGGGGTGGGCAGCCCGTGTGAGGTGGGTGGCTCGTGAGAGGCAGGCCCCACACGTGTGATTCGGGTGGCTCGTGTGAGGCGGTACCCATGTGATTTGGGGCCCACGAGAAGGGTTCGGCCGAGGTCTTAACCCATGAGATGTGGGGCCTAGGCTATAAGATAAAGAGATTAATTCGTCATGCTCTAACAGTTCGAGCTTTTAGAACAAATGGTTAATTGTCCTACATCAATAAGCCTCTTCCATACTACGTTTCAACGCGAGTTGTAATTGCTCTTCTTGCAATGCTAATAATATAACTTCCTCGTCTTCCTCTTCCTTACTAGTTCTCTCTACTCTTCGTGTATCAAAACTTTCACCAATTACAACTTTTGTAGAAGGTTTGGATGGAGTCGAAGGTTTCTTATTTGAATCTAGAATGGCCTGAAAAAGTTGGAGCTCCTTTAGGCTTTAGGACACAATTTTGCATCTCCACCCCGATATGATAGGTGCAACCTGAGCCGATTAGTTTTGTTAATAAACTTTGTTTCACACAAATGACACCAAATCTTAATTTTTCGATACTTTAGGAAGTGGACTAAGAAACCGTAGTCCCAAACGTTGGTCGATGGGTCAATTGACGACATATCTACACTCCATATATTGGAAAAATTAGTATTTCAACACTAATGAAATATGATAAACAAAAGCAATAATGAAATATTAATTATATCATAAACAAAAGCAAATGTGGCATGATAGTCTTCCACGCACACGACAACGCTTTTAATAATTCTGTTGGTTTATGTAATAAACCGCTTCGACAAATGCATGAATTTTTAGACAAATATTTCCCATGTTGAGCACATTATTATATTTGCATCGTATAATTATAATCTTAAATGTATGCATGACTATATTGTTGCCTACTTTAGCCATTGTTGTCCTCTTTCCATTAATTGTTATTGAGGAGTAGGTGTAATGAATTTCCTACGGAGCTCATTGAAGGTTTCCAGAAATACAAATGAGAGATTGTCACCTGCGAAAGGGGCGGGTTCATCATGTAAGAGTCCAGCTTCACCTATTGATTAAATTGTAACACCATCTAAGAAAACTTCGACTCCCTCACACAAAGGTCCTTCACCTAGGAGTCAAACAACCTGAATCGAAGGATATCTGGCAGTAAGAAAATTCCTAGGATACAATGTTCTAATCTAATGGACAATTCCCTGGTTGATGCGTTGGCGGAGCAAGTTAACCTTGGCCTTAAGAGTGACATTGGATTTAAACCTAAAGCATACAAGGCTACTATCAAAGAAATCCATGAAAGATGTCAAATTCTCTTGGAAAATCATCATATTTCAAACCGTCTTCGCACTTTGAAGAGGCTTTACTGGGCAATCAAGGATATGCTTAGTGCCAGTGGTTTTGGTTGGGACCCAGATGAGAAGATGGTTGTAGCTTCTGACGATGTTTGGGAATGTTATATTAAGGTAAGTTTGAGGTAAGATTTGTATTTCATTTTTGTGATAGTATTCAAGTCTGTCATTACCTGTTCAATATAATACGGATTCATAAATTTCTCCTCTCTGTCTACATTGTCACCCATATGCTGAAAGAGTTCGCAGGAAGCACATCAAAAGATATGATGATTTGGCCTTTATCTTTGGCAATGAATGTGCACATGGCTCATTTGCCAATACGGCTTATTTGTCACTCATTTCGGGGAGACGTTGCACCCGACGTGAATTGAATTCGGATGACGGATCAGAAAAAGAGGCTTCTGAGACTATTCGTCTATCATCGGATGATGACGATGATCAGGACCTTGGTCCTCGCATTCGCTGCAATGAGGGATCCACTCATCAGTCAAAGCATTATAACAGGAGCCCGATGGAGACGACAACAGGGCCCCGAAACAGTCGCTCAACAGCGAGTGACATGAGCAGACAGCGGAAGGGTAAGCCAAGTGATCATATAGGTGACAAGATGGGAGAGATGGCTGGAGCAGTGAAGTCCCTGACAATTACAATGTTGCAGGGTAAAAGTATGAGCCGTCTGCAACGGTTGTTGGGGATTCTTATAGAAGTTGAAGGACTAAGCCACGAACAAACCCCCCCCCCCCCCCCCCCCCCCCCCCAAAACGCACGTACGCAAGGAGGAGGGCCCCACCATCGATCTGGATCGATAACGACATCCAAGGAGGGCCTCCTAGTTAGAGGATTGCGTTTTGGTTCATTGGAGTGGACCCAATCGTCATGTGAATCCTACCACGGGTTCTCATGATCATGGCCTACTATTCTAAATAATCTAGTACTTTGAGTTTCGCTTATTATAGTTCTTAGGAATATCATGGACGGTTTAGATTGTTTTGATTAGTTATTATTTTTTATTACTTCGTCTCCAAGTAATAGGGTGCGCACATAGCGCAAGTTTTGGGGTATAGGATTTTATTATAAATAGGCACCCCTTGTAGTCTTTTTTCTCATTGATGATTGGAATAAAATTTTTGCATTTTCTTGCTCATTTCTGAGTTATGAAAACCTAATTGGGTAGAAGGGCTACTACCATGGTGTTAAGCCACACCCATCCAACCCATCTCCTACCATCTATATTCGCCTGTTCCTACATTCATCCGACCTTCAAATCCACTATTATTTTGTGGCCAACCCTTCTCTACAACAGATTTCCAGAATCTGATCCTGTGGGAGGGCTGAAACTTTGGTGGAGCATCACGCACGGACCGGACGTCGGATCGAGCCAAACTTCGTGGGTGTGGGGCCCAGCCCTGGCCAACCAGACCCAAGGTGGCGGTTTTTGGGTTCGTGGCCCCACACACATGCGGACAGCCACCAGCACATGTGCGTCAAGCCCTGCACGCTGTCCACACGTGTGGGTTGGCTACACGTGCGGGTTGGCTACAGGTCTTCTCTCTCCTCTCTTTCACTCATCTCCCACCTGATTTCCCTAACCCTAACCCTTGATTGTCCTAAATCCCAACTTTTATGCCATTTTCTTCAACTCTAGGGTTCCCCGAATTGAAACCTATGAATCCCTTGGATTGGGGAAATATTTTTGTGCATGTGTGGATGAATTTACCCTCCTTTGAGCATTGTTTGGAATATAACTTTAATTGATTCAGCCCTAGCATGTGTAGGCCTGGACCCGCATAGATTCCCCTTGTTGAGTGCTTGACTTTATGTGGGATGTGGTATTTGTGTGATTGTTTCTGAACTAGCATGATCTAAAGCCTGGAATCTTGCATAGCATATTTAAATTTTCATGTCCTGCATCAAATTTGGTATCAAAGCTTAGGGTTTTTATAGGGGAATGCATTGCATGTTTAGGGTTTGGTCTATTCACGTTTAATTTGCATTAACTCTCATCATAAAGTCTTATAGGATCATTTAGTCTCATTTAGTCTCATTTAGTCGTGTTAGAAGGTCTTTAAGTTGATGAGTAGTTGTATGCCCACACGTACTGGTCGCAGTTTTGGTTCGCACCCTACGCTAAACATGGAGCAATTGCAAGAATCAATGGATAACCTAACCCGACAGTTTGAATCTTTGGGTAAGCGCTTGGAACAACGTATTGACCATCGCCTTGAACAAATTAATGTGCGCATTACCCAATTAGAGACCTCCGCCTAGGCAAACCCCACCATTGGGGAGATGCCCAGTCTCAGGCAAGTGGTCAAGAGGATAGACCAAGGAATGGAGGTAACCAAGGAATCGATCATGGGCGCGCACCCGTGCATCCACCCCGCAAGGGACATCAAGACTACTATGACCCTGATGCACAACTTCTCAAGGGAGTTAGAGGAGATGCCCCTATGTTTGATGGCCACTTGGACCCTAAAACTTTTTTAGATTGGTTGGCGGATATGGACCACTATTTTGAGTGGTATGACATAGTGGATGCTCATCGAGTCCGATTCGCCAAGATGAAGCTTGTAGACCAAACAAAGAGGTTTTGGGCTATTATAGAGCAAAAGAAAGAAAGATCAAGGGAGCTCCCAATAGTCCATTGGGGAGAAATGAAAGAAACACTTGAGGAAAAATACCTCCATTTTTCTTATCACTTGAGGTTGGTTGAGGAATGACAGTCTCTTCGACAAGGTTCCATGAGTGTGGCGGAATACATTGAAAAGTTCGAAGAGTACTCGACCAGTATAAAGTTGATGAGGATCCCGTACTGACTCTTGCTCGATTTAAAATGGGCCTCCGTTATGACATTAGGAGAGAATTGCTCGCAAAGGACAGACACTCTTGAACAGATGTATCAAGTAATGTTGGAGGTCGAGCAATACATCAAAGCATCTGTGGGAAAGCGGTTTGAGTCTCGTGATTTTGGCACTAAGGCCAACCCTTCTGAGGATAAACCTGGCACTGGATATCAGTATAAGCCTTCCAGTAGCTCTCAGTCTAGGCCCAAGGATGATAAGGGTAAAGAAGTTGTCGAACCTGGCTCGCGCAGAAGCGAGGCGACTAGGTGTTTTAGGTGTCAGGGGTTTGGTCACTTTGCCCACCAGTGTGGCACGAAAGAGGGCACCAAGGTGTTCCTTATTGAGGGGCAAGTAAAAGTAGTGCCCCCCAAAAGTAACGGTGAGGAGGAAAAATATGAGCTAGCAGAAGCCCCTAGTGATGAGGAAGAGGGAGCGCAAGAGTCCGCGACCCTTGCGGTTATGCGTTGCGCCTTTGCACAAGCAAAGAATACCGACGATTGGCGCCACAACACGATCTACGATACAAACACAAAATGTGGTGATAAGAGCTGCGAGATGATCATGGATAGCGATGGTTGTGCCAACGTGGCATCAACTGGCACTGTAAGCCGTCTGGGCTTGAAACTTGAAGCCCATACTCAACCCTATAGAGTGTCTTGGGTTGATGAAACTTCCATTCCAATCTCGCACCGTTATCTTGTTCCTATTCAGTTTGGATCATATAAAGACACATTTTGGTGTGATGTTGTTCATATTCAGTTTGGGACGTATAAACCTAGCAAGTCTATTGATCTAGTCCCTATGTCCCTGCCCCATAGGCCATCAGAGTCTGCAGAGTCCTTCGCACATTACATTCATTAATTGCATCAAGAAATCAAGCAAAAGATCAATACTAGTAATGAACGTTACAAAATTTCTACAGACCAATATAAACGTTTCAAGGAATTCAATGTAGGGGACTCTGTGATGGTTCGCATCAGGCCTGAGCGGTACCCTCAGGGAGCCGTTCATAAATTACATGCGCGTAGTGTTAAACCATTCAAAATTACAAAACGAAATTGTCTTAATGTGTATGTGGTAGATCTTCTACTTTCCACGGGAATTAGTTCCACATTCAATGTGGAGGATCTAATTGCTTTCCAGGGGACCATTGATACATTGTCCGGCCTTTTGCCCAACCATCCTGATTCCCCGGACCTGTCCCTTGATCCATGGCCTCTTCCCGATCTTTCTTCCCATCTTCTACCTCTCATACCCACCCTTCCCACACCCAGAGAGAAGATAGAGGATATTCTAGACCATCAGATAGTATCAACGTCAGACAGCGGGCTTCAGAAGTACCTGGTTAAGTGGAAGTCACGCCTGGCTTCAGACAGTATGTAGCTCACTGAGAAGGAGCTTCAGAGACTTGATCCTGACATCTTGGAGTGGTTTAGGAGTTTTGTTTCGCCACTGGCGAAATATTTGCAGCCAGGGAGAGTTGATGGGGACATCAGACGCACACGCACGCCCCCTACACACGTACGCAAGGAGGGCCCCACCATCAATCTGGATCGATGACGATGTCCAGGGAGGGATCCTAGTTAGAGGATTGCGTTTTAGTTCTTTGGAGTGGACACGATCGTCATGTGAATACCACCATGGATTCTCATGATCATGGCCCACTATTCTAAATAATCTAGTACTTTGGGTTTTGTTTATTATTGTTATTATGAATATCATGGACGATTTAGATTGCTTTGATTAGTTGTTATTTTTTATTACTTCGTCTTCAAGTAATAGGATGCGCACATGGCGAGAGTTTTGGGGTATAGGATTTTATTATAAATAGGCACCACTTGTAGTCTTTCTTCTCATTGATGATTGGAATAAATTTTTTGCATTTTCTTACTCATTTCTGAGTTGTGAAAACCTAATTGGGTGCAAAGCCCTCCCTTCTTCGAAGGGCTACTACCGTTGTACGAAGCCACACCCATCCAAAACCGCCCCCATCTCCTACCATCCATATTCGCCTGTTCCTACAGTCGTCCGACCTTCAAATCCACTGTTATTTTGCAGTCAACCCTTCTCTACAGCAGATTTCCAAAATCTGACCCTATAGTAGGGCTGAAACTTCGGCGGAGCACCACCCACAGACCGGACATCGGATCGGGCCAAAACTTGGTGGGTGTGTGGCCCAGCCCTGGCCGACCAGACCCAAGGTGGCGGTTTTTGGGTTCGTGGGCCCCACACACGTGCGGACAGCCACTAGCCAAGGTATCCCGTATCAGTATCGGTTGGTATAACGGCGCCCTCCAAAATGATACGGATACGGGGCGCAACGGCGCAAAATATTTTTTTGCCAAAAAAATATGAAAAAATATGGATTAAATCTGAATATTCTAAGCATTCCAAATATACATTCATTTATAAATTGAAATATGTTTATGGTGGTGTAACGGTCCACTCTTTGGTGAGAAGTTGTATCGGACTGTCTGATGAATTTACGAACCAGATAACCAGAATTTGACTACAAAATTCATATATTTAATTTTCTAACTATCTACTATCAATGATAGATATATTAGAATGAATGTAATATGAAAATATCTTACATTAGGTGTTTGCAATTATTTTTGAGGAATTTCTCGAACATAGTTGTGGACGTGACTGTGATTCCTGTCTATGACATGTCATCCTCAAGTCAAGAATATTATTAAAAAATAATAATAATAATAGTAGTGTCTAATATACTCCCCTGCAACTTGATTATGGATTACTTGATTGGTTGTCAGGGGAGCTATTTTAAATACAAGTTCGGCAGTGTCAAGTGTGTGCTCGACTTCTTGCAATGTGAGTTGTCTGCTGCAAATACTTACCTTAATACAAATATATACTCATAATCACAAGTCACCACAAAAATGAAAATCTGCTTTTTTGTGGTTGCTCGACATCCACATCATCGTCATCGTCATCATCAGGCTGAGGCTGTCCAATAGGTGTAGGTGTTGCATATCCATAATATCCAGTGCCAGAAGGAAATATTAGATCAACGAAACCAGAGGATGACTGATCCTGACTAGGCAACGACTCCGACTGCGAGAAGGATATCCACCAATGCCCGTCGAATAGCCATACTGGTGCCCATACTTAGGCTGTTGAGAATCTTGAGATTGAGAGTGCGTCTGTTGTGAGAGTAACTTGGATTTGGATTTGGATATCTATAATCATATGGGTATTGATCGGGAGGACAACTCCAACATGAATGTGATGGAACAGGCTCAGTATAACCACCATAATCATAATCCAATTGACCATAAGAATATCCATCATAATAACCAGGACCATGAGCCTGCTGATGTTTCGGACCTCCTGGACCCGGTGCACCACTAGATGTACCCTCCTCCTGCTGGCTATATCGTGACTCGGTACACTCATAAGTCCGACCTCATGTACTACCTCGTCGATGTTCATCGGCATCGCGATCTGTAGACGGCTGTATAGGGCGCTGAGCAACACCAGAAGTGCCAGCATCAGGGGCAGAAGGGTCATCGTCACCATCATCCGACACGGTCACGCTACCACTGCTCGTACTCTTTTGTTGATCTTGAGCCGTACCTATACTTGGCATAAACGCTGCCCCCTCTTACTGGGTCCAACACATCTGCACGACTCTCTTGTTGCGCTGTGTATTTCTGTGTCATCAATTTCCAATTCTTCACTATCCTCTTCAATTTGTTTTTCCCTTGTTTCCAACCAAGGTAGAAGTGAGTCATCCTCATCATAAATATTGTCCAAGTTTATTGGACAGTAGTCTCCGTCATCAGCAGCTGTAATACTCCTATGATGTCGTCACATTCTTAGTTTTATATTGTAGTGCATGAAGGCAAGTTTTTCTAATGTTCTAGTCTGCAATCTATTCATATTCTTTCAATGAATAAGCGCAAAACAACTCCAATTCCTTTTGCAGCTAGAGGAAGATGTTGTCTGGCTCAAAACTTTTACTGCAATTTTTTGGAGAGCCTTCGTACTCTCTCCTAAATTAATCCACCATTCGGCTGGTTGCAACCTAGATACTGCATGTTGTGCAAGAGCATCTCCAAAGCTACCAAGGCGATTTTCAAATGTATTTAATTCATTCAACGCCTTTATTTGCATATTTAAGTCACGCTCTAATCTCTTTATCACATTTTTTAGCCCGACACGAACTTCATCATCCGCAACAAATGATTAGGCATATCTATACCTAGGATTTAGGTAGTAACCTGCTGCATGAAGATCGTGGAGTTGTCTTGTCCATCTTCTGTCGATCATCCTCCAATTAGACTCCCAGCTTCTACAATCACGTTGAATTGCCAACTTTGCCTTATCCATGGCATCATATAGGAAGCCCATGGTAGGTGTTTTGTCGGTTTCAATAAAACGGAGTACCCTCATTAGTGGCTCCATCACCTTTAGGATCGACTTGACATCCAAAATTTGTTGTCCCGTATGGTGTTCACAACTTCAACCGGTGTCCCTGATGTCTTCTGCCCATGTTTTGTGTTGAGCCATTCTCGGGAAGCAAACATCTTACTCAACTCTCCCCTATGTTGGAATAAACTCTCTAATGCTATAAGGTTTGTTGCAAATCTAGTCGCCGCAGGCCTCAACAACTCTTGTCCTTTCATGAACTTTCTCATTATTGCGACTACTTGATTATGGTTGTAAATAAACGTCGTCACTTCTCTTGCCCTTTCGACCATTTCCTTAACATTCTTCTTCTTCCCAATATCTTCCAAAATAAGATCAATACAATGAGCAGCACATGATGACCAAAAAAGATTTGTTCTCTTATTCATCAACATACGTCCTGGAAGCTTATATGATGCTTCATTATCTGTCACAATCTGCACTACATTCTCCTCTCCAATCTCTTCCACAACTTTATCCATTAGTCCAGTAATATAAGTAGAATTTTTTGTTACCTCTGAGGCATCAATTAACTTGTGGTATATAGTTCCTAAGTGGCAGTACACCATGAAGTTGATCATGCTGCGTCTAGTTGGGGCAGTCCAACCATCACACATGATCGTGCATCCTCTGGCTTGCCATACAGGTTTAAAGGTAGCCATGTATGCTTTCACATCCGCATATTCTGCATCTATCCATTTCCCCCTAATCTCCTTAGCCGTGGGAGCTTTTATTCCTTCACCTGCTTCTGTTGCTGCATCAATTACCGCCTGCCAATATAGAGAATTGGCCGTGTTAGGAGGTATGTTGGCATGTATAAATAACTTTGCTGCTGCTCTACCTAATTTCTCAACGGAAGTTCTACTACACATTTGTTTTTTCTTTTGTTTAGTTGATTCTTTCCTAAACAGGATTGGATCAATAGAGGGTCTCTTAGGCTCATTTACTTCTTCATCCAAACGTATAGGGGCATCACGTGAAGATGTCTCTCATCAGCTCTCAAACACACGTCGTAACCCACCAAACCTACCCCCCCCCCTGTATGACGCACTGACCCAAGCGTGCCAAACATACGGCGACGTTCTTCCTCTTCACGAGCTAAGACACAAGATCTCTCCTAGCTATAGTTAATTCTCAATCTGAATCATCGTCAGAATCAATAATATCTTCATCACGAACGCCCATATATTCAAGACCAAACACCTCCCGTCGAGTTGCATCCAAAACATCATCTTTCTTCTTTTGTACAGCAGCACATTTACCCTTCGACTCATCCAGACTAGCTTGCATTAAAAGCATTCTCTTTCAGTACTCTAGTACATGCCGCAACTTGACCCTTTCGATGTACCAAATGTTGTTTGAGACGAGTAATTCCACCAGTCACTAGCCTATCACAATACTTGCACTTCATTTGGTGCCTAGTACCACCAACCCTCTCACAATGTTACTATCCAATATCCTCACTTGTTGGCCAGACCCAGACATTTCTTTAGGTTTAGGTATATACTAGATAATTAGATATAGATTAGATATGAGTATGAGTGTATAACCTATGTCGATAAAGATAATTTTAGATAAAGATAATTTTATGTTCTAACCAAACCCTAAGAAGCTCCAAAACCCGTCCAATATAAGCAAATAAAAACATAAAGTCACTAATTCGAAAATTTTAAAAAAATTATAAAATGACACCACAAATCTGTAAAATGCACATTAACATGTTCTACTGTAATTAACACATCAAATTCTATAATTAAATCAGCAAACCATTCATTAAAAAATGATTTTTCAAATTTTTAAAAAAAAGGGCCGAAATTTGATGTGTAAATAGAAAAAAATATATAAAAAAATATATAAAATGACACCACGAATCTGTAAAATGCACATTAAAATGTTCTACTATGATTAACACATCATATTCTATGATTAAAACAGCAAACCATCATTAAAAAATGATTTTTCGAATTTTAAAAAAAAAATGGCCGAAATTAGTGCGTAAATAGAAAAAAAATTATAAAATGACACCACAAACCTGTAAAATGCACATTAACATGTTCTACTATAATTAACACATCATATTCTATGATTAAAACAGCAAACCATTCATTAAAAAATGACTTTTCGAATTTTAAAAAAAAAAAAGGCCGAAATTAGTGCGTAAATAGAAAAAATATATAAAAAAAAATATAAAATGACACCGCAAATCTGTAAAATGCACATTAACATGTTCTACTATAATTAACACATCATATTCTACGATTAAAACAGCAAACCATTCATTAAAAAATGATTTTTCGATTTTTTTTAAAAAAAAAAGGCCGAAATTAGTGCATAAATAGAAATATATATATATATAAAAATATAAAATGACACCACAAATCTGTAAAATGCACATTAAAATGTTCTACTATGATTAACACATCATATTCTATGATTAAAACAGCAAACCATTCATTAAAAAATGATTTTTCGAATTTTAAAAAAAAAAAAGGCCGAAATTAGTGCGTAAATAGAAAAAAAATATAAATATATAAAAAATGACACCACAAATCTGTAAACTGCACATTAACATGTTTTACTATAATTAACACATCATATTCTATGATTAAAACAGCAAACCATTCATTAAAAAATAATTTTTCGAATTTAAAAAAGAAAAGGGCCGAAATTAGTGCATAAATAGAAAAACAATATAAATATATATAAACTGACATCACAAATCTGTCAAATGCACATTAACATGTTCTACTATAATTAACACATCATATTTTATGATTAAAACAGCAAACCATTCATTAAAAAATGATTTTTCGAATTTTTAAAAAAGGGTCAAAATTAGTGCGTAAATAGAAAAAATATATAAATATATATAAAATGACACCACAAAACTGTAAATTGCACATTAACATGTTCTGCTATAATCAACATATCATATTCTATGATTACAACAGCAAACCATTCATTAAAAAATGACTTTTCAAATTTTTTAAAAAAGGGTCAAAATTAGTGCATAAATAGAAAAAATATATAAAAAATATATAAAATGACACCACAAATCTATAAAATGCACATTAACATGTTCTACTATAATTAACACATCATATTCTATGATTAAAACCATACATTAAAAAATGATTTTTCGAATTTTAAAAAAAAAAAAGGCAGAAATTAGTGCGTAAATAGAAAAAAATATAATAAAATGACACCATAAATCTGTAAAATGCACATTAACATGTTCTACTATATTTAACACATCATATTCTATGATTAAAACAGCAAACCATTCATTAAAAAATGATTTTTCAAATTTTCAAAAAAAAAAGGCCGAAATTAGTACGTAAATAGAAAAAATATATATAGATAATATAAAATGACACCACAAATCAGTAAAATGCACATTAACATGTTCTACTATGATTAACACATCATATTCTATGATTAAAACAGCAAACCATTCATTAAAAAATGATTTTTCGAATTTTTAAAAAAAAAAAGGGGGCCAAAATTAGTGCGTAAATAGAAATATATATATATATATATATATATATATATATATATATATATATATATATATAAAATGACACCACAAATCTGTAAAATGCACATTAACATGTTCTACTATGATTAACACATCATATTCTATGATTAAAACAGCAAAACATACAATAAAAAGTATAAATACCTATTTTTGACGAATTTCTGAAAAATGGCCCATAGAGCTTCGATTCAAGAAAATCCGTAATATAATGTGTTTTTATCACAAATACCAAGCCGAGATTGCTCAAAAATAGTAATAGAATTATTGAGTAAGAGTTTGGAAGCAAGTGGTTTCAAAACAACTGAAAAAACAGAGCTTTAAAAAATAAAAAAATAAAATAAAGACCATTATTCGTCTATTACGGGCTAGCCGTTACGGGTCAGTAACAGCCGTAACGGGGCCGTTACGTTTCAAAATCGGGGGATCGCCCCTTGCGCCCCCGTATCGCGTAACGGGTACGACCGTTACCATTATGTATTGGCCGTTACAGCTGATACGTAACCGATTCGGGACACCTTGCCACTAGCGCATGTGCGTCCAGTCGTGCACGTTGTCCACACGTGCGGGCTGGCTACGGGTCTTCTCTCTCCTCTCTTTCACTCATCTCCCACCTGATTTCCCTAACCCTAACTCTTGATTGTCCTAAATCCCAACTTTTATGCCATTTTCTTCAACTCTAGGGTTCCCCGAATTGAAACCTGTGAATCCCTTAAATTGGGGAAATATTCTTGTGCATGTGTAAATGAATTTACTCTCCTTTGAGCATTGTTTGGTTTATAACTATAATTGATTCAGCCCTAGCTTGTGTAGGCCTGGACCCGCATAGATTTCCTTTGTTGAGTGCTTGACTTTATGTGGGATGTAGAATTTTGTGTGATTGTTTCTAAACTAGTATGATCTAAAGCCTGGAATCTTGCATAGCATATTTAAATTTTCATGTCTTGCATCATTCGGGCTGCAAGGGTTTTGCAATCTGATATAGCTAGTGCGGGTTTTTTTTTTTAAAATGGGCCACGAGAGGAGGAAGGAGTGGATTCAGAAACAAATAATCGAGCATAATGGCCCAAAATGAAAATGGGCTCTCTTTTTGGCTACTGACTTTGTGTTTTTTGACAAACTCTCTTTTTTTTGGATATTTGGAGACTATTATATGCGTGCTTTTTTGTGCACGGTTGGGGATGCTGCTAAATATTCTATTGGAATAGCAATTGCAGCTTCTTGTGTTGACATTTTTATTTGAAGATGGTAGTTGTTTTTTTCATAAACTATTGTAGGTGTGTAGCAGGTGTCGGTGAGTAAAATTGGATGAACAGGTGGACATTCTCTGTCAGGTAACCACATGTGTACTGATAAGAGGGATGGACGTTGTGGTTTGGTATATGGCTGATGCGTTTGTGGCAATGAAGTGTGACCAATAAACCATGCCTGTTCGATTTATGATGCAAATCAGATAACTTTATTTTACAGAGCAAAATTTGAAATATCTCAATGGAGAGTCATTTACTACAGACTCCCTCAAACAGGAATGTTATCTGAAGTGTGATTACATTATAATTGCAACTTCTAGGTCGAATGTCATTTCATTAGTAGTGTTACAGTCGGTGGACATATATGTTTTCGTATATGCAGCTATTAACTGTATGCCTTAACAGCGACCATGGTTTTTCTATTTGATAAGGAAGTATGTAATTTAGTTTATGTGTCAAATGCAGGAAAATGAAGGGAAAGTTTTACATGGTGTTCGTGGGAAGTCCCAGGGATATATGACAATTGGGAGGACTGTGATGCACAGGTATACTGATTCAGTGGCTATAGACACCAATCCTTCAGGACTTACAATTGTACCACGGAATATTCAGCATCATCCCCAACCGTGCACAAAAAAGCACGCATATAATAGTCCCAAAAGAGAGAGAGAGAGAGAGAGAGAGAGAGAGAGAGAGTTTTAAAAAAAACACAAAGTAGCCAGAAAGCCAACCCATTTTCATTCAGGGCCACTACGCTCAAGTATTTGTTTCTGAATCCACTCCTTCCTCCTTTTGTGGCCCATTTTCGTAAATATATATATATATATATATATATATATATATATATATATATATATATATATATATATATATTATATATATATATAAACCTGCACTAACTATATCAGATTGCAAAACCCTTGCAGCCCGAAGTTGGTCTTCATCGCTTAGTCCTTCCACTTCTTCAAGAATCCCCAACAACCGTTACAAATGGCTCATACTTTTACCCTGCGACATTGTAATTGTTAGGGACTTCACCGCTTCAACCATCTCTCCCATCTTGTCACCAATATGATCACTTGGCTTACCTTTCCGTTGTCGGCTCATGTCACTCACTGTTGAGCGACTATTTAGGGACCCTGTTGTCGTCTCCATCAGGCTCCTCTTATAACGCTTTGACCGATGAATGGATCCCTCGCCGCAGCGAATGCGAGGACCAAGGTCCTGATCATCGTCATCATCCGATGATAGACGAACAAGTCTCAGAAGCCTCTTCTTCTGATCCATCATCCGAATTCAGTTCACGTCGGGTGCGGTGTCTCCCCAAAATGGGTGACGAGTAAGCCGTGTTGGCAAATGAGCCATGTGCACATTCATTGCCAAAGATAAAGGCCAAATCATCATATCTTTCAATGTGCTTCCTACAAACTCTTTCAGCATATGGGTGAGACTGTAGACAGAGAGAATAGAAATTTATGAATCCATATTATATTCAACAGGTAATGACAAACCTGAATACTATCACAAAAATGAAGTACAAATCTTACCTCAAACTTACAGCAACATAACCTTCCTAAACATCGTCAGAAGCTACAACCATCTTCTCATCTGGGTCCCAACCAAAACCACTGGCACTAAGCATATCTTTGATTGCCCAGTAAAGCCTCTTCAAAGTGTGAAGACGGTTTGAAATATGACGATTTTCCAAGAGAATTTGACATCTTTCATGGATTTCTTTGATAGTAGCCTTGTATGCTTCAGGTTTAAATCTAATGTCACTCTCAAGGCCAAGGTTAACTTGCTCCACCAATGCATCAACCAAGGAATTGTCCATTGGATCAGACCATTGTATCCTAGGAATTTTCTTACTGGCAGATATCCTTCAATTCAGGTTTGTTCGACTCTTAGGCGAAGGACCTTTGTGTGAGGGAGTCGAAGTTTTCTTAGATGGTGTTACAACTTGATCAGTAGGTGAAGCTGGACTCTTACATGATGAACTCGCCCCCTTCACAGGCGACAATCTCTCATTTGTATTTCTGGAAACCATCAATGAGCTCCGTAGGAAATTCATTACACCGACGCCACAATAACAGTTAATGGAAAAAGGACAGCAATGGCTAAAGTAGGCAGCAATATAGTCATGCATACATTGAAGATTATAATTATACAATGCAAATATAATAATGTTCTCAACATGGGAAATGTTTGTCTAAAAATTCATGCTTTTGTCAAAGCGGTTCATTACATAAACCAATAGAATTATTAAAAGCGTTGTCACGTGCGTGGAAGACTATCATTCCACATTCTCTCAGCAATCTCATCTCTCTTCCTTGCCCACTCATCTCTTGCGCAGTCTGTCACCCGAGATAACACTCGACCTTTCGCAGTAGTGACCTCTACAGGGAATGGTGAAACGTCCTTTGTACTGTCTCCATTGTCCTCAACTACCTCAGTTAATCCATCTTCACCACTAACACGGATGAAATTATGTATGACACAGCAAGCTATAACAATTTTCACTTGAGTTATGAACTTGAACTGAGGTGTTGTACGTAGAATAGGAAATCGGCCTTTCAAAAGACCAAAGCAACGCTCTATGACATTTCGCAATTGCAATAATTGAAGAGTTATTTCTTATTAGCGGGCTTCCTTCCACTTCGAAACTCATTCAAGTGATATCAAACACCTCGACAGGGTGCCATAAACCCAGGTGATTATGCATATCCCGCATCAACAACATAATATTTTCCTACGCATTAGAAGATATGATTAAGTTATGTTTGACACATAAATTCTTATAATGGAAAAATCACACCCTTTATAATGATTACCATGAGGAACAAGGAAACAGTCAGGGCGACGGGTTAATGCATTTTGTAAAACACGAGCATCAGATGCAAAGTCATCCCAACTAGCAAGCACATATACGAATTTTATATCAAAAGTACAAGCAGCCAGAACATTCTGTGACAGAAAACTTTTCCTATTTCTGAAAGTTGAGCTTGCTTCTTTTGGCAAACAAGTCGGAATGTGGGTGCCATTTAGGGCCCCAATGCGGTCCTACAAGCAAAAGTGGGCTTACGATCAGTTGATTCCTTATGCAGAAAAATGGCACCAATGACAAAAAGACATGTATACAATATTACCTGAAAGAATGGACTCCACATTGGATTGTTAGATATTTCTCTCGGAATATGTAAGCCAGTGAACTTCACATATTCTAGATAAAGACAGATTATAGCATCCAACACTCTAGTGAAATGTCTACTTACGGTCTCGCCAGATTGTGAAAAGTGATGACCAATCACACGGTTACGTACATTGTGACCGATAGTATGTAGGAACATTAGAACTTTCTCTTCTAAACTGCACTTCCTTGCATCGGAAAGAAGATTCCGATCTCTCAACAACGAACATAATTCGAATAAGTTATCCCTACACATTCCTAACTGTGCAAGACAATCAACATTGCTCTTCCTCATAATTTCATTGATGAATCTATTCCTTTCAATGTGACCACCCTTGGGCAATGCCTTCATACAGTAACGCCGATCACTACCAGAGGACTTCTCACCGCTATTATCCCCACTATCGGAAGCCATGAGAATATTGGGAAGAGTACTATCTGAATGGGAATTATAGTTTTAGCCAAATTTAAAATATCCACAAAAGCAGGAATGGATGCCAAAAAATGCACACCAATGACGTGCTGTAAATCAGTGATGGCTTTCATCCATGGGAACACTAACTAAATCATAGAGATAATAGGAAGAAATATAAACTCATATAATGTCAAATATTCACAAGCAATAACACCGAACAGGTCATTACATTACATATACAAAGCTATAATGTTGAGTTACATACATGTGGGATATATCAGTAAATCCGATAGGTGACAGAATATAATGAATAATCCTGGGAATACCAGATAGAACCGTTCATGCACCTATTGAGCAGAAATAAATTATGCAGAGTACTGCGTATTTCCCACAAACTCCACAATGGCGAGTGCTGTCTGCATCGTTGCATTAGCAGGCGTGTGATTAGGAAATACTTTGATGATTAGGAAGAAAAACGGTAAGGTGGTTAGGAAAAGTATGGAAGGCCATTGTATGTCATCATACAACGGACATGCTAATGCGATGTATGGCTATCCAGAGTGAGTAAATGAGAGGACAGAGAATGAAGGGAAGTTCGTGTTAAACAAGGGCCTACAGATGAAATTTCACAAACGCAGTAAGGTGAATTTATGAAATATGAAGATATGAGTAATACCTCCACCAACGACCAGCCTGGATGTAGCACAATCTTACCCCAATAAACTTCCCAGTGTGTAATGGTGTAGAAGATGATCATGGACTGCGTGTATTTATAACCATCCCCTTCTTCCTATGAAGGTCTATCTAGACCTTAACTTACCAGATGCTTCGCATGCATTGGTCATATCTACCTTCCACAGCAAATGAAGAAGAAGCTAATCCCTTTGATAAGACGTCATGTCCTTGAGATTCACCTGTAAGCCTCCTGGATTCGGCGGTATACCCTGTCATGGAAAGAAAAAAGGTATGGAAAAACTAGAGGACTATACGCAGACCGCATACACCCTACTGGGGCAGAGGCATCCGGAGTAGGAAGAGGCCGATGCGACCTAAATACAGGGTAGGGTCATGTTTTTCGGAAGAGAAGAAAACTGATATGGATTCGGTAAAGAGGACATCAATATCTGAAGGAGTTGGTTTCAGATCTCCCTACAAGGAAAGGAAATCCCTGATCTTCCCCTTCCGACTTACCGAAACCACTTTCGCCTGTGAGAAGAATCGCAAATGGGTGAAAGAGATTCAGGTGGTGGAACGCATGCAGGGGGAAGGGGGATGCAGACGATGGGGAGGGGTGAGGGAGTAGCATGGAAAGATCAACCACAGATGCACCGCAGGATCGTCCTTATCTTCTCCAATGTTGTATGATGAATGCATTGGACTGATCAAAGCACTGGACTTTGACATTACTGAACCGCCGACTGCGAATATTAATTCGTTGATGTATTCAAGGGTTCGGTAGACCCCGGATTTGAAATCCCTATCAAACACAGTAAATGCGTTGTTTCGACATTTAATACCATCTACGTCACCGTCAATCCAAACAGGCCCTACCTAATGTGGTAGTAATGATAGAAATCATCACTTTAGTATGCCCCAAAGTACAAAAGAAAATCCAAATATAACCTTTGGTGAAGTCACACTCAGTCATTAGTGAAGCCAAATTATACAACTACGATGTGGAGGAAAAAAAAAAAAAAAACTACACAAAACAGCTTCCTCACCACTCCATTTCTGATAAGATAATCCACTATGTCAAGATGTCCATTGGCAGCAGCCATATGAAGTGCTGAAAGTAGCATCAGCAAACGTAAGTTCAAAGCACTGATTAAAAAGCAAGCACAAATTCAGAAGGGAAATCCGTGAAAATGTCACAATACATGGGTACATAATATCCTAAATGACAACAAATAAATATTGATGAGCAACGGAGTCTTTGACAAATTAGGAGTAACAGATATCATAGAAAGCTTTAATCGATCAAATGCAACTGCAAGGAAAAGAGCATGTCATGATCTTTCACTCCATTGTTTCTCCAAAAACCTAAATTTGTGTGATCTTCTTCTTCTTCTTCTTCTTCTTTTTAAATTGAGAAGTGGGGTGTGATTCATGAAATGGTAGGCACACAAACTTTACTGTACCTTCTGAATAAATGGTGGAACATTGTTAATAGAATGGCAATGGGGCAGGTCAGTGTAATTAATTAAGACTTGGGGAAAATATGAGAGGTGATGAGAGAGAAGTTAGAAAGAGGAGAAAAGAGAGAATTGAGATTGGAGAGAAGTGTTGCTCAATTACATTATGCTAGCATCCAGCATATTTAGTGCATGAAGAGAAAATGAACAAAATACCCTTGGTCAGTTACAAAAGAAGCAATGAATGGCTCTCTATGATAATCACTAATAATCCTCCATTGTACAGAAAAAAGATTAACTATATTATCACTTACACTCCCCCACAAGCTGAGTGCTCGATGGAAGTAATGAGATTGCCGGATGGAAGTTGATATCAGGGAGAAGTCCATTGGTTGAGGGTGCATTTGGTTGCACCAAATATCACGAAATTTCATGCTTAATCAGTTTAATCACCAAAATCCCCAATTAGCTGGGATAAGGCTTAGATGATGGTAGTGGTGGTGGTGATGATGATGATGCCTCATCTACTCATTCACTTGCTAATACCTTAGGGTGCATTTGGTTACACGAAATATCATGAGCAAGTTAATTTCACCAAGTATCTTGAGGCTGCATTTCGTTGCAACAAATAGATGAGACACAACTAAGTGAATTTCACCACATACATCTTTTTCCTGAACACAATGATGACATAGTTCTATGTGCTTCCTTCTAGTATGGACGGGGTACATGATGGGCAAGATAATGGGGTATGATGGACGGGGCATACAGAAATCTTCATCATACTCTCTGTATATACTGGGCAAGATTGACAAAAGAACCAAGTTCAACGAGTAAACAAGAAAGCCAATTGATTTCAGCCATCCGCATGTCATGGCAGACTTTAACAATAAAGCAAGCTGTCAACTGCCCCATTGCTTCCTGCTGGCCCTTGATGCCAATTTGTGGGTTGTAAAGCTACAAAATCCACTTGCAGAACGACAACTGTCCAGATCACCAACCCAATCTGCATCAAAGAAAAATGATAAGGTTTGTCTAACAAAGGAAGAACAGGATAACAGAGACCATGATCAAGTCTCTCAAATGTAGCAAATGATCCCCCAGCCTGAAGATGACTGTCGTTAGGGTCATTTAATAACTTCACACAACTGACAATGAAGATTATGTGAGGCCTACGAAGGTCAAATGTTGAAGTGCCTCAATGATGTTATCACACAGAGGGATCTGCTACCAAAATGCTCTCATGCCCGCTCAATCATTTGTTGAGAACCACTGGTGCATGATGCAACCAGGCCACCCATCAAGCATGCTTAGAATTGGAGGTCCAAGTGTGGACCCCATGTTCCATCAGACTAAATGGGTGCCCCCAGATTGGCATCTGACAAATCCAATTGGATGGCCCATATCAAGAACCACTTGGATTGTGGAGCACTCAATCCAGTGACCCGTCGGATGGTTGAAAAGCATGAATCTAATGGAAAGAGGAGCCATCAGTCTGATTGGGTGGCATTTGGAGCTTTTATATATCAACCAGCAAGGTTTTGAATATTGCTATCGGGTACCAATGTTTTCAGTATTGGTATCAATTGATGTATCGCACCCTTAGGATACAGAAACATATCTGTTATCACATGGGAAATATCGGATGTATCGCGTAATGTTTCACGGTCTTAGGGAAACATTAGGAAATTAGTCGAATTTGTCAATAAAATTTCAGGGGATGTTAAAAAGGACATCATCACTCTTAGAAATCAAAAGATAACAGAAAATAAGTGATCATAATAAGTTACCTTTGTATAGGGTGATAAACTATGCGTTGTCTAACAGATCGATGCAACTATATTCAAAATCAACTAACATAATTTATAAATCATAGAAGACATGTATGAAAATACAATCTTTTTCTTTTCTTTTCTTTTCTTTTTCTTGAAAGATGATAAATTTATTCAAAAAGAATGGAACCAAAAATACACAAGACAAAAACAAGAAAAAGAAAATCACTCAAGCCAGCTGATCGGAAATTGGGAGATAACTTTTAATGAAATCACCCAATCCATTACATTTGATTTAGCCCTAATGAAAATCTCCATGACTTCCCCTTACCGATTTCTAAAAAAATGTGCATTACTTTCTAGCTGTATGAACCATAAACCTGCGACTAAACACAAATGCTACACTTTTTTGCCAATCTTCCCTTTACCTCCCCCATGTTGGCGACACCCCATTGATCCCATGATCTATAGAGCTTGCAGATGATACATTGTTATTGTGCGAGGTAAATGTTCTCAAGGTGTCCAATCTTCAAGCGATCATAATCAATTTCGAGGTGGTTTCGGGCCTTAAGGTTAATATTGGTAAAAGTGAAATATTGGGGGTGGACATCTCTAAGGAAAAGGTTGGCCAATATGCGGGAATATTTGGATGTTGGGAGGGTTCATTTCCAACCACGTATCTCGGTCTTCTGTTATGTATAGGAAAATCAGCAAAACATCTTTGGGACCAAGTGGGGGAGAGATTCGAAAGAAAGCTATCACAATGGAAGACTAGATACCTATCAAGGGGGGGAGAGGCTAACATTGATAAGGGCGACGATATCAAATCTACCGATTTACTTTATGTCCTTATTTAAATGTCCCAAATAGGTGGTGCTCACGTTGGAAAAAAAATAGGAGAGATTTTTTGTAGTATGGAGTAGAAGACAGGAAAATTTTTCATCTCATGAAATGGGAGGAAGTGTGTAAACCTTGGGATCAAGGGGGTCGGATTACAAAAAATAGAGCTTATGAATTTAGCATTGCTAGGCAAATGGGTTTGGAGGTTTGGAGAGGAGGAAAGTTCCATATGGAGAGAGGTAATGGCTAGGAAATATGGGCTAGAGGAGAGGGGTAAGATGGATTAGGGCATCATCTCTATACAGGTCTTCTTAATGGAAATCGGTGGCATTGGTAAAAAGTAGGGTGTGGGAAGGGGTAGGTTTTCATTTGGGGGATGGGAAAACCATTAGGTTCTAGGAGGATATTTAGGTAAGGGAGAAAAAGTTGTGTGAATTTTTTCCCCATTTAGCGGAGATTAATCTACAGCCAAACTTAAGGGTGAATAGATGCTTTTCAATTCAAGGAAACAAGGTTACTTGGGCTCCTGTGTCATAGGAATTTGAGTGAGGTGGAGATAGAAGGGTTTATTCGATTATCGGATGTGTTGTCTAAGGTATTTCCGACACCTGAGGAAGCAGACTCAATGTTATGGCTGAAGGAAAAATCGGGTAAATTCTCTGTCAAATCTTTTTACAAGGTTATTAGTGGGGATTGCATCAGTGATGGTTTCTGCCCATCATCTTTTCCTTGGCGTTATGGAGCTCCTCCAAAGGTAGCGGGGTTAGTGGGAAGCAAGAAGGCATTAATAGTGGATAATTTGCGCAAACAATTGATGATCCTCCCGAATGTGTGCCTAATGTGTTATCAAGATGAGGAAACAGTGGATCATCTTTTCATGAAAAAACAATCAATTAATTATTTTTTTAAAATTGCACATGTAGCATCCAAGCAATTGAAATTAAATTTTCCATATTACATCTCGTAACCCAAAAATTAGGTTTATTTCCTCATCTGACGATTGGTGAACATTTCTTGGACAATTAAGAATGAAAAATATCCAATGGCCCTATTTCAATAAACAAGTGTCCACAAATCAAAGGTCACGATCGTTCAAACAATCTAATTTTAGGACCATGACATAGCAATAGTGGTTCCACAATTTAATTACTTCAATTTGAGTTAATATATTGATGAGGGCATCCGCGCGCCACCCATCCGATTGTATGCGAGGAGGAGAGAACCGGTATCCCTATGGCTAGACGACCTGTACATGGGGCCCATTGGACCTAGATCATCATGAGCTACATTCTAAGGAGTATTGAGACATTAATCTTCATCGATATATATTTCGTTGGATCGCAATCGGGGGCCATCATCACCGTCGGTTCGAGATCGCGACCACTCATGGGCCCCGATGGACAGCATATAGGCCATTTAATGGCATAGATTTGTTTTAGGATTTATTTGCTAGTTTATTTTATGTTTTGAAGCTTTTATGAGTGTTATGTCACATTTTTTTAATTCTAGGAGTGATTTGACAAAAAGACCATAAGTGAGGGTATATTTGTAATTTTCTTTTATATGAGATTATAAAAGCAAAAGGGGGTGGTGTGAACCTCTCTATCCATGATTTTCTTCAAAAACTCTTGAGTTTTTTCTCATTCTTCATGTGATGTGAAGGTGTTATCCAGGTGATTTGGATAGTAGGATTGGTGCGAAGCCCTCTTCGATGGATGTGCGAGGCTTCCCTTATCTTTCATCTTCTCTTTTCCCTTTGCTCAAAAAAAGGTATTCTTCGCAAACTTTCACCTCTTTCCTCTTCCCCTTTGATCTAAACCCATCCAAACCCCTCTTTTCCTCTTCCTTACATCACCTACATTAACCCAACCAAACCCTAACCTTGGAACCCATGAACCTGCACCAAAATCTGCTACGCATGTGACCGTACAACCACGCGTGTGAACCATCCTAGCTGGTCGTATGGTCAGCCATACACCCTCCTTTGTTCCATTTGTTTCCCCCATCAAAACCCCCTTGAATCCGCAAACCTAACCCTAGCCTAAACCCTAAATCCCTAAATCCTCAAATTTCCCAAATCCCCTAAACCCTAGATTCCCAAATTCCCTAAAATTCCCAATACCTAACCCTCCAATCCTACAATTCCCTTCAATTATAACTTGAAAAATCCCAAATCCCTTGACTAATAAAACTCAAGTCCTAATTCCAGTTTTCCCTAAATTCCATGAACCATAGGTTAGCCTAAGCCCTAATTGAGCAAACCCTAATTCGTATTAGCTTCCCTTTTGGATTTAGATTAGTTCCTATGCTAATTGGATGTTCCGACATCCATAAGATCCTATCAATTAGTGTTTGAATGGTTATGCATTGCGTAGTTGTTACGTACGTAGCTTGAATCTCACGTAGTTAAGTACTTGATTGTTGATATGTGTGATGAATTATCGTAATTTATGAATTTTAATTATTTAGATGAAATCACTGATTGATCTCACTTTATTATTTAGTCACATGCATGTGTCTTGCATCATATATGACACGTACATGATTTCTAAGTGCATGAGTACAAGTGTTGTACACACATTATACACGTACAATTTGTGCATGTTTAGGGGTCGTTTGGGAGCTTGAAAATAGAGGTAAATGAAATCCATTTCACATTTACTACCATTTCAAGTGTAAATGACTTACTCAGTTGTGTTTGGATGGGAGTAAATGAAATGCTTTGAAATCCAAATATTTTGTTTGGATGGGAGTAAATGGGAGTTGGAATGCATTGGAATTTTTTAAATATATTCACAAGAACAAAGTGATATCCCAGATCAGCTTTAATATCCCAAATTACTGTACATATGTGATATTTGACAGAATGACTATAATTAGGGGTGCACATTGAACCGGTAAAACCGTGGAACCGGACCGGAACCGATCCAACGGTCCGATTTGGTCCGGTTTTAGACAGCACCGGTTCCGGTTCCAGTTCCAAAATTACAAAAACAGTTGGATACGGTTCGGTTCCGGTTTAGGGGCACGTAGAACCGAACCGAACCGTTGATCTGAACTTAAAGATTAATACAAAAAACCCTATCTCTTTCTTAGTTTCTCTCACCGTCTCCCTCTCTCTCGCCGTCTCTCACCCTATCTGTATCTGTGACTACGTGCGGCTGCCTAGCCCCTGCCCAATCTCCTCTCTCTCTCTCTCTCTCTCTCTCTCTCTCTCTCTCTCTCTCTCTCTCGCCGTCTGCGTGGTGCGTGCGGTCACCCAGGCCCCGCTCTCTCATCTCTCCTCTCCTCTCTCTCTCTCTCTCTCTCTCTCTCTCTCTCTCTCTCTCTCTCTCTCTACGACACAACAATGACTATTGCTTTCAATGGTACATTCATAACATCTTTCTGACATTCACTTGCTCTTGACAATGTGTGCAAGAGAACTACATGTGTCAAGCATTCACCAGCAATAACAACTGATTCCTTGGCCATGGTTTTCAGAAATCAAGATGATAAGATGAAATGTAATCTCCTTGTTACATAGTTTGCATCCCTTCCTACTTGCTACTGTCTAGATGATGGTGGTCACATATCAGCAGCATTGATATGGAATTACCTGCATATCCATAAGAGTGATTTGCATGCATTTGATGCATTGTCTGTATAGAGTGAAAAGCAACATGTTATTGTCCTTGTTCTGTTCAGGCTATTGAGTTTTCATAAGCAACATGTTATTGTCCTTGTTCGAGGTTTAGATCTCAGTGCAATTGGGCTAGATTTTAAAAAGCCCAGAACCGTGGAACCGAACCGGTTTTCACGGTCCGGTTCCGGTTCGGTTCTAGGGTGCTAACGGTTCCGAAAATCCTAGAACCGTTAGGAACGGTTCGGTTCCGGTTTCACCCCAAAACTAGACCGATCCGACCTGTGTGCACCCTAACTGTAATAAGCCCATTGAAATATATACTTAAGCAAAAATGAGGACATTTTGAGCCTCGGGTGGGCCACAAACGTAAGGATCACAAAGAAGCAACTTGCCAACGTTTTTAACCATCCATTTAGATGGCCAATAACCGGCCCGGGGTTTGGGCGAATGGCTGGTGTCGTGGGTTTACTCCCCACAGACACAAGTTTGATTCCCCTTCCCGTGATTTACCCGATGTGTGTGGTTTGCGGGTGATTGCGTGCATCCACAGGGAATAGCCTCACCTTCAAAAGGGGCTGGGTGCACCCTTGTCATCATCAAAAAGAAAATTAGATGGCCAGTGTTTGGACTGTTTGGATCATTCTATTGGTGTGATTTTAGTCATGTAGCCGATAATTGGATTGTTTCAAAGTATCATCACTGTCTCATGTGTACAGCGAACATGTGTAACGACACCTTTGTTTACTCATGCAACTCTCCAAGGGAGCCCAAAAATGCATTTCACCCCCATTTACTCTCAAATCTCTCCTCTTCCTCGGGATTCCAAATCAGCCCCTTAGTACCAAAGTTGTACGTTGAAACTTGGATTAAATTAGAGGTCAATATTCCTCCCTGCCTCATCCCATAAAGATGAGAAAATATCCCTCAACCATGCAATAATGAGTTGGATGTCTTGAGAGAGGTGGTTGTCGAACCAAGAGAACCTAGCCAGAAGTTATGGAAGTGATCTGCTACTCTCAAATCTCTCCTCTTCCTTAGGATTTCAAATCAGCCCCTTAGTACCAAAGTGGTACATTGAAACTTGGATTAAATTAGAGGTCAATATTCCACCCTGTCTCATCCCATAAAGATGAGAAAATATCCCTCAACCATGCAATAATGAGTTGGATGTCTTGGGAGAGGTGGTTGTCGAACCAAGAGAACCTAGCCAAAAGCTATGGAAGTGATCCGCTAGCAGGAGCTTCTACTCTAAATCATTCTTTGATTGTATTAGAAGCCTAAATGTCAGAACATTGTGTGCCAATGTGTGGGGAAATGGTGATCCTCTAGGGGTTGAGGCTATTGCCTGGTTGGCCACCGCAAATAAAATTTTAACAGTGGACAATTTTAGGAAGAAGAATTTCGCGCTTTAAAAGTTTGCTTTATGTGTTGAGAAAACAAAGAGACTGTTAATCATCTTTTCCTTCAATGTCATGTAGCAAGAGAGTTTTGGAGTCGGTTGATGTCTCTGTTTGACATTGACATGGTGCTTCAGGCATCTCCGGTTGATATGATGGAGGGATGGACTGGTGATCCATTTCCTTCAGAAGGGACTGTTTTATGAAAGAACTATTGATCTGACTGCGTTAGCACCCAGAATGCAATAGACTAGACTGTTTACACAGTAACAGTTGAGGTGGTACCGTAGTTGCCAGACAAAAAAACAGACGTAAGAAATGGAAATTAGAAACATCTCATTTTAGACATAAGTTGTACTAGTTGATGCAGGACGGGATAATCTAACCTAAAATGATGCATTGAGACTAGATAGCGGATTAACTAAAGCAATCAAAAGACAAAATAACGCTAACCTACAACAAGTTAAAGAAACTCAAATTTGTAACATATTAAGGTTCAAAACACCTAACAGTACTGCATTGTGATTCTTATAAAGTATCAAGTAATTAGGATCATGTAGAAGATAGGACTCCTACTGAGCATAGGTATTAAATCTGAACATTCATGGAATCACTTGAGTTATAAGGGTTTTGAACGTTTAGGGTTGCTTTAAGGGTTAGGGAATGTAGGGAACAAGTATAGAATATTTAGCAAACTAGGAATTTAGGGTTTCGATATAGGGATTTGACGATTTAGGATTTTGGGGATAGGAATTTGAGGGTTTAGGGTTAATAGGTTAGGGAAAATTGGGTTTAGGGTTATAGGATTTTGGGGGAATTTGGATTAAGGTTCAGATTTGGGACAGTGATCCATTTTCAGACCCTCACATAAACCATGACCTAGTCCCTACACCACACCTTGATGATATGCTAGACATGATGGCGGGTGTCACCATCTTTTCAAAGATTGATCTCAAGAATAGGTATCACCAAATCCGTATCTGCCCAGGAGATGAGTGAAAGACAGCGTTCAAGACAAAAGATGGGCTTTATGAGTGGTTAGTCATGCCCTTCAGCTTAACCAACGCTCCAAGCACATTTATGAGGGTGATGACCCAAGTATTGAGACCTTTCATAAGGAAGTTCCTAGCGGTATACTTTGACGATATGCTCATCTATAGTACCTCTAAGGAGCATCATCTCAACCACTTGAGACAAGTTTGCGGGATCCTTAGGAATGAAAAGTTTGCAACCTTAAGAAATGTTCCTTCATGATTGATAGAGTTATATTCTTAGGGTTTGTTGTATCATCCAAGGGAATGTCTTTGGAACACGAGAAGTTTAAAGCCATTGTCAGTTGGCTTGAACCGCAGAACATTCAAGAGATACGTGGCTTTCACGGCATAGATACCTTCTATAGGCGGTTCATCAAGGCTTCAGTTCCATCATGGCCCCCATCACAAATTGCATTAAAAAATGGGAGTTCATATGGACTAAAGCCACGTCAAGAGCGTTTAAGGAAATTAAGGACAAAATGATAAAGGCTCCTGTCATGCACCTTCTTGACTTTTCTAAAGTCTTTGAGTTTACTTATGACACCTCGGGGGTAGGTATAGGTGGAGTACTCAGCCAAGAGGGACATCATGTTGCTTACTTTAGTGAGAAGTTGAATGAAGTAAAGCAACAGTACTCTACTGATGACAAAGAGTTCTATGCGGCTGCTCAATCCTTGCACCATTGGTGTCATTACCTGTTACCGCAAAAAATCATCTTATTCTCCGATCATGAGGACTTGCATTACCTCAATTCCCAAAAGAAACTAAACCCTAGACAAGCTAAGTGGGATCAATTTCTTCAGGAATACACTTTTGTTCTCAAACACAAGGCCGGGGTCGAAATAAACATGCCAATGCCCTTAGTCGTCGTGTGGTGCTACTTCAGAGTATGAGTATGGAAGTGATTGGGTTTGAGTAGCTTAAAGGAGAGTATCCTATGTACCCAAATTTTGGAGAGTTGTATGCGTAACCGGGAAATGATCAACCGAGGTCCGAGAGATAGTCGAAGGTTTGTCATCATTGATGACTTCCTATTTAAGGGTGACAGACTCTGCATTCCTCATACTTTCCTCCATGATTCCCTAGTTTGGGAACTTCATGCTAGAGTAGTTGGTCATTTTGTCAGGGCAAGACCATTGCCCTGGTGGAAGATAAATTCTACTGGCCAAATTTCAAGCAAGATAGCCAAGATCATTGGATAGTGTAGGAAGTGTCAACTGGTTAAGCAGAAAAGGCAAAATACGGTATTGTGTATGCCTTTGCCGGTGCCACATGCTTTCGTGGCAGAACATCGATATAGATTTCGTGTTCTGCTTACCGAAGACTATTAAAAAACATGATTCCATCTTTGTAGTTGTGGACCGTTTTTCCAAAATGGCCCATTTCATTCCTTGCTCAAAAATGTCGGACGCCTTGAATATTGCTAAACTCTTTTTTGAGGTGGTGCGCTTACATGGTTTACCAAAGATCATAGTGTTTAATCACGATGTGCACTTTATGAGCTATTTTTGGAAGACACTATGGCACATGATGGGGACAAGGCTTCGATTCTCGTTAGCCTATCATCCTCAGACAGACGGACAGACTGAGGTTGTCAATAGGAGTCTTGGAAATCTGCTCAAATGGCTTGTGGGGGATCACGTCAGAACTTAAGAAACCGTTTTGCTTATATTTGAGTTTGCATATAACAGTTCCATCAATACGTCCATAGATATGAGTCCATTTGAAGTTGTGCATGGGTATAAACCTATGAAGCTTGTAGATCTCACCTATCAGTGTCCATAAGCCTCAGAGTGACACATGAGTTTGCACGTCACATACATGATTTGCTTAGTGAGATCAGGAAGCGAATTAATTTAAGTAATGAAAAGTACAAAGCACTTGCTGATTCTCATCGCAGATTTTAGGAATTTCAAGTAAGGGACTATGTTATGATTCGTATAAGGCCCGAACAGTTTCCACCTGGAGCCATTAAGAAATTGCAAGCCCATAGTGCAAGACCTTATAAGATACTGAGTAAATTGGAACATAATACGTATGTTGTAGATCTTCCACCTGACAAGTGTTTTATATCTATATTCAAAGTGGAAGATCTTTTATCTTTTGAGGGTCTAGTACCCACACCTATTAGCCTTTATTCAGACCATCACCTTGATCCTAATGATAGCGTTCCCGACCTATCCCATGAACCTTGGCCTATATCCATCTATTCTTCCTATCTCTTTTGTCATACACACACACCTATCAAGAGAGAAACGATAAAGGATATCTAGGATGAGCAAGTGGTTTCCACATAACATGGAGGTTATCAGGAATACCTCGTCAAGTGGAAGGGCACGCCATACTCAGACAGTATATGGATCATGGAAACAGAGCTTCAATGACGAGACCCCAATCTTCTTGAGCATCACCGCCGCTTTATTTCACCAGAAGTGATATCTCCTCAGTCAAGGGAAATTGATGATGACATCTGAGCAATTATGGCTAGACGATCATCGCATGGGGAGTAAGTCGCATTCCTAGCCATCGTTGAATACCCCACACTGGGTAGATACGCGTGGGTTGCTTGTTTGGAGCGTTTAGACCGTCGGATTGCATGGCCGCATCGATCGCACAATGGACCTATGGACCACTCTTGATCGTGGACCACCTCACTGGCCACGAATAATTTAGGATAGTCTAGATTTATTTGTTTTGAGTAGCTTTTGTAATTTATTTTATTATTTTTAAACTATTTATGTTTTACTTGAGATGGATTTTTTTATAAGAATTCTTTCCTAAGAGAGGTTTTTTGTAAAAGTCTTTTTCTAAGACTAGGTTGTGCACGAGCCAAGCTAGTTCGAAAAGCTCACTCGGCTTGGCTCGATCTAGCTCAGCTTGACTAGGCTTGAACGACGACTCGAGGCGAGCCAAGCTTCATATAACCCAGCTCGTTTTGAAAACGAGCAGAGTTCAATCATAGTGGATCTTGACTCGAACTTAGCTCGACTCGAATATATAATATATAATATATATATATATATATATATAATATTTTTTTTTTTAAGTTAAAACTTAAACCTTACCCTTCCGTCCCTTTCTTACTTAACTTGCCGCACCCAGCCTCTCTCTCTTCTCCCTCTCTCTCTCTCTCTCTCTCTCTCTCTCTCTTCTCTCTCCTCTCTCTCTCTCCTTAGGGTTGTAAATCGAGCCTAGTTGAGTCGAGGTGGACCAACCTTGGCTTGACTCGTTCGTGCTCTCCTCGAGCTTACCATTGGAGCTTGGCTTGTTTACCAAACCTTTCGAGTCTGAGCTCGAGGCGAGCTAGTGGATCAAGTTGAGGCGAGCTTACCTCAAGTCGAGTTGAGCCTACTCCCAACCCGACCCAACCCAACACCCACCTTGCACCCGACTTAACCCAGCAACCCGACCCAACCCGCATCCGACCCAACTCCCAAATCAAATATTCAATTAATAATAGTATTCTTATTAGATAGAGCCATAGAGGTACCTTGTTGTTGGTGTGAGAGAGAGAGAGAGAGAGCTTGGGCGAGTGGCCGAGTGCGGGCCGTACGGCTGAGATGATTCAGGCGAGTAGTTAAGTAAGGAGAGAAGGAGAGAGAGAGAGAGAGAGAGAGAAAAGTGGAGCTCGGGCACGAGCGAGAGAGAGAGAGAGAGAGAGAGAGCTAGCGAGCGCGACGGGTTGGGTAAGAAAGGGACGGACAGGTAGGGTTTAAGTTTTAACTTTTTTTAATTATATATATATATATATATATATATATATATATATATATATATAATATATTCAAGTCAAGCCGAATTTGAGTCGAGTCGAGTCAAGATCCATTATGATCGAACTCGGCTCGTTTTCAAAACGAGCTGGGTCATATGAAGCTTGGCTCACCTCGAGTCGTCGTTCAAGCCGAGTCAAGCCGATCTAGATCGAGCTAAGCTGAGTGAGCTTTTCGAGCTAGCTTGGCACGTGTACAGCCCTACTTCTCCTCTCCCTACTCGGCCACTCGCCCGACTCGTCTCATCTGTATGGCCTGCACTCAGCCACTCGCCCAAGCTCTCTCTCTCTCTCTCTCTCTCTCTCTCTCTCTCTCTCTCAGCACCAATAACAAGGTACCTCTATGGCTCTATCTAATATTGTATATATATTATTAATTGAATATTTGATTTGGGAGTTGGGTCGTGTGCGGGTTGGGTCGGGTTGCTGGGTTAAGTCGGGTGCGGGTTGGATGTTGGGTTGGGTCGGGTTGGGAGCAGGCTCGACTGACTCGAGGTAAGCTCACCTCAACTCGATCCACTAGCTCGCCTGAGCTCAACACAAAAGGTTTGGCCAACAAGCCAAGCTCTCATGGTAAGCTCGAGGCCGAGCTCGAGGAGAGCACGGACGAGTCAAACCAAGCTTGGCCCACCTCAACTCGACTCGACTCGACTCAATGTACAACCCTATCTGAGACTATAAAAGGTTTGGACCCCCCTTTAGGGTTTGATTTTTATGAACCATAAATTAAAAGAGTTTCCTCTCCTTTGTTATGTGATTTAGCACTTCATCCTGTGATGGGATTAATGGTGTGAAGCCATTTGGAGAGTGATTCCCCTAGTTATCCTCTTATTTTCTTTCCCTCTCTCAAGGTATTTCTCTTCTCGTCTCTTATTCTTCATCTTCTTCTTCTCTTTCTTCTTTTTTTTATGATTCTAAACCAACATAGACCTAACCTACACCCAACTGAACCCAAGCTCTAGCTATGAACAGTACTGCAGGAACAGTGTCCGTACGAACAAGCCCAATCTGTGGCCCTCTTGCTTCAAATCTTTGACTTCCCTCTTCCCTCAAGGTGGGCGGCCCGTGTGAGGAGAGCGGTTCGTATGAGGCAGGACCTATGTGAAGTGGGGCCCACAAGGGGGGTTCGGCCAAGGGCCTAACTTGGGTTATGAGATAAAGGGATTGATTAACCATGCTCTACCAGTTCGAGCTTTTAGAGCAAGTGGTTAGTTGTCCTACGTCACTAGTTAAGCAGTCTAAGAAACAAATGCAGGAAATGGAAGCAGGAAAAGGAAATACATGCAAGGAGAATGAATTCTCAGTAATGACAGGTGTAACTAAAAAGTAAGTTGCTTTTTCCTTATAGGCCTATTTGGATTCATGGAAAAAATTTTGAGGAAAATGGTGTCTTTTGGGAAACACCATTTCTGAAAAATGGTGAGAAATGAAAAGGTCATGTCCTTTGCTTGTTTTCAACAATAGTTTCTTGAAAAAAACTTCTTCATTTCCAAACTTGTTTGGAAAAAAAAAAAAAGAATTTTTCATTAAAACTTTACCTGAAGATAGAAGGTGACACATATGCACTAAAAATAGATCGTAACATGTCACATTTTCACATGTTTGATGTGAAACATTGGCACATTGGGGATGCTTGAAGACAGATGGTGATATGTGTTGTACATGTGGCACTGGCATGTTAACACATGTCGCGCAAATGGTGGGCTTAAAAGGTGAATGGCAGCACATGTGGCACAATAGCACATATGATACATTTACAGATGTGGGGTGCTTGAAGATGAGGGTGGCACACGCTACACCTTAGGGCGAGTGGCATATTGACACACCTATCGATAGTTGGTTATTCATGTCGAACATGTGCGCATTGGCATGTGTATGTTGTTTTAAGATGGATTGAGGCACACGTGGCACGTTGGAACATGTGGGGCACTTGAATGACAGTTGCACATGGAGGGCAACTAAAGGTGGTTGTTGGCACATACATGTGGCTCAATAGCACATGTGGCACATGTAGGGTGTTTGAAGATAAGGATGGCATATATTGCACATGGCACATTGAAACGTGGGTCACAAATGGGCAACTGCATATGTAGCACATGTGGCGCAATGGTACATGGGTGGCTCTTTAAGATCGATGGTGGCACGTGCTACACATGTGGCACAATGGCACATGTGGGGCACCTAAAGATGAACGGTTGCATATGTGGGCCACTTAGAAGATGGGTGACGACACATGCGACTATAGTGTGGCGCACTTTATAAAAAGTAGGGTCACTTCCTCTTATTTCTCTCAATTTCTTGGAAATGATGTTTCTTAAGTCTGAGCAAAGAAACTAAAAATGGCATTTTTTTTTCCGGAAATGAAAGGAAATTGGAAATAGTTTTACCAAGAAATTTACACCAAAAAAAAAAAAAAAACCAATGGAAATGCCGTTTCATGGTTATGGCATTTCTTCAATTTATATTTCAATGAATCCAAAGAGGCCCTAAGGAAAATGGTGCCAAGTATAAATTCAGTGCAATATCTTTTAATAAGTGAATTAAAATGCTCTTGGCCAAAAAACTCAGATCATATATAAAAAATAAAAATGCATATCTCAAGATGAAGCACAGTTATAGACGACAATGACAGTAACCTGTTCGGCCTTCAAAATCCTTAGAATCAAGAGAAACACCCGTAGACGCTAAGCTTATCACGTCATCAATGTCAGCATATCTAGCAGCCTGTTGGGGAAATAAAAGCATGCCAAACGAATGGGTTAAATCTCTATTGACAATCAACAAAAGCGGAAAAAAACCATTTGAAGTGGAAAATGATAACATTTTTCAATTATTGTTAGGGGTGTGCTCCGGGGGTACCAATACCACCATAAGTAATGGTGTACCAGCCTGTTGTGGGACCCACAAGGTATGTGTAGGAAATCCAACACGTCGAAAAGGGTGTGCCCCACCATGGTGGTCATAGGCCCAAAAAGGCTGATCCAACCAAAGGTGGCCCCACCATAGAAAACAATGAAAAATGCACCATTTGGTGGAGCGCACCAGATTGGCCTGATTTTCGGGCGACCCATCATCATGGATTCATGGTGAGGTGCTTCTTTTGGACAGGTTGGATTCAATAAACATCTCACATGGAGCCCACCAATTGAATATGAGGGTTTTTGGGCAGTTGTGCTTTGTTTTCTACTGTGTGACCACCTGTGGATAGGATTGGCCTGATATTTGTGCACATCATGGTGGGGTGGGGCATACCTTTTGGATGGATAGGATGTCCTACACATACCACATGGATAGCACAAGAGGATGGTAATTGTTACTAATTGTAGTACTGGCACCATTATAGCATGCCTCTTATTCTTAAAGGCCAATTTAAACCAAATTGACTGGTAGACGACAAAAATAAAGATAAAAATAATACAAGGAAACTTTTATTGCAAAGTTGATCAAATCAAGTACAAGATCCTTGTATTCCATATAACTTCCCTGTTTGTTTCAAATGCTATCAGAATTCGGACTCTAGTTTGGCTTTAAACCAAGCTTACCACTTTTGGTTCGTTCGAATGTGTTAATGGACAGTACTTGACAGCAAAAGGAAAATACTTCCATCTTCATCTGTGGTTACCCAAAATAGATGTTTTTAACATCCACTTGTTTGGCTGTTAAAAACTAAGCTTACCACTTTTAGTTCCTTTGAATGTGTTCATGGATGGTCCTAAACCAATGTTTTCGACATTGTCGTAGAGTAGCGTGTAGTGTGCACTACATAGTGTTGCGTAGCTAAAATGCTATGTAGCGCACCCAAATAGTGAAATCCTGTATAGTATACTATTATAATAAATGTGGTATGTGGCATACACCAATGTTTTAAATATCGATGAGATCGGCCGATATATCTTATATCCCACCTATGCGATACGAAACATGCAAGTAGTGCCAATATATCCCACGTGTTCGATCTAGTGAGCATTTTCAATTTCCAATCCTCTTTTTTCTTTTTTCTTTTTGAAATTATGTTAAATCAGTGTTGAATGGTTACAAATCCATTGGTTCTTCATGTTTTGCATGAAAAATCATGGAGTTGGAGCTTTGATTTCGATATCCATTGGTTCTTCATGTTCTCCATTTTTTTTTTGAAATTTTCCTTCAACTAGCTGTCAATTGAGACTAATTTTGAAGTATTTAGGAGTATTTGATGAAATGATCATTACATACACTCTAATTTTGAAATTTGAGTGTAGGTGGTACGATTAAGGAAAATTGGGGAAATTTCGAAATTTCCCCAATTTCTCCCTAATTGCTTGCAATATCACACTCCAAACATGAAATCAAGCATGTGTGAGGGCTAATCTACTAATTTGTTAAGTCCTTATTAATTTTTTAAAAATAAAAATCATTTTTTAATTAAAAATTATTAAAATATTAATTTTTTTTCAAAATTTCCCTTCAACTAACTATTAATTGAGACTAATTTCGAAGTATTTAGGAGTGTTTGATGAAATAATCATCACATACACTCTAAATGTTATGCATTCAATTTGAATATAGTTGCATTAGTTCAATTAGATAGAGCATATCTTAGGACCCTATATAAGGAAACCTATTATGTGCACTTCTTTTTTGATGTTATGATTTAAAGTATGTATTAAGGTCTTTTTTAACAATCCCTGAAGTTTTATTAAAAAATTCAACCATTTTCCCAATGTTTCCCAAAAAGTAAGATAAATTACCCGATAAAAACGATATATCCCGTGCGATAACCGATACGTATTTGTATCCCAAGGATGCGATACATAACGTGATACCAATATTTCGAACATTGGCATACACTGCACATGTTGTAGCACGTAGCATAAGTAACATACGATATAAAGTACATGCATTTTAGGTTCGAAATTCTAAATTCTTTTGGTCTCATTCTTCTTGTTAGTTCAACATGCATTTGAAAATGATGGTAAACTCATCTTCCTCAGACATGGCGCTAAAATAGAAAGCTATCCAGATTGTGGGTAGTATTGTGGATGGAGCATATCTCTAGATTTAGAACTATCATTTATTTTATACCCAACATCTCGTTGTTTGAAATATTCACCTTAAGGCCCGATACCACTGCAAAACATCACACAATCTTTCGCAAATTATCCAGAGCTCCCTCGTCCGCATCGCATAATAGGATAGTATCATCAGCGAATTGAAGATGTGAAATCTAAGCGCCCAAATTTGCCACTTTAAAGCCCCAAATAGGACCAACTTCTCAACCCTGATGTCTTGCTTAGAGCTTCAGAAACAACCAAGAATAGGAAAGCTGAGAGGGGGTCGCTCTATCGAAGGCCTCTTAAGGCCGTAAAGAAGCCTTTTGGAGACCCATTAACCAAGATGAAGAAGGCCGATCCATCCTATCCATTTTCTTCCAAAACCAAACCCTTCCAGCATCTAATCCAAGAAAGCTCAATCAACATGGTCAAAGCCTTTTCAAATGTCCAACTTAGACGCCACCCCTTTCCTACCTTCCCGATTTTGAGAGTCAATACACCCATGGGCCATGAGCACAGTATTCAAGATTTGCGTGCCTACCACAAACACTCCTTGATTTTCTAAAATGACACTACCAAGCAAAGTGTTCCGTATCCGTTATGATACGCCCATAAAGGTCAATACGTATACGTAACGGCCATGAATGTTACGCAATACGAGGGTGAAACGGGGCAATTGATTTTCTGGGACCGTATTGGCCGTTATGGTGACCGTAAAGGCCGTTGTGGGGCATAACGATTGTTACCCCCACAACGGTTAAAAAACAGCCACGTTTTTCTATTTAAATCCATTTTTGCCCCTTTTTTTTACTTTTCTCATTTCAAAAAATCTCCTAAATCATTTAATAATAAATTTCGACCACTCTTACTATAGTTTTTAAGATTAAAACCATAGATTGAAGTGATTTGAGCGAATAGAAACTCCGATGGCCTTTTTTTTCAAAAAATTGAAAAGTAGTATTCATGCAATTTTTTTTCTTATTTCTAGTTCTAATGCTTGATTGTGATGTGTAAACATTAGATACATATAATCATGTTCACAAATTCACTAGACAGCCCGATGTGACACTGTCATCAAAGAGTGGACCGTTACACTACCATAAACATGTTCAAAACAAAAAAATGAATACATATTTGGAATATCTACATTATTCTTGATTTTCTATATATTTTTTCATAATTTTTCGGGCAAAAGAAATTTTTCAATTATTACGGTGGTCGTAACGGTCATTACACCTCCATATCGGCCGTTACAGTTGATACCTGTATCGGTAATGGTGGTGATCATTACAGCCACCATTACCGATACAGAATAACCTTGCTACCAAGGGTCACAAGAAGCCTGAAAGCTAGAACTCTAGCCAAAATTTTGTAAGGGTCTCCTATAAGACTTATAGGCCTAAAATTCTTCCACTCATTCGATCTTCAAGATGAGAGATATAAACGAAGCCCCCAACTACATCAACAACCGACCCCATTCGAAGAACTCAAAGATGAATTAAACCACACGCCTTTTTTTTAGAGAGAGAGATATAACCACGTCCCTTTTAATAACATTCCAAGATTTGAAAAAAGGGGGGGGGGGGGGGGGGGGGGGGGGGGGGGGAGTGGGGGGAGGAGACGTCTGTGCCCAATGTGCCAATGTTTTAAATAGCTACGCCATATAGCATGTAGCTTACACTATGTAGCTCAATAAAATAACTTAAGTCGTGTGTAGCCTATGCTCTATGACAATTTACATATACTACACAGTACATAGACTACACTACACGCTATGTAGGTCACATGACAAGTTATTTTTCACTACATGAATGTTTTTAATGATTTGTTACATTTTTCTATTTTCAATAAAAATTAGTTAATCTTTTCAATGCTTTTAGTAAAATAATATAAGTAACAATATTAAATCAATTTTGTTGCTCTTTCTTTTCCTTTATACTTAATCATTGCCCTTTCCTATTACTTTAGGTTGCATTTGGTTACACCAAATACAATAAAATTTGGTTAAATTTCATTATTAATCAACCTAATTTGGTACAGAATATCATAAAATTGGTGCAACCAAGCGCAACCTTGATTAAAAATCTAGAAGTAGCATGTAGCTTACGCCTCACACTTCAGAGTGGTGAACGCTACATACATGCTATTCGACATTTAAAACATTGTTTGAGCTTGAGCTTTATCCCTTCCTAGAGAATCCACTTCTCTTATTTCTTCCTCGGAAACAGGTTCTCAAGCTTCTCCGCTTCCGCAACAAAGATTTGATCGAAAGGCAGGTTGTCCAATCGTGGCCACTACCATCCTTCAATGGATAGCAAGTTTCTACAAAACTTCACAATAGGACCACAAACATGCTCCTTACCTTCAATCCTTTTTCCATCCTCTATAATGCTGACTATCATGTTGATCATTGCCCTTACACTTGCGATATTGTGGGAAAATCTCATGTTCTTATCTCCTTCCTTAAGCCAAACTGCACTTGAGAGTTGTCTACACTTTATCTCTTCCTCTTTGGGACGTTTGGAGTAATCCAACAGAATCACCCATTTTCAGAGAGTGAATCACCCCTAAAACGCTATCAGTATCGGCTTCTCAATTACCCAAAACCTCCCGTTTCCAACAGATAAGTTTGCCCTTTAAAATTTTAGTTTTTGACCTAGAACGAACCCGGTGAATCCATTCACCTGACAGGATTCCCACCATTCCTTCACAAGATTTGAAAAGCCTTCCAATTCCAGCCATAGCAACTTAAATCTAAAGGGCTTAGGGCCCCAATTTTCCTCTCCTACTTCCAGCAAGATGAGCAAGTGGAAAACACTTCATCCAATCAGCAAAGATAAAGAATCTATCAAGACAGGATAGGACAGCTTTTCCCTAGCCATTAGACCACATGCATTTGGCTCCCCCTATAGGCAAATCCACCAATTCATTCAAAGTCGCCCACTCTGAGAACTCCTCCATACTGCAAATTATGCGACTATCATTGGATTTCTCATGAGAGAACCTTATCAAATTCACATCACCCCCCACACACCACAGCATGCTCCATCTTGCCCGAGCATCATTCAGCTCCTCCCACAAACAATGTGTCATCTCCACCTGACAATGGCCATAAACAGTTATAAACAACTACCGGAGACCCAAAACCACATCCCTCAAGATAACAGAAACAAAGAACGAACCGGACCAGTAATCTTCTCTAACCCAGACCTCAGTATTCCAAGCCACTATGATGCCTCCCGCATTGCCATTTGCATCTAAGGCCACCCAGTCCTTGTTTCTAATGCCCTAGATTGAATCCAGTAACTTATGGTCTACTGAGTAGAGTTTCAATTCTTGCAAAGCTATCAGTTGTGCCTTGGCATTCATCCACACACCTTTAACTTGAGATCTCTTATCCTTCCCCTCCCATGCCCCTGAGGTCCTAACATAAGGCAACACAACAAATGTATAAAGTGGGCATCGCAAAGTCATCACGGTGGGCCCCACACATCCTTTGTTGCACAAGCGCCCTAATAATAAACGTCTTGTAGGCTACACAGAGAGGAGGAGACATTGGGAGGCATGAAAGAGTGGAAATTATGAAACTGACCCTCAGTTGAGGACCGGACATCTCATTTTTCAATAGGTTATGCCCCTCCCCATGACTAATTGCCAGGGTAAAATTAGCCAAAGCTGCCCTCGCTATATATAGTACAGATGAGTAAGCTACAGTGTCAGTGTACATCTGCCACAATCCACTAAGCCGTGGTATCTCATCCACAATACATGTGCCATAAGAAGAAGCATCACAATCCAAACCACAGATTATGCTAAATGAATGGTCATTGGCCGTCAAAAGCATGGTTAAAATGAAAATGGTCACTTGTCCAGATTCAACAAATGAAATCAGAGGTACACAGTCTTCATATCAGTGTAACTTTGGGGTTATGCTGCATCCACAAGACGAGTTACTCAATACACTAGTATGGTACAGCAACATGGACTCACGTACATAGCCAATGCAAACCCGGCCTACAAGTACAGGTACCTCAAGTCAAAACCATCCAAATCCAATGGCCAAAAATTCAAGAAAACAAGCATTCCATAATACGAAGATGACCCCATCAATCTTCTTTTGGGACTGCACCCAATCTACAATGATGGTGACCATTCGGATGATTTGCATTAGTTGCATCCATAATACTTGATGGTGTGGCAGTCGGGCATCAGTATCCAAAATGGGGCATAGAATTGGAATTGTATGGACCAAGAGAGAAATCTTCAGGCATAAAAAATCAGGCAGTTTCACACCTCAGGTGGGCCACAGAACATGAAAACGAATCAATGCCTAAAAAATTAGAAACAGTCAATTTTCACCAAGTTTACCTATATATATATATATATATATATATATATATATATATATATATATATATATATATATAATATAAGCAGTCAAAATTATTGAAGAAGGGCACTTTCTCATTCAGTAGGGACCATTGACAAATTCTCATTATAACCATTCATTTAGTGTTCAAAACAAGGTTTTCCAGTAAAATGTGGTCACAACATAGGAACAAAAGAGGGAAAGGAAACATGGTCTTTGTGCAGCAAAACCCTCAACAAGGGCCAAGAGAAATAAGACAACCATATTCCTTGAGACAGAGAGAGAGAGAGAGAGAGAGAGAGAGAGAGAAGGGAAGGGAAGAAGAGAGAAAAAGAATTGAAACCTCAAGCAAGGCCTGGACGTTGTCTGGCATGGTCTCGTTTGGAGGTTCCTGCGTCGAATTCGCCTCCTCTCCCATGCCTCTTCTCTTCTGCTGTTACTGGGTCGTTTGGATGCCTGAAAGTTCTGTGTCAGTCACTTACAGGTGGTGTTTGGGGGAAGAAATCCACATGTAAGTCACTTGCAGGTATAACTGCCAGAGAACTTCATGGCCTGGGGTGATAAGTCACTTCCCTGTAAGTGACTTGCAGGCGAACGTTCTAATTTTTCAAAAAGAAGAGAAGAGGGGGAAAACGCACCTTTGTCCTCTTGAACTGTAACCGATCGAGGTACAGCCCACTGGATGGACGGTGCGGAGAAAGACGACGAGGGTTTGGAGAAAGAGAATCCGGCAATTTCAAGAGAAGGAGAAGGGTTTCTCGCAGGAAGAGGCGAGGGTTTCTTACTCCTTTCCCTAATCCTCTTACTTCGTACTGAGTAACTCTGTACGCAGTAAACTCTGCGGGGCCCACTTGATTTATGTACGTTATCCACTCCATCCATCCTTTCTACCATATAATTTTTGGGCTGAATCCAGTGCTTAAGTGGACCACACCACAGGAAACCGTGTGAATTCAAAGTCTACGTTGAAAATTTTTTAAGGGCCATGGAAGTTTTGGAACAACTGATGTCTGTGTTTTTCCTTCAGGGCCCGTTTGGCCGGGTGGATTGGAAGGGATTGAATGGTATTAGGGTGGATGGCATGGACTTCTAGGTAACGATGGTGTTGTCAGTGGATTGTCTTGAGATCCATGGGATTGCTATAAACAGTCTGTTTGGCACGCCCGGTTAATCCCGGGATTAAAACTTCTCATCCCTTCTAATCCTTTGGACCAAACACATCCTAAGGGTCAGTTTGGGCAGTGGGATTAGAAGGGATTAGGTGGGGATGGAATTCAAAAAACATAATTATTATCCATGGCAGGGGTTGTCCCCTATTACCATGGGATTAAATTAATGCCCTACTTTGTTGATAATACGGTGGTACATTGAATGAATATACCCACCATCACTTGAAATTACTGAGAATAACATATATGTGTTATATCTAAACCGTTCATTTGTTTCGTAACCTCATTTTATGGTATGGGCCTAAAAATCAGATAGATCCAAAACTTATGTAACACCAAAGAAGTTTTCAACGGTAAGTATTCAATCCCTATTGATTTCTATGGTGGAGTCCACTTGAGCATTAGATTTACCTGATTTTTTGGCCCATGCTCTAAAATAATCTCGATAAATGGGTGGACGGTGTGGATATAGCCCACACATCATGTTGGAACCTACACAGCTTTCCAAACATTGAGTGAAATTAGCACACGACCCAATGCAATTCCATTTAATGTAATTCCAAGCATTTCCATTCCTCCCAAACAAGGACTGGAATTGGCACGAGACCAGATGAATCCCATCCCCACCTAATTCCTTCTAATCCCACTGCCCAAACTGACCCTAAGCAAATTTGAACGGAATAGGGTGGATTGGATGGGATTTAAAGGTAATGAAGGTGTTGTCAGTGGATTGTCTTAGGGCCCGTTTGGGCGGTGGGATTACAAGGGATTAGGTAGGATGGAATTGCATCTGGCCTGTGCCAATTCGGAAAGAACGGAAAAAGTTGGAATTAGATTAGATGGAATTGCATTGGTCCCATGCCAATTTCAATCAATGTTACCAAGTTGTGTAGGTCCCACCATGATGTGTGGGCTATATACACACTGTCCACCCATTTTTCGAGATTATTTTAGAACATGGGCCAAAAATCAGGGAAATCTAAAGCTCAAGTGGACCCCACCATAGAAAGCAACGGGGATTGAATACTTACCGTTGAAATTCTTTAGAGCCACATAAGTTTTGGGTCTGCCTCATTTTTAGGCTCATGCCATAAAATGAGGTTACAAAACAAATGAACAGTTTAGATATAACACGTGTGTTATTCTCGGTGATTTCAAATGATGGTGGGTATATCCATTCAATGTACCACAGTAATATCAACAAAACATGGAATTAATCTTATCCCATGGCAACCCTGCCATGGGTAATAATTATGTTTTTTTAATCCCATCCCACCTGATCCCTTCCAATCCCACTGCCTAAACAGGCCCTTAAGATCCATGGGATTTGGACCAGATCACGACTCTGTTTGGCACGCCCGGCCAATCCTAGGATTTAACTTCCAATCCGACCGGCCAAACGGGCCCTCATATGTGTTTATGTGACCTTATAAAGAGAAATTTACAACTGTATGACCCATCTATGGCCCATTTACATTTTAAAGCCCACTTCTTTTTACCTCTCAAGAATAAGCCCTAGATGTACGGACGGCTTGCCAAAGGTTGAAAATGCCCCTACTTTTTCCTTCAAGCGGATCGGTGGTGCTCGAAGATGAGCGCTGACGCTCCTCGAACTCCGAGTTGTACAAACGGTTTAAAACATATCAAAGTTACATGGACCCCACAGTTATATATTTATTATATCCACAACGTTCATCCATATTTTGAGATCTTTTCAGAGCATTATCAAAAAAAAAAAAAAATCATATCCAAAGATCAATTGGACCACACCACAAAGAGCAGCGGGAAAATTTTCACCGTTAAAAATTTTGTAGGGCCCACCATAACATTTATTTTCCATCCAATCTATTCAAAGGTCACAAAAACCCGGATGAAGAGGAAAAACAAATTTCATAATGATCCAAAACTTCTATGACCCCTAAAAGGGTTTCAATGGTAGACGTTCAATCCTCCATTGCCTTTTAGAGTGTGGTCCACTTGATAGCTAGATCTGTCTCATTTTTCATCTCAAGCCTTAATACGAGTTTGCCAAATAGATGGACGGTTTGGATATAACACATACCTCATAATAGGAGCCACAAAAAGCAGTGGGGATTACAACAACAAAAAATAATAATAAAAAACTAGGAACTTATGGCTACGGGCTTTTCTATGGCTACGGATAAAAACCGTAGCAATAGCGGTAACCCCAGTTTTTTCGATATGTCCTTTGATATATATCGAAGGCCTTTCGATATGTACTTCGATATATCGAAGGTCTTTCGATATGATCGAAAAAGGCCCAGAACTGTCCAGCGAGTTTGCCTAAAAAATCCTGCAATTTTCGATACATATCGAAGAAGGTCATTTTACCTATAGCTACAGATATAAGCCATAATTGTAGTTTGTGCCAATCTATGAAAAAAAAAATTATTTTTTATTTTTTTTTATTTATTTTTATTTTTTTACATGGAGAACTTTATTCTACCTACAATTTTCTCTAATACATGTTTATATAAATATGTATATAAGCATATAAAAAAAAAAATTCTCTCGTTTTTACATTTCTTTCTTTATTCATCTAACAAGAATATCTTCTAAACCAAAATTAGTTACTTGACGTACCCTATATGATTTTGGAGTAGGAGAAGCTACTTTAGCCAACCAACCTGGTTATTTTTCAAGATTCCATCAGGTCGATGGTCGAAAATCCATTTCATTCACTTCGCGGTCAATTTCATTCATTTCATTTACTTCGCGATCAATTTCATGCATTACATGGTCAATCCCAGCGATTCCCCTTCACTTCACGGTCAATTCCATGCATATCACGGTCAATTCCCTTCACTTCACAGTCATTTCCATGCATTTCACGGTCAATTCCCTTCCCTTCACGGCCATTTCCATGCATTTCACGGTCAATCCTGGTAATTCCGTTTTGATTCACGGTCATTTTCATGCATTTCACAGTCAATTCCCTTCACTTCACGGTCATTTCCATGCATTTCACGATCAATTCTCTTCACTTCACGGTCATTTCGATGCAATTCACGGTCAATTTGCTTCACTTCACGGTCATTTCCATGCATTTCACGGTCAATCCCGGCGATTCTGTTTCATTTCACGGTCATTTCCACGCATGGAATTAACCGTGAAGTGCATGGAATTGACCGTGAAGTGAAAGGAATTGACCATGAAATGCATGGAAATGACCGTGAATCAAAACAGAATCGCCTGGATTGACCATGAAATGCATGGAAATGACCGTGAAGTGAAGCGAAATGACCGTGAAATGCATGAAAATGACCTAAAGTGAAGGGAATTGACCATGAAATGCATGGAAATGACCATGAAGTGAAGGGAATTGACCGTGAAATGCATGAATATGATAGTGAATCGAAACGGAATCGCCGGGATTGACCATGAAATGCACGCAAATGACCGTGAAGGGAAGGGAATTGACCGTGAAATGGATGGAAATGGTCGTGAAGTGAAGGGAATTGACTGTTAAATGCATGGAAATGACCGTGAATCCAAACGGAATCGCCGAGATAGACTGTGAAATACATGGAAATGATCACGAAGTGAAGCGAAATGACCATGAATGCATGGAAATGACCGTGAAGTGAAGGGAATTGACCGTGAAATGCATGAAAATGACCGTGAAGGGAAGGAAATTGACCGTGAAATGCAGGAAATGACCGTGAATCAAAACGGAATCACCGGGATTGACCGTGAAATGCATGGAAATGATAGTGAAGTGAAGCGAATTGACCGTGAAATGCATGGAAATGACCATGAAGTGAAGGGAATTGACTGTGAAATGCATGAAAATAACCGTGAATTAAAACGGAATCGCCGAGATTGACCGTGAAATGCATAGAAATGACCGTGAAGTGAAGCGAATTGACTGTGAAATGCTTGAAAATGACCGTGAAGTGAAGGGAATTTGACCGTGAAATGCATGGAAATGACCATGAATCAAAACAGAATCGTCGAGATTGACCGTGAAATGCATGGAAATGACCGTGAAGTATGGGAAAATGACTGTGAAATGCATGGAAATGACCGTGAAGTGAAGGGAATTGACCGTGAAATGCATGGAAATGACCGTGAATAAAAACGGAATCGCCGGGATTGCTCATGAAATGCATGGAATTGACCGTGAATCAAAACGGAATCGCGCCGAGATTGCTCATGAAATGCATGGAATTGACCGTGAAATGAAGGGAATTGACCGTGAAATGCACGGAATTGACCGTGAAGTTAAGGGAATTGACTGTGAAATGCATGGAATTGACTGTGAAGTGAAGGGGAATCGCTGGAATTGACCATGAAATGCATGGAATTGATCGCGAAGTAAATGAAATGAATGAAATTGACCGCGAACTGATTGAAATTGACCGCAAAGTGAATAAAATGGATTTTCAACCATCGACCTGATGGAATCTTGAAAAATAACCAAGTTGGTTGGCTAAAGTAGCTTCTCCTACCCCAAAATCATATAAGATACGTCAAGTAACTAATTTTGGTTTAGAGGATATTCTTGTTAAATGAAAAAAAAAAAAAAAAATGAAAAAAAAAAAAAAGAGAAAAATTTTTATATGCTTATATATACATATTTATATAAACATGTGCTAGAGAAAATTGTAGGTAGAATAAAGTTCTTCATGTAAAAAAATAGAATTAAAAATAAAACAATTGCGTGAATTGGCACAGCTACAGCTATGGCTACGGTTATAATCCGTAGCTATAGGTGTAATGACCTTCAATACATATCGAAGACTCTTCAATATGTATTGAAAATTGCAGGATTTTTGAGGCAAACTCGCTGGACAGTTCTTGGCCTTTTTCAATCATATCGAAAGACCTTCGATATATCGAAGTACATATCGAAAGACCTTTCGATACATATCAGAGGACATATCGAAAAAGCAGGGGTTGCGGCTATGGCTACGGTTTTATCCGTAGCCATAGAAAATCCCGTAGCCATAAGTTCTTGATTTTTTTTTTTAATTATTTTTTTTTTTTGTTTGTAATCCCCACCGCTTTTTGTGGGTCCTATTATGAGGTATGTGTTATATCTAAACCGTCCATCTATTTGACAAACTTGTATTAAGGCATGAGATGAAAAATGAGACAGATCTAGCTATCAAGTGGACCACACTGTAAAAGGTAGTGGAGGATTGAACGTCTACCATTGAAACCCTTTTAGGGGTTTAGAAGTTTTGGATCATTATGAAATTTGTTTTTCCTCTTCATCCAGGTCTTTGTGATGTTATGAATAGATTGGATGGAAAATAAATGTTATGGTGGGCCCTTCAAAAATTTTAACTGTGAAAATCAATTTTCTCGCTGCTCTTTGTGGTGTGGTCCAGTTGATCTTTGGATACGATTCTTCTTTTTTTTATATAATGCTCTGAAATGATCTCCAAATATGGATGAACGTTGTGGATATAATAAATACATAACTGTGGGGCCCATGTAACTTTGATCTGTTTTGAACCGTTCGTACAGCTCGAAGTTCGAGGAGCATCAGCGCTCATCTTCGAGCACCACCGATCCGCTTGAAGGAAAATGCAGGGGCATTTTCGACCTTTGGCAAGCCGTCCATACATTTGGGGCTTATTCTTGAGAGCTAAGTGGGCTTAAAAATGTAAATGGGCCATATATTGGTCGTACAGTTGTAAATTTCTCCCTTATAAACCTATTGGACAAGTAAACATAGCGGTATGCCCTAGGGAATATTTCAATGGTAGAAATCATTATTCTCAATGTTTGCTGTGGACCCACTTCAGCTTTGGATATGCTTTAATTTTAGAATCAATGCCTATAATAAGCTCTGAAAACAGATGTACAGTGTGAATAAACGGCATACATTCAGGGTGCATGCCCAACAGGGCTTACTCAATACGATTAAAGCTTACAAAGTAACTCAGCATGCAATTGGATTTCATCTGCGAATTGCTGTAACCCGGGTTTGACATGACAAATCCACTGTATCCATTTATTTTTAAAGACCACAGTACGATAGAAGTCCATAAGCAAGCAGATCTAAAACTCAGGTGAGCCACAAAAATTGAAAATGTGGGAATAGAAACATTCCATTGATACCATCCTGGAGCTAATCATGATATTTACATGCCATCCAAACTGTTCAGAGAGTTAAATTTATCACTCAAGATAAAAATGCAGGCACAAATATCATCTTGATATAAAACTTCTGCCACTCCCAGCTTTAATCCCCATTGTTTCGTGTGCCATGGCCCATATGAGTTCTGGAATGCCTAGTTTTTATAATCCTCTTCTATCGTGGTCTTGCAAGACAGGAGGGTGGATTTGGTAAGACCCTGGCCTCACCCAAGATGTGCGGCTCTAACCGTGGGGCCCACCTTGATGTATGTATTATGTACCCATGTTGTCCATCCATTTTTCCATATCATTTTAGGGAATTATTCCAAAAATAGAGCATATCCAATTATCAAGTGGAACATATCATAAGAAACAGTGGTGATTGACCATTAATGTGCCACAAAAGCTTTGGATCAAGTTAATATTTGTTTTTGCCTTCATCTAGGTTTATGTTACCTTATTAAGAGATTGGATGGTAAATAAATACTAGAAAACACATTAAGGTGCGCCCAAAGCAGTTTTTAATGGTAGGACAGTCAATCACCACTGTTTCTTTTCGTATGGTCCACCTCATAATTGAGTCTGCCATTTTTGGTGTAATGCCCTAAAATGATTTGGAAAAATGGACGGACAACATGGATACATAATACATACATCAAGGTGGGTCCCATGGTAACCCCACGGTAAGGGCGGCATCGTCTTGGGTGAGGCCAGGGTTTCACCTAATCTACTCTCACAATACAGATGGACGGAGTGGATTTGTCATGGACACTCCGTGGGGCCCACACAGCCGGCACAAGAATATCTCTCTTGTGACCAGGGTCACAAGCAACCCACTCCCTCTAAAAAGAGAGAGAAGATTGCATAGTGACTCGGTGCTCTATGGGGCCCACTATGATATATGTGTTTTATTCATGCGATCCATCTGTTTTTCTAGATTATTTTAAGGCTTGAGCCCAAAATTGAGGTAAATCTAAATCACAGGTGAACCCCACCATAGGAAAACGGTAATAATTGATCAATGTCCTCCATTAAAAATATCATAGGGTCCACTGTAATGTTTATTTGACATACCTATTGATTAGGTCATACAGACCAATGAAGGGAAAAAGAACAATATCAGCATGATCCAAAACTTTTGTGGCCCTGCAAATTTTTAATGGTGGGCATTCAATTAACACTATTCCTTCTAATGTGGTCCACTTGATATTTGGATCTAGGGTCCATTGTAATGTTTATTTGACATCCAACCCATTGATTAGGTTATACAGAATCGGATGAAGGGCAAAAACAATATCAACATGATCCAAAACTTTTATTCCCCCAAGAATTTTTAATGGTGGGCGTTCAATCAACACTGTTTCTTATAACGTGATCCACTTGAGATTTGGATCTACCTCATTTTTTGTCTCATACTATGAAATGATCCAAAAATTGGATGGATGCTGGATGAAAAACATAAATCATGGTGAGGCCCACAAAGCATCGATCAGTAGCCACTGGCAGCTGGTGGCATCACTAGCCAATCTGTGTTGAGCGAAAAGAATGGCAAGGGATTAGGTGTAGCCCCGGCCTCACCCCACACGGTGCGCCCTGACCATGGGCCTACCCTGATGTATGTATTCTACATCCATGCTGTCCATCCCTTTTCTAATATCATTTTAAGGCAAAATATGAAGCAGAACCAAATCTCAAGTGGACCATGCCATAGGAAACAATGGTGATTGAATGATTACTGTTAAAAACTTCTTAAGGCCACCTTAATATTTCTAAAATTTTATTTTTTATCCAACTCATTGATAAGGTCATAAAAGTTTGGATGAAGGGAAAAAACCAAATCACACCATGATCCAAAACATTGTGGCCCGCAAAAAAGTTTATAATGGTTAACCGACACCTTTTCCTCTGATATGATCCATTTGAGATTTGGATCCACTTCATTTTTTTAGCACGCCGTAGAATGAAATGGAAAAAATGGATAGACAACATGGATTTTTAATACATACATCAAGATGGGTCCCATTGTCAGGCCCGCACCGTGTTGAGTGAGGCCAGGTCTGCATCTAATTCACTCCCAAAAAGAAGCTAGGTAGGGCCCACCATCTGTTTTTCCATGTTTGTAAGAAATCTACCTCACCCATCCACTCTGCCCGATTATATTATGTCATGGGCTCGAAAACAAGGTAGATCCAAAACTCAAGTGGGTTGCATTGACTGGATACAACAAAAGTTGAACGTCCACTATAGAAACATTCGTGAACCCAGATAAGTCTTGGATCAAACTAATATTTCAGTTCATTTATGTAGGAATGACCTTACGAACAATATGGATGGCATATAAACATCACGGTGGACCTAGAGAGGTTTTAACTTAGGCATTTTCCTACCCACTTTTTCCTGTGTTGTACGACTTACTTGAGTTTTGAACTTGCCTTGTTAGCCTATGTTGTAACATGAACTGGCAAAACAGATGGATATATGGGATCAATTTCTCACAAACATCATAATGGTCCCACCCAACTCCCTACAATAAGAACGATAGGATGCCCAAGCAACATAAGGGTTATGAGACACCCAGATCCATAGCTCAACTGGTAGACTGAGTGGAGATACCTCGTTTCAACACTTGAGGTCTCGGTATCGATCCCTAGTGGGGGTGGCTAACATGGAGTGTGTACTGACATGGGCGTGTATTAACAAGCTAACCCAAAAAAAAAAAAAAAGAGAGTTATGAGGTCCTACCATTATAGAAATTTATTCTGCTCATTCACTGAGAAATTACTTTCAAAACCTTTTATGGAATAATCATGTTGATCAGAAGCTAAGGTGGGCTACGAAAACGGTAAATGGTGGAGACAAAAATGTCATCATAGAAACCTTTATAAGGCCATCAGTCATTTCTATATGCCATCCAACCCGTTCATCAATTCATAACCTAAAGGATGAACATAAATCCAACAAATAATTCTCATCCAAAACTTAGTTCATATATAGTAATTAAATTTAAAGGTTTTAGTTGTGATATAGCCCATTTGAAATTTTCATCGTGCTAAGATTTACTATTTACAATTAAAATAGGACTCTAAATTGTTGATTGAGTGCCTTCAATCTGTTGTTAGAACAAAGTTCTTGATTCGATTGAAATATTCCAAAAAATTCATGTTTGCATGTTGGACGTTTTTAGACGTTGTCGATTCAATCGATAGCTGTGTTGATTCGATTGATAGTCAAATCAACAGTGTGTGCAAGTTCTATATAAGTGCGGGTTTTATTTTCTAATTGTGTACAAGGTGATCGAACCCTAGGGTTGACAACTCCAAGTGTAGGGCTGCGATGTAGCAATAACTCAGTGAGACGGATATCGAATACTCAAGGAATGGGGAACACAACTTAGAATTAATCTAAATGTAATGGTTTGTCTGGTTTTTAATCCAGCGAATAGGTTAAAGGTTTAAAACAAATATAAAAATAACTAAAGATCCAAGAATCCACTCATAATAATCACAATATTTCATTCATTAATTCAATTTATAACTCAATTGGAATCGAAGTCCTCTACTATCCAATCAGAAGATAATTCTATTAATCCAATCATTAACACTAATATGATTTCAATTTGAACGATTTTCTCATGAAGCATTTGGATATCAATCACAGGGAATCAAGAGTGTCTAAAGCACCCTTAGGCAAAAATAGATTAATCAATTATATAAATTTATTCCTTCTCTAATTCAGGCTAAGAAATTATTAAATCAAAGCATTTATCGTAACTATGGTTCATAATAAAATTCAGAAATCAACAACTTAAATACTTAAAGTAAAATTCAAATCAACTCAATTTACTATCATTATTTAAATAATTGTTTATTGAATCAAATAAACTTAATAATGTAATTAAACTGCAAGCTTTATCCCTTAGCCTTAGCTAAGAGATCAGTCTAACATGGCTAACATCCTTAAAAAAAAAAAAAAAAAAACTAGAATTGAATGATTGAAGAAGGACAACTCTGTGGAAGTTCTGCCACCCATTGGTCTCTCTCCCAAGCCCTAATTTGTATCTAAAACAGCTTAGCCTTTAGTTGCACCGACTATAGACTTCGGTCGCATTGAATTGATCTCTCAGTTGCAGCTGAATTTTCTCAAAATCCATCTGAAGTCTTAGTCTCCCTCAAGTCGCACCGAACCCTCCTCCGGTGGGACTGAATGTCACTTCGGTCGCGCCTAAGTGTCGAACTGAATTATCTTTGAAAATCACAATTTCTTGTTGGACCGTTTTGGATACTTTTGGTCGGACTGAACTAACCTCAGGTGGGACCGAATAGTCTGTTATTTCTGCTAATGAACTGTGCGATTTTCATTCTTTTCTCCATCCATTGTATTTGATTTTCTTGAATCTTTAACACATGAAATCTTCAATAATATCTTCCAAATCTCCAAATCTTCATCATCTTATTTCTTTTGAGCTTTAATTCCTTCATTTAGGCATATATTCATCTTAGGCTTCCGAATTACCTTGCAAGTAGAAAACATATCTTATTAAATCAATTTAACACTTAAATGTGACCAAAACTAATGTAATTGAGAGGCTAAATATGCAATATTTAGGCGTTAACACGAGGGTATTTAAGTATCCTTATAATCGCAATTAGGGTTAAGCTCGTGGTAAAGCATGGAGAGAAAAGGGTTTGAAGGGAACTAAGGTTTTTCATCTATAAGTTATTCCATCTCTTGCAATTCTTTTGATATAGTGGATTGATCATCGCCTTGAGGCATGGTTTTTTTCCCGTAAGGGTTTTCCACCTAAAAATCTTTGTATTCTTTGTGGTTGCTTGCTCTTTTTCATTCCTTATTGTGTATTTAATTTGTTATGAGGTTGCTTCCACTCCCATTAAGGGATTTTAGCATCCAACAAGTGGTATAAAGCCAAGTTGGGTTATGAGATTGAATATGGAGACACAACATCAGGGGGAATCGAATGTGAAGTTCGCAGGTAAAAATAACTTTGAACTATAGAGTTGAAGATGAAAGCCCTCTTAGTTCAGCAAGGGCTGCAGCATGCACTCCTTGGGAAAGCAAGGCATCTAGAATCTATGAAGTAAGCGGATTGGGATGAACTTAATTAGAGGGTGATTAACACAATCCAATTGTGGTTGGCTGATGAAGTCTTGTACAATGCCATTAATGAGATGACTACCATAAGATTGTGGGTGAAATTAGAGAACATCTACATGATGAAATCGCTCTCCAATCGTCTATATTTGAAGAGACAATTCTATACTTTAAGGATGGTGGAAGAGTCGGATCTCTTTGAGCACATTAACGTCTTTAACAAACTGGTTTGCAAACTGACAAGCATGAAGGTGAAGATCGATGAAGAAGGCAAAGCCCCAATTTTATTGATGCCACTCGTGGAGTCCTGCGAGTATACGTTGGATACTCTATGCGATGGTAGAGATACCTTAGACATCGATACCATTATATCAACCCTTCATTTGAAGCAATTGAGAATGAAGAACAAAGGTAAATGTACTTCTACATATGCATTGTTTGCTCGAGGAAGACTATTTGAGCGAAAGAATAGGAAGTATGGATCGAAGTCCAAGTCGAAGGGCAAAGGCCAGTTGAAGTATTGGAATTGTGGAATGATGGGACATGTGAATGACTATTAAAATCCAAAAACTCAGGAGTAGAAATTATATGATTTGTTGAATGAAGCCAATTCAACGAAATCTGGTGAAGGCATGAGTGGTTGTGACATATTATCAGTGTCTAAGGTCGGTTATTTATATCATGAGTGGATTTTGGATATGGGGGCATCGTATCGTATGTGTCCTTATTGGAGTTGGTTCACCATATACAATGAGTATGATGGTGGCATGGTTCTTATGGGCGATGATCATGCCTGCAGGATGATAAGAATTGGTTCGGTTCACATTAAAATGTTTGATGGGGTGAAGGTGTCTTAAAGGTTTTAAAAGGGGCTTTAAATGCACTTGGGTGCAAGTTCGCTGGTTATGAAGGTCTTAAAGGTTTTAAAAGGGGCACTCACAATTAAGGTGTCTTAAAGGTCTTAATGCACATGCTCATGTAGCAGAAATCCTTACAGGTTGATTGAGAATACTATATCTGATGGATTTGCAACATCTATAGCGAAGTCCACATCGACACTTTTGTGGGATGAGAGCTTAAGCTACATGAGCGTGTGCACTATGAAGGTACTTCTTGATCATCAGTTAATTCCTCATTTTAAAAGTTTTGATGTAGATATATGTGAGCATTGCATATATGGAAAAATAATTAAGGTTAAGATTTAAAACTAGGAAACATGTCATTAAATGACAACTTAACTACCTGTGTTCGGATGTGTGGGGGCCGTTGCTCGTTGTTTCTGGAGGAGGATTTTCATTATTGTCACATTCATTGACGACTTATGTAGAAAGGTGTGAGTTTATTTCATGAAGCATAAATTTGATGTTTTCACCACTTTCAAGATGTGAAAGCAATGGTTGAAAACCAGATAGGGCGAAAGGTGAAAGATCTAAGGACAAACAATGACAGAGAATTTACTTCTGGGGAGTTTAATCAAGATCACAAGAATGAGGGGATAGTGAGGCACAACACAGTGAGGCATACACCAGAGCAGAATGGTGTGATTGAACGTATGAATCATACTCTTTTGGAAAGAGCCTAAAGTATGTTGAGTAATGTTGGGTTGGGCAGTGAGATATGGGTTGAGGCCATCAATATGGCTTGCTATTTAGTGAATCAATCTTCGTCTATACATATATTTTTTAAAATTTCAAAAGAAGTATGGAGAGGTTAGGTAGATTACTCGAGGCTACAAATATTTGGTTGTAATGCTTACTCTCATGTATTATCAGTTGAGAGAGATCAACTAGACCAAATGACTAAAAAGTGTACTTTTGTCGACTATGATGATGGGTGAAAGGATACAGATTGTATAATCAAGTTTCACGGAAAATCATATTTAGTCAGGACGTCAAGTTTAATGAAGGTTCCTTATTTCAAAAGGATGAGTACATGGAAATGAAAAAAATTAGTGATTGATGTTGAAATGAACCGTAGATAGAGGTACAAGAAGAGGTGGTTGTACCACCTGCCAGGAGAAATCCACCAAGGGATCACAGGGTATCGTTGAGATATATGGATGACTCGAACATTATGTTTGCTCTCATTGTAAATGAGGGGGATCCATCTACTTTTCAGAGAGCTCTACATGACAGAGATGCAGAGAAGTGGATGACAATGATGCATAATGAGATGGACTCTCTTTACAAAAATGGAATGTGGGAGCTGGTGGAGCTGACCGTTGGGTGAAAAGCGATCGAGGTGCAAGTGAAATTTTTAAAAGAAACTGGATAGGTGGAAGGCTAGATTGATAGCAAATGGTTATACTTAAAAGGAAGGTAAATTTTCATAATTAGAGCTATACACGAACCAACTTAGCTTGGTTAACTCGTTCGAGTCGACTTGAAAAAGCTCGATTCAACTCGGTTTGAAATTGAGTTCGAGCCAAGTCGAGCTGATTTTTGGAGCTCGTAAAAATTTCGAGCTCGGATCGAACCTCAACTCGAATCGAACTTGGATCGAACTAGTTCAGTGACTCGGTGATTTTGATATTGATGTTGCTCACCAAGTGTTTGATGAAATGACTCAACGAAGTGTCGACTGGTGGCGGCGAAGGTATGGATATGAAACAAATATCCTTGTAACTTGATTTTGATGTTGCCTACTGAGTGTTTGATAAAATAACTGTAAACCATTGTTGCTGTTTTACATATAATGAAAAATTGAAGGTGCACTCCATGTGTTTGAGAAAATGCCACACAGGCTCGATCTCGGCTCGAACTGGCTTATGCTTTGACCGAACCGAGCTGAGCTGGCCAATCAAGCTCAAGGACCGAGCCGAGTCGAGTTCTAGCTGGGGTCAGCTAGTGGCCGAGTCGAGATGTGCCAAGCTCAACTCGGTTCGACTCGTGTACGTACAACTCTAACCATAATATGTCTGAAATCAACATATTGAATGTTCGGTTATCCCGAACATTTGAGATGAAAGATCTGGGGGCTGTAAAAAGGATTCCCGACATCGATATACATAGAGAAATGAAAATGAGCATGATATGGTTGTCTTAGGATGAGTATCTTAAAAAGGTCTTGATCAAGTTTGGACTTGAAAATGCTAAACTGGTTAGTACACTCCATGCTGCTCACTTTCGGCTTTCTTTGGAGCAATGTCCTACATTAGATAAAGAAAAGTGGGAAAAGCGATATATGTCTCATGTGCCTTACTCGAGCGCAGTTAGCAGTCTTATGTACACCATGGTCTGTACTAGACAGAATATTTCACATGTGATGGGTGTTGTGAGCTGATACATGTCAAATCCTGAAAAGTAATATTGGGAGGCGGTGAAATGGTTGCTTCTTTACATATGAGGTATGATGGACTATGTATTGACATTCATAAATTATAAGGAGAAACTTGTATGTGAATACAAATTATGCAGGGAATATGGACAATAAAATATCGACTTTTGGTTACTCATTTGTGTTAGTGGGTGAAGCTATTTGTTAGATGTTGAAGCTTCAGTTTGTAGTTTTTTTCATAACCGAAGCTAAATATATGACAATGACGAAAGTATTCAAGCAAGTTGTTTGGTTGAAAGGGATGATGAATGAGTTGGGGCTTTAGCAGGAAGTCGTGCTTGTAGATTGTGACAACGAGAGCACTATCAATCTAACGAAGAACTCGGTATATCATTCTTGGACTAAACACATTGATGTTCGTCATTATTTTATTTGGCAGATGCTAGAGGAAGGAAGTGTTACTCTTGAGAAGATTTACACTAGTGAGAATCCAATGGACATGCTTACGAAGGCTGTTCCTGTGGAGAAGTTCAAGTTTTGCTCGACTTCTTTGGGCCTGGCAAAGAAGAGATGAAGATAGTGTGCATGAGAAGTGATGATGATGGTGTTACTATTGAAGATTAGAGATGATGATAGGAACTTGGAGTAATGGAGATGGAAGATTGAAGTCACGATGGAGATTGTTGATAGAGTGCATTCAATCTGTTGCTAGAACAGAGTTTTTGATTCGATCCACAAGGCGTCGATTCAATCAAAATATTCTCCAAAATCTATGTTTTCTTACTGGACATTTTTGGACGTTGTCGATTCGATCAATGGTCTGTTGAGTCTTGTCGATTCGATCGACAATCAATCAACAGTGCACATAAGTTCTGTATAAGTGCAAATTTTGTTTCCTAATCTTATACGGGGGTATTTAAATAGCCTTGTAATCGTGATTAGGGTTAAGCTCAGGACAAATCTTGGAGAGAAAAGGGTTTTGAAGGGATCTAGGGTTTTCCATCTGTAAGTTGTTACATCTCTTGTAATTCTCTTAATATAGTGGATTGATTGTCTCTTTGTGTCGTGGTTTTTTCCCACAAGAGTTTTTCACGTAAAAATCTCTATGTTCTTTGTGGTTGCTTGTTCTTTTTCGTCATCTATTGTGTGTTTAATTCGTTCTGAGGTTACTTCCATAACCATTAAGGGGTTTCAACACCCAACATAAACGAATTAACAGATTAATTGTTATATAAGAACCATGCAAAGCTCAAGCATTACATATGCTTCCAACCATCGACATTTTAAAGGATAATGAATCAACTCCTGACTAGGGTTAGAGTTTAGGTGGAATTGTTTAGCCAGTGTTATGTTTAAAAAATAAAGGCGTCCCTTAAGGATTTCGCAAGCCTCGTCCCCTGCTGGAGCAATTTGACCGTCGCCACTGCTACTAGAGAGAGAGAGAGAGAGAGAGAGAGAGAGAGAGAGAGAGAGAGAGAGAGAGAGAGAGATTAGAAGGAGAGTAGGTTGGAGGTAAGAGTTTAAACGAGCCAGACCAATCTTATAAGCTTTTTAGATATTTGTGTCTAGGCCCAACTCAATTTTTAAGCCCAAGCCAGACCCTCAAGCTCGATACTCTAACTTAAGCCTGGTTGAGATGGGCTAACCTGGTCCACCGACACACCTATTTGGAAGTATAGGATCTTTGATTTTATAAATGGGCAACTACGCTTGCATTCTTGGAGGAGTTATAGATACTCTAGTATGGTGTGTGATGGTTGATAAGTAGGCATATAAATGACATACTTTATTTCAAGCTAAACATTTCTAATGTTAAAAGCAACATTAGATATATACGTAATAGCTTTTATGAATTATAATTTATTTATTGAATTAAGATTATTGATAATTTTTATTTCGATCATCCATCAAATGTCCACCAATTTATTAATTATAAAACAAGACCAATGAAAATTTTTTATTAGAAGCAATTAAAAGAAAAGCCTATAAGATGAACGGTTTAATTTGAGTTTCTTATCTTCCACTCATAATTTATTAGTGATTAAGTGTCAATTGTCATACACAACATTAACATCAGAATTTTTCTTATTGATTTGGGTCTCGTTTGGTTGCTTGTATCTGAACAATATCATAGGAAACTTTGCTTGCATCTGAACCATATCATAGGAAACTATGGTGACCAAATGCCCACTATTAAAAAGTTATTGTAGGCTACAAAATTTCGGATCAAGCTAATATTTGTGTTTTGTCTTCATCCAAGTCCCTATGGCCTTACAACAGGTTGGATGACAAATAAACATTATGGTGGGCTTTATGAAGTTTCTAATGGTAGGTGTTCAATAACCACTATTTCTTGTGTGGTGGTCCATCTAAGATTTAGATCTGCACCATTTTTTTGTCCCATGACTTAGTTATTGTTCATGTGGTCTGCTCATTTAGATTTAAATAGTTTTTACCTTTTCCCTCTTAAATTTATTATTGGGACTTGGGAGGTATGATTCAATACTAATTCTTTGTGCTTTATTATGATTTAGATTTATATGCAGGGCCAAGTGATAGGGGCGCACATGGGTCGGTTCGGTTTGGTTTTGGGGTGAAACCAGAACCGAACCATTCCTAACGGTTCCAAGAAAATTGGAACCAGAGCTAGACCGTTTGCACCTTAGAACCGAACCGGAACCAGACCGTAAAAATTGGTTCGGTTCCAGTTCGGTTCTACGGTTTTGGGCTTTTTATAATCCAGCCCAATTGCATGTTTTAAAAAAAAAAAAAAAATCTAGCCCATGTCCATTCGTGTTGTGATCTATTTGATGAATGATTTAGATATTATGTAAGGTGTGTAAAAAAGACATTTATGGAAACAATCAAAGAGCGCATTGTAAACCAATAAAACTATAAATCATGAGTCAAATAGACAACTAAAATATATTGTAAAATAAAAAAATAGATTACCACAATATATTGTAAACTCGGTCCGGTTCCATGTTCGGTTCTACGGTCTGGTTCCAAGTTCGGTTCTACGATTCAGTTCACGGTTCGGTTTAGTTCTACAGGACCCTAAACTGAGAACCGAACTGTACTAATTGGTTCTTTGATTTTCAAAACTGGAACCGGAACCGGTGCACTTTAGAACTGGACCAAACCGTGCAGTTTGGTTGGTTCTGGTCCAATTTACCGGTTCTACCGGTTCCATGTGCATCCCTACCAAGTGAGCCTATGTATGATTGCAATTGACCATTGGATTGGAGTAGTTGACTGTTGATTATAAATAGTCTAAATATCACCATGATCAAATAATAATGAAAATAAAAAGGGAGCCTTATCGTTCATTTTAAATGCTTGTATTTGTGTTGTTATGATTATCCCAGTGATCATGCACGATAAAAAAAATACAGTCTTACCATCAATTTTAGATGCCCTTATTTGTACAGTTGCGATTATCCCAATGATCATGTATAATAAGAAAATGTCTTACCATTCACTCTGTGTGCCCTTATTTTGCTAATGGATTGTAGTATTTCAAACACATGTTTAGATTGATTATTAATATTTTTAGTTTCTTTATTGCATATATTAAGTTATTACTCTACATTACAGGTACTTTGAATTCGTAGGCTTACTTTTATGGCCCATTTGATAATTGGTTTTGTCACACCCCAAACTCGGAGACCGGGCTCACAAAATTTTTGATCGCCGAATTCGGTGCCGACAGCCTCCGTAGTACCCCATTCTCGGCTCCCAGTGCCCATACGCCAAATTCCGATCCTGAGATCCTACAAGGAGGATTTTCCAACGTACATTTATCTCGTAAGAAGCATAACCACAAGTTTTTCCAAATCACAAAGGCAACATCATCATCACATATCCACTAATATAAACAGTTGAATACAGAGCTGAAAGGGAAATACGTATATTAAAAATCAAAACTCCAGAAGACAGCCGCACTCTCCAAGCTCGTCGCTACTACGACCTAACGCCACCTGCACGCATCTATCGTGCATAAGCTTATAGAAAGCTTAGAGGGTAGTGTATGTGTGTGCGCAAGGTAAGTGCCAAGTATGCAAAAGCAGAGCAATGCGGAAACATGTCGGTAAGTCCATAAATACCATCAGCCTTATTCAGGCTATGCGATATAAAAACATAATAAGGCAAAGTCATATGCTGAGGAAGCAATGTAAATTGACTACGCAATGCGGAGGTATAGTAAGCCAAATATCATAAACTGAGGATACGATGCAATACACAAATCCTGACGAGTCCATGAATATCGTCAGCCTCATCTAAGCCATATAAATGCACAAAAATAGCAACAAAAAATGCCATATGCTGTGGATGTAATGCAATATGCAGTGCGAATGAAATGACCAATTTAGAGTGTGAAGTTAGGATGATAGTATATAATATCGCAAGTTACGGGGTCCATCACAAGGGACTTCTATCCAAACCAGTCCCATACCTAAATTTGAATAGTCAGACTCAATGTGGTAAACTCCTGATCTCAGGTTAGTCGCGCGCCCCAACCGAAATCCTGGCCATTGCGAAGGTACACAACAATTAGTTGCGCACCACCAGCCCGAGTGGATAGTGAATGCATGGATGAATGAGTAAAATGTTGAGTATACAACTCCTGCTCAATAAGTTCACATATTAGTACTGTACATCTCTAGGATATCATCACTGGGGTCTAGTACACTATACACAGATCACCGCCCACTGGACGTGCAACCATGCAAGTGGAAGAGACCTCACTATCCACCTGGTCAGTAGTCAACCAATATCTACCTAGCACGTCGATAGCGGACCCATTTACGAGCTGGTCAAACTTAGCCTAGCTATGCCCCCTACCCTCGGGCGGGTAAGGCCACACCCCGTTCCAATCGACCATGACACAGTGAGAGACGCGGCCTACTGGTATTCAGCACTCGAGCACTCATATATTCACTCGGTCTAGACATTGGAGCTTATCCTGGCCACGGAGGTTTAAGGACTTTCACCCAAGGACATTTATAGCACCCCATGTAGAAAAAGATTTTTGGTGTCTCATCTGGCCATCCACGATATGCCCGTGGAGGCTACGACCTTGATATCACTAGGGCGTACAATAGTCATATCACAAAATGCAAGACGCATGAGTCATTCCATCTAGTCATGCATCAAACTTGCGCGTACCGTGAGCTAATGTGGGACAACTCCGCCTATCAGGGAGTCCCATAACAACCTACCCAGTGGTATATGCGATGGTCAACCATGTCTCATATCAAGCATGCAGATGATGCGTATGGAAATGTATTATGATGTCGTGCTATCACATGCTCATAATCGGCATCGATAGTCGGCCTATATTCAAGGCGGGGTCCATAGAGGGACTCCAAGATTAAAACAATCCTATTAGCAACCAATAGGGGCCCAACATTATGGGTAATCCCAATATGAATAGATGGATCATGCACATATTAATAGAGCCCAATGATTAGGGTCAACCTACTTAGAGAAGGATTGAATGGGCCTAACAAGACCTAAGGGAAGGTCACAATGTGGACATTTAACCATCATTTCCCATCAATGTGGACATTTAACCAACATTGCTCCCAAGGAGTGGCCCACATAGAGCAGAACGTATAGTGGGCTCATGGCCTCACACAAGGGCCTCATGCGCAACATAATGGGCCACATACAATCTCAATGGGCCTTGCACAAGGGTTTCATACATCTAAGTGGGCCGCATCGCATGGGCCTCATATACATCAATGGGCCGCATTGCATGGGCCTTGCACAAGGGTCTCATGCATCAAGTGGGCCGCATCGCATGGGCCTCACATACAATCTCAATGGGCCTCATACAATTACAATGGGCCACATACAATCACGATGGGCCTTACACAATCACAATGGGCCTTATGCAACGGTCTCATACATCACAATGGGCCTCGCATACATCACACTGGGCCTCCTCATATGGGTCTTGTAACATCACAATCGGCCGCATTCACATGGGCCTCATATACATCAATGTGGGCCGCATTCACATGGGCCTTACACATCACAATGGGCCGCATCTCATGGGCTTAATACACATCACAATGGGCCGCATTACATGGGCCTCATATACATCACAATGGGCCTCTCACACGGGCCTAATATTCATCACAATGGGCCCCATCGCCTGGCCCTCAAATGCATCACAATGGGCCACATCACTTGGGCTTCAAGTACATCACATGGGCTACGTCCCATGGGCCTTGTCCCATGGGCCTCGAATACATCACATTTGGGCCACGCCAATCAGCAAGTGGGCCTGAAAACTGATGGACGACAAGGATAAAACATACATATCATGGTGGGCCCACGTCCAGGAAATGGACGGATGGTGCGGTTATAGAATACATTCAAACAAGGTGGGCCCCATTCATTGCTAAAATAGGTGTTCTGTTGGGATATACCGCATACCTCATGATCAGACCCAGACTTGCTGACATCCATACAAATGGACGGATGGTCTGGATGTAACACTGACCTCATGCGGTGGGTCCCATCCAGATGGACGGACGACGTAGGGTGAAATACATGCATCATGTGGGACCCACAGAACCTGCAGATGTCAATACATCAGCTATATGGCTGATGTAAAGTACACCAGCCAATCAGCTTTTACAGAGGTGGGTCCCACATGGGGCCCACCAGATATACATTTAATTATTATTATATTATTTATATATATATATATATATATATATATATATATATATATATTTATATTAAAAACGTCTAGGCCCTGGACGTGTATTGACGGACGGCCCAGATATTGATTACATATACGCAAGGTGGGTCCCATCCCCACACATGCATCACGTGTGGGGTGGGCCCCACCCGCTGCCAGGAAAATGGGTAGTTAGGATATAACGCATACCTCAATGATCAGACCCACAGGCTTGCTGACGCTAAAGCAACAACTACATGCTGCGTAGGACCGACGACTGGATGGATCACATATCATGGTGGGTCCCACTGGTATGTGGGGCCGCCCAGGGGCTGGGCCAACCCCAAAAATCCACTTAACTAGGTGGGCTAGCCTAGAATAAGACACATACATGACAGTTGGCCTGATTGTCCACTGGGTCTACTGGCGGTCTAGCAATGGATGGCCCAGATGAAAATACCTAAAAGGGGGGGCAGCTGATGGACGGTGGAGATAACACCCATACATCACAGTGGGGTCCACGTGAGCGGGCCACCCCACTTCCAATCAATCTATTATTTGTGGTTTCCCCTCAAACAGGGTCTGTCCAAACGGGCAGCAAGATGGGCCCTGCCAGGCGTCCAACGTCTGGACAGCAAGGCTATCTACTTGGATGGACAGCGGGGGTCAAATCCTTGCATCAAGGCAGGCCATCAAACCAAAGAAAAAGGGGGGGAGAGAGAGAAAGACGAGTGAAAACGTGAGGCGGGGGAGCTCCGCCACTATGAGCTCCCCTAGGACTTATAACATATATATCAAATGGGTCCCACTTGCCCCATACATTAAAGGTCAAGATCTACTCTAGAACACCCACCGATTTCGTTCCCTCTTGGCTCTTTGGAATGTTAAGCTCCTAAGCTTCCTTTTTGATGGAGGATGATGAGAATTAAAGGGTTGGATGGTGAGTATCTTGGGGTAGGAAGTGGGCCACACTAGGCTCCTCTCTTTTCTCTCCTTAACTTAGACGGTTGCTCTCTTGGTTGCTTGGGAGTGAAGAGAGAAATGAGAGAGAGAAAGAGAGAGTGATGGATGGGAGAGAGGGATGGTGATGGGTGTAAGGAAGGGATGGGTGGAGAGAGAGAGAGTTGACTTTGGATGAGAGAGGTATGGTTGCCATGCCTTATTGGTAAGAGAGGGATGAGTGTTGTACTTGATTAATTGATGAGATTGATTTGATAGATTATAGAGATTCTCTTCTTGGAATTTGCAATGAGCGGCGTTTTCTTGAAATAAACGCGGGCCCATAACTTATGGCCTGGGTATCGCATTAATGGGCGAGACGGTGTTGGAACCGCGGCGATGGTGCGGTCGCAAGGGTACAAGTCTCGGGTCGAGCCGACTCAGATCTATCGGATAAGACTTAGGGTCACGCGTAAATGCCAATTACAGGTCGCGGGTTGATGGAATTCGACGAGGAGGATCGCGAGAGTCTACGGAATGGTAGGGACTAGGATACGGGCTGTTTCGACAAGAAAATAATTTGTTTGATTTAGGGGATTTATTCAATGATAACAAAGAAAGAATGAGAGAACATTGATCATATTTATTATGAGTTCATTTACATCCTCGGATTCCCTTGATTCTAAAAATAAAGCACAATCAATCACAATTAGATAAGATGACCTGATAGAAATTTCGGCAGCACTCCGACGCTATTTTGGTCATCTCCTAGATACTTAGGAGGAATTGCTGAATTGATCACCTAATCTCCAATGAGATAGGAATTTCGGCAGCACTCTGGCGCTATTTTGGCCATCTCCTAGATACTTAGGAGGAATTGCTAAATTGATCGGCTAATCTTCTAGGAGAGAAATTCCGGCAGCACTCTAGCAGCTTCTTCGGTCATCTCCCAACACTTAGGAGGAATATTGAATTCATCAACTGATCTCTCTCTTCAAAGAAGGAAGCTTGAAGATCCAACAGCATTTCGTCCTTCTTATAAAGTTGGACAATTGACCAAGTTCTGCGACTCACGCAACTGATACACTGGTTGTGCGGTCCGCGTAACTGGTAACCTTGTTGCGCGGTCCGCGCAACCGATAACTTTGTTGCGCGGTCCGGCAATTGATCGTTGCCTCTGTTCTCTACCTTCAGTTGCTCCGCTCCAGTTTCCTAAAATCTTCAATCCCCTAAATGAGAGGAGGAGCGGGGTATTTATAGGCCCCACACATGTGCCAATCCTTAATTCTTGTGTTAGTAGATTCCTTGATTGTGCGATCCGCGCAACTGACTTCTTGGTCTGGCGACCCGCGGAACGTGTCATCTTGATTGTGCAATACGGGGAACCCATCTTCTTGCTTCCGCGACCCGCGCAACTTATCTTCTTGCTTCCGCATCCCACGCAATGGATCTTCTTGATTCCACGACCCGCGCAACTTATCTTCTTACTTCTGCGTCCTGCGCTACTTATCTTCTTGGTTCCGCGACCCGCGCAACCGATCTGCTTGGTTCCACGACCCGCGCAACCGATCTTCTCTGACCATGGAATGAAATATTTTTTATGCCTCAACAGATGCCCCCTAGATCCTTCTTTGATTGATTCCTGAAATCAAATGGAGGATCGATCTTCCTCCGCCTGAAGAAGCTTGAATGAACTACAACTGAAGAATGACTAGATGATCATGCTTGCATGGAAGACTGGATGATCATACTTGACCAGAAGATCGAATGATCATGTTCCACAGAAGACTTGAATGCTCACGTTCAAACGGAAAACTTGAATGCTCACGTTCAAACGGAAGACTTGATTGATCACGTTCAAATAGAAGACTTGAATGCTCACGTTCGAACGGTGGACTTGACTGATCACGTTCAACAGAAGACTTGAATGCTCACGTTCAAACGGAAGACTTGATTAATCACGTTCAAACGGAGGACTTGATTGATTGCGCTCGAACGGAAGACTTGAATGATTGTGCTCGAACGGAAGATTTGAATGATGACGCTCGAACAAAAGATTTGAATGATCTCTGCTCGATTGGAAGAATGATTGCGCTCAAACGGAAGACTTGATGATTGTGCTCAAACGGAAGATTTGAATGATGGTGCTCGAACAAAAGACTTGATGATTGTGCTCGACTGGAAAACTTGATGATTGTGTTCGACCGGAAAACTTGATGATTGTGTTCGACCAGAAAACTTGATGATTGTGTTCGACCGTGAGACTTGAATGCCCCCAGCCAGTACTGTCGTGCGGATGTTTCACTAGAGAAGATGAGATTATATTTCGTCGAAACTCATCTCTACAACAGCTGTGATGACTTTGTCTTTGAGCAACTTGACCAGAGAGCTATCTTTCAACATCGCTGCAGCTGCAACGGTCTCTTTGATCAACTCCAGCGATTCTTTCCTTTAATTTTGCAACGATCTCTTTAATCAACATCAGCGACTTTTTCCTTTAATTCTGCAACGGTCTCTTTGATCAATCTCCAGCGACTTTTTCCTTCAATTCTGCAACGGTCTCTTTGATAGATCTCCAACGACTTTTTCCTTCAATTCTGCAATGGTCTCTTTGATTAACCTCCAACGACTTTTCCTTCAATTCTGCAATGATCTCTTTTTATTGTTTCTTTTATTCATGATCTGCATAATCCAATCTTTCAAATGATGATCTTTCCTGCCAAATTAATCAAAATTAGTATCTCAAGACATTATAACTCTTTCAATTTAGCCTTAATAAGCATTGATAATTTTGAAATTTATATTAAAAACTTCTCTTCTCTTTTAGGCTGATTGTGATATTCGCAATATGATAATGATTTAATCATTTCATCTTTGCGCTTTGTCATCGTGCTTCACATTGCATTCTTTATGTTCTTTATATCGCGCTCTTGGAGATTTCATCTCCAACTCCAAAGATTCAACCGCTGAGTCTTTTGTCGAGTCTTTTCTAGTTAGTGCTCTTTAGCATTTCTTCATAGACTTTTCCTGGGATCTTTACTGATTCTGAAAAATAGACAAGACTTCTCTCAATTTTCATTAATAACTTTTCAAGGGCTATAGAAATTATCGATGATGATTCCGTTTGCTCTGTCTCTATCAAATCTGGTACTTGGAGACTCGTAATATCATTATTAGATCAATGAGGAGTTACGGCATCGGACTATATAACCGGGCTTTTATATAGAAGTAACTTTTGAACGTTCACACTGAATCATGCTTCATAATTCTCGGTATATGAATTCCTCCATTGTGCATAAGAGATTATCAGAAAGACCAAGGCATATATTACTTTCGAAGACATAGATCCTGCCCCCTTTCCCGGTCATTGTCGCATAAAGATTTCTTCAGGAGATAATATTTCCGAAGTAAAGCTTGCAGATACTCCTGAAGGATAGATAATTTTTTGCTACTCCTTTTAATGAATCCAAAAAATATATCTGAATCTTTAGATTGTCCGAGAGAGAATGATGATTCTTCGCTAATTCATTCTTTGCCACCTTTGAAAATCTTGTGTAATAATATTTCTTTATCATCAAGAAGGTAAGAGACAAAAAGACCTTACAGCTCTTGTCAATATATTAGTTGGCCTTGAAGAGTTGAACTTTTTTAATAGATAATTGCCAATATCTTGAAGGCATTTACTGTCGATGTAATTTAAACCTGATTCAAGAGAAACGCCTTTTTGCATATATTTTATTCAACATTTAAAATTTCCATCAGACAATTGCATATTTAAGCATATCTAAATTGAAATGTGCATAAGCAGCATTTTGAATGCTACACGTAGTTGATGCTTTTGAGCATATTTGATGCTTTTGAACAATGGTGCTAGTGTACTTTGACTGACCATACTTTGACTAGACACGACTTGACTTGACTGAACTTGACTCAACCAGACGACTGAACTGGACTTGACACTGGGCTCAAGGAGCAAAATAGTTTACCGCCGATTTCAGGCAATGGGCTCAAGGAGCAATTATAGTTTACCACCGATTTTGGGCTAGCCAATTTCTGGCTTTGTAGGTCTTATGCGTAGTTGGCCATATAGGCTTGGCTAGGCTACCTTATTTGATCATAGGTCTTATGCGTAGTTGGCCATATAGGCTTGGCTAGGCTACCTTATTTGATCAATGGTCTTATGCCTAGTTGGCCATATAGGCTTGGCTAGCTTGCCTTAAATGATCATTTGCCAATTTTGGGCAGGCCAATTTAGGGCTTTTTAAATCGTTGAAGCTTTGTAGGTCTTATGCATAGTTGGTCATATAGGCTTGGCTAGGTTGCCTTAAATGATCACTTGCCATTGTTGTCGTAAGATTTGTGTGGTTGACCATGTAGGTTTATTTCACTGCTTATTTCATTGTCATGAATGGTGAATCCATAACTGATATTTCACCGCTGCTGATAATGTTTTGAGAATCAATAATTGATATTTTTGCCGCTGCTGATAATGTTCTGAGAATCAATAATTGATATTTCGCTGCTGCTGATATGCTCTGAGAATGTAATTTTTGGCGATGATAACATTTTTGATAAGCGACTGATGGCGATAGCGATAGTTGCTAATTTTGGCGATTGACTTTTCCTTTGACGATTGTCATTGCATGCGAATGCTTCGCATTTGGCGATGACTTGCTATGCTTGAAAGCCTGCATTTCATTCAAATACACAAAAGCAATACATTCTATGGTGAGAAACACATTTCATAGTTTCTTACTTACCTGTCTTGCTTTGGCGATGACTTAATATGTTTGAAAGCCTGCATTTCATTCAAATACACAAAAGTAATACATTCTATGGTGAGAAACACATTTCATAATTTTTTACTTACCTGTTTACTCACCTGTCTTGTCCCCTTTTGATTTTGGAAGTATTATACCGATACCTTTCGAAATCAAAATAGCGGTCATTTCCTGAATTGGCAGGTATTGCAATGCATATCTGCAACGAATATGTTTTTTATCGCGGCTTTACATCTTTTGCCTCACTTGCTTCTTTTCTTTTGAATATTCAGGCTATGATAGCTCGATCTTGTCAATTACTGACGATTTACCATACGAAGCATGTTATTGTCTTTTAACGCGAATGCCCCCAGAATTTTCTTTATCGAGTTTCTGTCATTTTTCTCCATTTTTCTCTTTTTGTCATGCTCTTTCCATAACAATTTCTCCCGTATCGATCATCGTCTGTAGCTTTTTCCTGAGGGAGTTACAATTTTCCGTATGATGCCCAAATTTACGGTGATAATGGCAATAATCTATTCCTCTTGTATTTTCGATTTCTTCGATGTGTCTTGGCCGAGGTAATTCAATACTCTTCATAGCCAACAATTGATTCAACATAGGAAGTATATCTTTTCTTACAAACGAATACTTCATATGATCTTTATTTTGCCTGGACCTTTTATATGTTATTATAACCGCACGACCATTTCTATCTTCTTTATTGTTTTCTCTTTCAACATTCTGATTCATTAGCTTCATCTTTCTGAGTGATGTCTGCTGATTTTGACTGAAGAGCAGACACTCTTCCCATCATCTTTTCAAGAGCATAAGCCTTCGTAGCAAAATTACGAAAGGTTTTCCAATCTTTACTAATCAGGTGGCATGCCAGTTCTGGTCTCAGACCTTCTAAACATAGTTCTACTTGTTCCGATTCCCGTAGAGGATGTTGACATAATGCTGCCAAGTCCTTCCATCGACTGATGAATTCTTTAACTGATTCATTTTCTTCTTGGCGAATAGAGGCCAATTCGGTTAAACTAATTTCTTTGTCCGAAGAGAAAAAGTTTGACATAAAAGCATCCTGCATTTGTTCCCAGGTATGAATAGATCCTGGAATTAAACTTAAATACCATCTGAAAGCTCTTCCTGTGAGAGAAGATCCGAATAATCGCAGACAATATTGAGGAATTCTAGAGAAATTTTCCATCTTTGCTATGAAATGCATCATATGCTCTTTTGATGATCCATACCCGTTAAATTTTTGAAAGCCTGGGTGGTTGAAATTGGCGGGAAATGACATGTCTTCTATTTCAGGAGGATACGGTGTCTGATATCGAAACCTTTTATTTTGACTTCGTTTATTTTCTAGATGAGTAGACTCGATAACCATCTGCCGAATTTCTTCCTGCGTTATATTCTGAGTAATATTAGGCATTGGCTCTTGAAATTTAACCGATTGCGGTTGTGGCCCTTCTTCTTGCGGTTCAGTGTTGTTCACAACAATCATTGTCGGAATATTAGGGACTTCTTCAGCCGCATGTTCATCTAATGAAAATTGATCAGGCTGATTAATATATGTCGATGAGCTTTCTGTTTCTTTATACTTTGATTGTCTTGATATTGAGGGAGAAAACGAGCGTTGTGCTGCTGACGCTATTGAAGAGAATGAACTATCATTTGATTTGAAACCAGCGTACTGTCGCTTCGAAGGACTAACTAACTCGAATCGTAGCATTCTCAATGCATGAGTTTGCTTGAAATCTTTCGCAGGAGGTGTTGTGAGTGAACATTCGCTGGTTATAGTCGTCTTCCCTTTGTTTTTCTAAACTCGCAATGATTCTGTGGAAGATGTGTTTACGGTTATAGTTGATGGTATCGAAAGACCTTTTGGAGTGATGGGCCTTTCTGTTTTTCTCAAATGAGATGATTGTATGACCGAAGCAGGGTTATGTCTCACGACACTTCGCATAATTGACCCAGTAGTTGGCAGGATGATGCTTCTTGCGGAAGCAGATCGAACTTTCTGACTTTTGGATATTACTATCCTCCATCTTCCCTCATCTTCTTGAGCCACTGGCGAAATAGAGATTGTTCCGTCCATTACATGAAATTCACTATTCTTGATCACAGCAGACTTTTCTTTCTCTAACGCTTTCTATTTACTCTTAACTCTTTTCTCTTTTATTCTAGAAAGTTGTGGTGATGCCCCCTGTATTCTCTATTGGCTAATGAATTTGTTAATTCATTAATTAATTCGTCTACTTGTTGGCAAGTAGCGTATGATTCAGTTGAACTAACTTCTCATCTGAAGGTTTTTCTCAAGATTTACTGTTGCTCACGGTGGTTGCTATTGGAAAGTTATGGATTTCTTCAGTAACATGCTCATCTGATGCAGACTGATTAACATTTGCTGGCAAATTTTCTCTTTTCTATACACTTGATATCAAAGGAGGAAGTGAAAACTGCATTGCTGATGCAATTGAGGAGGATGAACTGAGTGAGTGAGGTAAAACCGCGCCTCGTAACATTTCACATGATTGACCTATTATCCATACTCGGTAGATTAAGCCCTGACATTGTCTGTCCTTGATCACAACTGATCTACTCTTCTCTGATACTTTCTTTTGTGGAAATCCGTTGGATGAGAGTAGACGACCACGTTAGTCGGTTGAAAGGTCGTTACGGTATACCTGTCATTTATAACAGAATGTTAGTTATTTTATTTAAATAAAATTGTGCTTTGCTTTTAGAGATGAAGGGGAGGATGTTCCCATTGAGAGTCACCATTTTGGCATCTTTACAGACGCCAAAAAAGTGATAAATGTCCTCTGAATATTTTCTAAGTCATCATCGAATAATAGGTCCCCAGCGGAGTCGCCATTTTGTTTCGACAAGAAAACAAATGTGTTTGATTTGGGGGATTTATTCAATGATAATAAAGAAAGAATGAGAGAACATTGATCACATTTATTCTGAGTTCATTTACATCCTCAAATTCCCTTGATTCTGAAAACAAAGCACAATCAATCAAAATTAGATAAGATGGCCTGATAGAAATTTCGGCGCCTCCGGCGCTATTTTGGTCATCTCCTAGATACTTAGGAGGAATTTCTGAATTGATCAACTAATCTCCAATGAGATAGGAATTTTGGCAGCACTCCGGTGGTATTTTGGTCATCTCTTAGATACTTAGGAGGAATTGCTGAATTGATCGGCTAATCTTCTTGGAGACAGAAATTCCGGCAGCACTCTAGCAGCTTCTTCGGTCATCTCCCAACACTTAGGAGGAATATTGAATTCATCAACTGATCTCTCTCTTCAAAGAAGGAAACTTAAAGATCCAGCAGCTTTTCGTCCTTCTTATAAAGTTGGACAATTGACCAAGTTCTGCAACTCGCGCAACCGATACACTGGTTACGCGGTCCACGTAACTGGTTACCTTGTTGCGCGGTCTGCGCAACCGATAACTTCGTTGCGCGGTCCGCGCAACTGATCATTTCCTCTACTCTCTACCTTCAGTTGCTCCGCTCCAATTTTCCAAAATCTTCAGTCCCCTAAATGAGAGGAGCGGGGTATTTATAGGCCCTACACACGTGCCAATCCTCAATTCTTGTGTCAGTAGATTCCTTGATTGCACGATCCGCGCAACTGACTTCTTGGTCTGGCGACCCGCGGAACGTGTCATCTTGATCGCGCGATACGGAGAACCCATCTTCTTGCTTCCGCACCCGCGTAACTTATCTTCTTGCTTTCGCGTCCCGCGCAACGGATCTTCTTGATTCCGCGACCCGCGCAACTTATCTTCTTGCTTCCGCATCCCACGCAACTTCTCTTCTTTGTTCCGCGACCCGCGCAACCGATCTTCTCTGACCATGGAATGGAATATTTTTTGTGCCTCAACACGGGCCTGACAGGTTTAGCCTAAAAATCAGCTCAAATATTCATATATATATGTTTAACAAAATGGTGTACTTTGTGCCAAATTTCTGTACGTGTCCATCATATTTTGGAACGATTCCCCACCTCAAATCTTGCTCAGTAAGAATATACAAGTACGTACCTTTAATAGACTTACAGATTACCTAATTACAAAAACCAACTTATCTATATATAAATGACTTATAATTTACATCCAAACACGACAATATATAAGTGGTTTCTTAAGGGCCACAAATGCCCTCCATCATACCATAGGAACAACGGTGATTGAATGCACACCTTTAAAAACTTCTTAGGGGACATGAATGTTTTGGATCAAGCAAATATTTGTGTTTCTGGCTAGTTTAACAAATCAGCTCAAATATTCATCTACATATGGACTTTATGAACAAGTTGGATGACAACTAAACATCACAGTGGGCCCTAGGAAGGTTTCAATGTTGGGCAACACCATCCTTACTATTTCATGTGGTGTGGTCCACTTGAGCTTTGTATTTGCCTCATTTTTAGGCTCATGCCTTAAAATGAACTGGCAAAATAGATGGACAGTGTGGATAAAATTCATACATTATGGTGGGCCTATAAAGCATTTCCAATGCCGAACTATTAGCTAGGTAAGCACGCAATCCGTATGGCATTACATAAAAGCCTTTTACGCAACCTAATTGTGTAGCTTGGGTGGGCTCCACTATCATATATTTTGAGCATCCACTCTAACTAATTTGTGAGAAATTCAATTTTAAATGTAAAGCTAAAACTCAACCATTTAGGTGGGCCACAAAAATAAAAATAATGTACACGACAACACTCACCCTCTAAATTATTATCTTTGGTGTGGCCAACTTAAATTATGAATATGACTGAATTTGGGTTTTGAGCTTAAATTTCAATGTCATATAATGGTTAAAGTTGATTTCATTTAATTATCATGATGGTCTCTAAAATAAATCAAAGTGAACGTATCTCCTCCAATTGTTTCGAGGGTAAACATTCATCTCAAACTATTTTCCTTTGATGATCCACTTGAATTATGAATATGGTTGATTTTCAGCCAATTACGGTTAAAATGAGATGACTCACTTGGTGATCGGGGTGGTTTCACTAAAACATCATATTGGGGCGCAATTTAGCCAACCACATGTTAAGACCATATATAAGGTTCCTGTAAAATGGTGTGCAGAAGACTTGGACTCTCTCTCTCTCTCTCTCTCTCTTCTCTCTCTCTCTCTCTCTCTCTCACACACACACACACACAGAGACACTCACACACACATACTATATATATATATAGAGACACATGCACATATGTACATATACACACACACATATACTCATAGATATTTGTAAATGTGTGTATATATATGTATATATGTGTGTGTGTGTGTGTTGTATGTATATTATATGTATCTGTGTGTATGTATGTGTACATATACACATACATACATATACATACACACACAAATATATTTATATACATACACATATGCATATCTATTGACACAGGGATGAACGTGATGAAGTCGAGCACCGTCTCCCTCAAGAGGATAACTATTTCGAATCCGCGGAACTTCTCTGGACTCCTCACAGAGGCTTCTCGAATCCACGAGAAAGAAAGCAAGAAAAATAAAAAATAAATTCTATAAAATTCGAAATTGATTAATGAATGAAATAAATGAGTTCACAACCCTTTAAATAGGGATACCAAGCAATGGAAGAGAAATCAGAAGCAAACTACAACTAAAACTCCTAGAATTCGCAACTTACTATAAATAGTAAACTTACTATTTATAAACGGTCATAATGTCTACTAGTGCGCAAGGCTTTCGGCCAAAAATAGTAAGTGTCCTATTTGGCTTCACCAAGATGTTCTCCTAATTATTCTAAGCTCTTTTCACGTTGGGTGCAACTCCTAAAGCCCAACGGATGAAGAGTTATAATCAAACTAAAACTTATTATTTATAGTAGAAACGGAATTAAAATAGCGAAACGACTGTCGAACCAGGGGTATTTCACAAATCCGGCCTGCGCAACCTGGCATTGCTAGGTTGGGTGGCTAAAGTAGCTCGTTCTACCCCAAAATCATATATTTTATGCCCGATAACTCATTTTGGATTGTGAGATACACCCGATCTAAGGTCCAACGGTCCGGATCACTTCTGTCGACGACCGGGCCTTTTTTGATCCATCTTGGCCATGAAACTGTCTGTGACCTACTTTACATCATCTACGCATATACGTACACACACATAATATATGTTTGTATTTATAGGCATTTATGTATATTTATATGCATATATTTATATGTATATGTATATGCACATTTTTATGTATATTTGTATGCATATCTTTCACTAAGTACATTGTTCTCCTTATATTCTCAATAGATTACAAAATATACATCACTTTCGTGGAATATAAACAAACAAAATTGCACCAACTTATCTTTATTGACGGCCTCTCTCTTAAAATTTTAAGAGGAAACAATGGGTTGAATTTTCTTAAAAACTCAGTGATTACTTCTATTAAATGGCATAATACTTCCATTCAGAGTATAGTACGAGCAATCATATCTCATCATAAATAAGTAGCATTTATAATTGACAGAGCAGTGCAAATAACCACATATAACATATGCTATTGAATGGAAGCAGATAGACTGCAAAGATGATTGCAGATGCATAAATGTATGCAGTCCATCACCCTTCTAAAAACTCCAAATAGTAATATCAAGGACAACCTCACATCCCTCTTGATAAGGTCAGAGAATGGGCATAATTCATCGTTCCCCAACAGTAGGTTCACTACACTCTCTCCCCTTCTCCCAGCATGTACACACATGAAGACAGATGGCTTCTCGATTGCCAGTTGGGGTAATTATTGGGTATCATACCCTACGCATCCAATAACCTCCCCAAGCCAGGAAACTGGAGCTTCTTCACACAGAAGAAGATTACTCATACGTCCACCAAAGTATCTTAATGGTTCCTAGTTTAGATCAAATCATCCACAAATTTGGTTAGACCAACACAAGTGCCGTCACCAAATACTCATACTACTCCTTGTGTCTTGTCGCCAAGTGGAGGGAATATGATGGGTCGCCCAACAATATCTTGGGTCCCGTCACCTCATCACATAGATGGGTTGCCTGATAATACACATCATAGAACCTCGGGTCCATCGCCTCATGCGTAGATGGGCTGCCCAGAAATCATATAAGGTCCTCTTTGAATTGTATCTTATGACTTCGATAAATCTACGTATTATCTTAATCTTATATTTTATGGGTCGTGTGAAGAGTATGCAATACATTCTCTAGTTCTTGGGAAGTTAAGATTGGACATTGTGGTCACTAATTGAAAAATTGTATTCCATAGATCAGAGTATCCTGATGAGCCATTACTGATACAGATGATTGGGACACATCTGTGGACATTATTTATGAAAAAGTACAGTAATCTTGTGTCAAGGAACTTGCTCGGGTCAGGATGGAAGGTCTCCACCATTGGGAGTTAACTTGGTTTTGGTTGTGCCTTTAGCTCTTACCTTATATAGGAGTGTCAATGTCTCATAGATATGTGATCTTGGTTTGGATCTTTGGACATTCACATTGATGGATTGTAGTTCAAGTTGTTAACCTAGGTCACATCAGCCTAGACTATAATAATGTGATTAAGGACTTGACGGTGCATATAGGCTTATTAAACATTACACCTGAGGGTGTTTGAGGGTCTTGGATCCTGACTGGGAGGCTTTGGCTCACTTTAAGAGATTTCCTAAAAGCCACTAATGCAGGGTAAATCTATCAGGGTTCATTAATTCTTACAAAGACCAATAAGGAATCCACTGGGTTTACCACAAGACATGCTTAGGGCTGAATATGATTGGATTAGAAACTCATCAAGTTATTTTTACACTAGGCCCTACACTTAGAAGGTTTTAATTAGCTTTAAAAAGGTTCAACCGTTAAATTTTATTTTAATCATTAAAACTATTTTGATCGCATTTGATGATGATCTAATGGTGTAGATATAATGGTACACTACTTAATCAGCTCAAGATCTGAATTTATGGTGAATGACCTAAACAATGAAAGGATGAGATCATAGGTATGTGCATGTGTGAGGTAGATCAATGAATTTCCTTCACAGTACGGTGCACTGAAGTCTAAAGGTGGCGAAGCACTATACTATGTGCACCCATGAAACCTTAACTCCTCTATATATTGATATTATTGTAGGAGGGCTCCAACCGTATATTCTAAACTTTATCGACTAGTAGTAACTCCAAGTCAAGAAAGAAGCATTCGCAGTCAACTAATCCCCCAAACTAGAAAACTGACAAGAGGTTAGGCCCATGCACGCCTGTTAACAACTCTTAGAGAGGATCCAAGGCAACTAAGTAACCAAAAGGATCCAAAGCGGTTGCAAGACTTAGTAAATTTCAAGTGTCAACTGTTGCAATTGTAGACCTGTAGTTTTTAATCAAGCTGGATTTAACGTAGCCATTAGATGTTACATAATAAGCATGCCGGTGCACAATAATCAATGTGATTATGAAATGCAATATGGGATAATTATAGTATTTGTACTTGTTATGCATAAAGAGTATTAGTATGTGTGGTTTTTGAATAGTAAGAAAAAGTTCTATAAAAAAAAGTGTAAAAACTTAAGAGAGGATTCTTGGTGATGGTTTGAGATTGCTTGAAAGTGATCCACAAGACTCACATGCTTTACATCTTTCATATATCTTGCCTAGTTAGGCATGCAAAGTTGAGGAAGAATAGGAATTTCCAAGCTCCTTCAATATCAATGATAATGGTAGATTCAAATATGCATTATATGTTAATTCTATCCATGATATTAACGTTGGTGAATGTTCAAAAGATACGAAAGCATAAAACTTTGCAAATTTTCAAATTAAAAATAAATAAATTAAGATCCACATTTAAATATTATTTAGGTAAAAAAACCCAAATCAATTTCTAGGATATTACTTCTAATTTATGTTATATGATTGCTACAAAAAAATTAATGTCAATCCTCCAAATTAGAAATTTCTTGATCCACCCAGAGAAAAAGAGGAGAGCAAAGAGCCATCACTCACACCTAGGGTAGGGTTAGGTGCACACATGAGAGAGCCATTCACAATATGAACCCAATACGTGGGGGGGGGGGGGGGGGGGGGGGGGGGGGGGGATGTCCAAATGCTCTCTCTAGCTCTATCACTCTTAGGATAATGATCTATTTACAATGAAGAATCATAATTTCTGTTTATGGGTAAAAATGGGCTGACCAAGGCAACCGAAACGAAGAAGAATACGAAGCGCGAGCAATAGATGTCAAATAAGAGCTCGGCCCAGATGAACAAACACAACCTCCACAACCCAACATTGACAACCAACAGTGAGCTAGGCTCTGGTCAACGTCTTGTTGTCGCGGCCAGTGAATGACCACAAGTATTGATCTGACCCGCCCCAAAGAAGGGCCTCGACCATGATCGACAGTTCGACTCGGTCTGGAGGACCTTGGCCAACTCGACTCGAAGGTCGGCCTCGGCCATCCTTCACGATCTCCTCAGAAGCCGACCTTCGGTAGGTTTCCTTCAAATGTCGGGAAGACCAATCCCTCGGTATCCTTGCTGAGAATCATGCCAAGGATAACGTCCTGGATTCCAGATACAATCCCTCGCACGATACACAACTACATGACAGATTCGTTTCCATATACATAATTAGCTCCAAACGACTATAAATGAGGACCACCTCTGCAGAAAGATGTATGCACAAAAAAAAACCCTAGTTTTACTAGACCCAGAGTGCCTGTCCTAACTTTGGCATCGGAGGGTCCCCTGCAGCAGCCAGGGTCCTCGTTGTGGTTTGGTTTTTGCAGGTACGCGACGATTTAGAGGGGATAACCAAATTTCAGCATCAACAATTTCAAATGACACACCTCTTCTAGTGCACATCACCCATTCAGACTTTAGCAATACCATTCAGCATCAAAAGTCTGTATACTTAATTCATCCATGCATCGAAATTGACCCAATGCTTACACTATCTAGTAGCATCTACTCTTGGCCATAATCCCATGCTAGTTTAAGAGCTGGACAACAAGATCTCAACAATCGAATGTTCATTAAGCACGATAAAACACTTTTAATCGTTAAAATAAAATATTGACCATTAAAAACTTTCAATTTGACATTTAAAATATTTTAATTGCCATACCTAAATAGAAAACCACTTGATGGATAGTCTAATAGCTAGAATCTAAGCCACTAATAAGTTCCGTGAGGTAACTAGAGAAGCCCATGTTAGAACATATGAACCACAGTCGCATTCTTAATGCATGTATCCAACCACAACAACCACTAATGTAACCTCTTGCAGGGTAAGCCAAAGTACACAATACCAAGACCTTTGTACTTTATAAATGTTCTTAGGTTTAAGGATTAACCAAATCTAGTGTATGATCAAGTCAATTCGATGTGGGCATGTTAGGTCTCCTATGCAAGACACTTAATGTAATCCCCCAATATAGGTGCTTAGTTAAGCTTAAATGCAAAAACCTGCATTCCGTGAATACTCACACTCTTATATGTAGTAGGGAGATGGCATAGTTATCCTGATGGTGTAACCCTTCAATCGCAACTCATTATTGATTCTTTCATATAGGATGACCAATTAACCTTTCATGAATTGCCAAATCCAGCTACCATGGGCATGGAATTTAGAGTACTCAGATTCACGAAACAATATTCTCCATTGACAAGTGATTGTTATGTCCAAACTCGACTTCTCTCAGGACAAACCAGGGAACCCACCCTGTAATAGTTAAAGCAAGTGAAAGGTTTTCCCTCAGATAAATTACGGTATTCACAGTGTAACCATGCACATGCAGTCATCTCTCTGTCTCTGTTGTGTGTGTGTGTGTGTATATATATATATATATATATATATATATATATATATATATAAAATCATGAAGGATCACAATATCCAATTCATTCAAAAACTTGTATCTTCATGCATCATTCTAGGTATATAAAGGTGTCAACAAAAGTCTCCTTCAAGAGACATCGTGTAACGTCCCGAAAAATTCCGTACAAAGACCCAAGTACCACCTCAGGCAGAAATCGCTCAGGATCAAATCCTTTAGGAATTAGACAAAAGTAACTACGTGCTAAACTAGATTAGCTACGAAATCCGCTTGGTCCACTTTAAATACGATCTGCAAGACCCAAAACTTGTAAAATCATTGACGCTAGGTTATCCTGAAATTTAGGATCAATCTCATTACCCAGTTGCTCTCGGGAGCACATTGAAACTCCGTATCGGATCTAGACCGCACGTCAAAAGTCCGATTACTACGAAGTTATATATTTAGGACTGCCTTGCTGGGTTTGACAACCATCTTGGAAATCAAATCCAGATAATGTCCCGGGGCTATTTGCTTGAGCCTGGAGTGAAGAGTGTGAGAAAACGTGGTTTTCTTTAGAAATTAAATCTAATTTAAATAATCTGAGACTTGTCGCTTGCGGGCCTGATATAAGCAATCAGACCGTCGGAATCTGACCCAAATACACCCTCAGATCAGGGAAAATTTCATACACATGTCCGTGCACTTATAACCCTGATCAAGTTTCGGTGACCATTGAACTGAAACTGGTCCACCACATGTGATCTAGGAACCCGACTGGAATGAAAACTTAACTCGACCTAGATGTAAGGTCGGTGAGCTTAAGTCTGACCTTTGGCTCAAGGCGGCCTCCGGAAGTGCTCCGTTGAGACGGAACAACCTCCCTTTGGACATAACCTAAGTATACCTTGGCCCTGGGCCTATTTCCGGCAATTCTAGGCCTATATAAGGACCTTAAACCCTCTCTCATTCACTTCATACGAATTTGAGAAAACCCTACGAGAGAAGAGAGTAAAGAGAGAGAAAGTGTGAGAGAAGTGAAATGAGATTCCTGGTACCCTATCCTGCTATTCTGTGTGCCGATTCATCACTACCGTATCGCTTTTCCGACGATTTCGATTCCGTTTTTGGGTAAGAAAATCTAACCCTAATCTGTTTTAGGGTTTCAGCTATTGCAAGTAGTGAAATAGCTAATCTATTTCAGGTAATAGGTTGTCGTTGTGCCTTAGACGAAGCGTGGGTGAACGAACTGACTCCGTTACGTGTTTATCGGCGTAAGGTGCAGACTATAGACGTATAGGTTATAGTTTTCAACGCTTTTAATGTCGGATAATGATAGATTCATGATCTGGGTGTTATTTCACATGCAAAATGCGATGTTCGTTTTGCGATTCAGTTATATATGTAATTTATGGCGTTTAGTGTATTATGTATATTTGTAGAAAATACCGTATACGTACAAAATATGAAAGTGTGTTTGCCATGATTAATTACTGTGTACATATGTTAGGTATATGTGTAATAACTACTCGGCGAAAGGATTCACCCTAATGCATGTTTTAGTCAACATGCGTTATGTATGTTAATAAGTGTATTCTAAGTGTTTGTGAAAATGCTTGTATGAGTATGTATTTAGATGATAGTACTTTAGGTTGGTGTTGAGATAGGATTCTCAACTACCTTAGAGATGTGTATGATTTCCTTCATGCAAGTTGTTTAATTTATTCGCTTACTTATGAAATGTATGTGTTCGTATTTCCTGTTTATATTGTGCTTTATAACATGCTTGTTAACATGTTTGAATTACTTTGTTAACTCTGCTTAGACTACTATACATGCTTTCTGGTTAAGGATTGAATGTAATTGGGGCTATGTTATAGTCCAGGCAATCGGTAATAAGCTTGAAGTCGTGGCTGAGAATCATTCGCCACATAGGACGTGTTTGACAAACCCGAGTCGTGTGTTGGTCGTCGAGCATCCCTGAGCCTACGTGGAGGTGACAACCCTTCCGTAGCATCTAGAGTATAAACTAGGCCTGTAATGATTTGGCGACGAGCCCATTGCAGCGACCTATAACTGCAACATCGTATGAGATTTACTAGGACTGACTACCCTAGAATGGATCCTTGTTTGGGAAATGAAATAAGGGAGGTACCTTAGTTTCCCAACCCTGTTGTATGAAAAGGACTAATAAGAACTTGGTAATCATATGCACGCATTGCATTACGCGTGCGTTCAGGCATAGCAGGTCAAGCACTGAGGTAGTGTTGTCATGCTCGAACGTGAGATGAAGTCACTGAGGGAGTGTAGGCGAGGGCATGCATCATACATTCAAACCATTCTTGCATTAACAAGAGTACTTAGGGATGTGTGATTTACTGCCTTATCAGGTGGGACCCAGGGTGGGCCCCACATATTTTTGGACCAAGGCAGAGGGGAGGACCTCGTCCAAACGGCGAGCCCTCTCCAAACACTCCAGAGGTCAGCGAGGCCTCCCTACCAAACGGGCCAGGCCGGGCGGGCCGGTCGGGCCGATCGCATGTGTGGGGTAGTGTGGCCCACGGACGCAAGGGGTTTCGATTTAAACCCTTCCAAACCCACCTTCCCTTCACAAATCACCATCCCAAGCTCTCCTTTCTCTCTCAAACTTTCAATTTTTCATAAAAATCGCCCCTCCAACCTCTTCCTCTTTCGTTTTCGTGCACCATCTCCACCACCCTGCTGTAAACTCGACTCCATTGCTGCCTACTCTCTCCATTCTCTTTCATTTGGGCTCTTGAATCCTCCATTTGAGGCTCAAAGTCATGTACACCCACTACTCACCCTCTTTCTTCATTTTCCCTCTTCATTCCCTTCCATTTGACCCTTTACACGCCCCTTGGAGGCTCAAATCCGTGGAGACCTAAGGACTCCAACCTTTTTCTCCCTTTTCTCCACTTTCTCCATGGCTCTATTCGAAGTTATTGCGGCCATTTTCTCATTTTCCACCATTCTTTCTCTCATGGGAAAGAGAAAGGGTGCCGCGGATGAAGCCGGGCCTAACCGCCCTACTCGTTTAAAGAGACCGAGAGGCGCCACCGCAAGCATGGGCGTTGAACATGAGGCACGGACTAAGTGGGACCTCGACCCTCAGGCTCCTCTCCCAAGAACTCTACTGGCGGAGTTGTCCCATGGACGATATGCGGGCCGTAGGGTCCTTTTTTTGAAGCTCAGGTAGATGGGCGGCTCTTTGGCGAGTATCTGCTATTGGAGCGCCTAGCTGAAGCCGGTTGGGGCCCTATGTTTAAGGAAAAATATCGCGCAAATGAGGGTACTGTCCTAGCTTTTTATGCCCATATTCGAGAGCCTATGCTAGATCCCTTGCAGTTCAAGATCCCATTCAGAAGAGATCGAGAGGCCACAATCGACGCTGGCCTAATAGCTCGACTCCTAGGCATACCGCTTGGCCAAGTTCACGCGGGCGAGAAAAATCTGAAGAATGCACGAGAAAGGGATCACTGTATGCTTTCTCTTTGTGGTAGACTGGTTCAGTGGCAGCCAAATAACAGTCTTCTAGCTACCAGCATGACTGACAACTTCCGTCTACTCCATCACATTTTCACGTTCAACGTCTATCCCAGGTGGAGCAATCGCAGCGAGTGCACGCGCCTGATGGTCGACTTTTTATACTAGGCGGGGCACGGAGAGAAGTTGTGCGTACCCACGTATGTTTTGCGACAGATTGTTCTGACCGCACGCTCAAATAGAAGGACTGATTCGCTCCCCTTTGGCCGACTTATATGCAAGATTGCACGCGAGGTCGGTTATAGTCTTGGCGCAGAACTCCCAGTGCCTCAACATTTCATCAATGAAACCACTCTCAACCAGATGGAAATTGGGCCACGACAACGACAAGCCCGACTTGATGAGAGTGAGGATGAGACGGCTAAGAGGAAAGCAGGGAAGCGATAAAAGAGGAAGAGAACTAGGAAGAAGAGGAGGCCCAGGATACGGAGGAGAGCTCCCCTCCTACGCCACCGGAGCAGGACACTGATCGGGCTGCTAGGGATGCTCGTATAGCTCGACTTGACGAAGATCATGCTATCCTGTGTCAGGGTCAGGTTGTCCTACGACAGGATATTATGGATCTTCGAGGCCTCGTGAAGCATAAGTTCAAGAAGGTGACTCGCACGTTGAAGTCTATCCTGTGCTGCTTGCAGGATAAGGGTGCCCCTCCTCCTTCGCCAGACTCGGATGCCTAGTCATCCATGGCGTTGTCTTGCAACTTGTTTTTTCATTACTGCTTTAAGTTATGTTTGTATTCGTGTTGCTGGACCTAGTAGTGCAGTAGTAGTAGAATGTTTTCAGTATTTGAAGCTGGGGTTGTATTAGCTCGCATGCATCTTCTGTCATGAATCACGTAACTTTGTATTCCATGTATTATGACAAATTTTGGTAAATGAAATGCATGAAGTTACTTTAATTTGTGTATGAATGCTGCGTATTAAGTTTGTGTGTATGCTGAATCTGACCTGGGTTGCACCCTATCTCATATAGGGCATGCCACAGAAGGTCACGCGGAGCACGGCATGCCTTGCACTTACTGATACGATGGATCAGACACCTCCCCAGAGGGATGGTCATACGGACCCCGGATTGGGCCCTGTTCGTGAGACTATTCCTTAGTCTCAGCCTTCTCTTGGTCCTGCAGTTGGACCGCCACCTTACACACCACCGGTTCTTGAACAGAACCGTGCGTCTTCTTTGACACAGTATGTGCCTTAGCCTGCCCCACCTACTGATAGGTTGGAGCAGTGATGATGATGATGATGCACCAGCAGCTCTTGGCTACTATTGCAGGGGCCCTAGCTCAGGGTGGAAGTGCTGCTCCACCTTCACCATCTGTACGTCCTGCTGAGACAGTAGGGCCTTCTGATCAGGATGAGGGTGTGCCTCCCCTTGCACCTGCTACATACCCTATGGGGAATCTAGGTACGAGTGGTCTCCTCGAACGATTCCAGGGCTTAAGGCCTCCTACCTTTACGGGTTCTCACAGACCCAAGGAGGCTGAATACTGGCTTGACCGCATCTCCAAGATGCTGAGGATGCTACATTGTACAGAGCAGGAACAGGTCGAGTTGGCCACCTTTATGTTTGAAAAGGAGGCTAGCCTGTGGTGGGATAGTGTATTGCGGACAGTTGCGGTCGGCTATATATGGACCTGGGCAGATTTCGAGTTCCGCTTTCATGAGAAGTACTATCCCCAGACATACCAGCACGAGAAGGAGAATGAGTTTTTGTGCCTCAGACAGGGAGGCATGACAGTGACAGAGTATGAGTATCGGTTCACGGAGTTGGGCCGATATGTTCCTATAATCCTTGCTGACTCACAGATGCGGATGCGGCGCTTTTCTGAGGGCCTGCGCCCTGATATTCGCTCGAAGATGTGTTGTGCTAGCATACCCTCCTATGCTGAGCTAGTGCACATGTCTATGCGGGCAGAGCAGGACGAGGATCGGTTGACGCGTTCTCGTGGGACTATGGTTACTAGGCCCCGACCAGATATGTCGAGCAGGCCATTCCTCAGCAAGAAGCCTCGCACAGACTCTCCTCCCAGGATTTTGGCTCCACTAGATCCGATGCGGCGACTGGGTGTGATATGCACTTATTGTGGGAGGCCAGGCCACCCAGTGGAGAGCTGCTTCACACGTATGAGAGACAGTGGGTTCTCGTCGCCGCAGAAGATCGACCGCACTCGCCCTCAGATTATATCGGCTCCGCCCCTGCGTACTATTCTTGCACATCCATCATTCCGACTCCCTGCACCTTGATTTAGGCCGCCTCAGCGACCTATGGTGCCACAACCCAATCGACCTTAGCAGGCACGTGTTCATGCACTTACAGCAGAAGAGCCAGAGACAACACCTATGGCCTTCGAGGTCACTGCACATGTCCAAGGTACTCCTGTCTTCTTATTAGTGGACACTGGGTCCACTACCTTCATCATTTCATGTGTGGCAGTTAAGCGTCTAGCTTTGTATACTACTCCCACGAAGGGAGTGAGACTCACTACTACTACTGGGACTTTTTCAGATGTCACACGGATGTGTAAGGGTTGCTCAGTAGACTTGGGTAACAAGACAGTATTCGTTGACCTCATCGTCGCCCCACTATGGCACTACGACATTATCCTCGGTATGGACTGGCTCACCGAGATGAAGACAAAGATTGATTGCGATAATCGGGTCATGACAGCCAACGGACCTGATGACACGGTCTTCACTTTTCCAGTGCAGGTTAGTTGGCCATGTCGTGTTGGATGCTACGCTGCTTTATTAGAGTATGTTGATGGGCCGACTTTAGGGATCATGCCAGTAGTTCGGGAATTTGAGGATGTGTTCAGGAAGATCCCTAGATTACCTCCTCGGCGCGAGATTAATTTTACTATTGATCTTGTGCCTAGTGACCTCCATTTCATTACCTATGTATCGGATGCCTCCCTGTGAGATGGAGGAACTGAGAAAACAGATTGATGAGCTGGTAGAGAAGGGCTTCCAACCCAGTGTGTCTCCTTGGGGAGCACTTGTGTTGTTTGTCAAGAAGAAAGATGGGTCACTACGATTATTATTGATTATTGTTTGCCGATTGAACCAATTGACCGTGAAGAACAAGTATCCTTTGCCCAGGATAGACGATCTGTTTGATCAGTTGAAAGGGGCGCGATACTTCTCGAAGATTGATCTACAGTCAGGGTATCATCAGTTGTGCGTCAGGGATGAGGACGTGCAGAAGACGGCCTTCAGGACCAGTTTTGGGCATTACGAGTTCCTCGTGATGTCGTTCGGTCTTACGAACGCGCTGGCCGTGTTCATGGATTTGATGAACTGGGTATTTCGGCCATTTCTATACCGATTTGTCATCGTGTTTATCGATGACATCCTGATATACTCTACGAGTCGGAAAAGAGCACGAGGAACACCTACGAGCCGTCTTGGATACGCTGAAGAAGAACCAGTTGTTCGCACAGTACAAGAAATGCGACTTCTGGAAAGAGGAAGTCAAGTTCCTGGGACATGTGGTGTCCAAGGAAGGGATAGCTGTGGACCTTGTTAAAGTAGTCGCGGTTCAGGACTGGAAGCAGCCTGGTTCGGTTACTGAGGTGAGGAGTTTTCTTGGTCTGGCGGGGTACTACCGACGATTCATTCGGGATTTCTCGAAGATAGCCAAACCACTGTCTCAGTTGACACAAAAGGATCTGAAGTTCGCCTGGAATGAAAAGGCAGAAGCAGCTTTTCAGGAGCTAAAGCACAGACTGACGTCCGCCCCTATGCTAGTATTGCAAGAGCAAGGGGTCAAGTATACGATTTACACCGACGCGTCTCGAGTTGGTTTGGGATGTGTCCTTATGAAGAAGGACAAGGTGATCGCATATGGCTCGAGACAGTTGAGGAAACACGAGGAGAATTACCCTACGCACGACCTCGAGTTAGCAGCGGTCATATTTGCATTAAAGCTCTGGAGACATTACCTCTACGGAGAGGAGTTCGAGCTTTTCTGCGACCACAAGAGCCTTCGCTATATATTCACTCAAAGGGACTTGATATGAGGCAACGCCGATGGATGGAAACCTTGAAGTACTTTAAGTTCGAGGTTTCCTATCATCATAGCAAGGCCAACCTTGTGGCAGACGCGTTGAGCCGCAAGAAGGCTACAGTATTTGCGGCTCCGCTAATGATAGTAGAGTGGGATATGGTAGAGTTCGTGCGGGACTTCGCAGAGAAGAAACTCACCGTGGAGGAGTCATTTGAGTGTGTCGCGCACATTCGGGTGCGGTCACTATTTATGACAGGATTATCGATGCCCAGAAGAGCGATGCGCAATTGTCTGAGTTTCGAGAGCAAGCTAGCGATGACGAGGACTCCGAGTGGAGAGTTGGCACAGATGGGGGCCTACGATACCGTGGCCGCCTATGCGTCTCAGACATTCATGACTTGAGACAGGAGATTCTTGAGGCTGCCCACAGATCGAAGCTTGCGATGCATCCTGGTAGCACAAAGATGTATCAGGACATGAAGCGGTCGTATTGGTAGGATAATATGAAGGTCCACATAGCAGAATTTGTGTCCCGTTGTCTCACGTGTCAGCAGGTTAAGGCAGAATATCACCGACCTCCTGGACTCCTTCAGCCCATGCCCATAACTGAATGGAAATGGGACTTCATTTCTATGGACTTCATCTCGGGACTGCCGAAGACAAGAAAGGGTTATGACTCTATTTGGGTGATTGTGGATCGGCTAATGAAATCAACCTACTTCCTTCTGATTAAAGTCACAAACTCTGCAGACGAGTTGGCTAGATTGTACATTAAGGAGATAATGCGTCTACAAGGAGTTCCCTTGGAGATTGTGTCGGACAGAGACACGCGATTCACATCTATCTTCTGGACTCGTATCCGGGAAGCGATGAGTGTGAAGTTGAAATTCAGTACCGTATTTCATCCACAGACTGACGGGCAGACGAAGCGAGTGAATCAGATTTTGGAAGATATGCTGCGGGCCTGTGTTTTGGACTTCAAGGACAGTTGGGATGACTATCTCCCGTATGCAGAGTTCGCCTACAATAACAGTTTTCAGGCGAGTATTGATATGACTCCTTACGAGGCCTTGTATGGGCGCCCTTGCCGACCACCGCAATGTTGGGCAGAGGTCGGCGAGCGCAGTTTGCTTGGTCCAGAGTTAGTACAGGCGACCTCAGAGAAGATCGACATTATCAGGTGTTGGCTTCTTACAGCGCAGAGCAGATAGAAGAGTTATGCCGATACGAGGCGGCGACCGCTTGAGTTTGAGGTTGGAGACCATGTATTCCTCCGAGTTTCCCCCATGAAGGGAGTCCTTCGTTTTAGCAAGAAAGGGAAGCTCACGCCGCGGTTCATTAGCCCATTCCAGATATTAGACCGAGTGGGTGTGGTGGCATACCGCCTGGATTTGCCCACTCCACTTACGGGTGTGCATAATGTATTTCATGTTTCCATGCTAAAGAAGTACGTTCCAAATCCTTCCTATATCATCAAATGGGAGCAGGTACAGTTGAGCGAGGACGCTACGTATGTATTACGTCCGACGCGTATTCTAGACAGGAATGAGCAGGTGTTGTGTAGCAAGGTCATCCCACTTGTGAAAGTATAGTGGACACATCACACTGAGGAAGAAGCTACTTGGGAGACAGAGGCCGAGGTCAGAAAGAAAGAACTACCCTCAAATCCTCGAGGAGTACGAAAAGGTACTAATTTCGAGGACGAAATTTTTCTTTAAGGGGGGTGGATTGTAACGTGTCGGAAAATTCCGTACAAAGACCCGAGTACCACCTCAGGCAGAAATCGCTCAGGATCAAATCCTTTAGGAATTAGACAAAAGTAACTACGTGCTAAACTAGATTAACTACGAAATCCGCTTGGTCCACTTTAAATACGATCTGCAAGACCCAAATTGTAAAATCATTGACGCTAGGTTATCCTGAAATCTAGGATCAATCTCATTACCCAGTTGCTCTCGGGAGCACATTGAAACTCCGTATCGGATCTGGACCGCACGTCGAAAGTCCGATTACTACGAAGTTATATATTTAGGACCGCCTTGCTGGGCTTGACAACCATCTCGAAAATCAAATCCAGGTAATGTCCCGGGGCTATTTGCTTGAGCCCGGGTGAAGAGTGTGAGAAAACGTGGTTTTCTTTAAAAATTAAATCTAATTTAAGTAATCTGAGACTTGTCGCTTGCTGGCCTGATATAAGCAATCAGACCGTCGGAATCTGACCCAAATACACTCTCGGATCAGGGAAAATTTCATACACATGTCCGTGTACTTGTAACCCTGATCGAGTTTCGGTGATCGTTGAACTGAAACTGGTACGCCACGTGCGATCTGGGAACTCGACTGGAATGAAAACTTAACTCGACCTAGATCCAAGGTCGGTGAGCTTAAGTCCGACCTTTGGCTCAAGGGGGGCTCCGAAAAGTGTTCCGTTGAGACAGAACAACCTCCCTTTGAACATAACCTAAGTATACCTTAGCCCTGGGCCTATTTCTGGCAATTCTGGGCCTATATAAGGACCACCTTAAACCCTCTCTCATTCACTCCATACGAATTTGAGAAAATCCTAGGAGAGAAGAGAGTAAGAGAGAGAAAGTGTGAGAGAAGTGAGAGGAGATTCCTGGTACCCTATCCTGCTATTCTGCGTGCCGATTCATCAATACCGTATCGCTTTTCGGCGATTCTGATTCCGTTTTCGGGTAAGAAAACCTAACCCTAAATCGTTTTAGGGTTCAGTTGTTGCAAGTAGTGAAATAGCTATCTATTTCATGTAATAGGTTGCGTTGTACCTTAGACGAAGCATGAGGAACGAACTGACTCAGTTACGCGTTTATCGGCGTAAGGTGTGGACTATAGACGTATAGGTTATGGTTTTCAACGCTTTCAATGTCGGATAATGATAGATTCATGATCTGGGTGTTATTTCACATGCTTGTATGAGTATGTATTTAGATGATAGTACTTTAGGTGGGTGTTGAGATAGGATTCTCAACTACCTTAGAGATGTGTCTGATTTCCTTCATGCAAGTTGTTTAATTTAATCGCTTACTTATGAAATGTATGTGTTCGTATTTCCTGTTTATATTGTGCTTTATAACATGCTTGTTAACATGTTTGAATTACTTTGTTAACTCTGCTTAGACTACTATACATGCTTTCTGGTTAAGGATTGAATGTGATTGGGGCTATGTTATAGTCCAGGCAATCGGTAATAGGCTTGAAGTCGTGGCTGAGAATCATTCGCCACATAAGACGTGTTTGACAAACCCGAGTCGTGTGTTGGTCGTCGACAGTGGTTAGGATACACGAGTGCTTATGCACTTCATGTCGATTGATACAATGTGCGCTCGTGCTAGTCGAGCTCGCCAAATAACCCAATGTGCCCTTGTATGTTTACCATGTATGGACGCTACTGCTTGAACCTAAGGTACCAAACTCACCAGTGAAATCCCGTTTAACCTTGATACCTCGATCTGCTAAGACTCATGAGCCAGACATGGTGGTATAGGACACCGTGGTCAAGCTGACGGCCTACGCTGGGGCGACGAGCCTCCCCGTAGTGACCAGTGAGTAACCCAGACTCGTGAGCCGAATACGGTGGTATGAGACACTGTATTCGAGCCGTTGGCTTACAATATTTTGATGACGAAGCCGTGATGGGTGATGGGGGAGTGGTGTAATGATTCCGTGCAACAGCCCTAGACGTGCCCTTTGTAGTGACCTCGAGCATACCCTGAGCCTACGTGGAAGCGACAACCCTTCCGTAGCATTTAGAATATAAACTAGGCCTGTAATGATTTGACGACGAGCTCATTGCAGCGACCTAGAACTGCAACATCGTATGAGATTTACTAGGACTGACGACCCTAGAATGGATCCTTGTTTGGGAAATGAAATAAGGGAGGTACCTTAGTTTCCCAACCCTGTTGTATGAAAAGGACTAATAAGAACCTGGTAATCATATGCACGCATTGCATTACGCGTGCGTTCAGGCGTAGCAGGTCAAGCACTGAGGTAGTGTTGTCATGCTCGAACGTGAGATGAAGTCACTGAGGGAGTGTAGGCGAGGGCATGCATCATACATTCAAACCATTCTTGCATTAACAAGAGTACTTAGGGATGTGTGATTTACTGCCTTATCATTACTGCTTGACTGAATTGATAACATGCTAACCTATGCTTTATTGTTCCACTGAGTTGATCACTCACTCCCACGATACGGGACGATGTTTTAAACACCAACCAGACTCTGTCTTGATTTCAGATGATGGCGTGACCCTTGAGGCGGAGCCTGATTATTACGACGATCAGGACGAGTACTCTTACATGCAGTTCTCTGATGGCTTCGCTTAGGCTATCGAGATTGACGGGGCTACATGGTTTTATTACAGTTGAACCATTTTTGAGACTTTTGACTTTTGTAATTTGATATGTAATATTTCCTGTACACAGTGACTCAGTGTTATATTCATACTCTGGAGACCGATCGTGATCTTTTGACTTGTATACGTTTCTTATATTTTTCAGTCTTCCGCTTGCGTTTTACAACCTGATCTGGAGTATGAATTACTGTTTTGTATAATCTCACTCATGATTAATGCACTAACACAGACAACATTGAATCATAAGTATATATGTTGCATAAGTGATGTTTTGGAACTCGGGAGTTGAGTTGCTACTCGACCCCCGATTTTCAGGGCGTTACACATCGATTCCAATTTGGGGTCATTTCATGCAGTGCAATATCGGTGGTCACACGCATCATGCACTGTGTCAATTTAGGCCCAGACTAAAAAGTAGTTTTTAACTTGAAAAAAAAAAAGGCTATGTTGGTCACGCAGTAGAGCACCCGACACATCATTGCAAACCATCATTTTGCTTAACAATGCAGTCAAAGCCATCCTCTGAGTACCGACACGTCACCTCTATGCATCGTCTGATAGATGCGATATAAATAAGCTTAATCTAGGAGAAAAACATAACATGCACATTTGCATTCAAGGGAGAGTGGTGCGGAAGATGGGGGTCATCAAATCATGAAGGCTACTCAATAGGCATAAATGGATGCAAAATCAAGACACAAACAACACTTGGATCTTCATCATCAATCTCAAATTGATAAACACCACTACCAAAACATCCATCCAGTTATACTTTAAAGAGGCACAGAAAATCAGTGTAAATATTATTTGAGTAACATTGGGTACGCTTGGCTGGGCACAAAGACAATCTGCAGGAAGAAGGCAGCACAAGATGTTAGCTCTTTTCATTTGCAGGCCTTTTTTTTTTTTTTTTGTAACACACGCACACACTCTCACACACTCACACCATAGTGGGATTTCACCACCTATGAGTACTCGAACCCTTGACCCGGTGTTGAAACTCCTGAGAGTCTACCTCCGAGCAAGATGTTAGCTCTTTTCATTTGCAGCTTAAGCATTGGATCAATGCCTGCACTACCTGTTATAGACACTACTTCCCCAATCAATATTTGGAGACTAACAGAGTTCACAATGGATACAGCAGTGATGCAAGCTGAGGGACTAAATAAAAACCCACGTAACATGATGACTATGAAATCCACTCCTTCTAGGACCATAACTGGGCAAAGATGATTGATCAGGCCTGCAGGTCCAGCCTACCATACGACTGGGTGTGGGTATAAATTTTAGGCCCACAGCTCAGGCAGCAAACCTAATTTTCAGGACTGGCAAATAGAAATGCAGCTTTCAGCCTAGTATTGACATTTGTGATTGAGGCCTTATCTGAGCTGAATCTAAGCGCATTGGCTCCAGGGATCAATTTCAGACTTGAAAAATAGTACAACGAACCCCAACACAGGTAATCGACAAGCCTACTTCCACCATAGTAACCACAAAACCAATGCTCCCATTTCTGTTGAGGTTAAAATTCATCTTCAGCATAGTCAAGGAAGGCAGCATGATTTCCAAACCTGCCTTCAATTTACATGAACAAACACAATGTGATCATTGGACATCGTTCGATTGGTCTGTTGAGATTCAAAATTCATCTTCAGCATAGTCAAGGAAAGCAGCATAAATTCTAGACCTGCCTTAAATTTACATGAACAAACACACTGATCATTGGACATCGTTCAAGTGGTCTGTCACAGGACTGGAACATGGATGGCCAGATTATCAGGCTTTTGGTGCAATCATTAGCTTTCCTCCCCTGCTTCGGTTGTCCACCTTTTAATGTCCCTTCTGTTGCAAAAACGTCTGCAAACCATTGCAGGAAGGATGGGAATGTGCATTGCTGCAGATATTGAAAATGGATCAGGAATACACAACACATCCAATGAACAGGAAAATAACATAAAATCAAAAGACCTCCACGAGTGCATTCAAAGGGACACACCTATAGAAAGAGGCTATAAATCATCACCATCTAAGCTTATCCCAACTAATTGAGGACGGCTAGAAAGAAGCCATAAATATGTAAAAGAAATAAGTAAATGAAGAAATAAATTCGAAAATAAACTGAATAAAACAGATTGTACTCTCCCCATGTGCCAGTGAGGCACATGTTCTAGATCATGGTCTTTAATCTGGTGGGCCCCACAGTATATATTGTGCCTCACAAATGGGGAAGCACAGTCATCAAGGTCTTAATGTTTAACCAAAAAAAAAAAGGCAGGTCACCAACGTGCATTTATTGTGGCCCACAAATAGGGCAGCCCGGTCATCAAGTGAGTCGCATTGTTTATAGAAAAATGAATCACTATGAGAAGAGTGACCGACTGTGGAAGATGTACAATGGGACCCACCTGATGATCCAACCAACCTGATTTTCAGGCCATCAACTGGATTTATGGAGGTTTCATGGGGCTCACATGGTTTCATTTGCAAGTACACCTTGTTCCCATATGATCAAATGTGTTACTGTAAACCGGTTTTAGAAAACCTCTGCTTACACTTAAAAGTCCAAATCTGGTTTTAAAAGATCAAGATTCAAGAGTACTAAAAAAGAGATTCCAAGGCATCTTAATTTTTTAACAATCTAGTTTTTAAAATTTGTGCATTTGCACTCAACCTTAAGTAACATAAAATCAAAATCACAGTAAACAAGAGAGAAAAAGAATTTGAACAAACAGTCTACATGAACAGCATAAGTATGCATCAATTGGTTTAAGAAACAAGGAAATTGTAAGAGCTGAATACAATAGCCATAAAGCAAGAAACATAATTATCAATAATGAACAAGGCAGCAGCAGAAGAAATGCAATATTATATATATATATATTATATATATATTATATATATATATATATATATATATAGATATATATATATATATATATATATATATATATAGTAAAAAAAAGTAAAATATATAAATGTCACATTCTTCAAAATAAAAATCCCAAAGTTGAGAGCATCCAAGTACAATACAAGTATAAAGAACATAAAACCAACAGTAACCGGCATTTTAAAAGGGGAAAAAATCAGGAAAAAAAACTGAAAATACCAAGTTATTTTGTCTCCACATCGAAAAAGATTCAAAAAAAAAGGAACAATGGGCCTTCAAAAAAAATTAATGGCAAACGCTCAATCACATTGTTTCCCGTGGTGTGGTCCACCTGAAATGTGGTCTAACTCATTTTTTTAGCTCATTCCATAAAATGAGTGTCCAAAATAGATGGACGGAGCAGATAAAATATGTTACATCATAATGGGGCCCATGACGCTACGACTCACGACTGTAGCATGAGCAGCGTCCCCAAAATAAAGGACGCGGATTAGATACTGAGAGGTTGAGTAGCGAGTGGGCTACTGAAGTGACGTCACCAAGTTCTGTGGGCCCCATTATGATGTATGTGTTGTATCCACACCGTCCATCCATTTTGAGATATCATTTTAGGGTATGAACCAAAGAATGAGACAGATAAAAAGCTGTAGTGGACCCCACCACTGAAAACAGTAGGGAAAGTGATTCCCACCGTTGAAACTATCTTAAGGCCCACCATAATGTTTACTTGAAATCCAACCTGTTCAAATGTTCCAAAAAACATGAAATAAGGGAAAATACAAATATCAGTTGATCTAAAAACTTGTGGCCTTCAGAAGTTATAATGGTGGGGCGCCACTCTCCTCACTGTTTTCTGTGCTGGGGTCCACTGAAGCTTTGGATTTAACTCATTCTTTCGATATTGTCCTAAAATGATATCTACAAATGGATGGAAGGTGTGGATACAAAACATACATCATGGTGGGGCCCACGGAACTTGGTGACGTCACTTCAGTAGCGAGTCTAGCTACTTAACCTGTCAGTAGCTAATCGGCGCCTGAAAAAAAGGGTCCGATGCCATTTTCGAAAGGGGAATAGGGTTTCCCGTTTCTATCTGGAACCCAAATCCCAATCTGAGGGGTTTCCATTTCGAACCCAAATCTCTGAATCGAACCAAAATTTAAGAGATCGCAGATTATTCGCCGAAATTCTCGTTGATTTTGAAAAATTTCATCCATTCGAAGAAAAAAAAAGAAAAAGGGGAGGTTTTTTCGTACCTGCGGAAGACCGAAACTCAACTGTTGTCGATCAAGGCCCACCGAATTCTTCTTCCGATCAGGCGTACCCTCTACAGGGGGTACCGAAATCACCTTTTTACATTTTTTTTATATGTTATATTTTATTTTTGGCATTATGATGCTCCCCAAAATTACAGGTAGCGCACGCTACCTGCGCTACACACTACGACCCCTGTAGCGCACGCTACAGGAGATATACGCTACCTGCTACGCTATGTAGCGTATGCTACCGCTACGCTACGCACGCTACTGAAAACACTGATATATATCTATATATATATATATATATATATATATATAGAAAATAGACAGAAGAAAAGGTGAAAACAAGCAAGACATGATAAGAGAAAAGCATGGTGATCCCTCAGGAACACTGCGAAAATTTTTGGGGAAATGCTAGGCCAATCAGCAAGGAAATGAAAGAAAAATAAAAACAAAAAAGAAGAAAAAGAGAGAGAAGGAAATCACATCCCCAAATTATTACGTACAAAATTCACTTGCTTTGAGATTCCCCACAAATTCCCAGGTCTTTCCTTTGTTCCCACTGCACTTCTCGCATCATTTTCCCATACTTCCCTTGCATCTTCCCAGTTTCCCACCTTCAAGGGGTGGGTTTTACATCTCAAAGTTTTTCCACCTTTAAAAGTGATTTCCATCAGGCCATGTTGTTCGGTTTTGGACTGTGGAATCACACAGAGATGGATCTAGGATAGCAATCCAAGAGCACCAAGCAAACACAAAGATTTAACGTGGAAAACCCTTTCGGAAAAAAACTACGGCACAAAGCAACAGATCTTCACTATGAAAGTAGAAATTACAAAGAGGAAAGACTTACCAGACTTGAGCAATCCTCAAATCTCTCCCTCGCTCCACCCTTTTATAAAGCCTTAGAATCCCTTAGAATACCTCCCAATCCCGTTTACACCCATATATATAGTTTTAGAAATAATCATAAACGAAATCGGAAACAAATCCTGCACTTTCGCAGTTTTGTGAAAAAATCTGTGCAAATCTAATTAGATTTAATACATCAAATACAACAATCTCCACTATGTCTTCAATCTTCAAACGTGTAGCTCCTTGTCCTCTTCTCTTATCTCTGCCTCGCATCATAGCTTCATCAATGCTTCTCATGTACACTCCGTCTTCCTTTTACGCCATCGCCAAGCCTAGAGAAGTTGCACAGAACTTGAACTTCTTTGTAGGAACAACCTTGGTGAGCATGTTTGCTGGATTCACGCTGGTGTGAATCTTCTCCAGTGTCACGCCTCCTTCTTCAAGCACCTGTTGAATAAAGTGGTGACGAACATCAATGTGTTTAGTATGAGAGTGATAAACAGAATTTTTAGCCAAATTAATAGCGCTCTCCCTATTACAATTAACCGGCACAGCCTCCCGCTGAAGCGCCAACTGATTTATCATGCCTCTTAACTAGACACCTTCCTTAAATGCTTCTATCACTGCCATATATTCTGCTTCAGTCGTGGAAAGAGCTACCACGGACTGAAGCTTCGAGATCCAACTAATTGCTCCATCTGCTAATACAAACGAGTAACCTGAAGTCGACTTTCTGGAGTCCACATTGCCTGCGTAGTCTGAATCCACATACCCTACCAACTTTGCTCTTGTCTTCTCAAAAGTTAAGACGTAGTCTTTTCTACCTCGAATGTATCGAAGTAGCCATTTCACCGCTTCTCAATGTTGTTTGCCGAGGTTTGACATATATCTACTCACAACACTAACTACCTGTGAAATATTTGGTCTCGTATAGACCATGACATAAATTAAACTGTCAACCGCATTCGAATAAGGCACATGAGACATAACCTGTTTTTCCTCATTTGATTTAGGACATTGTTCTGAGGAAAACTTGAAATGAGCCGCGTGAAGAACGTTCACTGGCTTTGCTTGGTCCATCCCATACTTGATCAGCACCTTTTCAAGGTATTCTGCCTGTGATAACCAAAACCTGCTCCTCTTCTCGTCTCTATGAATATTTATGTCGAGAACCCTCTTTGTTGCCCCTAAATCTTTCATCTCGAATGTCCCTGATAACTGAGTCTTCAGTACGTTGATTTCAGATATATTATGACAGGCGATCAATATATCATCAACATACAATACTAAGATGATGAATTTTTCATCACTCAGTGTCTTGTAATAAACACAGTGATTGTATTCACTTTGAGTAAATTTCTGACTCAACATGATAAAATCAAAATTTTTATACCACTGCCTAGGCGACTGTTTTAGGCCGTACAATGACTTCATTAACCTACAAACCTTTTTCTCTGCCCCTTTAACTTCGTAGCCCTCTGGTTGCTTTATGTAGATATGCTCTTCCAACTCCCCGTGCAGGAATGCAGTTTTGACATCCATCTGTTCCAGCTTGAGATCGTATTGGGCAACCAGCGCCAATACGAATCTGATGGATACTTGCTTAACCACTGGTGCGAATATCTATGTAAAGTCGATTCCTTCTCTCTGAGCATACCCCTTCGCTACTAACCTCGCTTTGTATCTATCCTGTTTCCTTTTGAATAACCACTTGCATCCGATCGCTTTTTGGTCCACTGGAAGCTCCACCAGCTCCTATGTGTGATTTTTTTGCAACGAGTCCATCTCATCGTCCATAGCTGCCTTCTACTTTTCTACATTAGGCTCATTAAGAGCCTCCTAAATAGTAGACGGGTCTCCCTCATCTGTAATGAGGGCATATGCGATATTAGAGTCGTCCTTGTATCTTATTGGTAACTTGCGATCACGCGGTGAGTTTCTTCTCACAGGTGGCTGTTCCACCTGATCCTGTACCTTTGTCTGCGCATCTGTCTCTGCCTGAGTATCATCTGTGTCAATCTGGACGTCTACGATCAGCCTTTCTGGTTCCACTTGCTCCTCTTGATCATTCTTGTGGAATAAGGAGCTTTCATCGAACTTGACATCACTGCTAGTGATGACCTTGCGTGTGACCTTTTCGAATAACCTGTAACCTTTCACACCAATACCATAGCAAACAAAGATGTACTTTTTGGCTCTAAGGTCTAGCTTATCTCTCTCAACTGACGGTACATGAGAGTAAGCCTCACAACCAAATATGCACAAATCTGAGTAGTCCATCGTATGACCACTCTATACTTCTTCTGAGATTTTACATTCAATTGCTGTAGACGGGGATCAGTTCACAAAGTAGCAAGCCGTGTTAACAGGCATAAGTCCTTGCCCAACGCCGCATTACTTAACACGCATCGGGCCCTCTCCAAAAGAGTCTGATTCATCCGCTCAACCACACCTTTTTGTTCGGGCGTGCGGCACACTATGTTGTGCCTAATGATCTCTTCATCTTTGCAATATTCATTAAAATTAGTCGAAGTAAATTCTCCACCATTGTCAGTCCAAACTTTTATTTTCGCTGACTGTTTTTCTATCATTGTCTTCCATTGTTTGAATATGGTGAAAACTTCGGATTTACGTTTCATGAAGTAAACCCAAACTTTCCTAGAGTAGTCATCAATGAATGAAACAAACCATGACGTCCCCCCAATGGAAACCTTTGACGATGGCTCCCATACGTCAGAGCGCACATAATCAAGCACTCCCTTACATACATGTTTTTCAAATTTAAAAGATAATCTAGATTGTTTACCATATATACAATGCTCGCATATATCTAAATCAGAATTCTTAAAAGCTGAAATCAAACAACGATCAGATAGTACCTTCATACCCCGCTCGCTCATGTGGCCCAGACGAGCATGCCACATACGTACAGACGTGGAATCTGCAACAGCTGCTGCCGCTCCACTTGTTGAAGTGTTACCGATCAACCTGTAAAGGTTTCTGTGCCTTTGCGCTCTTATAACCACGAGTGCCCCTTTTGAAACTTTAAGGACACCATCAATACCAGTGAACTTGCACCCTATAGCCTCGAGTGCACCGAGAGAAATCAGACTTTTCTTCATATCAGGAACGTGCCTGACATCAGTCAAGGTACGCTCCATCCCATCAAACATCTTGATACTCACCGTACCAATAGCCACAACATTACAGGCATTGTCATTGCCCATAAAGACCTGTCCACCATCGCATTCCTTGTAACTAGCGAACCAACTCCGATGAGGAGTCATGTGATATGATGCTCCTGTGTCAAGGATCCATTCATCTTTATGATTGTCGTGCAAGTGACCAATCATGGACACAGACAAAACATCACCACCACTTATTTCTTCATCAGATGTGACAACATTGGCCTCCTTGAAAGAAGCCTCTGAGTTTTCTTTCTTCGCTTTAGGATTGGTACAATCCTTTTTCATGTGTCCAGTCATCCCACAGTTCCAACACTTTAGTTTTCCTTTGCTCTTGCCCTTGGATTTGGATCTAGGTCTTGAGGATCCTGTACCTCGATCAATATTCCTGCCGCTCGTAATCAGTGCATCGGAAGATGTCCCCATGCCGCCGTTCAGCTTTCTCATGGCCTTCCCTTGAAGGGTTGAGATAACGGTGTCGACACTCAGGGTTTTATTTGCGGTGCACATTGTGTCCCTGAATGACTCATACGATGCCGGAAGAGAATTCAACAACATACATGCTTGTTCCTCAGCTTTGATCACTTCCTCCATATCCAGCA
>JAJHSJ010000009.1:50373123-50573123 GCA_021015155.1 Magnolia officinalis | reverse complement strand
AAGATTGGCGTAGATCTTTCATTGTTGGAGGGTTTTTCACAAATTGAGGATGAAACTAAAACAGTTTAATGGCTTCATAAAGGAGTGGAAGAGGGATCATCTTTGGTAGCTCAGAGATGGTTAAAGATACAATACTCCAAGGGATCGAAGATCTCAATAATGAAGAATCTAGCAAGTTGTTAGTGGAGGAAAGTCTAAAGCCGGAATGTCTCAAAATTCAATTTAAAAGGAAGGTTCAGGATGAAATTAAGTAGCGCCAAGGGTCCAAAGACACTTAGCTTAATAAAGGGGACAAAGCTAGGAAATTTTTCCATGGCATCACGAACTATAGTTTCAGAAAGCATGAAAAGAAGCAGCAACAAATTCAGGTCAGGCAGTTGGGAAGAGTCTGATACAAAATATTTTCAAGTAGGTAGGAAACGGAACGGAACCGACATCTAGTTGGAAGGATCATGCAGCTAAGTTGCAAAAACTAGAAAAAGACATAAGAATTCAAAGTATATCAATGGGTACTCGGATCCGTGGGTACCCAAGAACCCAACCTGATTTTAAATGAGTCCAGGTCTAATCTTCTAATCCATTTAGAAATTGGGTTCGTTTTGGGTCCACGGAATATTCAATTAAAATTCGGGTATGCTGGGTCATGTCCCAGGTACCTGACAGGTAACCAGTTATAAAAGCAACAGGGAATATGTATTACCCAGTGCTTTAAATAGCAAATAGTGTGTAGTTTAGCATTCACCCCTTCTCCGCATGAGGCGTAAGCTACATACATGTAGCATAAGTTACAAAATCCTTCCAGATATTTAATTAAGGTTGCCCTTGGTTGCACCAAATATCATGAAATTTCATCAACCAAACACATCCTAAAACAATAGGAAAAATTGGAGAAAGATTTAAGTATAAAGATAAAGACGTAGCAAGGGAACTAATTTAGCACTAATATTATTTTGCTAAAATCATTGAAAGCTTTGACTATTTTTATTGAAAATAGAAAAATATAACAATCATTTGAAACATTCATTAATTTTAATGTTTAGTTAAAAATAACTTGTAGTGTAAGCTACACAGCGTGCAATACAGCCTATGTAATGTGTAGTTGATGCTAATTAGCATGCAGTGCTGGCTACACTTGACTTAGGCAATTATCATAAGCTATGTAATATGAAGGCTGAGAGTGGAATGGCGGAAAAGGATTCATGCAACTGACCCCAATTAATCAGGATAAGGCTTACACAGCAACGGCGACAGCGACAATAATGATGATGATGTATTCAATGTTAGTGCAACCATCAAAAGATGGCATAGTGTGCATGCAATTCCTGAGATGTAACAAATACATGACATCACCTTGTATCAAACCAGAATTAAAGAAGGGAAATACCAGCAACTTGAATCAACCCATTTATCTCAAATTCCTGCATACTAATCATCTTTGTGAACTCTGATTCTTTAGTCAGCAAACCCTTCTCAATTTCGGAGCATTTTACCACCTCTGATTCTATCTCTCTTGTCCTCTCAATGTTTGCCTCAATTTCTTCATTGACCTAGTATAGAAATAAGCTATTATTAATAGATAGCATCCTTATATGAAAGTTTCCACTATGAATAATCCTTTTTCCCTAATAAATGAAAATTTATACAATTGGTGAAGAAAAAGCAGGAATGTAGCTTCTTCTCTTACATTAGGATTTAGGAAAGCGGATTGTAATTTAGAAGAGGTGAACTGATAGATAAAAGGGAAAAGTGGGCGAATTGGAAATCTGCCTACAATACCAACACGGTAAGAAATATGCTCCAAGTGTGATAGATCAACAACAACAGCTAATACATGGTCAGAGACATCATCCTCTTCTCTATGGACCCAGAAAATCCATAGTTACCAGGAAACTTGTTTCCCGTTGGAAAACACACATTTATTGCATACATCCCATTTCCAGCATTTGTTTCACGCATTTGCATAAGTACTATAGCAAATGTTGTAAAATGGGATGTTCCCCAAATCCATGTCTTGTGCTATTTCCTGCATCTATTTCTCAGTCCATGGAATAAATTAGAGTAGTCCCAGAAGTTACGGGTAACAAAAATCCCCCCTTCCAAGCTAGAAGCCACAAAGTTCTAGAAATAAATGGATTTTAGCAGAAGTTTTATAGACAGCGAATAGAAGTTATAACACAAATAACTAGTACCTGAACAAAGCCATTATCAACCTCAAACCTTTTGGGAAGATCCACATTCTAAGAATATGAATGGAGTCCCTCAATGTTCCATACCCACTTAGGTAAAGCTCTTTCTATTGAATTGCCTAAGTATCCTGTATGAAGTAGGATTTAAAAGGGTTCCCCTCTTCATCTCATCTTTAGTGTCATTCCTTTATTGACTAAGCGTTTACTTTCTTTTTATTTAGTTTCCAATTTGCTTTTCAGCTAAATTCACTTAAAAGTGCTCCATATGCTAGTTACTAATTAATTTTGCAAGCAAGAAGCCACTTCCCCTACAAATGCCACACAAAGATGTGGGCCCACGTGGTGTGTACAGCATATAATCCGTCCAAAAGGATTGCTTTCTTTTCTTTTCAAAGATACATCCAACAGGATTGCCCTACCATGAAAATTGGAAAAATCAGGCTGATCCAATCATCAGGTGAGCCACCATGTGAATTTGGAAGTTTTTGGGTGGTTTTCCATTGTTTTATATGGTGTGGGGCATGATGCAATCATCAGGTGAGCCACCATGTGAATTTGGAAGGTTTTGGGTGGTTTTCCATTGTTTTATATGGTGTGGGAGCATGATGCAATCATCCGGTGAGCCACCATGTGAATTTGGAAGGTTTTGGGTGGTTTTCCATTGTTTTATATGGTGGGGCATGATGCAATCATCAGGTGAGCCACCATGTGAATTCGGAGGTTTGTGGGCTGTTGTCCACTGTTTTATATGGAGGCTTGATCCAACCATCGGATCGCACCCCACGTGAATTAGCAGGTTTGTGGGAAATTTTCCGTTGTTTTCTATGGTGTGGAGCCAAATCCAACCATCAAGTGAGGCACCACGCAAATTTGGAGGCATTTGGGTGGTGATCTATTGCTTTCTATTGTGTGCAGCCTAATCCAATCATCAGGTGGGGCACCATATAAAGATGGAGGTATTTGGTGGTGGTCAATTGTTTTCTGTGGTGTGAAGCCTGAGAAAATCATCAAGCAAGGCACCACATGAATTTCGAGGTTTTTGGGTGGTTGTCCATTGGCAGGATCCAATAATCAGTTGAGCCACCACTTGAATTTGGAGGTTTGTTGTTGGTCTTCTGTTTTTTTTTTTTTGTTTTTTTTTTTTTTTTTTTCGGTGGTGTGAGGCCTGATCCAATCATCAGGAGAGCCCCCACGTCAATTTGGAGGTTTTTGGGTGGTTGTCCATTGTTTTCTATGGTGTAGCATCCCATTTTCATGGTAGGGCAACTCTACTACACAGGTTGAATGTCAGTGGGCCCCACAAGTGACTAGTTGCATAGAATTCAACAGTTGTAGAAGAACCATAGGGACATTTTTTAGTGAGATGGAATTGTGATTTCTGGCCGCCTAACTTCTCGTCGAATGCTAGAAAATCTCATCACATTGACCAGCCACCCAAATGAAGCAGTCATGGTATGTTGTAACTCCATGATATAACTTGGTTGTACAGTAGGTGAATATTGACCGCCCATCTAGTGGCCCTACCGTTTATGACCCTCTTTGGAAAAACGACAGCCTACACAGTCAATCCTCATTGTCAATTTGCAACCTTCGAATGGACAGGGAAATGAAAAAAGTCAATGGTCTGGATTAAAAAGGGAAAAGTCTATCATCGGGAAGGCCGGGCCAGATGGAGGACGGTTGGTATAGGAAACAATCCAAGATGACAAAGATGAAGGAAAACCAATGGTCCACGTTCACCATACAAGCATTGCCCACATTCACTTCAGGACCTTGCAAGTGTGGGGCATCCGTAAGTGTGGCTGCAAGTAGCATTATTCATAGATCTCTACATTTGGGAAAATCAAAGGAAGCCAAAACCACTAAAATCATCAGAATGTAGAATGAGTAGGGGAGTACCAAAATGAGTAGGGAGGAGGATCACGTAAAAAGGTTACCTGGTCTAGCATGTCCTTCAATGCCGATATTTGACAGAGTAAGGCTCCCGAATCTTCCATCTCTCTCTCTCTCTCTCTCTCTCACTACTCTCTCTCTCCGATTTCTTAAATCATTTGAACTGAAGAAGATGACGAAAATGCCCTTTGGCGCGATCCATTATGGCGCGACTTTCCTGTAACCCCAGGCTCACCGGGTCTGTGTTCGGCGCGGCTCGACGCGGTTTGGTTATGACCTCAAGGCTTGCCAGCTAGACGGTGTCAACGCTCTGTGGGCCACACCATGTTGTATGTGTTTTATCCACGCCGTCCATAAATTTTCAGGGTCATTTTAAAATATGAGCCCAAAATTGATTCAGATCTAAATATCAGGTGGACCACACCAAAGGAAACAGTGGGGATTGAACGAATACCGTTGAAAATATTATGAGAGCCATAGAAGTTTTGGATCAAGCTGATATTTGTGTTTTCCCTTCATCCAGGTCTGTGTGACCTTATCAAAGGCTTCGATGGAAAATAAACACTACAATGGGTCTTGGGAAGTTTTTAATGGTGGACGTTCAATCAATTATTGTTTTCCTGTGGTATGTCCCCTGTGATTTGTATCTTTCTCATTTTTAGGTTCATGCCCTAAAATAAAATTGCAAAATGAATGAACCACATGGATAAAACACATACATCATAGTGGGGCCCACACAGCTTTGACATCAGCAAGGTGGCTGGGGTTAGGGTCATTAGCGAAACCGCGCCCGGCGCTGCTGAGGCGGGTCCACTTGGATCAGCTTCATTTTTGGGATACTTGGATCCACCAAGGTGTGTAGATCCCTAACTATTGGACTATCTCTTACATCCATGCCGTCCATTTGTTTTAATAGCTTATTTTAAGGCAGGATTCAAAAAATGAAACAGATCAAAATATTAGGTCGACCACACCATAGAAACAGTGGTGATTGAAACTTATTGGGCCATTGGAATATTTATTTTCCATCCATCCTGTTGATAAGATCATATGGACCTGGATAAAGGGACCACACAAATATCAACTTATCCAAAGCCATTGTGGCTCGCAACAAGTTTTTAATGGTCAATCACCACCATTTCTTGTGTTGAGGTTCACCTGATATGGATTAAGGCAAAACGAATGGATTATGTGGATTGAGGCACATACATCAAGGTGGACCCCAAAGTCAAGGTTCCCACCTCGGTGGATCCAGGATACACGAAGCCGTGCCTCCATCCAAGGGTTGCGCCAGCCCGAAAGCAGATTGGGTCCTGCCGGTCTAGGCAGGGCTCTGTGGGGCCCACCGTTATGAATGGATTTTATCCATGCCGTTCTTCCATTTTTTTCATATCATTTTAGGTTTGAGCTCAAAATGAGGCAGATCCCGGACCACAGCAGATGAAGCAGTAGTGATAATAACGCCCACCATGACGTTTATTTGCCACCCAAACTGCTCATAAGGTCAGGATGAAAGGAAAATATAAATTTCAGGTTGATCGAAAACTTATGTGGCGCAGAGAAGTTTTTAACGGTGAGTCTTTAATACTCACTGTGTGGTCCCTTAGATCTGCCTCAGTTTTGGGCTCGTACCCTAAAATGATCTGGAAAAATGGATGAACAGGGTTTATAAAATCCTGTACGGTGGGCTCGCAGAACCCTTGCCATATTCAGTCAGTTGGATGCGACACTGACCATGGGCCCACCTTGATGTATAGATTGTATATCCACGTCGTCCATCCTAATAAGCCCGTGGTTAAAAATAAAGCAGATACAAGTCTCAAGTGAACTAGTAAATTGAGTAGGGCCTAGTGTAATGTTTATTTACCATCCAACCTGTTGATAGGGTCATACAGACGTTACCAAGGGAAAACACAAATAACAGCTTGGTCCAAAACTTTTGAGGCCCAAAATGTTTTTAATGGTGGTAATTCAATATCTACTGTATGGCCCACCTGAGATTTGTAGCTGCTTCATTTTTGGGATCATAGCCTAAATAAGCTATAAAAACAAATAAACGGTGTGGATATAAAGTGCATACATTTAGGTAGCCCCTACAAGTAACTTATCAAGTACCAAAACAGAGACGGTGTGGATATTATGTTGCGTGTGGCATGCATATTAGGCATGTGGATTTCTCGGTGGTTGAAGAACATTTTCTCTTTTTAAGACAATTTTCTTGCATGCCATTCCTTGAAAATTGTCTTGGAAGGAGAAAATGTTCCGCAGGCACCGAGAAATCCTCATGCCTAATATGCATGCCACACGCAACGTAATATGCTGACTACCAGAGCACTCGCATGCATGCGCAAGCCCTAGGTGCCATCCTTAAGCACCCTCCTACACCACCTAGCAGCACTCTTTAGGGCTTTACAAGAGTCGATCAAGCAAAAAAATCTCGCTGTACTTGGCTCGGTTTAGCTCAATTTAACTTGGCTTGAATGGTGACTTGAAGTGAGCCAAGCTTTATATGAGCTCGAGCTCGAGCCCGGCTATATATATATATAGAGAGAGAAAGAAATGCTCACACACAACTAGTTGGACAGTAAGTTTTGGTCCAATTAGTTGGGCATTTAATGCTAATTAATGTTGAGAGAGAGGGGTGTTTCCTTCACGTTAGCCTTTTAAGAGGTCTTTTGAAAATGATCTCTGACTTGGGTGGTGACCATCACGTGTGTCACATCATGTTAAACTTATGGACTGAAAATAAACTCTATTGGTAGCTCAAATGGAACACACAATTGGAAACAGTATGCTAAAAAAGCTCACCCTCCAAAATGATTGTTTGATAAGGCCCACTTGAATCACTTATGGATATGATTTTTAAGTCCCGCACCTAGTCTTGACTTTAGCATCTAATGGTTGGAGCTTATTTCACATGCTCATGATTGAGGTCCGGTAAAAATCAAAGGTGGATGTCTTCCCTTCAAATATTTCATTGGTGTGGCTCACCTGAATTACAAATGTACCTTATATTTTCTCTTTAGACCTACAATGAGATTGCACATCTAGTGGTCGGAGTGGATCTTACCTACATGATAAGGTGGGCCATATAAAAAAATCGAGGTAAGCTTCCTCTTTTGCCATTAAACTTCTTTGTATTCCCGAGAAAAAAAGGTGTCTGTCCCCAAAAAAGTGGGAGTACATTGGGTGCAGCCTGTACATATGCGGTTCTGTGCATCCCTCATCCTAGGCCTACCTTGATAAAGGTATTGTATATCCATTCTCTACATCTATATTTTTAGCTAATGATAAGAAATGATTCCAATAACGAAATAAATACATATTTCAAGTGGACCACACTACAGAAATAGTGGTGATTGGCCATTAAAAACTTTTTGTGGGCCAAAAGTTTTGGATTAAGCTAAAATTTATTTTTAATTTATTTTCCTTCATCAAGGTCTTTGTGACATTATCAATAAGTTGGGTGGCAAGTAAAAAATTACGGTGGGCCCTAGAAATTTTAACGGTAAAAGTTCAATTTTCACTATTTTATATTTGGTGTGGACTATCGAATTTATAATTGGTTTCGTTTTGGATCAATGTTCTAAAATGAGCCGAAAAAACCAATGGACCCCCGCATGGATATACAATACATACATGAAGGTGGGTGACATGGTCAAGGACAAACTGTGTTGCATAAGCAATGGACTGCACTTATCCACTCTTGATATTTTTCTTAACACGACTCTTTTTTTCTTATAAGGAAGCTGAAAGAAGTTTAACGGTGGAAGAGGAATGTCTAACATTATTTTTATTAGGCCCACCATGATGTCTTGACATGCATGTTAGATCTACTACGACCATCAAATGTGTGATCGTATTCTACATCTAGAGACAAAATATTAGGATGACTTTTGATTTAGGTAGGAGACACCAATAAAAAAGATAGAGGGAGAGACATCTACCTTTGATTTTTACAGTACCACAATCATGAGTAAGTGAATCCATTCCAACCATTAAATGTCACATCAAAAGCTAGGCATGGAACTAAAAAATCAGGCCCATAATGGATTTAAGTGTGCCACATGAAAGGAATTATTTTAAAAAGTGAGCTTTTTCGAACACTATTTTCAATTGTGTGGTCCACTTGAATCGTGGATGGAGTTGATTTTCTGTTCTGATATCTAACATGAGGTGACACACGTGATGGTCAAGGTGGATTTTACATTAACAACACAGTGTGGCCCACCCAAGTCAAAGATCATTTTCAAAAGACCTCTTAAAAGGCTAATCGTGAAGCAAACGTCCTTCTGTCAACATTAATTAGCATTAATGCCCAGCTATTGGACCAAAACTCACGGTCCAACTAGTTTTGTGTGTGAGCATTTCTCATATATATATATATATATATATATATATATTATATATAATATATATATATATATATATATATATATATATAATATATATATAATATATATTCTACCCGTCAATTTCTTAGCTTTCCCGCACTCTCTCTCTCTCTCTCTCTCTCTCTCTCTCTCTCTCTCTCTCTCTCTCTCCTTGTTTGAGCTTGACTCAATGTCTACACAACTCAGAGCGTCTCAGCCGCACGACCTGCACCCACCCACCAGAATTACTCACCCTCTCTCCCTCTCTCTCAAAAGTAAAATACTTCCAAATCTAAGCATTGATTATTTTTTTATGTAATTATTTGAAAATAGAAAAATCCCAAATTCCAAAATTGAGATTTGGGATTTTGAAACTTTGATGTGGGGGTCGAGTTGAGGTTGGGTTGGGTCGGATGTGGTTCGAGTTAGGGGTGGATTAGGTCGGGTTGGTCAGTTGGGTCGAGTGTGGCTGATTTGGGTCGAGTTGATCGAGTTGAATTTTTAATTAAATTTATATTTTCGATTAGATTTGCATAATTTCATTTATTGATAGTTATATTTGTATAATTGTATTATATTTGAATTTTGTAAAGTTGAATTCTAATTGCGAATCCTTGAATGGATACTATGGATTATACTAATGAATTAGATTTGCATTTTTTTTTCTTATAAAAATACATCTCTTACAACAAAAGGATGTGTAGCAATATCTTTAAATGATCCATCCATCAACATTTGGCATTATGGTTCCCAAGTTTACTCGCTAAACTCTAGAAGAATGAAGATTCAATGTAGTTTTTATAGGGCAGATATGTAAACAAAACAAATCAACTTAAATTTCACTTATTAGATTGGAGGGGAGACACATAACCATGTCTCGGATCATCACAGGATGTACAAGTTTTATTCCAAGCTCTCGTAAACTCCAACAAAGAGCCTTCCACCCACTTTCCCACATCGAATACAACTAGCACAAGATATACAATAACGAGGCTATTTTAATCAATGAAGAATACCAAAATAGAAGAGTAAAGAGAATTAGTATGGAATAGGGAGAGGAGAAGGAAGTGAGATTGAGAGCTTTAGAAGAAGAGCGATTACAAATTGCATTAAGTTAAGCAAGGAAGAGGTGGAGGCATATAGATATCAACGATGTCCTCTTCAACAATATGACACTAAAGCATGGTCGAACTCAGCTAACAAGAAGCTATCGAAGTTTATCTCCAGACTCGTCTCACTCTACAATATCTTAGTTTCTCCGTATAAATCATTTCACAAAAAAACGTTTGAAAAATCTGGTTGAATCTATATAAGAACATGATGAAAAGTCTCCCCACATTCTGATTTAGGAAAGGTTAATGAGCATTTTGGAAAATATACTACCAGCTTGGGCATGGACAGCGAAAATGATGAATTTAATCTTAGTTCAAATAAGAGAGATGAGTATTAAGGAGAATATAAAAATTATGAAAGGTGTATTAAGTTTTTTACTTGTAGAGATTAAATATATTAACTTAACTTGCCTACTATAAATACATCAACTTAATTTACCTTTAAATTATTATCTCATTCTTTTTCTTATATATTTCGATATTTGGTATTTAAATGTTTATGCTTATGATTCTTTGTTAACTGATGTTGTTAATTAGTATTTAGGCCACCTAGGGGTTTAGCAAAATATCCCCCATTTAAGAATTTATATTGAACAACTATAAACAATCGATTGGAAGTGCTTGTTCTTTATGGCTTCCTAAATTGTCCTATTTTAAACAGTTTGGTACCATAACATGTATTTAAATCACCCTCATTTTCAGTTTACATGTTGTACGAATTTCGGTAGCGTCTATCCATATATGTAATTCTTTATCAATTGGTTGCCTCTATCCATGTATAATGGATTACATGTGGCAGCTAATCACTATTGAATTTTACATATATTTAAAGAATGTGGGGAGATATTGCTAAAATTTTAGCTCGCATGTAAACTGTATGAGAACAGTACATGGTATGTTACCAAATGGGATAGAGACAATTATCACCTCTAGATAGAGATAAGTAGGAATATGTGAGATATATATTTACTAAACAAAATTTGAAACAATTACGGACAATTTATAATTATATATATGTATGTACCCGGAGGATTTATTAATTAGGGAACTATTTGATACACTTGTGTCTTGCGGTTTATGGAGGGGTTCTGATATTGTTTGTGTTATGTACTTATATATACATATAAATGTGATTGACTCATTATTTCAATATGTAAAAGTCATGATCATACCTTACCCTTATTATTTTTTGATTTATACATGACTAGTGAGGAAAACCCAAGTACCTCTGATGCCAGTACGCCAGTCACATCTCCTTTTATTGTGGAGGGAGACGTGGGAGAAAACAGAGTTGAAAAAACTTTAGGTTCAGTGAAAGTAAAATAAATAAATAATAATAATAATAAATAAAAAATCGGTAGTATGAAAATTTTTCGATAAGATCAAACCACCAGATGACTCGATTAAAATTATATGCAAGTATTATAAAACTCTTTGTGGCAATCATTTTGATTCTTCTATTACTCATTATCAAAAACACCTTGATTAATGTGTGAAGAGATAAAGAACATCAACTAGTAGAGTCCAACAGCTAGTTTCATTTACCACTTCTGAAAAGGACGAGTCTCAAGATACACTCTCCACCTATAAGTATGATCATGAAAAGCTGAAATAGTGGTATACAAGATTGGTGATAGTTGATGAGAAGCCTTTTAGCATGGTAGAAAGTAAAGTTTTTATGAGCCTTTTCAAAATCCTTAATTCCAAATGTAAGAAGGCCTCTCGTTTTATTGTGAAAAGAGAGTGCATGAAAATCTATGCAATTGAGAAAGCAAACTTGAAAGTTCTTTTAGCATCGATATCAAAAATAAGTTTGACTTCGAATGTGTGGAAGACATCGAATCAAAGAAAGGGATACATGTTATTAATCGCATACTTCATTGACGCATATTGAAAACTCTAAAAGAATATTATAAGTTTCCACTACATTTCTCCTCCACATACTGGTGTGGTAATGTCGGACCGCATTTACAATTGTCTTGTTGAGTAGGGTATTTAAAAGAAAATCTTTTCAATAACTTTAGATAATGTCTCTTCAAATAACACTTTGATTTCTTTCTTACGTAGTCAATTCGGCGTAGTCAAAAATTTATTCTTTGAGGGTAAAATATTCCAAGTCAGATATTGTACCTGTTTGTACCCGTTCTGGTCGAGCCTTGTTTCGACCAATCAGGGTAATTTACGTGTGATTTGTAAAGATATGCATGGTGCAGTCAGAGGATTTCTTACAGATATGTACAGTTATGTCTTGGAAAGTGGAGCCACAATGTATCAATTACGATTGAACATTACTAAAGTAGTCGAGGAGGGAGGCGACCGAGCTTAAACGATTAAATGACATGTACCAAGCGATCGAGTTCGCACGGTCACTTGACAGGTGGCTAAAAGAGAAACAAGAAAAGCATAACGTGGGAAACATCCAGAAGCTAAGTAGTGGAGAACGGTTATAATAACCATCAGAACGTGGGAAGGATCATAACAATTTGATTAGAGCTATAAATAGAAGAAGATTGCAGCAAAATAAGATGTCTCATACCAAACAAATCAAACCAAATCAATTATCTTTTTAGTTATCTTTCAATTACCAGATTCTTTACATTCCATAGTATAATCCTTTACTTTTCCTATCAAGTAAATTACATTTCTTAGCGTAACCATTTACTTTATGAAATTTCTATTTACATTCCGTAGTGTAATCAGTAACATTAATCAAGTAGCTGATAACTTAGCTATAATATTGGGTCTACGCTCATATGTTGGATTCAGTTCTATATTGGAGAGGCATTCTTCAATAGTTTGCAGTGGCCGACTGTAAGGATTTTTTTTCTCATTTCATTCAATCTGTACCGAAAAGTCCTTTTTTTTACGAAAGGCAAAGGAGTAACCCATCTTTAGAGGACAAACCCCACCCTCCGAACATCACCTGATCCATTTACATATTGAGCGAGTGGCTGAATAGACGGCTGATATCTCCATATCTTGATCATACTCTGTGTCTGCTTATCTTATCGCTCAGAGTCATTGTTGTTCGGCTTGAATTGGAGCCACAAATCCAGTTCTGGTACGCCCGCACACTGTGTGAGAAAACAACGGTTGAACAGTACCCACATACTAAATTTGATTGTACAAGAAGGGTTGAAAACAATTGACTCCATGATCGTTAATATACGAGATAATGTCAAATATATAAGAGAGTCATCTTCAATACTGAGTACATGGAATGATATAATTCAACGTTTGTATTTGAAATCTAAAAAACAGTTGAAGTTAGATGTTTGCACGCGCTGGAATTTAACTCATGAAATGTTGAATACTATTATAGAATTAAAAGTTGCATTCCTTGAACTTGTGTCACGTGATAAAATGTACACATACGTGTCTAGTGATAAACACTGGACGAAAGCTGAACATGTTCATCAGTTTCTCAAAGTTTTCTACGACTGTACGAAGTTTTTTTTAGGAATAAACATCCTACGGCAAATCAATTTCTTCTAGAAATTATTTTAATTATGGTCGCTCTAAAAAAACGTGTTAATGAGGGTCCCAATCTTTTACAAGTGATGGATCTGACAATGCAAATGAAATTCAATAAGTATTGGACTGACTGTCATTCGTTAATGGTCATTGCAATTGTTATGAATCCACGGTACAATATAACAATGGTTAGGTACGTTTTCAAGTCGCTTTATTTCAATTATGAAAGTTTCAGCAGATACCGTCATTATTCGTGCGGCAGTTGATGAGTTGTTCACTTCATATGTTAGTACTTTCACCGCAACATCCAATGCAGTAGTTACTCCTCAATCTACGTGTAATACTTCTACTGGAGGAAAGTAACTTCGTGATTTTATGTCTTCCTTACACATAAAAGAAACATAAATGCAGAAAACTAAATCAGAAGTGAAAAATATCTAAAGGAGCCAGTCATAAGGTTACAAGAAGAAGATTTTGCTACTTTGCAGTGGTGGAAGTCAAGAGCTCGTGAATACCTTGGACTTTCAGTGATGACACGAGACATTATCAATTCCAATTTCGATTATGACATAAGAATCAACTTTTAGCACGAGTAGGATTGTGAGCAAGTATCGAAGCTCACTCACCTTGAAAACAGTTGAAGCACTGATATGTACACAAGATTGGTTGCAGACAGTTTGGGGATGGTAGCAGTTTCGATGTTGAAGATGAGGATAAGAATGGAGGTCAAGACAAAAATGTATACCCTTAAAGTTTTGTTTAAACTGATGTATTTTATAGTATATTTTCACTTTTTGGACTTGATGTTGTGACATCTAAATGGTATATGTAAGACTTGTTTTTGGACTTGATGTTGTGGCATGTGGTACTTTTTGGACTTAATGTTGTTGACTTTTAACTCATATTTTTTAGCAAAAAATATATAAATTGAGATAGAAGCATGCTCGCCTTGACTCGATCCACTAACTTACATCGAGCTCTCATCGAAATGTTTGGCAAACAAGGCAAGCTCCAATGGTAAGCTTGAGCTCTAAGAGAGCATGGACAAGTCAAGCCAAGCTTGGCCCGCCTCAACTCGACTCAGCTCGATGTACAACCCTAGCACCCTCCATCCTCCCGCTGCTGCTGCTTAAGGGTGTAAGTTCATCCTTTCGACGACTCCCATGTCCAACCTTACCTGGTACGACACCTAGACTTTCATTGGTAAATTTCCTTCTCTGTGCATTGCCTCTATTTCAACAGTCGCATTTGTCGGGACTGAGCTTGGTCTAGTAGCATAACTCATGGGCACACCAGATCCAGGTCGTCCCATTAGGTGTGCAGGCCCTCCACGTGGGTCACACGAGAAGAAAAAGATGTCTAGCGAAACCAAGCAATAATCACTAACAACATACATGTATGGTGCGCGAAAGGAGGACCTGACCCGCTCAATGAGCACAATGACGCATTGGCATGTGGGCATCCAAATTGAGATGTTCAAGTAGCCTAGACAATTTCCCAGAAAGAAGACGAACTGAGAGAGTGCAGAACAGCTAACAAATGCGACTTGATTTAGCGTTGAGATGCCATCAATGCCATAGATACGATGACAGTTGTACATAAATCATGGTAATTTTGTGACTCTTAATCCAACGGATAGCAGGAGCAAGTTGGAAGTGATGTGAATATCAAAGTTTTGGAAGAATTCGAAATGGGTGACTGGTAAATAGAAAGGTAACCAACCATTACAATGTCACTATTTCAAAAGGTTGGTCTAAAAATGCAAATCGACATCGTAATTAGTGAAATCCTGTACATAGAATGCATCTGATGTTTGAATACTTACAAGAAGGCACCTCCATGGTAACCTTTTCTGATGGGAAAACAAAACAAGATCACTTGCGGCCCAACCTTTGCAAGTGCTGCTGGTGCTTGGCTGCAGCTGCCTTATCTGCAGCGTCACGTTTCATGGCCCGCTTAGCCCTTCGACCCATAACATCTTTCGATGGCTCTTTATTCCTCTGGCCACCCGACGAACCAGCACTGGCTTCTTGGAAACGCTCTTGATGGACGGGCCTGGCTTCTCTGCGCCCCGCCCTAATATAACCATTGTCTCCCCACCTACGGTTACCGATACGAAGGCTTGAGGAGCTGCCAAAGTAAGCTTCATCATCCAGATCGTCATCCTCCTCATCCTCATACTGATAGAAAGCTTCTTGTTGGTAGGAGGCTTCTTCCTGAGCCTCCAATTGTGGAGGCACAAACCAAGTGGCTCTAATGAGCAGACAAACACTCTCCTCGAACATGTAATCATGAATACTGTACATCCAGGATTGGAATATCTCAATTCAGTTTAGGAGTTGGTAAATATCAGGTACTATTCAGTAAATCAGCACCAATCCTACAAACCGTGGATTGGTGCACATGGTGATTGACCAAGGCTGCCCAATCACTAGGCCACGTCTTGGATGAGGCACAGACTAAAACTATAGAAGTTTATACACATCCCATCATTCACCCTTTTTGAGGGGTCAGAAACCATTTCGATCATGGCTCATAAGGTAAAAAAGGGTATACAGATGGAATGGTTAAAATATTCCTGATTACTGCAATTTTTTTAGCTTGGGCCCATCCATGAGGTGGCATTCAATTGGCCAGTTCTGGTTGGATTGATCAAAGAATTCATCAATCCCAGAAGGGTGGTAGCAAATACTAAACAGTAAATGAGGTGCATTGACCCCTGCCTGTTTCTGTAACAAGTATACTTTGTGATAGCTATAGTTTCCATTTTTACTTAACAAACAGGGCCATCATATACCTGCCATCTAGTGATCGATGAACACTGAGAAACTGAAACGGATGCTTGCACTGAGGACAGGACGGATTCTGATTATACGTGGCCCATATTAGGATGCAAGTCACACTACACAAAGTAGACAATGCAAACAAAGCAACAGTTAGTATCATCTAGACAACATTTCCAGGCCTTCAAATCCATTCAAACCACAAGAACTTTCATATATACTTCTTCCGCTATTCTGCATCTGTTAGTGACTGAAGCTGGCAACAGACAGGGTTCAACCATTGGTTTTGAGTCCGAGCCAAATACGGTCAGACCCAGTCCTGATTTGGTGGCCAACTAATAAATGGGACAGGCCTGGAATAGAGTTCTGCAAACTTTTCTGTTAAGACCCAGCCCAAGCTTAGAAGCCTGCCAATGTATGCTTCAATGAGCAGGGCTGAACCAGAACAAGAAGGCCCAGTTACTAAACTTGCTGGGTTAAGGCCTGATTTTAGACATTATGTTATTCAAATCCCATCCTGAAAACAGTTCAGGCCAGGCCATTAACACCCTATAAGTGAATATTTGTCATTACGGGTAATAACCCCCCTTTAGCATTCACATGTAGGTTGTACTGCCAGTGTGCAAGACAGGATGCGTTTCGTGGAAAGCCATATTATTTGGTTACAGGCAATCAATAGGAAGATTTTTTTTTTTTTTTTTTTTTAAAAAAAAAAAAAAAAAAAAAAAAATTTTTTAAAGGAAAAGGAAAAGGTTCTTCACCTCTCAACATATCAAAATGGAGTAATAAAAAAAAAAAAAAATTAAAAAAATTAAAAAAGAAGAAAAACTTCACATGCACTTATGTTGGATGCATGTCCTAAACTGGCTCCTCATGAAGATAGCAAGTGCATGTTTCCTAAACTAATCAAAACTTCTAATGTCCACACTCTTAAATAGTGGATGAGGACATCCGAGCACCAGTCAGAGTATACCGGAGGAGGAGAGCTCCGGTTTCTTTATGGCTAGGTGATACATACATGGGGCCCCATGGGCCCAATTCGAGTGCCTAACCCGTTGAAGACCCACATGCATGATTGTGCATCTTTGAAGGCCCCATGATGCAGGACATGAAATTCAAATATGATGTGCAAGATTTTCAGGCTTAAGATCACGTTAGTTCAGAAACAATTACACAAATTCCATATCCCATACAAAAGTTCAACATTCAATCAAGGGGAATCTATGCGGGTCCAGACCCACACATGTTAGGGCTGAATCAATAAAAATTATGAACCGAATGATACTCAAAGGGAAGTAAATTCATCCACACATGCACAGTAATCTGTCCCTAATCCAAGGGATTCATAGGTTTCAGTTTAGAAAACCCTAGGATTAGAAAAAAGGGACAAACAAATTAAAAATAATGCAATGGGTTAGGGTTATGGAAAATAAATACGAGAGGGATGAGAGAGGTGAGATATCTGAACCTGGCGACAGTCCACATGCACGGACAGCGGCCCAAACCTGATGCACATGCGCAGGGGCCTGGCCACACGTGCGAGGGGGCCCCGAATCCGGAAACCGACTCCTTGAGTCTGGTCGGCTAGGGGTAGGCTCCAAAACCCCCTGAGTTTCGGGCCGATCCGATGTGCGGTCTGTGCGTGATGCTCCGCCAAAGTTTCAGCCTTCCTGTAGGGCCAGATTCTGGAATTCTGTTGTAAAGAGAAAAATTGCTGCAATAAAGGATGGATTTGAAGCGTAGATGATTGTAAGAGATGAGAAGTGTGGATGGTAGAAGATGAAAGCAAATCGGGATAAATGTGGCTTCGCACCACGGTGGTCAGCCCTTCGAGGAAGGGAGGGTTTCACACCCAATTGGATTTTCACAACTTAGAGGCTTGGAGGAGTAGAAAAACGCAGAAATTTTTATTATCTTCAATGAGGAAAAAAGCTTACAAGGGGTGCCTATTTATAAGAAAACCCTATACTCCAAAACTCGCGCCATGTGCGCAACCTATTACTTGGCGATGAAGTAATAAAAAATAACAACTAATCAAAGTAATCTAAACCGTCCATGATACTCTTAATAACAATACTAAGCAAAACCTAAAATACGATATTAATTAGACTAGTGGGTCACGAAAATGAGAACCCATGGTGGGCTTTACATGGCTATCGGGTCTACTCCAACGAATCAAAACGTAGTCCCCTAACTAGGAGGCCCTCCCTGGACGTCATCATCGATCCAGATCATTGGTGGGGTCCTCCTCCTCCTTGCGTACGTGCGTAGGGGGGGCGTGCATGTGCACGTGATGTCCCCATCACTCCACACCGGGAAGATGCATGTGGGCTACTTAGTTGGACCATTCCGACAGTTAGATCATCATCATTGGACATCTTGATCGTGGGTCACAAAATAGTTTAGTTCATTTAGTTATTTATATGTTTGTTATTTTTTGTTTCGCTTATATTTTTGCCGAGTTTAGGGAGTTGGGAATAAATTTTATTTTATTGAGCGTCTTTATATGAAACTTCTTTTTATCTGAGAGCGTGTTTTTTGTAAAGTCTTTTCTATGACTATAAAGGCGTGGACGTCCACAACCTAGTGTTGAAGTGATAAAAGTCCCTTGATATACATTGATGCACCACACTCTGAAAGCTTAGCTTTTGGAGTGAATGGTTGTTTGACATGGTATCAGAGCGGAAGGTCCTATGTTCGAATCTCAAGAGCAGCAAATATGCCTTGCTAATATATTATTCTCCCACGGGGGGTCAGGAAAATTAGGTCCGGCCCAGGGACCGGGAAATTAAGCCCGACCTATTTATGGTGTGAGTGTCCCTCCACCTTTGTCAATATGTTCCCGTGCGGAGTTCCCACGTCGCACGTGCGGGGGGGTGTTGAAGTGATAAAAGTCCCTTGATATACATTGATGCACCACACTCTGAAAGCTTGAGCTTTTGGAGTGAATGGTTATTTGACACCTAGCCCATTATTGCATATGAAAAAAAAAAAAAATTCTCTCTTTGCCTTGTGATGAAGTAAAATCTCCTATGACTAGAGTGGTGTGAAGCCATGGAGTGATTCCATATCTTTCTTATTTTCTTCTTTCAAGGTAATATCTATACTTTTCTTTTCTTTTCTCTCTCAATCCTTCTCTACTCCTTTATTTTCTTTGTTTTCCCTAAACCCATCCCCAATCTCCTCCAAAACCCATCTAAACCTAGGCTTACTTACACCGTACCACCATACGAACCTCCACACGTTATCGTATGGACAAGGAAGCTCTCCATATGGCCGTCCCATCTACTCCCTATTTCCCTATTTGATCCTTGCTCCTCTCTCTAAAATCCATAACCCTAAGCCTAAAACCTTCAAGTCCAATCTTAGAACCCAGATTTCCCCAAAACCTAATCTTAAACCCTAACCCTAATTCCCCATAACCCTACATCTAAACCTTCTAAACCCTAATCCTAATTTCCCTAAAATCCCCTAATTTCGCAAAAAAAAAAAATAAAAAAAAAAAAGAAAAAGAAAACCAATTTTTTCAAAATCCCCAAATCCCAAATCCATAGTTCTTAAACCTTTAACAAACTAAGAGATTCCCTTTAGAATTAGATCAATTCCTATGCTAGATGGAAGTCCTACCTTCCATAGGTCCTATCCAATCATATATTTTATAATATCCAACTAACGGGTTGTGATTTAGTATTGAATCTGAGCATAGTTAAATACTTGAATTCATTAAGCTTGTGATTAACTAGCATTATTTTGTGCTTTAACTTGTTCTAGTCATCCGTCCTGCATCACCTATTTAGATATTTGACATGAAATTTGGAGGGTTTTGAAGAATATAAGGTTAGAGCGTGATCTTTGATTTTCATGGAGATTAGGTTCCTAGCTGGACTTTATCTTGATCATTTGTACATCATCACATGGCTCTGATATTCTTTGAATGCCATGATTGAGATTGGTGCCTAGAAATAAGTTTCTAACATGTTTGAGACTAGTAGGACTTGTAGGCTAATCTCGAAAGAGCTCCAAATGTGATTTCAGAAATAATTTCTTTTAGGAGCCGTTGAGAGACAAAAACATATATTCAACATGGCTTTATTGCTACATTAATGCCGAAACTTTCGGCTTAGAGGTGGTAAGTTAATCTTTTTATGAAGGCGATATTCTTGGTGTTTGTTGAAGATTGATAACTAGCATACCCATGACAGGATTCTCTATTTTGAGCAGTAATTCCCTAAAGAATTTTTGGAAACACTAGAGGTATGAAACAAGGAGATCCTTAATTCCTTATCTAGTTTGTTATTGCTATGAGAGCTTTTGAAAAGGCTTCGGAGCTGCGAAATAGAAGCCTTAGATTTCTCACCTTTTATTCGTCAATGGCATCAAGCAATTAATTTGAGATTGATCCCAAGGGCCTATTTGGATGGTGGGATAAGAAAAGAAAAGAAGAGAAAAAAAAAAAAACATAATTATTATGCAATGATGATTTTCTAAGATTTCTCATAAGCATAGATTCCCATGGATGTCATTTTGGGGGTCTTGTTTGGACAACAAGTAGAAATCCAAATAGAGCTCTCACAAAAGTTACCTCGTATTTCATGAGTGGAAATTTGACTACGGTGTTGGGTAATGATTGCATTTTGAAATCCAATGTTTCCTTTGCTATCCAAACATGGTAAAACATCATGTCATGGAAAGAGTCATCTGTTTTTTTTTTTTTTTTTTCTCCACCATCCAAACAGAGGCCCTAAAAGTAGTAAGGCTCCCTAAAGGCAGAGAGTAAAACTATAGGAAGATCTTATGTTGAGGATAGGAAAATAAGAATAAATTTAGCATGTGAGTAGGGTTCATCCCGCTTTTTTTATTTTTATTTTTATTTTTTTTTAATGAAGAGCTCTCAACTTAACATCAAGGAATCTATAAAACCACTAGCCCAAAGCTCCAAAAAGGGTTTCCTCCTTGGAGGAGTCAAAACCCATCTCTTTCACTGGCTGCAACAAGCCTTCATTAAGCCACCCACAAAATCTTGTCAGTTCATTCAAGTTGTCATTTCAGATGTTGGAAATAGATATGGAAATTGGAACATCTCCATGATAGAATGTGAGGAAAGTCGCACATTTCATCTGATAGGAAGAGATGGGATTTGTAGGATTGAATATAAAAAAAAGGGAATAGAAGCCTGAACTGAATTGACTATGGAGATTAGGCAAAGCATGGGGGAGTGATGATTCTTTTAAAAAAGAGACTAAGATGTTAGGAGTGACAATGGGGTGGGTCAGGCTAGGCCTAGGCCCAGCCTAACGCTGTAAGGCCCAAGGAAGGAGTCCGGCCCAAGTCCAAGCACGAAATTTTGGCTAGGGTTATAAATGGTTGGGTTTGGGGCAGGTTTAGCCAAAACTAGACCCGCCCATTTACTAAATGGGTCCGGGTCCAAATTTTAGACCCAGGCCCTTTTACTAAATAGGTGGGTCTAGGTTGGGTTTGAGTCAACTCCATCAGACGCATTTATAAATGGGTTTGGGTCTGGAAAAGGGAGATCCACCTAGACCCATTTATAAATGGGTCAGATCTAACGGGTTTGGTTAAGGGATATCTAGACCCTGAACCAGACCCACTTATAAACGGGTCCACGTACATCCTAATTCACTAAACTCAACATCTTTGGCGCGTCGATTCAGATTCTGCGGTGCCCCATATTCTCAGTCAGACATGGGGTGGATTTCTCGTTTTCCCATGTTACTTGTCAAGGTATGCAAATATTTTTACCAAGTTTAAAACCGGGTCTAGATGGGTCCCTTGCAACATAGACCAGACCCGCCCATTTAGTAAATGGGTTTGAGTCGGGTCGAGTCGGGTCTAATAAAAAGGAAACTAGATCCAGACCCATTTAGCAACTAGGTATGTTCTTCAACCCAGACCTGTACCATTTAGCAAATGGATCGGGTCTGGGTACCCCATCGGCTTCGTTGACCCATTTACAACACTAAAATTGGCTTGGCCCAGGCCCGTCCCAAAAGTTGGTAAAATGTTTTCCACTTGAATGTTTCTAATCTATATGTTAATCAAGTGATTCGCACACGCAAAACAAACATTTTAAAGGAATGAAACCAACAGTCTACATTGAAGATTGATGGGTTGCCTAACTAAGGATTGGAATGACCTATTTGTAGGATATAAAACATATATATAAAGTGGGTTAGGCCGTGTTGAGCTAAAAGGACTTGAGCCCAAGCCCACCACAAAAAAATGATCGGGCCATGAATGCGAGCCCAAGCCCACCCACGGGTCAAGCTAGTGGGTCCAAGCCAAGCCCACACATGGGTCGGGTAGCTACCCAGCCCATTGTGATCCTTAATAGAGGGTAAGTGCATGTGTTTTAAGAGGGAGTTGGTACTAGTAATATGAAGTGCGGGCTTGATTGGGCCATTAATCCTAGACCTCATTTGGAATGGAAAAGCTGATGAATGATTGCATATTGAATGGTTGTTGGGCCGGTTCGTTTAAGAGGAGTGTATATTTTGGAGGATTTGCTCCCTTTAAGCATGCCAGCGGGGTGTCCACAAAGCAACAAGATCACAATTCAAAGATGAAATTTCATCAACACCTCGACTAGATGAAAGATGGAACCTGCCTTCGGGAGAGTTGAATGCTTAGGGATGGTCTGCAGGCATGGCAATAATGGACATCCTAACTATATTGCAAATGTATGTGTTATTGGAGGGCACTGAGATTTTCATTGCCTTCCTTTGGAACTTGTGGGGATTCACTTAACGCTATCAGAAAGCTACCTATTTGGCAATTTCACTAGATATAACTAGATGCATCGGAAGAGTGAAACAACCCATCACTTGGGATTTCCTTCCATGATGTCCATAGAGAAAATAACATGATAGATGGCTATGCTAGAACAAAGTTAACAACCATTGTTGCCAATTCAGAACTCAATTTGCCTATTTCAAAAGCATCTTTTTGCTGACTTCATTCCTTTGTAATCTTTTTCTAAGCTATATCTTTTTTGTTAGTCGTCATCATCTTAATTATCTTAGCCTTTCTCCAGCAATTTGGGGTTGACTTTTAACTGGTACATTAGAAAAAGTTTGACAGTGGGATAGGACAGAAGAACCACTGATAGCATTTGCAGTGGAGCAGCTGCTGCTTTCCAATCGATATACAAGGCAGGCTGGGTTGGACGGAACCATTCTTCTTTCTGTTCCTAAAGCTGTGGCAAGAGAGGTTTATTATCCAATTGCAAGTGCTACTGGGGTAGGGGACCCTCTTTCTTCAAAATGGTATCGGGAAAAGTCAGCTGCCCAGTGCCCACCAAACACCAGCCTTCCTTTTCCACCAAGGCTCCTTGAACTGGCCATGCTAGACACATTAACACCACTCACATACCAACATAGTCTCAGTGATATTAATTCACACAACTATCACATGCACACCCCAAAGGACAAGCACTTCTTAGTGGACCTGTGGAGGGGTGCCACTGAGAGAGAGAGAGAGAGAGAGAGAGAGAGAGAGAGAGAGAGTTAGAATTTTATTTCAAATGGAGTTGCTGGTTATTAATAGAGAAAGGGGGAGGAAAGGGCCGTGGTATGACAGCAAAGTGATAGTTGTTGTCCACTAAGAACTGGTACCATGTAGAACTCAGCTTGAAAACAAAGGAGATAAGCTTGGAAACATAACCCTTGGTACCACGGCTCCTATTAAACTCTGTACCACGGCCTTCCCAATTATTTACGGCCACCACAGCCATGACTTCACCATTTTGTCTAACAGATGTAGAGACTAATGCTGAATGATTTGACAAAGACGAACTCTGCATACTAACCACATGCTGAACATGAGCAAATGTCTCAGTGATGGAAGGGATCTCGCCACCTCCAAGAATCTGAGCTCGAATAAGCTCAAACTCGAGACGAAATCCAAAAGGAAATTTAGCAACATGGAATTCCTATCTCTGCCATCTCATAGTGTCATAGTCATAAACAAAGCCGGTATATGTTTAATTCTTCCCACATGCCTTGCAAGGCTAAATAATACTTACCGACACTCTTATCTCCTTGTTGAAGACCGAATAGTCTGAAGTAACTCATAGATTGGAGTTAAGTTCTTTTCACCTGAATGCATTTCTCTCAGATTTTCCCATACTTCCCTCGTGGTCTTAAGAAAAGATAACATTTGCACTAATTTGGACCTCCATAGTATTCCATGGCAAATCTCTAATCTGAGCATCCACAGCTACCCAATCTTCTTTCTAATGAACCTTCTTCAAGTTGGGGGGAAGTAAAATATTTTAATTTCCTTTTACCCGTGAAAAATACTTCTACCAATGTGGCCCATTGTAAGTTATTTGCTCCATTGAGTATAGTCAATATAATCTGAAAGTTCATCAACTCAGATGGAGATAAAATACTAGACTAGGCTTCATTCCTTAAATCCATGGATGCAAGAGAAAATAAACAATTAAGGGAAAAACATTTTAACTTACTAAACACGTATTCTAAAAACCAATGTAAATCAGCGAACACGATCACTTTGATGTCACTTTGTCTTTCAAAACCTCCAAAAGTATATAGATTCTTCAACACATACCAAACTTCTCAAATTTTATCATAAATCTGACCACAAACACACGATGCCCCACTTTTGCCCTACGGTCAATTTTTGTGAAAGTGAGCTTCACACAGATTCACAGGACACGATTACACAACCCAACATACTGTGGTTGAGAGATATTCGTGTAGGTCAGCCCCTAACATCTTTAGGTTTCCACCTAAAAACGATAAGAAAGAAAGAAGAAGAAACGTTGAAAATGAAAACGAAGACTGATGCTCAGATCAATCGTGCTCTGATACCATGTCAACTAAATTGACAAAAAAAAGAAGAGAAAGATTAGAGAGAAGAGAAGAGAGAAAAAGAGAAAGTGTAGGGTTGGATGTATGCATACATCCACACCCCTTTCTTTTATATAAAACTTTATGAAAAATGACAAGTACATCTTTTAAGTAACAAAAGCAAAAATACCCCTATATCCTTAAGTAACAAAAGCAAGAATTCCCAACATGTCCTACAACTGGAAATATAGAAAATAAAAAGAGCCCAATAAGGAAGAGATGGGTTGTAGATGGGCGGTAACAAATGGAAAAGAGGGAGTTGCTGACTAAGTAATCAGCCCGCTGTTGTTGATCAACTCTCATAGAAATATTTCAATACATTTCTGATGATGTGATCGTTCAAATTTTAGAATTCTAATGAAAGGATAATTGGTATATGTTAGAAACTATGTATGATTGAGAGTGAAACTGTACTAACTAGCGTAAATTACTGAGAAGCAAACCTATAGATTGATAGCTAGCTACCTAGATATGTAGATAGGTAGATAAAGATATCAGACAATTCCGACAATCCCATGCACATGCATAGGCTAGCCCTTTACATGCCAGGACATGTGCCAACATACATGTGCAATCTAATACATCCATCAAGCTATACTATGTACATTATAAAATATCAGTTATCAGATGCAACTAGAAAGAATCCATGAGCTACTCTCTTCTACTACAGTAATAACTCAAGCATCAACCTATTCCAATAACTAAAGAAGAACAAGAAGAGGAAAAAAAAATCTATGACCCAATAAGTTGTTTCTACAACAATAACTGGATAGAGATGGTCAGACAAACCAGTAAGCATGCTCGCAACCTTTCACAAGAGCAGTCTCCTGAAGTGGTATCCTCTCCAAACAGATTGCACAAAACTCATGACTGTCACCCACCATGTCCGAGGCAGTGCACTCGATCCCCTTCTGATCATCAGACATCTGACGCATTTAAAAAATGAGAGATATTAACTAATTTCAAATGGAAATCAGCAAATACCAGCACAGCAATTACCTGCACCAAATAACACTCCAGATTTCATTCTAGTAAGTTACAGCGTCTACCACGAAAAGAATCAAGAAATTTCTCGCACAAGGAGCTTTCCACTTTGTTAGATGATGAACTGACCATGGTTCGATGCCACAATGTACACATAGTTGTGTGGTGAGCATGGTCTAAAATAGCAATTTCAGAGAATCACCCAGAGACTGAAACCAGTAAGACTCTCCCCCAATCATTCTGACATGATTGATCTTGTTCTGACTCGGTCTGCTTTCGGGCTGTGACTCAACCAAATGACTCATCTCGTTCTCCACCAATAATGAGCTGACTCAGTTTGGATGATATTTAAAACCATGATGGTTAGTGAATCTGGGTCATCCATTTGATGGGACTTTGGACCCAGTTGAGTGGCCCTAGCCTTAATATGAATGGAATTTTCCTTGTCCATGTGTGGCTTATAGACCTCTTTCTCTAGTACCCATGCTTTATGATCTAAGCCCAAATCAATGTATTAGCTCGTGGTATCATTTCATAAATGAGGCAACTCCAATCAGATAGGCTGTCCTCTATGATGAAGATGATGGTACTATTTCATGGATAATTTGGATATTTTGTTAATGTACAAAGTGATGTTTAAGCATGCACGTTTTATAGCTTATTTAATAGTCATGTAGTGTCATTAGTCTCAGTCATTGGTCCATGTCTCATGAGGTGTAGAATCCTTTGTTGGAGTGTAGAAAATGAATAGGAATGTGCATGCTTAGAAGCTAACCTTGTTGAGCTGATCAATATGAGATTTTAAAGAGATCCGATTCATACCCAGGCTGAGTACATGAGCTGATGAGATTAGTTAGTTTTGAACATGTGATGGGAAGGGAGATACATGTGTGAAGTTCACGAATTGGACAGGAGCTTAACACATCAAATTGCACCATTCTCATAACTTGTGCTTTAGACCATTTATGTATGAGAATAGGATTGATCTCCATTCTCCTCGTTGTGAGAGGCTAATCTTGCAACCAACTCTTGTAGCATGGCGTTGTAGTGCCTCCAAATTGTGTACCAAAGACATGGTATATTTGAATGATGATCTTAACCATTCATCATGTGTACTCATCTGTCAATCAACCAAAATTTCCTTTGATTTTACTATCTTCACGTTCTAATAAATGGGCCTTTTCTCACTTAATAGGAGCCATTCTGGTTTTTATCTTTTAGAGTTCATTTGTGTGCCACCAAGTAAAGGTCTGGAACTGTCTAAACACTATAATTATTGGACCATGGCCCAACCACTATTGGAGCCATGAAACATACGGCTTCAATCTGATCCATGTGTGCCACATATTCAAAATGACATGGGGGCATGGGAAATGCCATGACACTGGAGGAACGGAAGCTGCTTCCCTTTCTTTATTGCCCAACAAAGACAATTTGCATTTTCGGGATAACATTACAGATTCAACAAGATTAGAAGCACCTTGGGAGCACAGCTGAATTAAGGTTGAATTGTATGTGTAGGTCAAAGGAAGATCAATCCGTGATCAAAATGTTGGTTACTTCCCTTTGAAAAGCCCATCCCTTCCATGGCACGTTGAGTGCAAAATGAAGAAGTTTTTGTAAAACTTCTTTAGAGTAATCGCTGGGCCATGAATTTCAAGCTTGTGCGGATCCAAGCATGATGAATCATGTGTTCGATGAGATAGATTTAGGACAAGCAATGCAGAGAGAGGGGATGTAACATGGCTGGCCCTTCCCTTTGTTACCATGGACATCAATCAGATGCTCGTGGCCGCATATCATGATTAAGAAGATCCTAATAAAAGATTTTAATAAGGAAGCAAAACCACTTGCATGACGCGGCAAACAATTATCTCCCTCTTTGAATATGGAGGGTTGAGAATATTTAATTTTTACATCATGTTTGAGGGCTACAGATTGAACAATTGGGATCGAGTGTCGGGCATGGTTTTACTACAAAGGGCGATCGGAAGTAGGGCCAACCAGATGGGATTAGCAACCGCACATCCACATTTACGAAACGGAAGCAACGAACCAAGAATAGTTTTCGGACGTGCATAAGAGCCAGACTCTTTCCCCAATTCGCTCCCAAAATGTTTGAGGAAAGATCCCAACAACGTGGATAAGGAGCACAATTTTGAAATAAAACAGCAAAAAGGAAAGGGTGAATCCGTAATTGAAATTATTCATTGTCCCTCTTGCTTCAGAAGCCATTAATGGATCATCAAGATCTAACCTTACACAGAGATCTATACAGATTTAGAGAGAGAGAGAGAGAGAACGCAAAAGTACCTGTTCTTGAAGGAAATGAGAGGAAGCGTCTATGGGCTCTTTTTCCTCCATGTATATATGTTATGGTGGAGAGCGCGACTCTCTCCGGCTCGATGGTTGGCCGAAAAAAAAAAACCCCAGAAAAGAGAGAAATTGAGGAATAAAAAGATACGAAGGAATAATTCCCTCGAGCCTGTTTTTTTTTTTTTTTTTTTTTCAACGCGGGAGAAATAGAGAAGAGGCGGTTCACGACGGAAGCGGCTTGCGTGGTATGCCCCGCACCACCGACTCCATGGTGTGTTGACGTCACCATTTTCTGTGGGGCCCACCATAATGTATGTGTTATATCCACACCGTCCATACATTTTGCAATACCATTTTAAGCCCATGAAAAAAAAGTGTAGAGTCATATCCGAACCGCAAGTGTACCACACCACAAAAGGCAGCATGGATAATGACGCTACTATTGAAACCTTTATAAGCTCCACCACGATGTTTATCTGCTATCCAACTTATTCATAAGGTCTCAAAGACCTGGATTTAGAAAATATAAATATTAGCTTGATCAAAAACTTCTTCCGTAGGCCCGTGAAATTTTCAATGGTAAGCGTTCAATCCTCATTGCTTTTTATGGTGTGGTCCATTTAAGGTTTGGATCTGCCTCGTTTTTATAATAATGCCTTAAAATGATCTAATAAAATGTATAAACAGTTAGGATATAACATATACATCATGATAGGCCCACATAACTTGATGGCGTCAACACATCTCACGGAGGTGGGTGGTGCGTCACACCAGGCAAACCGCTTGCGTTCACGACCTAACAATCAACGTCGGCGAGAATTCTACAGTCTAACGGAGCGGATTCCGTGGTTCAGTTCACAACGATTCGAATGGACCCGGTCGCGGATTAGGTGCTACCCCCTTTCTCGAACTCGGCACAGCAGGGCCTCTGTACGGTCTTATATGCACCGTCCATCCATTTTTCTATATCAATTTAGTGTGTGATCCCTGAATTGAGGCAGGTCCAATGCTCAGGTAGACCACCCGATGGTTATAATAACGACCACTGTTGAAGAAATCTGGATGTCCTCTTATACCACCTGAGACGTGCAAAATAAGATAAGGATGGAGACCCTGGTTGCAGCAGAGACTCTCCGATGCCAAAGTCAGACAGGCATGCTAGGTCTAGTAGAACATAAGATTTTTGGGTATAGAATTGTGCGTATCTTTCACCATTAGAAGTGTTCCTACTTATAGGTGAGAGGAGGTGATGACGTGAAGGGAGATCTCCCTATTTAGCAAGGATGTATTGTATAAGGATTCGGATCCTCGACATATCGCAACGATCTTTCGAGATCTTCGGCAAAGATCTCGGATAGACCCGTGTTACAGTCGTCTCCCTAGATTCTCGGCTAGGATCTCGGATAAGTAAGTTCAGTAAGATCTGAACAGTCGGTACTAGGTCGGAACTAGTAGAAGTGCGCAGTAGGAAGTCGAGGTGGACGATCATTCTGAAGAGGGGTTTTGCCAACCTAGGCTGTAAGGCCCGTATCCTAGCCCGTACCATTTTGTATGCTTCTGCGGTCCTCCCAGTTGAATTTCAGCAATCCGCGATTTGTTATCGGCAGTTGCGCGCGATCCTGAGTTATATCCTGTATTCATGAGTAGGCTCGACTCAAGACCTGTACCAGTGCGACCGCACCGTCGCCGCGGTTCCGATGCCGCGTCTCGTGCGCTGAGGCGTTACCCGGGCCAGGAGATAGAGCTGGGCAACGGTCCGAGTCTGATCGGATTGGGACCAATCCGATCAGATCCGAAATTTTGGTGTCCTAACTCGAATCCGATCCGATCCGATCCGGGAGCGGATCCAAGTCACCTGATCCGATCAGATCCGAACGGTGCATTGGATGATCTGATCCATGCGTACGCGCGGCGCATTGTTATTGGTCTAAGACCTGTCCGTGGTCAGACGAGGTGATGGTTAGTCTGCAACGACGTGCGTTGGTTTGGAGATTCACGATTTTGAGTAGCACGCAGACTACCAAACCAGCAAGAAAAAAACAAAACAAAAAAAGAAAAGAAAAAGTAAAGGGAATCTTGCTTCCATCGCGACAGTGAGTATGGCGGTGAGAGAAGCAGAGAGAAGAGTGGTGAAGCAGCTTGCTTCCATCGCGACAGTGAGTATGGCGGTGAGAGAAGCAGAGAGAAGAAGCGCTTGAGATGTGCCTTTGGTGTCGTATGGCGACGGAGGAGGATATCTCGGGTGCGATGTGAATGTCGCAGTTGGTGGATTTGGAGGAGGTGGAGTTCCCATCTTCCATCGTCATCTCTCTCTCTCTCTCTCTCTCTCTCTCTCTCTCTCTCTCTCTCTCTCTCTCTCCAACTCTACCTACTCCCACCTAATGCCAGTATCATGAACCAAATTTTGAAATACATCCATACACATGATCGGATTTCGGTTCGGGTCGATCGGTTTCGTTGCTTATCCGAATTCGATCTGAACTGTATTCGGATCTGCCCCTTTGTATCCGAACCTAGCCGATCCAGCCTACCGGTCCTGTTCAAATCGAGGCGGATCGGGGCGGATCTGTCGGATCGGACCCATTTTGCACACCCGTACCAGGAGATGTGGGCCCGCGTTCAGTTCGAGGAAAACGCCGCACTTTGTAAAACCCAAGAAAACATGTCAAATCAATCAATCAATCCCATCAATAAAGTGCACATCATGTCAAGTACAAGCAACCCCCCCCCCCCCCCCCCCCCCCCCAAAAAAAAAATAAAATAAAAAATAAAATAAAAATCAACTCTCTCTTACACACCATTACATGTCAAGTATACATCACTCACCTTTCCACCCATCACTCACCTTTTCGCTCCATCACTCTCTCTCTCTCTCTCTCTCTCTTCTCTCTCTCTCCTCTCTCTCTCTCTCTCTCTCTCTCTCTCTCCTTACAACCCTCTCTCTCTCTCTCATTTCTCAAAACTCAATTTTCCAAGCAACAAAATATCCCATGTCCAAGCTTTCCAAGCTCTCATGGAGGAGCTTTAGTGTGGCCCACTTCCTACCCTCTCATCCCCCATCTCAACCATCAAAACTTCATCATCTTCCGTTGAAATCGAAGCCTAGGTGACTATCTTCCCAAGGAGCCAAGAAGAAGTGGATGGTGGGTGATCTTGGACCCACATTTTCTTTTTTCATTATTTATTTGTTTTGTGATTTAAGGGCCCATATATGGTGGGACCCACCTTGATGTATATTTTGTATCTACGAGGGGCCCATAGTGGCGGGGCCCCTCCATCACCGCCGATGCCTCTCTCTCCTTCTCTCTTTCTCTCTCTCTCTCTCTCTCTCTCTCTCTCTCTCTCTCTCTCTCTCTCTCTCTCTCTTTGTATGATGGCTGGTGGCCCACCCTGATGCATGATCTGATCCACACCGTCCATGGTGTTGTGGACTGCGCCATGATGTATTTGTTTCATCCACACCGTCCAGATGATCTGTACAGTGCTAGGTTGTTTGGACGGCACTTTATCGTCCTGACCATGAGGGACGGTTTACATCCACCCCGTCCATACCACGGTGGACCTCACCATGATGCCCGAGTGGATCCTCACCGTCCATGGCTTGGACGGTGGGCCACCTCACTATATGTATTTCATCCAACGTCCATCTATCTGGATGCTAGTTACTGCTCAAAGAAATTATATATATATATATATATATATATATATATATATATATATATATAATATATATATAATAAATAAATATATAAATATATAATAAAATATATAATATATAAATAATAATATATGTATATAATCATGTATGGCCACACCACGTGGATCGACATGAACTTATCAGATGGTTTAAATATCCACATGAACTTATCAATGGTTTATAAATATATATATATATATTATATTAAGATGGTGGGCCTACGTGGGACCCACCTATGAGGAACAGATTAGCTGGTATACGTGTACAACAACAGTATAGCTGTTGTACTGACGTTGCCCAGCAATGTGGGACCCACCTTTATATATGTTGAATATCCCCACTGTCCATGGGCTGGGACGGTGGGTCTGCTTGTGACATGTGTTATATACACACCGTCCATCAGTTTTTAATCCAAACCATCCAAGTTGTCTGATGGTGGGACCCACCGCAAATTACGTCAGCAAGTTCTGCAGGTCCCACGTGATGTATATGTACATCCAAGCTGTCTGATGGTGGGACCCACCTGCAATTAACATCAGCAAGTTCTGCAGGTCCCACGTGATGTACATGTACCTCCCAGCCGTCCTGATGGTGGGACCCGCTGTTGGGCAATGTTTGAACGGTGTTGATTTACATAGACAATGTTTGGATGGTGATACACATGTTGCACCTGCAACTATTGAAATGACTTTAAATGTGATCCAAGCTTCCATTTGTGAGGTCCACCTTGATATATTTGTAGCCCACTTGAGGACCATTGGTGCGGCCCATCAATGATGCCCTTCATGATATATTTGGCCCATGTGCGGGGCCCACCTGTTTGTATTGTTAGGCCCGTGTAGCGTGACCCATATGATGTATTCGAGGCCCAGATACGTGGCCCATTTTATGCATATGAGGCCCAAGCAGTGCTTCCCACTTATTGTATATAAGGTCCATGGTGATGCATTTACGACCCATTTGATGAGGCCCATTGCGATAGCTTGGAGGCCCATGGGACATGGCCCATTGTGATATATCTGAGGCCCATGGGCGCAACCCATTGAGATGTATCTAAGGCCCATGGGAGTGGCTCATTGTGATACATTCGAGGTCCTTGTATGAAGCCCAAAGCGATATATGAGAGACCCGTGAATGAGGCCCAATGTGATGTATGTATGGCCGTTACGTTGTGTATGAATCCAATATGTAGGCCACTCCTTGGGAGCAATGTTGGTTAGATGTCCACATTGATAGGTAATGATGGTTAGATGTCCTCATTGTGATCTTCTCATAGGCCTTGTTAGGCCAATTCGCACCATTCTCTAAGTGGGTTAAGCCAAATAAGTGGGCCCCATTCGCCATAGACAGATGGCTCCATGCCATCAGATTTGATATAACCACGGCCGTGGGCCGATCTTTATATTATGGTTGATCAGCCATCCATCTATGGACCCCGCCTTGTTTATATTCCGATTGTCGAGGCCGAGTATCAAGGCTGATTCCGATTTGTTGAGGTCGATTGTATAAGCCGATTCCGATTGTAGAGGCCGAGTATCGAGGCTGATTCCGATTGTCGAGGCCGAGTATCGAGGTCAATTTCGATTTGTTGAGGCCGATTGTCTAGGCCGATTCCGATTGTCGAGGCCGAGTATCGAGGCTGATTCCAACTTGTCAAGGTCGATTCCGATTGTCGAGGCCGAGTATCGAGGCCGATTCTGACTTGTCAAGGCCGATTCCGATTGCGAGGCCGATTTTGACTTGTCAAAGCCGATTGTATAGGCCGATTCTGACTTGTCGAGGCCGATTGTATAGGTCGATTCTGACTTGTCGAGGCTGATTGTATAGGCCGATTCTGATTATCAAGGCCGATTCTGATTTTGTTGAGGCTGATTATATAGGCCGATTCCGACTTATCGAGGCCGAGTATCAAGGCTGATTTCGACTTGTCGAGGCCGATTGTATAGGCCAATTCCGATTGTCGAGGCCGATTGTATAGGTAGATTCCAATTGTCGAGGCCGAGTATCGAGGCCGATTCCGACTTGTCGAGGCCGATTGTATATGCCGATTCCGATTGTCGAGGACGAGTATCGAGGCCGATTCCGATTTGTCGAGGCCGATTTCGATTGTCGAGGCCAAGTATCGAGGCCGATTTCAATTGTCGAGGCCGAGTATCGAGGTCGATTCCGACTTGTTGAGGCCAATTGTATAGGCCAATTCCGATTGTCGAGGCCGATTATATAGGTCGATTCCGATTGTCGAGGCCGAGTATCGAGGCCAATTGTATAGGGCGATTCCAATTGTCAAGACCGATTCCGATTGTCGAGGCCGATTTCAATTGTCGAGGCCGATTGTATAGGTCGATTCCGATTGTCGAAGCCGATTCCGATTTGTCGAGGCCGATTCCGATTGTCAGGCCGAGTATCAAGGCCGATTCCAATTGTCGAGGCCGATTGTTGAGGCCGATTCCGATTCCGATTATCAAGGCCGATTCCAATTGTTGAGGCCGATTGTCGAGGCCGGACATCGAGGTCGATTGTCGAGGCCCAATGTAATGTATTTGCGGCCCATATTTAAGTCCCATTGTGATGTGCATTCGACCCGTGTTTGAGGCCCAATGTGATGTATATGAGGCCCGTATTTGAGGCCCGTTGTAATGTGTATTCAACCCATGTTTAAGGCCTAATGTGATGTATATGAGGCTTATGTGATGAGGCCTATTGTGATGCATTTGAGGGCCTGGTGATGGAGCCCATGTGATGTATGTTAGGCCCATGTGAAAGGCCCATCATGATGTGTATTAAGCTCTTGAGTGGGGCCCATGGTGTTTTATATTTGGCCCTTGTATGAGGCCATGGGTTCACATATGTTAGGCTTTATATGGGCCATTCCTTGGGGGCAATGTTAGTTGAATGTCCACATTGTCGAGGCCGACTATCGATGTTAATTATCGGTGCCGGTTATTGATACCGATTATAAGTATGTGACAACATAACATCACGATACACGCCCATACGCATCATCTGCATGTTTGTTATAAGATGTGATTGACCATTGTATATGCCATAGTATAGATGGTTTATGGGACTCCCTGATAAGTAGAGTTATCCCACATGAGTACACGGTATGCGTAGGATTGATGCATGACTGGATTGCATAACTCATGCATCTTGCATTGTGTTGTGATTACTGTACACCCTAGCGACATTAGGGTCGTAGCCTCCACAAGCATATCGTGGATGGTCAGATGGGACACCGAAAATATGTTATTAGCATCGGACTGTCATAAATGGCCCTGGGTAAAAATTCTTAAACCCTCTTGGTACTAGAGGATGCCCCAACGTCGAGACCGAGTGGATATATATGAGCGCATGAGGGCCGTATACTAGTAGGTCGCATCTCCCACTGTGTCGTGGTTGGTTGGGAGGGGGTGTGACCTTACCCGCCTGAGTGAGGGGGCATTATCTAGGTTGAATTTGACCAGCTTGAGGAATGAGTCCGCTATCGATGAGTCGGGCCCGATATTGGCAAGCGGATAGTGAGGTCTCTTCCACTTATCCAGTTGTGCGCTCGGATAGGGGCGGCAAGCTGGCGTAGAGTGTACTAGACCCCAGTGATTTCCCCAGAGAGGAACTGTACTGATATGAGGACTTATTGAGCATGAGTTGCATACTCATTCATTCATTCATTCACTATCCACTCGGGCTGGTGGTGTTCAACTATTTGTTACGTGTACCTTCGCAATGGCCAGGATTTTGGTTAGGGCGCGCGACTAACCTGAGATCAGGAGTTTACCACATTAAGTCTGGCTATCCAAATTTAGGTATGAGAATGGTTTGGATAGAAGTCCCTTGTGGTGGACCCTGTAGCCTACGAAACTACATACTATCATCCTGACTCCACACTCTAGCTTGGTCGTTTCATTCGCACCGCATATTGCGCATTCCAGTATGCGTTGACTCATCATGATTTGTATATTGTATTGTATCCTCGGCATCTGATATTTGACTTCTTACGTTCTTGCATCGTATGGCCTTGGTACGGCTGATTGTATTCGTGGACTTGTCAGTGTTTCCGCTTACTCTGATATCGTATGATTCATGAACTTGCCAGTATTTCCGATACTATATGATTATGGCATTGTACTTTATATTGACACTTATCTTGCGCACACACTTTCACCACCCACTAAGCTTTCTATAAGCTTATACACGATAGATGCATGCAGGTGGTGTTAGGTTACAGCATCGTTGAGCTTGGAGCACGTAGCGGACCTCTGGAGCTTTGATTTTCGATATATGTATTTCCCTTTTAGTGTTGTATTCAATTGATTATATTAGTGGATATGTGATGATGATGTTGCCTTTATGATTTGGGTAAACTTGTGGTTATACTTCTTACGAGATAAATGTATGTTGAAAAATCCTCCTTGTAGGATCTCAGGATCGGAATCTAGCGTATGGGCGCTGGGAGCTGAGAATGGGGTACTACGGAGGCTGTCGGCACCGATTCGGCGATTGGGATTCCTGTGAGTCCGATCTCCGGGTTTGGGGCGTGACATAGGCTCTCTAAGAAGTTGTGGTCAAGTTCCTATTGGTATCGGGGAGATGGCCGACCTACCAACCTGCCGTAGGATTTGTGTCTTGGCCTTGAGACTGAGCTACCCCCTTGGGGGCCGAGCTGGAGGAGAATTGTTTCCCCAGCAGCAGGTTGGCATTCTCTGTCTGTTGAGGACCTCTTTGGTCACGACTCTTGTTGACCGACTTCCTCGCGTTTGTGCATGTACGTCCGAGCTGGCCTCTTATCAGTGGTCAGCTCATTTTTGCCCATAACAGTAAGACCCCCCCCCCCCCCCCCCCCCCCCCCACACACACACACACACACCCCACTTTCGAGCTCGCGCAGTGGGTTCGGGAAGTAGGTCAGATTTGGTGAGCTTGGACTTTCTTGTACATGGGGCGTCGGGCCTGCTTGTCATTATTACGAAATAAGGCGACATGAACGGGAATCAGAGCATATTTGCAATCATAGTACGACGCGCTCGAGGTGGCGTGCGATGTCAGGGCGTCTATTCGGTTCTCAGCTTATGGGGCGCTGACGCGTAGTGTCTTTTGGAAAGTTGAGTTAGCTAATGAGTGGGAGGGCTCCACGTGTCCAAGTGCGGGAGTCGAGGAGCCGTTTTGGCTGCCACATTAAGTGTTGGCATTGAATGTTGTGCGGCCGAGTTCCATAAAAAGGGGATGCCCTAGCATCGTTGGGGCTATTTTGCTCTGTCGTCTCTCTGCCTCTCTCTCTCTCTCTCTTCTCACCCTAAACTAAGGCGATTTCAGGGCGATTTCCGGAGAACTTTAGAGGCTCTCTTCTCTGGTGAGCTTTATCTTCCCTGCCTCTTCTTTTTCTATTTATCTTCTGGGTCCCCGATTTCTGGCTTGTCATCTTGACAAATCATGCTGAATCTGTCGAATTAGTTGGAGGAACCGACGACATTCGAGCGTGACGGGGTGCCAGAGGACTGGGACTTGTTGGAGAATCCGCCATCTCCCCTGGTGATGATGAGCGACCATGATTTTCAGGTGTTCCGTAGGTCAAGGATGGTTGCTCAGTCCTCGGTAGAGCAACCAATGGACACTGAGTAGCCTGCCCCAGTAGGGGAGGAAGCCGACCAGTCTCCGTCGGAGTCAGAGTCGGAGGCGAGCGGGCCAATTGGGTCGGCTTTGAAGGAATCCGCCCTGGTGTGGATAAGGTCGGAGTACCACATCCCAGACTCAGTAGTGCTACGAGCTCCCAGACTTGGTAAAATTCCAAGTGAACCCAGGGATTGGGGAGGTAGCTATGTTTATGGTCGCCCTTTAGTGCGGCTTGAGACTTCCTCTCCATCTTGTAATTAGGAACGTCCTTATGCACCTGGAGTTAGCCCCTGGGCAGTAGAGTTGTACATGAACCAAGCTAGCTTGATAAGCTCGCTCAGCTCGCCTCGATCTAGCTCGACTTGACTTGACTCGAATGATGTCTCAAAGCCAGCCAAGCTTCATATGACCTAACTCGTTTTGAAAATAAACCAAGTTCGAACATAGTAGAGCTTGGCTCGACTCGACTCAAACCCGGCTCGGCTCGAAACTCGAGGTAGTCTCGACTCGAATATATATTATATTATATATATTATTATTATATTTAAAAATTAAAAAAATAAAACTTAAACCATACCCTACCCGTCCGTCCATTTATTACCATTTTCCTTACTTAAATCATCGTGCTCGAGTCTCTCTCTCTCTCTCTTGGTCACTCGCTCGAGCTTGACTCAGCGTCTGCCCGGCTTGTCTCAGCCATTCGACCTGCACTCACCCGAGCTCTCCTCTCTCTCTCTCTCTCTCTCTCTCTCTCAGCACCAACAACAAGGTACCCTTTATGGCTCTATCTAATTGTGTGTGTGTGTATATTATTAATTGAATATTTGATTTGGGGGTTGGGTTACTAGGTTGAGTCAGGTGCGGGTTGGTGCTGGATTGGGTCGGGTTGGGAGCAGACTCGACTCGAGGTAAGCTCGCCTCAACTCCATCAACTAGCTTGCCTCTAGCTCGACTTGAAAAGTTTGGCAAACAAGCCAAGCTCCAATGGTGTTTCGACCAGAAATGAAAAGTATTTGATTCAAGGAATTATCTCACTTCATAGTAACAAAAAGAAGGAATGAAGAGAATAATCATCATAATTTATATATGTTTTGAATTCGTTACATCCTTTCTATCCTTTAATTCCAAGATAAAGTCTTTATGATTAAAAGTACAAGTATTGAATGGGTTCAAATGTGAATTTCGACAGCATTCCGGCTCATATCGTTCAAATCTCCATTGGAGATGAGTTGTACGGATCTTCTTTCACACATACACACATATATATCTTCATGAATAATATGAATAATATCCTGAAGAGAACTCCTCCAAATATCAGACCAATATTGTCCTTCAGCTGTCCATGGAACTCAATAGTGAGTTGCGTGGCTCGAGGAGTTGCGCAGGTCTGCGCAACTCAATGTGAGTTGCGCAGATTGGCCTTACTATCTCCCTCTCTTCTCTCTTTGATACCTGTCAAAGGTATTAGTCTTCTGAGAAATTCTGATGCCTCAAATGAAGGGGAAGTAGGGTATTTATAGGCCTCCACACGTGTGAACCCTCGAATCTTATGCCATGGGGCCTACTTTGCATAATTTGTACGCTCTAATCCAAACACCTTAACGATTAGTTGCGCAGACCTGCGCAACTATGATGAGTTGCGTGGTCTCGCGCAACTTGAGTATTCCATGCAACTCATTGTGCCGCGCAACTTATTATACCGCGCAACTCGATTTTTTTCAATCCTTTTTTCTTCAATCTTCTTTCTTTGCTTACTCCTTTTACTCAATTTTTATGCTCCAACAGATGCCCCCTTGATCCAATGTTTGCCTGACAATTAAGTAAAATGAAGGATCAAAACTATTCCACCTGAGAGTCGAGTTACGCAGTCCCACGCAACTCCTTGGATCGGGTCTCGCGCAACTCAAATCGGGTGTCGCCTTAGCTATAAATGTTGGAGTCCCATTCATTTCTTCACTTCAAACTTTTTCTCCAGATTAGAGAACCCTTTTGCGCAACTCATCTTGTCGTACAACTCAGATCTCGCTTAACTCATTTGCACTTAGTGTAATTTTCTCAATTCCGAAACTCTGCCCAAATTTCTTCAACTTTCCAGACTTAGCCAACTTTCTAACTTTCCAGACTTTAGCTAACTTTCCAACTTCTCACAAAATAGCTCGTACCAAAAGGACTTTCCGTCTAATAGAACCGCCAACTAATCAGCCTTCCCATGCTATCCTTCCATTCTCTCCAACACCTTCTCAAATTCCTAAATCTTCTTCTCTATTCCTGCACCTTCTTCAATTCCTGAACCTACCTCTTCCGCTCCTACACCTTCTTCAATTCCTGAACCTACCTCTTCCTCCCTTACCCATGAAGATCGACTAAGGAAGAGAATCAAAGTCACCAAAAAACGTCCCGCTTACATTAAAGAACTTGTTTTGCCCGTCCTCGATTTCTCTAACAGAATCCAAGCGTTATCTTGGCCGATATGCAAAGCCATTATTACCGGAGATATAACGGGACCTCCAAAACAAGGATGAGAGATTGACTAGGAAACATGGCTGAAATTGACCGCCAATCTTCACATTGGTGTCACCCGTTCACCTGTCAGAGAAGATATACCGCCACCCTCTTTATCCAAAAGGAAGCGCAACAAATTGAAGAACCAAGAGCTTCAAGAGAAAATCAAGGAGCACAAGAAAAGGAAACTTCAGAACACCTGGGATACTATAAAGTCCAGGAGGGCATCATGAAATTTAATAGCCCTTTCAGAAATGTGTTGATAGTGATTCCTTTGAACATTTGTCGCTATCTGTTTATTCTTCAAAGTAAGCCCATAGATTGGATGACTCAGAGCAGGATGATGCACACCCCAAACTGGTCAATGAAAGAACCAAGAATGATAGAGGGTATCTTGTCAGAGAGAGGATCGAAACAGCAAGTTGGAGACATTCATCCGATGCGATTCCTTATTCCTTGCTACAATCCACATGAACTATTTCCTACAACCTTCTATGAACCAGTACGTTAACGCTTCAGAGATAGGAGATCTTTGTGGGCAAATGAAGAATTTCGCACACGCGGTTTCTTATCCTCACGCAACTACTATCCTGACTGGGTTAAAGCAATTCTCAACAAGCACTCTGTTGTACTGACAGAAGTTGGCCTCTATGGTGCTATCGAAGCTACTTCTGAATATTTCTATAAGGACCCTATGATCTATAAGGGGTTCCTCAGCTACTGGTGTCCCACCACCAATTCCTTCCACCTACCTCTAGGTGAAGTCAGTATTAGTCTCTGGGACTTATACTAGATGGCGGGGCTTCCCATAATAGGTCGTTTCTACGACGAATACATCCCCACAAATGAAGAGTTTTTGCATTTTTCTCCTTCCAAAAGACAAACATTGGTGTCTGATGCTTCAGTTGAATTGTTCAGAGAAATGTATAAATTCCATGACATCAAGAAAATTCCCCAATTTCTTTGGTTGGCTCACTTTTCTCAAGAGCTACGGTATAGTTTTCGACTTATATCATGAATTCATGTATTTCACCATCATTCGCCTTATTCACCTTCTTCTTCTCTCTCTCTCTCTCTCTCTCTCTCTCTCTCTCTCTCTTTTCTTGCAGTTTCAGAAACAGCCATTTTGATGATTTAGAGAATGCTCGTTGTAGAATAAAGAACCCTCCAGAGTATACTTCTAAGGGCGAACTGGCAGCCTTTCTTGCATACTGACTCAGCATAGTCGTGCTCCCAAGTTCCAAATGGGCTGATGCCATCAGACCCTCCTTATTTGTTGTCGCAGGAGGACTAACAGAAGGTCGAAAATATTCATTAGCACCCTCTGTTCTCTACTCACTATGTAGGGCTATCGGCAATATGGCTACTCACTGTCAGAATCCATCTGTCGGAGCCAGTTCAACATTTACACCATGTCATTACTTTTTCGGGTGGCTAAGTGTCTATTTTCCCTAGACATATGATGACCCAGAGAAAGCTTATGTCCATCCTTCATACATCCCATTATGTCATTATCAAAAGCGGTTGATGCTGAAAAGAACATATGAATGGGTGATTGATATGATTGAATTAACCAATGTTATTGTTTCGAACAAGAAACAAATGCATTTGATTTGGCGATTTCATTCACTTAATAATAAACAAAAGAAGAAAAAGAAGATAATCACATCATAATTTCATTCTAAGTTCTTTACATCCTTTTTCCTCCTTTGATTCCAAAATAGAATGTTCATGACTTGTAATAGAAAATGCATGTTAAAGACTATTCTACGCTGAACACTGCTATGCGCTAAGTATTATTATGCAGTGGGCTGTTGTGCGCTCGGCCTGTTGTGTGCCCAGCCTGTTGTGCTCCTAGCCTGTTGTGTGCTCGGTCTGTTGCACACCCAGCCTATTGTATGCTTGGTCTGTTGTGTGCACGACAGTGTTGTGCGCTCCCACCTATTGTGCGCCAACAGCATTGTGCGCTTCACAACACCTGCCCCACACAATGAAGGCGGACTCTACCTCTCTCCTTTCAAAATCTTCTCTTCCTTGATTGGATGCTAATGACCCCCTTGAAGGGGTCAAGGGGTATTTATAGCCCTTTCACACATGTGAACATGTCACTTCGACATTGCGCGGTATCCCTTGTACGCCAATTCCCCTCTGTGCAGTCTTCTTTGTGCGAACTCCAGTGTGCAGATTTCTTTGTGCGGATTCCAATATGTAGACTTCTTTGTGCTGTCTCCAATCTGTGAATTTCTTTATGCGGATTCCAAGGCAGATTTCTTTGTGCGGACTGACTCCTTTCGAAGCACAGTGCTTCTCTACGCATAACGACCATATGCGCACAATGATCGTCTGCGCATAATGGATTCTTGCTGTCTTTCTCTCTCTTTTTATGCCTCAATAGATGTCGCCTTGATCTTGCATTTTTTATTTTTATCTATAAAATAAACAATGTAGGATCAATATTTCAATTTAGTCTAACCAATTTTGCTCTCCTTTTCTTCGTTGTGCGCTTCATATATTTTTTTTTTGGCGCACAACATTTTGGCGCACAATGAGTTGCGCTCATTAAGTTCCTCACAACAAATTTGTGCACAATGACTTCCACACAACGGTCGAGACCTTATTTATAAATACAGGATCTCCACTCTTCCCTTCACTTCATTCTCCGACCGCCTCACCCTCTTTGCGTGTCGAGCCTTTCTGCGCACAACACATTCTTGCGCACAACAACTCTCTGCACATAACATGACTTAGCACGCAAGGACAGGTTGTGCACAATGATTTGCGCACAACGATTTGCGCATAATGCAGACTTAGACTTTACTTCGAACTCACTTGCCCTTTTCTCATTAAGCTTTTACACTTTCTCCTTTAATTTTTCAGAAACTTAATAAACTTCTTTCCCTGATTTTAACTTGTTTATCGACTCTCGTGTAGATTTCCGATGGCTAGTTCAAAAAGACCTCTCGCCTCCCCAAGTACTACTGGGCCTTCTGACTCGCAATCAGTTGAAACCCGTAGTCAGAAAAGACCCCGGTCTACTGAAGGTTACTCTTCCTTCTTCGAAGATCCAACTCCTACCATTATCAACTTTGCTGATCGCATCCAGCGCCTGTCTGACCATACTCACACAGCTATGCTAATGAAAGAGATAGAGGGACCCCCTACTACAGGACAAGAATCTGATTGGGATAACTAGTTAAAGTCCACAGCTAATATTCGCACAGATGACGCTCGTCTTTGTGCCGTCGAGGCTTCTCCCCCTCCCACGATTTCGAAGAGAATGAGAGAAAGAGTAAAGATAAAGCTTGTCAGGAAAAGATTCGGGAACACAACTAGAGGCGTTTTCAGAATGCCTCGGATTCGATCAAGTCCAGTGCCGATGCGATCAAATTTCGCAACCCTTACAAAGACGAGACTATTACTATTCCTTTACATCTCCAGCGCCACCAATCCATAATCCAAAGCGAACCAACCGACTATATGACACAAAACAGACTCCTGTATGTGTCAAATTGGGCGATCAAAGAGCCGCAAATCCTTAAAGGTTATCTCACGGAGAAAGGCTCAGTCCAAATGATCGGGCAAATAACATACATGCACTTCCTCACGCCATGTTACAACCCTCACGCCTTATCCCCCACTCATTTCTTTGAAACGATTCAACAACGTTTTCGGGATCGTGATTCCCTGTGGGGTAGAGAAGAATTCAGGACACGAAGTCTTTGGAGTGATTGTCCGTATTACAGCGCATGGACCAAGGAAATTTTGAAGAAGTACGAAGATGTTCTTATCACAACAAAGATATATCATGCTATAGAAGCCACCTCGGAGTTCTTCAAAAAGGACACGATGATTTATAAGGGCTTTCTGAAGTACTGGTCCTCTATTACGAATTCTTTCCACCTTCCGGTCGGGGAAGTAAGCATCACCTTATGGGATCTATATAGGATGGCTGGCCTTCCCATCTCTAGATCTTTCTTAGACGAATACGTTCCTACGAATAAGGAATTTGCTTATGTTTCTCCCAACAGAACGCTTAAGATTTCAACATCAACAATCGAGCTCTTCCGTGAATGTCTTGCTTCCCTGATGTCCATAAAATATCCCCTCTTCAATTGGCTTGCACATTTTTCCCGATACTTGATGTAAGTGTTTTAACAATTTTCTTATATTTCAGATGACATTTGCCTATAGATATAAATCGTTAATTCATCTTTCTTCCTCCTACCTTGTTTAGATTCCCTAGTAGCCATTGTGCCGAACTGGAAGCTTATCGTAAAAAGATAAAGGGCCCGACCAAATTCACCACTGAAACTGAGTTAGTTGCTTTCTTAGACTACTGGTTAAGCTTAGTCGTGCTTCCTAGCTCAAAAAGCTCAGACTCTATTCGGCCAACCTTATTTGTGGCAAGAGGCGCAATGACAGAAGACAAAAAAATATTCTCTGGCCCCTCCTGTGTTATTCTCGTTATATAGATCTTTTGGTCATGCTGTGGCGCACTGCTCAAGCCTAGCAATAGGAGTTTCATCTTCTTTCACTCCATGACACTATTTCTCTGGCTGGCTCGACATTTATTTCCCCTGGACTTATGGTGACTCGGAGAAGGCCTATGTCCATCCTGATCATCTACCTCTATGGCATTTCTTGAAGCGAAAGATGATAAAGAAGGGGTATACCTGGATAGTGGATAAAATTGACAACATAGAATCTATTGACTTCTTCCCTTTCTATTTGGATTACCAAACTGAAGACAGGGATGCTGAAGATAACAATGACTTGGAACCTGTTGAGAGAACCTTCTTTCTTTGTATTCGTTCTTGCAACCTTCCCCTGCGAGAAGGAGTAGAGTTCTGGCGAGAACCATACTATCCAAGTCGATTTGCCAGACAATTTGGGTATGATTAAGCTATGCCCCAAGTAGGGGAGGAAGTCACACGGACAATGAGAAGCTATGGAGTCAACCCCTATAATTGGGTTCTAATATGAAAGCAGCTCTTAACAAGAAATTTCGGCTCTCGATTTCTTCTCCCAGGGTATAACATCGAGTGACGGCTTCATATTCCTTGATGCGGTGGCGGGCGCATCATTACTACTTGGTGCACAACTATTTTCCAGTGGATCGACTCATCTGGGTTCCTCCTCCACGCTTAAGGAACTATAGACCGGAGCAAGGGATCGTATATTTCAACGAGAAAGACCAGCCTGCTATTTTGGGACAACTTCGTCGCAAAATTTCTGTAGAAGAACCTATTAGAGAAATAAAGACGCCAAATACTCTAGAAGGATGGATTGCTTTTGGTTCTCTTTTGGACTTGATAAAATGGGGAGAAAGACCAGCCACTCCTCATGATAAATTTGAAACTGTAGGCGGTATTCTGCCTTCCCCTACTCTTGAAGGAGGAGATCAGCCTACACGCCCTGCTCCTGTCATTCCTCCTGTTACAGAGCCCATCACTTCCACGATTTCTCCCACTACTGAACATGTAACTACCACAGTTGTCTCTGCCACAGATCATGTTGCAACCACAGCAAGTCGTGCTATAATCATAGCCTCTCTTGCCGTGAATCAGATTACTATCATTATATCTCCTATGATTCGCTCGCGTTCCAAGTCATTGTCTCCTGAACTTTTGGCACAACAGGTCCCTTCTCCTACTCAGAGTACACGTCTTCTCCCCGTGAAGACTACTTACAAAGGAAAACAAACTATATCGGAGGAAGACAGTTCATTCGAATATTCAGCCACTACTGCCAGTGATGATACATCTTCTCTCATGAGCTTAACTAATGAAGGGGATGCTTTGTAAAATGTGGATACTGATGCTGAAGTGGATATTGGAGAAGAAGGTGACGTTAGAGCCGAATCTCTGTTTCCTAATGCTATCACTCGTTCGCATGCCTCTCGTTCGATCACAATGGCCTCCTTAGAAGAGAAGTAACTGGATTATGGAGAATCTGGCTATTCTCCCAGCACAAACATCTTCCTTTCTTTTTACGCCTCGTATTCTCCATGTATTGTGGAAACCGCCGATATAGTTGCTCGTGAAACATCTTTAAGGGATACAGAGGCTCAGTCATCAGAAATTCAAGCAACCATGAGAAATATACTCTACCTCACAACACAGGAGAAATTTTGCCAGTAGTCGCCACAACATCTGATGTCCCCATTTAGACTGATAAATCTCCTACTGTGCATCCTTCCCCTATCCAGCCAGTAGCCCGAAGTTTAGAATTCCTCTCCGATTCAGTTGATATCCCAACCCCGACGACTCTTGCTTGAGTACCGTAGGGGCTCAGGAACCTTCTTTCAACATTGCTATGATTACGGATGCACTTAGATATGTAGCTCCCGAAACCTGCTCTGTTCAAGCCACTTCCACTATTGCCCCCAGACAGGGTGTGTATCTTCTCTTTTCTTCTTTTCTTACTTTATATCGTTATATATACATACACACACACACACACACACACACACACACATATATATATATATATATTCTTTTGAACTCATAATCTCTTTCTCTCTTTTTTAGCTTTGGTTGTGCCAACTCCAAGCGGGTCCGAAGGGTCTAACTCAGTAGCCACAATTTTTGATAGACTTTCATTGGAAAAGGTGTCCCCTCTTATGCTGGGATTGTTCAAGAATGCAATCTCTGTCATCATCAACACTTTTAAAGATCTAGCCCAGTGGCCATTTTTAGGCAGTGCTTTAGTCGTTCTTACCCATTCGGCTCATCTAGCGCACGTCAATGTTCATTCTCTTCATGACTCCTTGTCTCAGTTCTATGACTCCACCAAAAACTTAGAAGCTGCACAAAGTATAATCATTGCTCTAAAAATTCTGAATCGTTAGAAAGAATTGTCACTACTCAAAGAAAAACTTTCTCGTTCAGACGATGTCCTTGCCAATTGCAATGCTGTTAATCGATCTCTTCACGAGAAGTTGAAAGTTTTCGATAGAAATAAGGTGATCATTGATGATCAAATTGCTATTCTCGAGAGAGAGATTCTGCTACTCAAGGGTCAGAAAGAAGTAGAAGACTTAACTATTCGTCAAATCAAGGAGGAGCTTAAAACAAATACTCAGGTTGTCGGTATTGAGCAAGCTGAACAAACGAAAAGTAGGGAGGCTGCCACTCTTTTGGAATCAGAACTGGTTAGCGTCCCTAATCAAGCTGGGATTATTCTTGAGGCTGAACGCACGACTACTGCGGAACAATTTCAGTTAAAAGAAGAATACAACATTACTTAGCAGTATTAAACATAACTGAAGATCTGTAAGCATTGTATTTTCATATAAGTTCCTTTTGCGTTGTGATATATAAACAGATCATGGTATTTTATTTAGAGCAAAATGCATTCTTGATAATACAATCATCGATTTTGGGATATATGCTGATGAAATACTTTCATATTCATGCTTCGTTATTTCTGCTAATTATATTTATGCATTGTACGGCGACCCTATGTGATGTTTTATTTCCATGGGTGGAACTATTTCATTTCAAAGTTAGTTAATTAGCTTTGCACACAGTTTAAGCTCTTGAATAGTGGAGCAATCACAGTTTTTTAGACTCATAAGTACCTGGAGTTGGGTCTTATGCGAATGGTCTCTTTAACTCTCATGAGTTCTCTGGACTTATTGCGGTCGAGGAGTTCACAAACCGCGGTCCATTAGAGGGGCCCAGTGAAGCTACCGAAGTCGTGAACTCAATGGGATTTACTCACATGGTTGGCCACAGTAACTCTCTAGAGTTCGCTGGGTGCACGAGGCTACCTTTGGTAACAAGTCTAAGGCCGTCAGTTCATTAATGAGGGGGTGTTTTTACTAACACCCTGTCCTCATGAGTTAATCATGAAATCGAGCCAAAGACCTAGGGGGTCTTATTCTATTCCCCATTTTCCTTCATCTGTAAGTTTGGACCCATTCACAGGAGGGTATTTTCATCCTTGTCTATGAAGTTGTCGGAGAGCTTACAGACGGCATTGGTCTCACGCATGACTGGCCGTTGAGGACTTTTGGCCTTTGAGGCTTTTTGTCATTGGCTTCGTCCGCTGTCCGCATGGGTATGCACATGATGTGGCCTGTATGGGCTTTTTAGGGCCGTTGGCTCCACACTGCTATCCCGAATAATATATCAGTCTTACGCATAGTTGGCCATATAAGGCTTGGCTAGGCTGCCTTTGACGGTGAATCAATAGTTGACCTTTGAGGGTTTTTGTCACTTGCTCCATCCACTGCCTGCATGGGTATGCACGTGATGTGGCCAGTATGGGCTTTTTAGGGTCGCTGGCTCCATACTGCTATCTCGGATAATATATCGGTCTTACGCGTAGTTGGCCGTATAAGGCTTGGCTAGGCTGCCTTTGACGGTGAATCAATAATTGATATTTCGCTGTTGCTCATGATAATCTGATGATATTTATTCTTTATATCCAGTCAGCTTGGCAATAATAACAATTTTGGTAAGTAACCAGTAGTGACAGCGATGGCTGGGATTTCGTCGATAATGAACAACTAATAATGACAGCGATGGCTGAGACTTCGACAATAGTGATATGCTTGAAGATTTGCCTTTTATTCATCATTCGTGAAGAAAGAATACAAGACTCTGCCTTTAAAGGCTATTTCACTATTTCATTTGTGATTGCCCCCTTTTGATATAGAAGAATTATCCCGATAATCTTCTAGATCAAAATCACTCCCACTATTAGGGATGCTATTTCTTAATGAAGCGAGCATTGACTTGTATACTAATGCCTCGTCTGTCTTGATCCATTACTCTGTATGCTCCATTGGAGTAAACTTCAGTTATGATATACGGTCCGTCCCACTTAGGGTCAAACTTGCCCCCTGTTCTTCAAGTGACTACTATTGGCCTTTCCAACATTAGAACCAGATCCCCTTTCTTAAAAGATCGGTGTTTAACCTTTTTATCAAAGGAAGCAGAAATCCTGGCTTGATATAACTGCAAGCGCGGCTGAGCTGCCAGTCTTTTTTCATCAAGTAGATCCAACTCTATCAGCCGTATTCGTGCGTTCTCGTCATCTGTAATTGATTGATGCACTGCCACCCTTAGTGAAGCAACTTGTATTTCGATTGGTACGACAACTTCTACACCATAAAATAATGAATACGGGGTAGCTTGTGTCGCTGTATGATGAGTTCTCCTATAGGCCTATAGAGCTTCATGCAGTTTTTCATCCCAATCACGCTTATTCCTGTTCACTGTTTTCTTTAGTATTTTCACAATCGTCTTATTGAACACTTCTGCCATCCCATTGGCTGGTGGATATTATGGTGTTGAGAACGACTGATGAATTTTGAACTTAAGACATAACTTCTCCATGCCCCTGTTCTTGAAAGGAGTGCCGTTGTCTGTGATGATTTTCTTTGGGATACCATGGCGATATATTATTGCGTGCCGAATGAAATTAACATCTTTCTCTTTAACACTTTGCAGCGTAATCGCTTATGTCCATTTGGAGAAATAGTCCGTTGTTGCTAGTATATACTGTTTTCCTCTAGACGACGGTGGATTTATAGGGCCAATAACATCGAGTCCCTATATGGTAAAAGGCTAGGAAGTAGCTGACTGATGAAGATCTTTAGGGGGTACATGTATAATGTTCCCGTGGATTTGACACTTGTGGCATCGCCTCACGTAGTCTATTGCATCTTTAAACATTGTCGGTCAGTAATATCCCATCCGGTGCACTCAGTGGAACAAATTCCTCCCAGCCTAATGCGCCCCACATTCCCCAGAATGTGCCTCTTGCAGCACTTGACCTGCCTCCTCTTTACTTAGACATCGCAATAGTATTTCATTATAGGACCTTCTGTATAATCATTCATTACACATAATGAATCTTTTCGCCCTCTGCTTAACCTACAACTCTACCTCTGAATCTTCTGGGAGGATATCGTATTTGAGATAATCAATGAAAGGCTGACGCCAATCATCTGTTGTCACTTCTAGGCATGATATAGGGAATGCTTCCATTGTTTCACTGATTATATCTACTGAGGGCAAGAATCTCCTTTCTTCTATTGTCACTTGCAGGGGACTTCGATCTGGGTGAGACAACGCTGTTGCTAAACTGGCTAAAGCATCGGCCCTCGCGTTCTCGTACCATGGTATATGCTTGATTTCAACATTCAGAAATTGTTCCAATAAATGCTGCGCCCTTAGACAGTATAGCAGAAGTTCTTAGTTCCTTATTTCAAATTCAGTCGTCAATTGATTTATGACCAACTTAGAATCCCTATAAATTTGCAGTGCTTTTATCTTCAGTTTGCTGGCTATTTCCATCCCAATGATAAGGGCATTATATTCGACTTCATTATTTGTACACACGGTACCCAACGTGAAAGAGTAAGGCAATAAATCGTCTTGGAGGGTGATGAATATTACTCCGGCACTTGCTCATGTCGCTCGGGCCGCTTCATTAAAGAACATCTGCCACACATTTGGCAATTCTGTCATCATGACCTGTTCGTCAGGAAACTCATCGAAGATGGTCTGCCACCGCCTGCCCTTTTACTGCCTTCGTTGGTTCATACATAATCACATATTCTAACAACAATAACATCCACTTTGCTAGTCTTCCCGACAACATCGGCCTTGTCATCAAAAACTTGATGGGTCTGCTCGGGATATCAAGGTTATGTCATGGGACAGACAATAATGTCTTAATTTCTGGACTGCAAATACCAATGGCAAGCATATTTTTTCAATCGGTGTATAATTGCACTCTACGCCTATCAAAGTTTGACTTAAATAATATAGTGCCACTTCCCTCCCATTTTCGTTCACTTGTGCCAATAAGGCTCCCAGTGAATTCTCGGCTGCTGATATATACAAGATGAGAGGTCGTCCTTTCACTGGGGCTGTTAATATTGGAGGTTGTTTCAACAGTTTTTTTATCGAATTGAAGGCATTTTGGCAGGATTTGTCCCATATGAATTCTGTTCCTTTCTTCTTCAAATGAAAAAATGGCTGACATCTTCCTGCTAGGTTTGAGATAAAACGGTGAATATATGCTAACTTGCCTTGCAAGCTTTTTAGCTCTTTCAATATTTTTGGGGGTGGCATATCTCGAATAGCTCTAACTTTTTCTGGATCTATCTCGATCCCTCTGTGTCTCACCACAAAACCAAGGAATTTTCTTGACGATACTCTGAATGCACATTTGACCGGATTCATCTTTAACTGTTTCTTTTGAAATAACAGTGAACACTGCTTGAGTTGAAGTCAGAATATGCCAATACCTCTTAGAGGGGGGTGAATAGGACTTTTTAAAGATTTATGAGTTATATTAAAAATCCTATTACTCTAATCCTATCATGTATGCAATTTTCAGGATTACTCAAATGTAACTCTACTAGCTTCCAAGCCAGGTAGAGGATCCAATCACAAACTAATCAAGATATGGCAATATGCAACTAAGTCTATGTTGGATGTGACTGTGTATGTGTGTGTGATGTGTTCAGATATATGAATATGAATGCATTGTCATGAATCATACATATAGAAAAGCAATCACAAACACAGTCATTTTATAGTGGTTCGACGATAAGTCTACTCCACTCCCGGCTGCCGCAATCAACCCTTGAGTGTACCAGAATTCACTAAGGAGGTTTCTCAGGGTTCACCTCTAACCTAAGGTTTTAAATCAGGTTCACCTTCAACCTTTACATGGAGGTTTCTACTCGGTTCACCTCTAACCCTGGAGTTTTACTGGTTCACTTCTAACCAGATGTTTATGCTCTCCATAGAGCAAGGGTCCACACAACGCACCCAGAGGTTTCTACTCGGTTCACCTCTAACCCTGGAGTTTCACTAGTTCACTCCTAACCAGATGTTTATGCTCTCCACAGAGCAAGGGTCCACACAACATACCCACAGCGTACACTCCTGCCGGAGGCCTCCTTGAGGACTTCAAAGGGTGAGAACCACTTAAGACCTAATCCTAGAAAGGAATGATCGCAAGTGTCCTCCTGGACTCTAAATACTTACAGATAAGTTGATGAGTCTCGTTAAGCACAACGCCGAAGATCTCCTCCTCCTTGTTGACGAAGAGTCTTCTGCTTCCTTGATCTGCAACACAAAAGATATACCAAGACTAGGCTTAGGGTTGGGTCAAGGTAGAGATGGAATCCTACTCTCTAAAGGTTTTCCTATAAGGAAGGTAGAGTAGTTCCACTCTTATGCATTTAAGGCATCCCAACTTAATGATTTGCCATTAAGGTAGTAGCTGGAGGATCCTTGAATGCCGAAGTTCATTCTCGAATCCACTCTATTGAATATCAATGGTGAGAGTGGATTGGAGGATAAACTCCCTCGAGAGAAAGGGCTTAGGTTATAAGATGTAAGTTGAAACACACAAAAGCTCTCTCTTTTCTCTCTTACAGCAACAAAAGATAAGTCCTCTATATATAGGCAAAAAGCTCCAACAGATATAAAACGGTCACATTTATGACAGAGTTCAATATCATCGAGTAGGTTCGATATCATCGAGCATAAACTCTCGATAGTATCGATGGTCTGCTCGATGACTCGGACTCGATGTCATACGCTTTTAAAACTCTTTGCCAATTGGTCGATGAATCGAAGCTATTGTCGATGTCATCAGATTTCGAACTCCGATTCCATCGATGACAGGTTCGATCCATTGACACTTGAAAAATGAGAGAGGCTTGACTTTGAGATATTTCAGGTTTTCATGAATGAGAGAGGCTTGACTTTGAATGTCGATGATATCGAGATCAGAGTCGAGACATCGATAAATCCAGATGATTTATCTTTGAACTTGCTGGACCGTTTATGACTTTGTTCAATGCAATCGATCTGGTGTCGATATCATCGATATTTGAATATCGATTAAATCGAAGGGCCCCCGATCATAGTTAAAAAATAACCTGAAATAACTGCTGTAAGAAATGCGCGCCCACTTTCGATATCATCGATGGACCTCCGATCTTATCGATATTTGAATTCGGATCATATCGGACGATTATCGATATATCGAAGAATTTTGAGATTTTCATTAAAAAATAGGGACGCCAAAAATCTGCCTGTCGATCTTATTGAGCCACTCTCGATGGTCTCGATATTTGAATATCGATGATATCGATATGTGTATCGATACATCGATAATTCGTCCAGATATATTGTGAAGTTGCTGGACATATTTAGTGCTTTTATCGATGATATCGATAGATGTATCGATATATCGATAAATCCGTCCAGATGAATATTTAGTTGCTGGACATTTTGGTCCTCTTATCGATAATATCGTTAAGGTATCGAGGACATCGACAGTGCAGGTCGATCATATCGAGGTGCATCGATAAAATCGACAAGGTGAGAAAAACTTAGAGATTTTCCTATTTTGTAAAAAGTTTTCCCACCTTAAAAACCCTAAGATGTCTATCTTGTTTTAAGAGTTTTAATCACCTGGTGTTTTGGGACATGGGATGTGAGGCTATGATTTACCTATTGCGAGCTTCCACACATCCGATTGAGGCAGACGCTTGAGATAATCTTTCTATCGAGTTCCGCAGCCAGTCTGACTCACCACACGCGTAACTTGACAAACCAAAGCACTAGCAGGTGCATTTTCAATCTCCCCCTTTGTCAATTATGTGACAAAATACCCAAAACACCCTATAACACTTCTAGACACACCCTAAATTGTGTGTACATGCATTTACACAATTTTACAATTTTTCTACCCCATGTACACATTTTAGAAGTATCTGCTCCCCCTTACTTCAAAACTCCCCCTTTCTTGCAGCTGCTCCCCCTAACACCTGCAACAACATAGATAAATACACAATTTTCTGCTCGGGGTGTTTTGAATTGTTCTCCCCCTTTTTTGTCAGTCATTGACAAAGGTATAGCAAGGTATAACAAGTGATATTGACTGAAGAGTGAATTGCATGTGAGAAGCAACAGATGCAGATGTATAAAGATGAAATCATTTTAAAGCATATATCATTTTCAGAAGATATGAATGCAAATAAATTAAGCAATAAAGTCATATGCATTCCATATTAGAAGCTTTGATAGACCAGGGAAAGCTTAAGACAAATATGGCAAAACAAATTGATCATTCTATTCAGCCATAAAAGAACCAAAATGAAACTAAAATATCCACACATACTGCCACAGACAGCAGTAATCAACCAGTCTTTAAAAAAAACGTTCAATCCAACCATGGACATATACACTTTTAAACAAATGTACCAGACTAGCTAGTTATCACATACACTCAGATAGGCATAGAATACTAAAAAAGATACTAATATTCATATGCAGAATTATGAGTGGAGTGTATGTGACAGAGAAATTTAGTGACCTTGAACTTAACTCGATAACGTGGTTCCATGAACTTAACTTTCAGAGCATTTCCTTGGTACCACTCGACATCACGATTGTGACAGAGAAATTTAGTGACCTTGGATTGAAGTTTAGGATCTTCCATGTCCATATCAGGGATTCCCATAGGGGATAGGATAAGATTGAATATTCCTGCAACAGACCTTGGAGTGATCAGCACATCATCACCATCTACAGTGACGGAGATGGAGGGGGGATCAGATGTCGGAGAATGATAAGCAGCAAAGAATTGGTAAGTTCGTTCAAGCTGATACGATCCTCCAAAGTCGAGAACTGGTGACCAATCTACAGCTGCAAAAAGAGGTTCCAGATTATATGAGATCAAGCAGCTTCTATCGACTTTCCTCTCGGGAATGACTTTCCTTCCTGCAAACCTTGCTAAGACGGGATTCACTTGCACTGGTGGAGGAGTCTGATCTTCCGACTGGGACCCACCTTGTTTTGAGCGTGGCTTTGTGGGGATCCCAGGTTTGGAACCACTTGCTTTAGCCTTAGAGGCAAGCACCTTTTGTCGGGAGGTTTTCGAAGATTCCCCTTGTTCGGATGCTTTCCCTTTATCTTTTCCCATGTGGTTGGATTCACCTTGAACAGCTTGGGAAAGACACAAAAATAACTGACAAAAACGACCAATACCCAAAAAGGGAGGTGGACACGTGGTGTGCTTGGAAGGGTGTTACCGGTTTTGTAGAAGGATTTGAGTGATCCGACGTGGCTTCCAGCAGTTTGGTTGGGAGAATTGAGTAGAGAGGGCAACCGAAAACTCTTGAGAAATAAATCTCCCTTTTCACTCTGCTAACTTTTGTCAGGTGCCATCTGTCGATTTTATCGAACTTACTTTCGATTTTATCAATGATCCTTAGTCGATATGATCGATAGTAGTCCCGATAGTATTCTCGACCAAGTGACTTTTCAAATTCTGATGAGATGTCGATAATATTGACATTTTATCGATTTGATCGAGAATACACATAACGAATCAGTAGGAGTATCAGTTATGAAAGTTTTTCAGATTTTACTCACTAGACGACACTCACTTCAAGCATACTCAACAAAATTATGTACAATTACTGTACATAAAAAATTATAAACATTTGCATGTTTATTTACAAAAGATTGAGGTGAGAAACCTCAGATATATCATTTTACGCTCAACAGAATTGCATCATTTCAGCAAATATCCAGATCTAGATGCATGATCTGGACTTGTTTTTCTCTGCTCAGTATTTCTAGGCATCAGTCCTTTCTATGCCTTTGATGATGTAGCAGTGGTTATTTGTGCGATGACCCTTAATTACTGATTTTCCTAATTGATCTAGGATATCGCATTCTTCTTTGCTGAATTTAACCACATGCCCATTATCACAGATTCGAGAGATGCTTAACAGATTATGTGCTAGTCCTTTTATGCAAAAAGCATTTTCATTTTTAAGCAAGTCAATTCCTCTTATCATTCCTTGTCCAATTACATTGGCAGTAGCTCCATCTCCGTAGGTGACTATCCCTTTATGAAGATTTTTATAGTTGGAGAGAAGGGATTTGTCACCTGTGACATGTCTTGAGCAATCACTGTCAAGGTACCATTTGACCTCATTGCCTGGTAGACGATCTGAATGTGTAACAAGGCAATTTTGCTTTTCCTTAATCATCCACTTTGTGACAGGAGTTTTACTTGTGGTAGATTTGTTCATCTTATCTGATTTATCCACATGACTTAATGACTCCTTCATCCTGTCAACTAGCACAAGTGGTGATGTTTGCATATTTCTTTTGTTCAGCTCATAAACTGTCTTACCATTTTTGTGACGAGCTGGGATAGGTTTGATGTTACTACTAGAGGCAACAGATTTTCCAAAAGGTTGTGCATTATATTCAGTTTTTATTCTAGCTTTTCCATAACCTAATCCCTTTTTGTCCTCTCCACATTTTCCCATGTCTAAAAGTTTTTCTAACTTCTCACCACTCTGGAAAAACATACAGTTTTTCTTGGCATTTTTTCTGGACTCTTCTAGATTAAACAGGAGTGTGTGATTTTCATTTTGAAGGAGCAAATTCTTGTCTTTTAATTGCTCAACCTGTTTGCTTAGTTTGTCAGTCTCAGATTTAAGGAAGGTGTTAATTCTCTCAAGTCTATCATTATCTGAGTGATGTTGCTGTAAATCATTGATCAGATGTGTATTGATTTCTATAGTTTTGTCCAAATCTATTTGAGGCAATTGGTTTTTATTCTTAGACATTCTCAGTCTTTTAGCCACTTAATGCTATGGATATAAAGCTGATTGTAAGCATCTTGTAGCTTATCATTTTCTTCTTCTTCTTTCTCTTTGTCAGTTTCCTCATTATCAGATGAAAATGATTCTGTGGCCTGCTGTTCTTTCTCGTTCTCTGATTTAGTGGGAATGATCGAAGTAGTGGAGACCATGAGAATTTTCAGTGATTTTTGATCTTCACTGCTTTCTGAGTCATTAGATTCTGAATTTGACTCATCTGTATCATCCTACGTGGCGGCCATTGTGTAAGTGCTATGGTCTCATGCTCCTTTGGTTGTCAAATTTTGATGTGTCAAAACATCTATCTGTGTCTTGTGCTTGAATGGTGATTTATATGTATTCAAGACACTGCATAAACACTTCATGACATTATTGAAGTTCAAGAAGCTACAATGTTGAAGTCTCAAGAAGCTACATTATTGAAGTTCAAGAAGCTACAATGTTGAAGTTCAAGTCTTAAGAAACAACTCAAGAAATGACTTCAAGACTAATAAGCAACGCATGAAGTAGTTTTTATGCTGATGAAGATCTCAAGTTTAAAGCTACAACAAGTTCAAGATCTCAAGCCTGATATGGTTCAAAAAATCTACATTCGTTGAATGGTTGAAGTTCAATGTCCATACGACATGGTTCAGGTTTGAATGACCTTAGGTTGACCCTTTAAGTAGGTCACTTTGGATACATAAATCAAATGTTTATTTTACATAAGTTTGGTCTATTCTAAGACCAGTCCTAGCTCTTGTTCGACCAGTCCTAGCATTGGTTCGACTAGTCCAAGAAATTCCATGACCAGTCCTAAGTTGTTGAAGATTTTTCGGAATTTTTTGGTACACCCACGACCAGTCCTGGAGGTCCTTCGACCGGTCATAGGTGTGGCTTCGACTCGTCCACGACCAGTCGTAGAGCTACGACTCAAAGACCAGCAACCTAATCTATGGTCCTACGACCAGTCGTAGAGATCTATGACCAGTTGTAGGTGACCCACGACCAGTCGTAGGCTTCTCACGACCAGTCGTGGAACGACTTTCAAAGATCGCGCTCAATATTTCAAATATTCGTTAGAGCTACGACCAGTCGAAGGTTTCTAAGACCAGTCGTAGACGCGATTTTTGCTTCCATAAATTGAAAACGAAATTCAGAGTTTTCACACTTCAACTCGATTCAATTCAAGAAATTTCAAGTGATCACTCTGAGATAAAGTCTGTGTTTATTTTAAGCTACATTGTGCTTATTTAATATTCCTTTTTGCTAGCTTATTTAATTTGATTTTGGTTCTGTATTCCAATCTTTTTTTTGAAAAGAGGAATTATCTTATTCCTTCTTCTTGGAATCAAAATCAAATATAGCTACGCCCAACTAGTTAAAATCTAAAATCAATTAGAATTTAGAACCATATGAATGTGAGTATTGGAAATTGAACTTTGACATTCAATCATCTACTCCGATTGGTTCTACCGGGCTGCTACGAAAAGGAGAAATCCAGGTATTTTACAATTCTGTAAAATTTATTTACTTTTGGTTTTGTTTGAGGTTAAGCCAGAAAAATCTCATTGTATTGGTTTTGTTTGAGGTTAAGCCAAAAAAATCTCATTTTTTTGGTTATCTGAGGAGAGCCAGAAAACTCAGAAAAGAGGGGTTTTTGAATTGTGTAAGCCCAAGTGAAAAAGACACAATTGTAAAGGTTTTTGGTGAACCTGTGAAAACCTATTTGATAGTGAACGCTAATATCCCCTGTGTGAGGATATTAGGAGTGGAGTAGCTTTCTGTGTGGCTGTTGAAAGACAGTTGGTGTACACACAGGCGAACCACTATAACTCTTTGTCTTGTGGATTGAATGCTTGCTTAATTTTCATATCTTTTATCATTAATTTTGTGGAATGTACAAGTGGATGTGAATGTTTAACTATTTACATTTCAAGCAAGTGTGGGGATTGTTGTAATAATTTAGATCTATACTTCTGCATTTAATTTCAATTCCTTGCTATTTCATTTACTTCTATTAAAATTGAGTCCTTGATCCAAAAGATGTTCTAGAAATAAGGTTGTCCTACCATAAGCCCTTGTTTATTATGGTGTAAGGTTGTCCTTAGAACTGAATTTGTATCAATCTCTCAATACTTATTTATCAAGGTGATTTAAATTTAGCATTGTGAATTGATTCATAATTGTAAGGCTATTGGTTTACTTTATTTCCGCTGATTTTATTTTAAATTTGGCATAGTCCTATTCACCCCCCCCTCTAGGACATATAGCTTGGCCTTTTCACATTGCCTTGCCCTTGGTTTTCTGTTTGGGCATTTGGTTGATAGGTGTCCATACTCCTGACAGGCATAGCATTGAGGTTCTTTGGTTCTTTTACCAAATTTGCCTACAGGGAGCTTGTTGTTCACCTTTCTTCCTCTAGAGGGACGGCCGTGATTCTTTTGAAGGAATCTCCTAAATTTTTGTGCCAGCAAGGCCACTTCTTCATCTTCATCTTCCTTTTCGCTTTCATTGTCCTCATGAATTGTTTTCTTTGAGATTTTTAGGACAGTGTTTTTGGAATTTTGGGATTGAGTGAAGTGTAGTTCAAAAGTTTATAGGGAACCTACCAGTTCTTCTACTTTCATTTCATCTATGTTCCTACACTCCTCAATTGTTGTAACCTTGGGATTAAACCGTTCCGGTAATGATCTTAATATTTTCCTACAGATTTTAGGAACTGGAACTTTTTCTCCCAATCCACCCATGGAGTTGCAAATAATGTTTAACTTTGTGAAAAACTCCATAAATGTCTCATGCTCTTCCATTCTGAGACTTTCGAACTGTGAAGTCAGGAGTTGAAGTTTGGATCGCTTCACGGTGCTTGTGCCTTCATGGGTTGTTTCCAGTAAATCCCATGCTTCTTTTGATGTCCCACACATGCTTATTTGATTGAAGATATCTTGGGACACGGTACAGTAGATGGCGTTCATAGCTTTAGCTTCAGAAGTCTGTTTATCTTTATCAGACGCCGTCCACATCTCTTTAGATTTGGGTTTTGTGATAGTTGTGCCACTATCTAGTACAACTAAATCTGTTGGTGACACATATCCCTTTTCAACTATCTCCCAAACATCGTGATCCAAAGATCTCAGAAAGTAGTGCATTCGAGCTTTCCAGTATGCATAATTTGAGCCGTCAAAATACTGGAGGCCTAGTGACTGATGAGCCCTCTCCTTTGGCCATATTCCCAACTTCAGTCAAGATCACTCTCTAGGCGGTGAAGCCCTTAAAGAGAGACCCGCTTTGATACCAATTGAAATAGCGGTGAAGACCGCTTGAGTTGAAGTCGGAATATGCCAATATCTCCTAGAGGGGGGTGAATAGGATTTTTTAAAGATTTTTGAGTTATATTAAAAATCCTATTACTCTAATCCTATCATGTATGCAATTTTCAGGATTACTCAAATGTAACTCTACTAGCTTCCAAGCCAGGTAGAGGATCCAATCACAAACTAATCAAGATATAACAATATGCAACTTAGTCTATGTTGGATGTGACTATGTATGTGTGTGAGATGTGATCAGATATATGAATATGAATGCATTGTCATGAATCACACATATAGAAAAGCAATCACAAACACAGTCATTTTATAGTGGTTCGACGATAAGTCTACTCCACTCCCGGCTGCCGCACTCAACCCTTGAGTGTACCGGAATTCACTAAGGAGGTTTCCCAGGGTTCACCTCTAACCTAAGGTTTTAAATTAGGTTCACCTTCAACCTTTACACGGAGGTTTCTACTCGGTTCACCTATAACCCTGGAGTTTTACTGGTTCACTCCTAACCAGATGTTTATGCTCTCCATAGAGCAAGGGTCCACACAACGCACCCAGAGGTTTCTACTCGGTTCACCTCTAACCTTGGAATTTCACTGGTTCACTCCTAACCAGATGTTTATGCTCTCCACAGAGCAAGGGTCCACACAACGCACCCACAGCGTACACTCCCGCCGGAGGCCTCCTTGAGATCTTCAAAGGGTGAGAACCACTTAAGACCCAATCCTAGAAAGGAATGATCGCAAGTGTCCTCCTGAACTCTAAATACTTACAAATAAGTTGATGAGTCCCGTTAAGCACAACGCCGAAGATCTCCTCCTCCTTGTTGACGAAGAGTCTTCTGCTTCCTTGATCCGCAACACAAAAGATATACCAAGACTAGGCTTAGGGTTGGGTCAAGGTAGAGATGGAATCCTACTCTTTAAAGGTTTTCCTATGCATTCAAGGCATCCCAGCTTAATGATTTGCCATTAAGGTAGTAGCTGGAGGATCCTTGAATGTGGAAGTTCATTCTCCAATCCACTCTATTGAATATCAATGGTGAGAGTGGATTGGAGGATGAACTCCCTCGAGAGAAAGGGCTTAGGGTATAAGACGTAAGTTGAAACACAAAAAAGCTCTCTGTTTTCTCTCTTACAGCAACAAAAGACAAGTCCTTTATATATAGGCAAAAAGCTCCAACGGATATAAAACGGTCACATTTATGACAGAGTTCGATATCATCGAGCAGGTTCGATATCATCGAGCGTATACTCTCGATAGCATCGATGGTCTGCTCGATGACTCGGACTCGATGTCATACGCTTTTGAAACTCTTTGCCAATTGGTCGATGAATCGAAGCTATTGTCGATGTCATCAATTTTGAACTCCGATTCCATCGATGACTCGATCCATCGACACTTGAAAAATGAGAGAGACTTGACTTTGAGATATTTCAGGTTTTCATGAATGATCGGGGGAACCGTCGAGGTCATCGAAATTTGAATGTCGATGATATCGAGATCAGAGTCGAGGCATCGATAAATCCAGCTGATTTATCTTTGAACTTGCTGGACCGTTTATGGCTTTGTTCGATGCAATCGATCTGGTGTCGATATCATCGATATTTGAATATCGATTAAATCGAAGGGCCACCGATCATAGTTAAAAAACAACCTGAAATAACTGTTGTAAGAAATGCGCGCCCACTGTCGATATCATCGATGGACCTCCGATCTTATCGATATTTGAATTCAGATCATATCAGACGGTCATTGATATATCAAAGAATTTTGAGATTTTCATTAAAAAATAGGGACGCCAAAAATCTGCCTGTCGATCTTATCGAGCCACTCTCGATGGTCTCGAGATCCGAATATCGATGATATCGATATGTGTATCAATACATCGATAATTCGTTCAGATATATTGTGAAGTTACTGGACATATTTAGTGCTTTTATCGATGATATCGATAGATGTATCGATATGTCGATAAATCCGTCCAGATGAATATTTAGTTGCTGGACATTTTGGTCCTCTTATCGATAATATCGTTAAGGTATCGAGGACATCGACAGTGCAGGTCGATCATATCGAGGGTGCATCGATAAAATCGACAAGGCAAGAAAAACTTAGAGATTTTCCTATTTTGCAAAAAGTTTTCCCACCTTAAAAACCCTAAGATGTCTATCTTGTTTTAAGGGTTTTAATCACCTGGTGTTTTGGGACACGGGATGTGACGCTATGATTTACCTATTGCGAGCTTCCACACATCTGGTTGAGGCAGACGCTTGAGATAATCTTCCTATCGAGTTCTGTAGCCAGCCTGACTCACAACACACGTAACTTGACAAACCATGGCACTAGCAGGTGCACTTTCATCTTTCTGATTCGGCGGAAGATTGAAGCCAAATGTTTACGGTGTTCCTCATGATGATTTGACCTGACCACCAGATCGTCCATATAACACTCAACATGTTTGTACATCATGTCTTGAAATATATTTTGCATCGCCCTTTGGTGCGTCGCACCCACATTCTTGAGACCGAACGACATAACTTTGTAACAATATATTCCCAAGGGAGTTCTGAAAGCCGTTGCTTCCTCATCTTCAGGTGCCATCCTTATTTGATTGTAATTGGCGTATCCGTCCATGAAGGACATGACAACATATTGCGTGGTACTATCTACCAGCATTTCGGTGATTGGTAATGGAAAGTCATCTTTCGGGCATGCTTCGTTTAAATCTCTGAAGTAGACACAAACCCTGATATGTCCATTTTTCTTCTTTACTGGGATTATATTCGATATCCATTTGGGTTATTTGACTTCTATGATGAATCTGACCTTTATTAGTTTGCTTATTTCTTCTTCTATTTTGGGGACCAAATTTGGGTGAAACCGCCTCTGTGTTTGCTTGATGGGTCTTTTGTCTTTAGAGATATTTAACCGATGCATCACTACTGTCGGCTCTAAACCCGACATTTCTGCATACGTCCAAGTAAAGACGTCTTTATTTTCTTTTAGAAGACCGACATATCAATAACTTCTTCTTCTAATAAACTGGCACTTATGAACGTATTCCACGGTTCTTCTTCTGTTCCCAAATTTATCTCTTTTAAATTGTCAATTATCACCTGCCCCCCGTCCTCCATCTGCTTTGGAGCTATCTCAGGCTTGCTGATTATTTCAAGGTCCGTTTATTCTATCTGGTCAACTGCTACCATGTTCACTGAAGCCTCTGTCCCCAGTCCTCAGAATTTTTCTCGCTTCTTTTGATTCACCCCGATTGGAATCTGAATTCCTTTTCCATAATTTAAGCCAACAGGTTCTTCATGATCAAAGCCCATTTTCTTCATGATTTTTCAACTTGCCGGGCTATATCTTTCCAGCTCTTTGGGTGTTAATCTTCCAATTTCCACACCACTGTCGATTGCTACCTCCGTCTTCACTTTTGAGGGAGTATAGAATTCAATCGGCTCTGGATATCTTGTGTTGGGTTTAACATGAAATCTTTTCAGAATGAGGGGAAATGGTTTACTCCTTTCAGCATACGGGAGCGGTATTGTGTAATTTGACTGTAGAATTTTCAATTGTTCTGGCGATAATAATGTTAATGGTGGTTGTCCTGGTTGTCGCGGATGCTTCGGGACAAAATAGAACTTCCTTTTCGCCTTTTCTGTTACAAGCGACTTCATTTCTTTTTCTTCTACTATTTTCATGCAATCATTTTCTGGGAACTTGTTCTCATCATTCATCTTTTCTTCCTTGCTGGCGAATGCATCATAATAACTCGCATTTGTGAAAAAGGCTTCAGCTTCTATATACGGTCTTGCATCAGCTAGTACTTTGTGCTGCACCCCATCTTTGCAGTATTTAAAGCGCTGATGTAATGTAGATGGTATAGTGCCATACTAATGTATCCATGGTCTTTCCAAGGGGAGATTATATATCGTCATCGCATTTATGACGTGGCAAACAACATTTGTGGTTAATTCTCCTACTTCTAATGTTATGGTGATCTTGCCGAGTGCACACTGTCCATCTTGGTTAAAGCCCTGTATCATCATTCCACTAGGGCGTAAGTTTGAGCATCGATAACCCAATTTTTTCAGCATCATCAACGACAACAGATTTACAACAGACTCGTTATCGAGCATTATTTGCTTCACCTGTTTTCTGCCAATGTGACCTTCTATCATTAATGGCCTGTTATGTTCTCTATCACAAACTAGGTCATCTTCGGAGAAGGAAATAATTGACATGTAATCTTCTTGCCCCTCACTCTCCATCTCGGTTAGCAACACTCCCCTTATGTCTTCATCAGATAAGGCTTTAATCAAGCTCTGTCGGGAGTCTTTTGATAATTTTAAGGCATCGTAGACACTTAACTGAGCCAGAATGCCTTTCAAATGGCTTATAATATCATAAGTCACTTTCTTTGTCTCTTTACCTTTTCCTTCTCACTACTATTGCTGCTGCTGACGTGATTCTTAACTGTTCCTGTTTTTAACTTTTCGCTTCCTGGATTTGGTGGGCTGGCCATCTTCTTCCCTGATCGCAGAGTAGTCACTGCAACTTTCTCTCCTATTTCTTGATTATTTGCCCTTGTTCTTCCTTGGTAGTTTTCTCAAATGGTAAGCACATTTGTTGTTACCTTCTATCTCTTTATTTCTCTCTTCTGAATATTATTCCCCCTGTTTATCATTTTTTGTATGATATACTTCAACGTATAACAATTTTCTGTTGGGTGTCCTATTATGCAGTGAAAATGACAGAAGTCTCTTTCTTTTATCTTGGATGCTTCTTCGGGTCGCTTCGACACGGGTAGCTCAATTGTCCCTGCTTTCAACAGTTGATTCATCATAGGCAGTACATCCTCCTTTTCGAATGCAAAACCCTCATGAGAGTTCAACAATCGGGGTTTTTTGTCATAAAACCTTCCCCTGGGGCGGTTCGGCTCTTCTTTCCTTTCTATCCTTTTACCCCTCGCTTCCCTCGTATCCTGGTTTCTATATTCTCTTACACCATGGTTTCTCTTTTCATGTTCAATCATGTTTGCTAACAACTTCTGGGCTCCTCTCCATACCAGCTCATAATTGAACACCGACATTTTTTGAGTCATCAATTCTAAAGCATGAGCTTTCGTGGCCAAGTCGCAGAAAGTTCTGATGTTGCCACTGTTGAGACCGAATGCTACCACCATTTCCATAGAGTTTAGACACATCTTCACCTTCTCTTTCTCTTCTGGCAATTGCCTGCAAGAAGCCCCCAAGGTTTTCCATCTGTCTATAAATTTTTCTACTGGCTCTTCCTCTCTCTGTCTTATTGAAGCTAATTTTGTGATACTGACATCTCGTTTTGGTGAGAAGAAATTTAACATGAACACGTCTTGCATTTGTTCCCACGTCTTTATCGACCCGGGTGTTAAGCTGGAATACCATTTGAATGCTTTATTTGTCAAAGAAGACCCGAACAACCGGAGACAATACTGTGGCACTGTTGAAAAATTCCTCATACTGGAAATAAAATGCATCAGATGTTCCTCTGGCGAACAATTTTGTTTCGAACAATTTTGTTGAAAAATTCACCAGTGGAGTCGCCATTTTGTTTCGAATAAGAAACAAATGCATTTGATTTGGGGATTTCATTCACTTAATAATAGACAAAAAAGATAAAGAAGATAATCACATCATAATTTCATTCTAAGTTCTTTACATCCTTTTTCCTCCTTTGATTCCAAAATAGAATGTTCATGACTTGTAATAGAAAATGTATGTTAAAGACTATTGTGCGTTGAACACTGCTGTGCGCTAAGTATTATTATGCAGTGGGTTATTGTGTGCTCGGCCTGTTGTGCGCCCAGCTTGTTGTGCACCCAACCTGTTGTGCGCTCGGCCTATTGTGCCCCCAGCCTATTGTGCGCTCGGCTTGTTGTGCGCGCGACAGTGTTGTGCACTCCCGCCTATTGTGCGCCAATAGCGTTGTGCGCTGCACAACACCTGCCCCGCACAATGAGAGCGGACTCTACCTCTCTCTTTTCAAAATCTTCTCTTCTTTCTTGATTAGATGGTAAGACTCCCTTGAAGGGGTCAAGGGGTATTTATAGCCCTTTCACACGTGTGAACATGTCACGTTAACATTGTGCGGTATCCCTTATGCACTAATTCTCCTCTATGCGGTCTTCTTTGTGCGAACTCCAGTGTGTGGATTTCTTTGTGCGAACTCCAATCTGCGGACTTCTTTGTGCGGTCTCCAATCTGTGGATTTCTTTGTGCGGACTGGCTCCTTTCAGTGCACAGTGCTTCTCTGCACACAATGACCATCTTCGCACAATGGTCGTCTGCGCACAATGGTCATCTGCACACAATGGATTCTTGCTGTCTTTCTCTCTCTCTTTTTATGCCTCAACAACTATTGACTTCTATCAATTTTCATTCTCCAAGTATGTTATGGATCATGAGACATTCGATGGTGAAGATCTTCTTCCGGCTGAACGAGCCTTCTTCATCTTAATAAGGTCTAACAGCCTACCACTAAGAGAAGGCAACGAATTCTGGAGAGAGCCCTACTATCCAAGCAGATTTGCCAGGCAATTTGGATATGACCAAACTGCCACAACACCCTGAGGTAGTGACTCGCGCCATGAGGAGTTATGGTGTAGGGCCTTACAATTGGGGATTGGTTTGGAGACAACTACTTGCAGCGCATATTAATTCAAAATTCATCATTCTTGGCTTCGGATGCTTCGTTCGTACAACGTACCCATGGATGAGATGGTGGGCACACCAGTCTTTCCTGATTCGTCGATGTATGCTGGTGGATTCTCCCATATGGGTACTTGCTCCTAGGATCAGAAAGCACAATCTCATAGAAGGAGTAGGACACTCTGTTGAAAGGATCATGCTCCCGTCCCTAGTGAGGCCTGTGTGAAAATTTCTCTAGAGGAGCCAATTTGAGAGATTAAACTTGTAAATACCCTTAAGGGTTGGATTGCCCATGGATTTTCGTTGGAGCATTTGAAAACTCAAAGAAGGCACACTGAACGAGAAGACAACACAAGTATTGCAGAAACTTCTCAAGTTCTTGTATATATTGTTTCTTCCCCAACTCAGGCGGCTGTCGAACCTTCTGAACTTCAAGAAGTATCTCCATCTGTTCCTCAACCATCATCTGCTCGTAGAGATCCGTCATCTCTGATCACTAGATTACAAACTCGAGCTAGATCTTTTGTCTCTCCTGTGATTGTTTCCACGGAGGAACCTATCCCTGCTGATAAGATAAGATCTCCACAGAAAGGAAAACAACTAGTCATTGAAGAATTGATTCTAGATTCATCATCTTCTTCATAATCAGAGGAGGGAGATAAAGAATCCTCCTCTGGTAGCTCTTCTTCTACCGGGAGTGAATCATCCTCTGATGACTCAAGAGAAGAGGGTGAATTGAACACAAATGAAGAAGAAGAAGGAGAGGTGGACATCGGTGATGAAGAACAGGTTATCGCAACCACTGAAGTAGACGAAGAAATGCCTCAAGATGCCGCTGTTCCTCGTACAATGGCTACAGAAGCTAACGAAGAGGAAGAGCCTCTTAATTATGGAGAATATGAAGACGTACCCGAGGTTGACTTAACTATGTCATTTAGTAACAATTATTCTCCTCTCCCGCATACAATACTTTCAGGTCCAACAACCGGTATTGCAACAGTTCCAGAGACTCTTCCAACCTCTACAGGTGCGGCTCAAACTGTCATAGTTGATCCTATTTCTGGTACACATTCTGCTAGAATGACAAAAACATCTCTTGCACATTTAGTTAAAACCAACACAGTGGCTCGCGAAATCATCTTTCCAACGGAGCCAGTTGATACCACAACTTCGACTACGGTTGCTTCTAGTACCGGGGCTAGAGTGTCATCTTTTACCGATATGGCCTTGGACATGCCCGGTCCTTCATCTTTTCCTGAAAGAGTGCAACTTGTAGAGATGCCAACTCCAATTCTAGTGGCTTCGACTGCAGGTATATTTATTTGATCTCTTATTTCATAATGATATTTCATAAATTCTCTTTTAATTCATATTTTATTATATGTATACTTTTGTAGCTCGCCCAGTTTCGAGTGTCTCTGCAAGCTCCAATTCTGTTGCCACTGTTTCAAATATAAAATCTTTAGAGAAGATTCCCTCTCATGCACTGATCTTACGGAAAGGTTCCTTGTCAATGGCTGTATATATTTTCAAAGATCCAACACAATGGCCAGATTAGGAGATAACATTGGCATCTCTAGACAATGCTGCGAGGATGGCGAAGATAAACATTTCTCCTTTGTGTGAATCTCTCTCTCATTTTTGCGCCAAGCTTCATAAGCTAGAGTCTACTCGAGATATGACTATAGCCCCCAAAATACTTGCTCACCAGAAGGAGCTCCTTTAGCTCGAAGACAAGTTTACGAGAGTGAAGATGGCGATTTCTGGGTACCATAAAGAATTCAACTCTCTTCTTGAACAAGTGAACGCTTCTAAGCATTCTTCCTTGGTTATTGGCGAGAAGATTTTGAGTCTTAAACAACAAATTTCCAATCTTGAGACTCGACAACGTGAAGCAGATTTAAAGACTAGCAAGCTTGAAGATGACATTGAAGATATCACATGAATAACTAATCTGGAACAGTCAGAAATTTTGAAAGATGAAGCAGCCATAGCTTCCTTGAAACAAGAATTGTCTGATGTTCCTGATCAAGTTAAACTTGTTGTTGATGCAGAGTTAGACAATGCGACTGCGGAAGTTCAATTGATGTAATATCAGAAGATTGGTAAATTTTCTTTTTATCTGATGTAATTTCATACTCACATATCATAAATGAATTTTGGTTGTTAAAGAATTTCATGAATACATTAGAAATGATTAAGCATATGTTTACATGCTTTTTGCCTCATCAGTTTTTTAAGCATATTTTGATAATACATGCTAGTAAATTCATAACTTATTCATGGTTGTTAGTGTGATATCACCTACATGGCATTCTTTTGATGGGTGGAGATAATTTTCAATGTTAGTCAATTTCACACAATTTAAGCTCTTGAGTAGCGGAGCAGGCACAATTTTTTTAGACTCATAAGTAGTTGGAGCTGAGCCTTACACGAATGGTCTCTGTAACTCTTATGAGCTCGCTGGACTTATCGCGGCCGGGAAGTTCACAAACCGCGATCCATCAGAGGGGCCCAGTGAAGCTACCGGGGTAGTGAACTCGGTGAGTTTTACACATAGGGTTGGCTGCAGTAACTCTCTAGAGTTCACGGGGCTCGCAAGGTGTTGAGACTCAAAAAATGCATAATTTTCCCTATTTATATCTTGGTTTTATGAACATGAATAAGCTTAATATTCTATTTTACTCATGTTTATGTTGCAAGGTAAATTTAAGAGCTTGGATTGAAAAGGGTGATATAAGCATGATTTGATGCTCAAGAATCACTAAGGCAAGAGATGGATTTTAGGGGACCAAGATTGAAGAATTCACATGCCGAAGATCCAAGAAAACTAGGTGAGGAATGAAGAGAATCAAAGATTTTAAGTGAAGAATCTTGAAATCGTCCTGAAAAAGCATGTTTTGAAATTCTGAAGTCTATTTTGGAAAACTGTATAGAGTGAAGTCTATTTTAGCAAACTGCGTAAATTTGAGGTAGTTTCTAGAGTTTTCCAACTTCGTGTGAAAGTTGGAGTTCCCCACTTATAAATAGGGCTTCCCAAGGCATTCTTAAGCATCATTTGAGGTATTCCAAAGCAAGATCTATAGTTTTTAGAGAGTTTTATAGTTTTAATTTATTTTTCTTTACAAGCTTTTGGATATTTATTCTTTCTTATTGCTTTCTTTCTCTATTTTAGTTTTGTTTTTCTAAGTTCCCTCTAGCCTAAGCTAGAAGGGAAGCACATTAGTTTAATATTTTCATAGTTATGATAATTGATTATTTTAATGATGAGAAGAATAGTATATGCATGTTATCTATTGTTTAGGTTTAGATTTTTGATCCTCATGTGGGATCCATATGTTTCCATCATATGAGATCCATATTGATGGATAGGCTTAACCTGGATTAGTTAGATTTCTTAGATGGGAGACGTTCTCAACCTGCTACATTTCTTTGATATTCATTATCTCATGGATATTGAATGCTTAAAATCATTGGCGCTTGAGAATATATATCAATGGTGCAAATCCATGATTTTCTAATATTTTATATCATTTATTTAAAATGTTTAAATTATTTTATTTTTTGATTAGGCTGACCATAGTGCTCGGATCCTAGTTGTGTTATCCAAGTCATCATGATTTTAGAACATTAACCTATGTGTGGAACTTTGAAGCTTGGGTGTTGTTTTAATTCAGTTGAATTACATCCATTCAAAACTCCCAAAATCAAATCATCAGTTTAGTTTTTATTACTTAGTTTTGCATTTGAATTTTTCCTTCTCGCAATTCATCTCCCTGTGGGATTGACCCTGTATTCACGGGATATTACTTACGAACCTCTGCACTTAGAGGCAATTAATCACAAGGCTACCTTAGGGTATCAAATCCAAGGCCGCCAGTCCGTCAATGAGGGGGTAGTTTATTTTAAAGACCCATCCTCATAAGTATCTACTGGAATCAAACCAGGAATATGAGGTGTCTTACGCATGGTTGGCCTATCTATGGACAAGCCAAAAAACACACACTGCAGCCCTCTTTGTCTTTGTTTGTCAGGTCAGACCCGTTCACGAGAGGGCATTTTCTCTCACCTTCCCTCATGATGCTGTTGGAAGCTGTACAGACGGCATTGGTCTCATGCGTGATTGGCCGTTATGGACTTTGGCTGTTCAGGGCTTTTAGTCACTGGCTCCATTCACTACCCGCATGGGTCTAATCATGTAATGGTCTATAGTGGCTTTTTAGGGTCACTGGCTTCTCACTACTACCCACATGGTACTTAATATATTGCCGATTGTGGTAGGTCTTATGCGTAGCATTCCGTAGATGATAAATCGCCATCGCCGGTGCCGTGGATGATAAATCAATAAATAATATATTGCCATTGTTAATAATAATATCTTTGATAATATTTATGCTTAAAAATAGTGTATCAACTTGGCAATAATATCAACTCGACGATGATGGCTTTTGTAATAGTGGTCAGCAACGATTAGTGATAACGATAAATTAATTTGACGATAATCATCGGTGCTTGGCGGTAATTGGTGGTAGTATTAATTTCAACGATGATCGGCGATAATATTGATTTTGGTGATGATCGACGATAATATTGAGATGCTTGAACTTGAGAGTCTACCTTTTATTCATTCATATATGAAGAAGAATAAATGGCATTTGCCTTTTTAGGCTGTTTCATCATTTTTCGTTGTCTTACCCCCTTTTGATTGGGAAGTATTATGTTCAATAATCTTCAGAATCAAAACCACAGCGATTGTCAGGGATAATATATCTTGATTAAGTGAGCATTAACAAGTATGCTGATACCTTGTCCATTCTGATCCATGACTTAATAGGCTCCGTTCGAATATACTTCTGTTATCACGTATGGACCGTCCCACTTGGGATCAAATTTGCCCTCAGTTCTTCGAATGACCGCTATAGGTCTTTTTAACATTAGCACCATATCCCCTTTTCGAACGAGCGATGTTTAACCTTCTTATCAAAGGCAGCTGAAATTCTTGCCTGATATAGTTCTAATTGTTGTTGGGTTGTTAGGCGTTTTTCATCGAGCAAATCCAACTCGGTCAGCCTTACTCTGGCATTTTCATTGTAAGATCGTATCCTAGCCCGTACTGTTCCATAGGCCTTCGCGGTCTTCCCAGTTGAATGCCGACAATTAGTGATTTGTTATCGACATTTGCGTGCGATCCTAAGTCGTGTCCCGTATATCAGAGTCGGTTGGACTCGAAACTTGTACCCTTGCGACCGCGTCGTCGCCGCGTCTCGCAGGCTGAAGCGATACCCGGGCTAAGAGATGTGGGCCCGCATTAAGTTCGAGAAAAATGCCACTTATTTGGTAAACCCAAGAGAATGTCCCATCAATCACATCAAATGTCAAGTACTCCATCCCATCCCCAAGTACAACCACCCTCCCCAAAGTCAACTCTCTTTCTTACAACCAAGTACACATCCATCACTTACTCACCCATCACACTCCATCACTCACCCATCCCTCTCTCGCTTACACCTCTCTCTCTCTCTCTCTCATTACTCCCAAGCAACCCTATGAGAGCACCCAATGTCCATGGTTTCCATGGAGAAGCTAGTGTGGCCCACCTTCCTACCTCCCATCTCCACCATCCAAGCTTTATCTCAACCGTTGAAATGTATTCCATGGAGCTCTAGGAAGCATCGGTGGAAGAAGAAGTCCAAGAAGATGATTGGTGGGTGATTTTATTATTTAATTTTGTGATTTAAGGGCCCACATAGGGTGGGACCCATCTTGATGTATGCAATGTATAGGGAGGGCCCATAGTGGTGGGGTCCCTCCCCTCTCACATTCGTCTTTCTCTCTCTCCCTCCCTCCTTTTTTCCTTTGTGTTAATTATGTGGCCCACTTGATTTATGTGTTTCATCCAGCCGTCCAGCTGGGACGGTGGACCCCACTGTGATGCATGTGCAACATCCAGACCGTCCAGGTAGTTGGACGGTGGGCCACACCATGATTTACGGATTTCATCTACACCGTCCACCGTGTGGACCCACCTCGATGTACGTGTACATTCACCCATCCATCTGCTGGACACTGGGCCAACAACCCAGCAATCCAACAGCTGGACGCTGCTGCTGTAAGTGGCGTCACTAAGCTTTGTGGGATCCCACCACTTTAATGTATGTGTTTTATATTCTTATCGTCCAACCATTTTGGCAGATGTGTGGGGCCCACCCAGCACGTGCTGAACATGTGGGATGGGACCCACCTTGCTGTGTGAAGTATCTGCACCGTCCATTGATCTGGACGGTGCTATGTGGGCCAGCGTGTTGGATGTGTTGAATCCACACCGTCTATCCAGATTGAGAAGGCCATTGGCCTGGACGCTGATTGATTTTACAAAAAAAATAATAATATGATATAATATGATATATATTTATGCCATGTATATCTGGTGGGCCTCACATGAGACCCACTTGCGTGGAAATAGATTGGATAGTGTACCACACACAGCTATATATAGCTGACTGTATTGATGTCAGCTGTGTCCTTGGGCCTTCATCATGAGGTATTGTTATATCCAAACCGTCCATCTCAAGGGTCCACTGTGATGCATGCATTTCTTCTAGCGTCCATCTATTTCACTAGATGGGACCCCCTTGATGTATTTATTTCATCCACACTGTCCAGATTATGCTGGACGGTGCTGGACAATGTTTGGATGGTGTTGATTTACATAGACAATGTTTGGATGGTGCTGATTTACATGGGAAGTGTTTGGATGGTGCTGATTTACCTGGACAATGTTTGGACAGTGCTGATCATCATTAGTGGGCCATGTGCCCCATGGAATGACTATGTACAGTGATACACATGTTGCACCTACAACTATTGAAATGATTTTTAGTGTGGTCCAAGCCCACTTGAGGCCCATTGGTGCGGCCCATCCATGAGGCCCATCATGATGTATATTTAAGGCCCATATGATGGGGCTCACTTGCTTGAATCTGAGGCCTATGGGCAAAGCCCATTGTAATGTATTTTCGGTCCATTTGGTAAGGCCCAATGAGATGTATTTTCAGCCCATATGTCGTGGCCCATTGTGATATATTTGGCCCATTATTGCGGCCCATTGTGATGTAAGTCCGGCCCACATGGTGCGGCCCGTTGTGATGTATATGTGGCCCTTGAATGAGGCCCCTTACGATGTACATTAGGCCATTGTGTGAGGCCATGAGCCCACTATATATTATGTTTGGCTCTATGTGGGCCACTCCTTGGGAGCAATGCTGGTTGAATGTCCACATTGATGGGCAATGATGGTTAAATGTCCACATTGTGACCTTCCCTTAGGCCCTTTTGTAAGTGTTATGATTTTTAGCTCCTATATTGTCAAATTTTGTAGTGCCAAAACCACTTGGAATCTGTGTCTTGTGTAGCGCATCGATATATTCAAGACAATGCAAATCATGTACAAAGACAATGGTCTTTACTTCAAGAACTTCTAATGCAAGATCAAGTATATAGTTTACTCCTTCAAAGCCACAAAGTTCAAGGTTTTAAAGCTATTTCTAAAGGCAAGACAATAGTCTGTACTTTGAGACTCAAGACTCAAGGTGAAGTTTAACTCAAGTACCTCAAGCTCAAGCTTCAATGTAACTACAAATTCAAGCTTCAAAAGTTTTCAAGTTTAAGCTTCTATATATGTCAAGACCTCAAGCTTCATGAACTTTGAAGATCAACTATCAGCTAAAGGAAAATAAGTTTCAATGTTCATACATCACTAACAAGGTATGAATGACCTTAAATTGACCTAGGGTAGGTCATTTTGAATACATAATTCAATTAGATTATTTTATAAGTGAAAAGACTATTTCTCAACTAGTCCTGGACTCTGTTGGACTAGTGCTAGCATTGGCTCGACCAGTCCAAGAAATTCCATGACCAGTCCTAAGGTTGTTGCAAATTTTCAGAATTTTTTGTTAAGCCACGACCAGTCCTGGAGACTGCTCGACCAGTCGTGTGAATAGTGCACGATTCCTGCTCGACCAGTCCTGTAGCTACGACTCAAAGTCCAGCAACTAAATCTGGTTCCACACGACCAGTCGTGGACATGTCACGACCAGTCGTGGAGGTCCCTCGACCGGTCGTACAAGGCCTACGACCAGTCATGGAACGGCTTTATCCGATCGTACTCAAAATTTCAAAAATTTGTTGGTCTTACGACTAGTCGTAGTGTCCATAGGACTAGTCGTGAACGCGATTTCTTCACCTATAAATAGAGCACAAATTTTAGAGCTTTTCATTCAATTCAAGTTAATTCAATTCATCACTCTAAGAGATAAGTTAGTGTTCTTTTTAAGCTATATTGTGCTCATTTAATATTCACTTAATTTAGCTTTATTATATTTGATTTTGTATTCTTTATTCCAATCATATTTGAAGAAGGGATTGAGATTGCCCTTTTCTTGGAATCAAAATCAAATAGAGCTAGCCCAACTTGATTTAATTTAAAATTAATTTAGAACCTAGAACCATTTCATAAGTGAGTTTGGATATTGAACTTCTACGTTGAAATTCTACTCTGACTTAGTTCTTCCGGGCTGCATCAAAGAGAATATCAAGGTATTTTATAGTTTTTGTAAATTCCTTTGTTTTGGTTTTTGAGATTGTGCCAAAAAAAATCTCTGTTTTGGTTTGTTTGAGGTGATCCAAAAAACTCAGAGCTTGGGGTTTTTGAATTGTGTAAGCCCACTTGAAAGACACATTTGTGAGGGTTTTAGGTGAACCTGGAAAAACCTATTTTCATAGCTAACACTAATATCCACTGTGTGAGGATATTAGGAGTGGAGTAGTTGTATGACTATTTTTCTAAACAGTTGGTGTACACACAAGCGAACCACTATAGTTCTTTGTGTCTTGTGGTTTGATTGTTTATTTATTTGTGTGGATGATTGTAATTTCCTTTTTGCATTGTGAAGAATGTTGTAATTTCTTTTATGCAAATGTGGAGAATGTTGTAATAGCTTAAATTTCATTCCATTGCTATTTATTTTTTATTCCTCTGTATCAGTTTGAGTTTTTGATACACAAACCGTTCTAGTAAGGTTGTCCTGCCATAAACCATTGGTTTTTATGGTGCAAGGTTGTCCTTAGAACAACATTTGTATCAACCTCTCAATACTCGTTCTTTTGAGGTTGTCTTTAAATTCAGCATTGTGGAATTATCTATTGCTGTCTATATTTAATTTATTTAAATTCCGCTGTTAATTTTTTAGTTTGGCATAGTCCTATTCACCCCCCCTCTAGGACATATAGCTTGGCCTTTTCAAGTGGTATCAGAGACTAGTAGCTCGTTTTAATTGTTATTTCTTTTGGATTAATTTTTGAGCTATCGCTGAGATGAGCTATTTGTCAAATTTTGATAGCCTTTCAGTCACTAGGCCTCCACCATTTGATAGTTCCAATTATGCCTATTGGAAACCCAGAATGAGGATTTTTCTAAAATCCATGGATGAGAGTGTGTGACAAGCCACAGTGACTGAATGGACCCCTCCTACAACTGAAATAATTGGTATCGATGGATCCAAATCTATGAAAATCTCACCTTATTTTTCTTGGACCACACTTTATAAAAGTGAGAGTAGTGCCAATGTAAAAGCACTAAATGCAATCACTTGCGCACTATCACCAGATGAATTCAAAAGAATTATATCCTGTATACTGCAAAGCAAGCCTGGGATATTTTAGAAATGACACACGACGGAACAATAATAGTCAAGAAATCTAAAGTCCAAATCCTCACAACCAAATTTGAGGAAATATGTATGGACGAAAGTGAAACTTTCATGGACTTTTATATTAGATTAAATGACATTGTTAACTCTATGTGGGATCTCGGTGATAAAATCCCAGAAAGTAAAGTCTGTGTAAAGATACTACGCTCACTACCTGAATGGTTCAATTCAAAGGTGACCATGATCTAGGAACTTCGTGATACAAACAATATGAGGGTAGAAGAATTGGTTGGGTCTTTACAACCCTATGAGTTAAATTTTAAAGCTCCTAAAGGTAAATCAATTGCCCTTAAATCTTCTAAATATTTTTCTAAAAAAAATTGTAGTAATTTTGATTTAGAAAATTCTGAAGATGATATGACCCTTTTAGCTAAAAAGTTTTACAAAAATTTCAAAAGTAAAAAGAGGGTTGATTTTCAAAAATTAAATGATAAGAAAAGAACTAAAACTAAAACTTGAAAATCTTTAAAAGATAGTCAATGTTAAAATTGCCATGAATATGGGCATTTAGCGAACAAGTGTCTTAAAAAGGACAGACCGAAAAAGAAAGGAATGTTGGCTACTTGGGATGAATCTTCTGGCTCTGAAGCCTCTTATGAATCAGAAGATTCTGAAACCAAGTCGGGCAATGATGTCAAAGCCCTTATGACTCTAGCCAAGGTCACTTTTTCAGATCATGATGATTCAACTAGTGAAGAAAATATGAATAGTGATCATGAAAAGGAAGAAGATCTTCAAGATGCTTATAATGCCCTATACAAGGAGAGTTGTAAAATTGCCATAAAACTAAAACTTCAGAAAGAAAAGTTTTTGAAACTTAAAGAACATTTTGATACTCTTGTTTTAGAAAAATTCCACATTTCAGATTGTTTTGAAAAGACTAAATACGATTTAGATTTCAAAACCTCCCTTATTGAAAATCTTAAATCTAAAAATGAAAAACTAAAACTTGAAGTCTCTTCACTTTTGAGTTTAAAAGATACATGGAGGTATGCCCAAGGTGATCCTAAGTTAGAAAAACTTTTATCCGGATCCCGAAAATGTGGCGACCGATCCGGTTTGGTCTACGGCGAAAATATTCCTCCCAAACATAAGAATACTCCTCCTATGTGAAAGGAGAGACTTCAAACTCAAAAGGGAAAACTTCAAATCGAAATTTTCCTAAAAATGCTGAAACTTTTCAATCCTTAAAACCTAAAAGCAACCATTTCAACTATAAAAATCAGAATCATAATCCTTTAGCTGAGAAAATTGTTGATTTACTTAAGGAGCTCTTAAAATCTAACTCAATGGGTCGGTCTTATATGAACTACAAACACAAGAAGATCAACTATACTCCTAAACCCAAAACTGTAATGAAGTGTGTTCCTAAGGTTACTTGCTTGGTTGCTCACACAACTTTCAAAGCTTCAAGCCATTCAAAGTGGTACCTAGATAGTGGTTGCTCCAGGCACATGACTGGTGACAAATGTTTGTTCACCAATCTTAAAGACATGACTGATGGTTCAGTTACATTTGGTGATGGTAGCAACTGTAGGATTATTAGCCAAGGTACGGTTCAACTTTCTAACCTCTCTTTATTTGAGAATGTTTTATATGTAGAAGGTTTAAAACACAACTTATTAAGCATTTCTCAAACATGCGATAAAAACCATAACGTAAAATTTTCTAACCTAGGGTGTGAAATTTTAAATAAAAATGGTTCTGTAATATTAACTGGTCGCAGAACTTCTGAAAACTGCTACATTGTAAGTGATTCAAGCTCATCTAATCTATCGTGTTACATGGTCCATACCGATGAGACTGAGTTATGGCATAAACATCTTGGACATGTACACTATCATAACTTATATAGATTGAGCACAAGAGAGTTAGTAAGAGGCTTACCCAAAATATAGAAAATAGATAAAATATGCGGCGAATGCCAGATTGGCAAGCAAACTAGGAGTTCTCACAAAAAGGTGGACTCCATTGCCACATCTAAACCGCTCGAACTCCTTCATATGGATCTTATTGGACCAACAAGAACGGAGAGTTGAGGTGGCAAAAAGTATATTTTGGTAATCATTGATGACTTTACCAGATATACTTGGGTAGTCTTCTTAAGAGACAAATCAGAAACTCTCGATGAAATTAAAAGGGTACTTAGGCGTATCCAAACAGAAAAAGAAACTCAAGTCTGTAAGATCCGTAGCGATCATGGATCAGCATTTGAGAATAACGGTTTTGAGAAGTTTTGCAGTGACCAGGGAATATCACATGAATTCTCTGCACCCAAAACACCACAACAAAATGGTATAGTAGAAATGAAAAATAGAGTGCTTCAAAAAATGACAAATGTAATGTTAAATAGTATGAAGCTCCTTAAAAACCTTTGGGCCGAAGCCATAAATACTGCGTGTTATAGAATTAACCGCATTTATATGAGAAAATCAAATAGTAAAATGGCTTATCAAATGTGGTTTGATAAGATGCCTATTGTCAAATACTTTCGAGTTTTTGGCAGCAAGTGCTATATTTTACGTGACCGTGAAAATCTGGGTAAATTCGACACCAAAAGTTATGAATGGATATTCTTAGGGTATGCTCTGAATAGTCGAGCATATCGGGTTCTTAATAAGAGAACCGGTGTGATTCAAGAATCTATCAATGTGGTTATTGACGATCACTTGAATACACCTGTCTCGAGTTCAGATAATGATGAAGTACTTCTAATCGATAAACCAATTCTTCATTAAGTTAAAATAATTCTAAACTGAGGACTGTTAAAGACCATCCAACTAATCAAATTCTTAGAAACCTTCTCACTGGTGTACGTACTCATAGTCAACTTGAAGATATGTGTAATTACGAGTGCTTTACATCCTAGATAGAGCCGGCTAACGTAAAAAAAGCTCTTACTGACGAAAACTGGATAGTTGCGATGCAAGAAGAGCTTAATCAATTTGTTAGAAATGATGTTTGGTACTTAGTTCCTAGACCTAAAGATAAACACATTATCAGAACTAAATGGATTTTCAAAAATAAGTCTGATGAACTTGGTAATATTGTTAGAAATAAGGCTAGACTAGTTGTTCAAGGGTACACTCAAATTGAAGGCATCGATTATGATGAAACTTTTGCCCCAGTAACTCGTCTTGAATCAATCAGACTATTTATATCCATTGCTTGTTTTAGAAAATTCAAAATTTATTAAATGGATGTAAAGAGTAATTTTTTAAATGGTGATTTACATGAAGAAGTGTATGTTGAACAACCAACGGGTTTTGAAGACCCTAAGAATACTGATCATGTCTATCGCTTAAAAAAGGCTCTCTACAGTTTAAAACAAGCTCCCAGGACATGGTATGAAAAATTAACTAAGTTTTTACTAAGTCATAACTTTATAATGGGAAGTGTTGATAAAACTCTGTTTGTAAAGAAACAAAATGATCACATTTTAATAGTGCAAATTTATTTTGATGATATTATTTATGGATCTACCTGTACTAACATGACTGTTGAGTTTGCAGATCTTATGAAATCTAAGTTCAAAATGAGCATGGTTGGGGAATTGAACTATTTCCTAGGGTTGCAAGTTAAACATAAACTTGATGGTTTCTTTATTTCCCAAACCAAATATGCTCTGAACTTAGTTAAAAAGTTCAGATTTGAGAATCGGAAGAATTTCGATACTCCTATGAGTACGACTCTAAAACTCTCAAAAGACTTTACAGGTAAGAGAGTTGATCCTAAATTATATCACAGTATGATAGGTAGTTTGCTGTATTTAACTGCAAGCCGTCCTGATATTGCATTTACCATAGTGATTTGCACTAGATATCAATCTGATCCTAAAGAGTCATATTAACTGCTGTTAAGCGGATTATATGATATGTCGTAAGTTCAGCTAATTTGGGTCTTTGGTATCCACATGATATTAGTGTTCAATTAGCTGGTTATAGTGATGCTGATTGGGCTGGTAACGTTGATGATAGGAAATCAACCAGTGGTGGTTGTTTCTATATTGAGAACTGTTTAGTTTCTTGGCAAAGTAAGAAACAAAGTTCCGTATCACTCTCAACTGCTGAGGCTGAATACATTGCAGCAGGAAATGCATGCACTCAGATGGTATGGATGAAAAGAATGTTAAGTGATTACGGAATTGCACAGGACTCTGTAGTTTTATATTGTGATAATTCCAGTGCAATTGATATATATAAAAATCTAATCCAACATTCACGAACCAAGTACATTGACATTAGATATCACTACATTCGTGAATTAGTGGATGAAAAGACAATTTCTTTGGAATACATTCCGACCGAGACTCAACTTGCTGACATTTTCACTAAACCGCTTGACAAAAGTAGGTCTAATAAATTAAAATTTGATCTTGGTATGTGTAATTTGAATTGATTATTTATGCATCTCTGTATCATATTGTATGTATTTGTCATTTTAATTGATTAGAATTTCAAATTTCAAGAAAATTGCATATTTTTTGCTGTGCACTACTAGTCGAGTACATACTCGACTAGTCATGGCATGACCGGTCGAGCATGTCCTTGACTAGTCGTGTAGCGCGGGTTTGACCTTTATTTGGAGGAAAATCCATTTTTCTTTTATTCGGGGCTTTTTCTCCAACGAGTCTTAGCACGACCGGTTGTACCCAACTTTCTTGATCTTCAAGGTTAGTGTGTTAATTCTATTTTTCTTGTAGATTCAAGCTTATATCACTTCATTTTCATCCTTGGAGTGATTTATTTCTTGTTTCATTGAGGTTTTTGGGGTTTTCTTCTCCTAAATTTGATTTTAAGAAAACCCACTCTACACTTTTGTAATCTTTTGATTTCTTATATTCTTAGTTGCAAATGGATGCTAGAGACAAAAAGAAAATTTCCTGTGGTGCTTCAACATCTAGATCGACACCTATCATAAGGCGCCACCTTCGGTCACCTGAAGATGATCCCTCCTATGCACGGGATTTGAGGTTGCGCAATGTTATAGTTAAATGACCTGTGCATATTGAACATATTGCTCCATTTGAGATCTTTCCTCTTCTCCAAACTGTAGGATAGGATAACATTCTACATTGGGGTGGGCCGGCATACCGGTCTATTGTGCAAGCTATGTTTGCATGTATTTCTGATTTTTTAACTGAAAATTTAACTTTTGTTATAGCAACTAGAGAATGTCCATTTAAAGTTGACTGACATATGATTTCTGGCTTAATGGACATACCTGTCAATGATGAAGGTATTCCAATTAGCTCTCTAGTTGATAAACCATCTGAATAAGAAAAACGTAAGCTTACTAGAGCATTATGCAATATAGATGCTCAATGGAGTCAAAATGGGAATGCGCTTGCTTTAAAGTATTTGTTACCCAGATACAGGGTCCTTCACAGGATATTTATTTCAAATCTTTATCCACGTTCTGGTAACAAAACCGAACTCACCTCTTTCATGGTTCGGATTCTGCATTCCATCATCTTTGGTACATCTATTTGTTTTCCTTCTTTGATTTGTCATTCCATCATACAATTCTGTCTCTATCCTGGACACAGTGATATCCCTTTTGTATATCTTATGACTGTGTTGGCCACCCATATGTTAGTGGCTATGCCAGTTGGAGAGGCTCCTATTCAACACCTTATTTTTAACAACTCAAATATAAACAAAATGAATTTGAGGTTGGCTGATGGTCAAGTCAATGTGGGTGTTGGTGGAGCTGAAGCTGTGAATGAAGAAGAAGACGATTTACCTGCAGATGATATTAACATGGACGATATCTTTGATGAGATTGAATTAGATTCTGAGGCTGACCCTGATTACCAACCTTCTGATTTTGCTGAGAGGTTGCATTCTCTTGAGGAACAGGTGGCTCAGATTCGAGTAACCCAGGATTCACAATTTGCTTATATGCGTAAATATATGCGGTGCATTAATAAGGGTTTACATTATATTGATTCATCTATTCCTGATCCCTCTTCAAGATCTGATTAGTATTTTCTAATTCTGGATTGTAATAACTCTTATGATACTTTGCTTCCTTTCAATTTGTGGGATTGACTTTGGTTGAACTTGGGTGATGTTGATTGATGATACTTGATCTTTACTTGCTTATGGATTTTTCATATCTTGCTTCTTTATTCCTCATTGCTCATCTTTTTCTTCCTTGTTTATCTGCATCCTGTTTCTTAGATTGGGTTCTTCCTTTGTCATATTGTGACAAAAAGGGGAGAATTTTGTCAAATTTTTGACATGCTTGATATGGTGTTTGTGATTTAAGGCATGTGGATTGTGGATGGAGGGATAGGAGTAAGGGGGAGTAGTAGCAAGAGTAGTAGCAATTGCCAAAATGCTTGTTTTCCTTTTTATAACGGAGGCATGATTCTTTAACCAGGTTGACTGGTTTACATTGATAATTGGTGCATGATTCTTTGTGCATACAATGCTTATGTTTGTATCCAGTGTGTTTTGTCACAGATTTGACAAAGGGGGAGATTGTAAGTGCTATGATTTTTAGCTCCTATATTGTCAAATTTTGTAGTGCCAAAACCACTTGGAATCTGTGTATTGTGTAGCGCATCGATATATTCAAGACAATGCAAATCATGTACAAAGACAATGGTCTTTACTTCAAGAACTTCTAATGCAAGATCAAGTACATAGTTTACTCCTTCAAAGCCGCAAAGTTCAAGGTTTCAAAGCTATTTCTAAAGGCAAGACAATAGTCTGTACTTTGGGACTCAAGACTCAAGGTGAAGTTCAACTCAAGTACCTTAAGCTTAAGCTTCAATGTAACTACAAATTCAAACTTTAAAAGTTCTTAAGTTCAAGCTTCTATATATGTCAAGACCTCAAGCTTCGTGAACTTTGAAGATCAACTATCAACTGAAGGAAAAGAAGTTTCAATGTTCATACCTCACTAACAAGGTATGAATGACCTTAGATTGACCTTATGGTAGGTCATTTTGAATACATAATTTGATTAGATTATTTTATAAGTGAATAGACTGTTTCTCGACTAGTCCTGGACTCAGTTCGACTAGTCCTAGCACTAGTTCGACCAGTCCAAGAAATTTCAAGGCCTTGAACAGTACACAACTCGTGATCGACCAGTCCTGTAGCTACGACTCAAAGTCCAGCAACTAAATCTGGTTTCACACCACCAGTCGTGGACATGTCACGACCAGTCATGGAGGTCCCTTGACCGGTCGTACAAGGCCTACAACCAGTCGTGGAACAGCTTTATCCGATCACGCTCAAAATTTTAAAAATCTATTGGTCCTACGACCAGTCGTAGTGTCCACAGGATCAGTCGTGAACGCGATTTCGTTACCTATAAATAGAGCACGAATTTCAGAGTTTTTCATTCAATTCAAGCTAATTCAATTCGTCACTCTAAGAGATAAGTTAGTGTTCTTTTTAAGCTATATTGTGCTTATTTAATATTCTCTTAATTTGGCTTTATTATATTTGACTTTGTATTCTTTATTCCAATCACATTTGAAGAAGGGATTGAGATTGCCCTTTCTTGGAATCAAAATCAAATAGAGCTAGCCCAACTTGATTTAATTTAAAATCAATTTAGAACCTAGAACCATTTCATAAGTGAGTTTGGACATTGAACTTCTACGTTGAAATTCTACTCTGACTTGGTTCTTCCGGGCTGCATCAAAGAGAATATCCAGGTATTTTACAGTTTTTGTAAATTCCTTTGTTTTGGTTTTTGAGATTGTGCCAGAAAAATCTCTGTTTTGGTTTATCTGAGGTGATATAGAAAACTCAGAGCGTGGGGTTTTTGAATTGTGTAAGCCCACTTAAAAGATACAATTGTGAGGGTTTTTGGTGAACCTGGAAAAACCTATTTTCATAGTGAACGCTAATATCCACTGTGTGAGGATATTAGGAGTGGAGTAGTTGTGTGGCTATTTTTCTAAACAGGTGGTGTACACACAAGCGAACCACTATAATTCTTTGTGTCTTGTGGTTTGATTGTTTATTTATTTGTGTGGATGATTGTAATTTCCTTTTTGCATTGTGGAGAATGTTGTAATTTCTTTTATGCAAATATGGAGAACATTGTAATAGCTTAGATTTCATTCCATTGTTATTTATTTTTTTATTCCTCTGTATCAGTTTGAGTTTTTGATACACAAACCGTTCTAGTAAGGTTGTCCTGCCATAAACCCTTAGTTTTTATGGTGTAAGGTTGTCCTTAGAATAACATTTGTATCAACCTCTCAATACTCGTTCTTTTGAGGTTGTCTTTAAATTCAGCATTGTGGAATTATCTATTACTGTCTGTATTTAATTTATTTAAATTCCACTGTTAATTTTTTAATTTGGCATAGTCTTATTCACCCCCCTTTAAGACATATAGCTAGGCCTTTTCACCTTTGTTAGGCCGATTCTGATTGTTGAGGCTGATTATGATTATCGAGGCCGATTTCGATTATCAAGGTCGATTCCGATTATCGAGGCCAATTGTTGAGGCCAATTATGATTGTCGAGGCCGATTGTATAGGCCGATTCCGATTGCCGAGGTCGATTCTGATTATCGAGGCCGATTCGATTGTCGAGGCCGATTTCGATTGTCGAGGCCGATTCCGATTGTTGAGGCTGATTCCGATTGTCAAGGCCGATTCCGATTGTTGAGGCCAATTGTATGGGCTGATTATCGTGGCCGATTCCGATTGTCGAGGCCGATTCCGATTGTCGAGGTTGATTCTAATTGTCGAGTCCGATTCTGATTGTTGAGGCTGATTCCGATTGTCGAGGCCGATTCCGATTGTCGAGGCCAATCATTGAGGCCGATTTTAATTGTCGAGGCCGATTTCGATTATCGAGGTCTATTCCGACTGTCGACGCTGACCACCGAGGCCGATTAATAAGACCCAATACGATGTATATGCTGCCCGTATTTGAGGCCCATTGTGATGTGTATTCAACTCGTGTTGAAGGCCCATTATATTAGGCCTATGTGATGAGGCCCTTTGCGATGCATTTGAGGGTCAGGCGATGGAGTCCATTGTGATGTATATTAGGTCTATGTGAGAGGCCCATCATGATGTGTATTAAGCTCTTGAGTGAGGCCCATGGTGTTGTATATTAAGCCCTTATGTGAGGCCATGGGTCCACTATATGTTAGGCTCTATGTGGGGCCACTCCTTGGGGGCAATGTTGGTTAAATGTCCACATTGTCAAGGCTGATTGTCGATACCGATTATGAGTATGTGACAACATAGCATCATGTACATGCCCATACGCATCATCTGATGTGGTTGACCATTGCATATGTCATTGGGTAGATTGTTATGAGACTCACTGATAGGCCGAGATTGTCTCACATGAGCGCACGGTATGCGCAGGATTGATGCATGACTGGATTGTATGACTCATGCATTTTGCATTGTGTGTTGTGATTACTATACGCCCTAGCGACATCAGGGCTGTAGCCTCCACAGGCATATCGTGGATGGCTAGATGAGATACCGAAAATATGTTATTAGCATCGGGCTGCCATAGATGGCCCTATGTGAAAATCCCTAAACCCTCTTGGTACCAGAGGACACCCCAACGTTGAAACCGAGTGGATATATATGAGTATATGAGGGCCGTATACCAGTAGGTCGCGTCTCCCACTGTGTCGTGGTTGGTTGGGAGGAGGTGTGGCCTTACCCGCCTGAGGGAGTAGGCATAGCTAGGCTGAGTCTGACCAGCTCCTAAATGGGTTCGCTATCAACGAGCCAGGCCGATATTGGTAGGCGGGTAGTGAGGTCTCTTCCACTTACCCAGTTGTATTGTGCGCTTGATGGGGAGCAAAGCTGGCGTAGAGTGTACTAGACCCCAGTGATGATCCTAGAGATGTACAGTACTGATACGTAGACTTATTGAGCAGGAATTGCATACTTATTCATTCATCCATTCACTATCCACTTGGGCTGGTGGTGCGCAACTATTTGTTACGTGTACCTTCGTAATGGTCAGGATTTTGGTCGGGGTGCGCAACTAACCGAAGATCAGGAGTTTACCACATTGAGTCTGACTATCCAAATTTAGGTATGGGGCTGGTTTGGATAAAAGTCCCCTGTGGTAGATCCCGTAACCTGCGATATTATGTACTATCATCCCGACTTCACACTCTAGCATGATCATTTCATTCGCACCGCATATTGTATTACATCCGCGGCATATGACATTTTGGGTTACTATGTTTCTACATGGCCTAGATACGGCTAATTATATTCGTGAACTCATCAGGAATTGCATATTGCATTGTATCCTTGACATCTGATATATGGTTCTCTATGACTCCTCATTTGTATAGTTGATATGTACTGTGTACTCTGATATTGTATGATTGATAGACATGCATTATTTCCACTTACTCTGATATCGTATGATTCATGATCTTGCCAGTATGATTAAGGTATTGTATTGAATACTTGACACTTATCTTGTGCACATACTTACACCACCCTCTAAGTTTTCATAAGCTTATGCACGATAGATGCATGAAGGTGATGTTAGGTTGCAGCAGCGAGGAGCTTGGAGCTTGGAGCATGTATCTGACTTCTGGAGCTTTGATTTTGACATATGTATTTTCATTTCAGCATTGTATTCAAATGTTTATATTAGTGGATATGTGATGTCACACCCCAAACTCGAAAAACAGGCTCACAAAATTCCCGATCGCCGAAATCGATGCCGACAGCCTCCGTAGTACCCCATTCTTGGATCCCAGCGCCCATACGCCAGATTCCGATCCTGGGATCCTACAAGGAAGATTTTCAGTATGATTTTTTTTTTTTTTTTTGTAATGGAGCATAACCACAAGTATACCCAAATCATAAAGGCAACATCATCATCACATATCCACTAATATAATCATTTGAATACAATGCTGAAAGAGAAATTTATATATCGAAATCAAAGCTCCAGAGGACAGCTACACGCTCCAAGCTCAACGCTGCTGCAACCTAACGCCACCTGCATGCATCTATTGTGCATAAGCTTACAAAAGCTTTAGAGGGTGGTGAAAGTGTGTGCACAAGATAAGTGACAAGTATACCATAAAGCCCATAAATCATACATCATCGGAATAAGCGAAAATACTAACAAGATCATGAATCATACGATATCAGAGTAAACAGAAATATACTGGTAAGTCCATGAGTGCTATCAGCCGTACCAAGGCTATGCGATGCAAAACATAATAAGATAATAACAGATGCTGAGGATGCAATGCAATATGCAAATCTTGATGAGCCACGAAAACCATCAACCTCATCTAGGTCATATAAGTGCATCAACATAGTAACCCAAAAATGCTAAGTACTGCGGATGCAATGTAATATGCGGTGCGAATGAAATGACCATGCAGGAACGTGAAGTAGGGATGATAGTACGTAGTATCGCAGACTACGGGGTCCACCACAAGGGACTTCTATCCAAACCAGTCCCATACCTAAATTTGGATAGTCCGACTCAATGTGGTAAACTCCTGATCTCAAGTTAGTGCGCGCCCAACCGAAATCCTGGCCATGCGAAGGTACACGTAACAAATAGTTACGCACCACCAGCCCGAGTGGATAGTGAATGAATGAATGAATGGATATCCAATTCCTGCTCAATAAGTCCATATATCAGTACGGTTTCTCTCTAGGAAAATCACCAGGCTCTATTACACTCGACACCGATTGCCTCCTCTCTAGCTACACAGCCCAGTGAGCGGAATAGACCTCATTATCTGCCTGACTAGTAGTCTGCCAATACCTACCCGGCTTGTCGATAGCGGACTCATTTACGAGCTGGTCATACTCAGCCTAACTTATAGCCCCCTCACTTGGGCAGATAAGGCCACACCCCCTCCCAACCGACCACGACACAGTGGGAGACACGACCTACTGGTATTCGGCACTCGGGCGCTCATGTTCCACTTGGTCTAGACATTGGGGCTACTCCTGGCCTCGGAGGTTCTGGGATTTTCACCCAAGGACATCCTAAGTGCCCACAGTGCTAGAACCAAGTATTTTTGGTGTCCCATTTAGCCATCCACGATGTGCCTGTAGAGACTACAGCCCTGATGTCGCTAGGGCGTACAGTGATCATAACTCCCAATGTAAGATGCATGAGTCATACAATCCAGTCATGCATCAATCCTGTGCATACCGTGCGCTCATGTGAGATAACCTCCGCCTATCAGGGAGTCTTATAACAATCTGCCCAATGACATATGCAATGGTCAAACATTCCTCATATCAAGCATACATATGATGCGTATGGGCATGAATCATGGAGCTATACTATGCATGTTATAAAGTGATGAATTGTCCTTACAATGAAGATGGGCCTAGACGGCCTATACTCAACAAGTATGGGCCTATCAATGGGCCCTAAGGAGAGTCATAATGTGGACATTTAACCAACATTATTCTTACAATGTGGACATCAAACCAACATTGCTCCCAAGGCACGGCCCGCCATAAACATCATTATATATACCATGGTGAAATCATGCATTGTAATGGACCTATATACATCTCGTTGGGCCTCGACCCATTGGCCTCAGATACATCAAATGGGCCGCCTCATATGGGCCTTATACAAATTGAGTCAGCCATATCACATGGGTCGCACCAGTGGACCTCATATACATCAAGTGGACCGCGTCCACGGGCGGCACCAATGGGCCTCTTACACATCAAGTGAGCTGCATCGATGGGCCAATACACATCACAATGGGCAACGACATATGAGCCGGAAACACATCACAATGGGCCTTGCCAAATGGGTCGGAAATACATCACAATGGGCCTAAACCCACAGACCTTAATACATCATAATGGGCCCCAAATACATCATAATGGGCCTCAACCCATGGGCCCTAATACATCACAATGGGCCTCGTAACATGGGCCTTTTGTATATCAGATGGGCCACACCAATTTGGGCCTCATATATACTCAAATGGGCCCCAACAACGGGCCACAATACATCAAGATGGGCCTAATCCTATGGCCTATATATATACCAAGGTGGGATCCACTTGAACTATATATCTGATTCATTCTTTAGCTCATGCCAAAAAAATGAGCTTTCAAATGGATGGATGGTTTGGATGCAGCTCATGCATCATGGTGGGGGTCCACATGAGGGCCCACCATCATATATATATATAATACACACACACACACACACACACACACACACACACGCACAGCCCCACACGTGGGGTGGGTCCCACCGTCCAGGTGTGGACGGTGCAGATAAGACACATAAATCATGGTGGGGCTCACCGTCCACTGCCGTGGACGGTGTGGAGAGAACACATGCACCAAGTGGGTTCCACCGTCCCGTACTGGGGACGGTGTGAATAAAACACATACATCTGGGTGGGATCCACCGTCCACAGCAGTGGACGATGTGCCTAGAACACATACATCACAGTGGGTCCCACGTGGAGCCCACCATCATGTCTATATGCCATCCAATTTGTCCATAAGGTCACGCAGGCCTAGATGAAGAGTAAAAACAAATTTCATCTTGATCTAAAACTTCTGTGGACCCAAAAGGGGTTTTAATGGCAGACGGTTCAACCCACCGTTTCCTGTGATGTGGGCCACTTGAGATTTGGATGGGCTTGATTTTTGGAGGGGGCCCATGTAACATCCCGAAAAATCGAGGGTCGAGTAGTAACTCAACTCTCGAGTTTCCAGAACATCACTTATGCAACATAGATAATGATGATTGAATGTTGTCTGTATTAGTGCATTGAACATGAGTGAGATTAAGCCAAAACAGAATATCATACTCCAGAGACAGTGAATTAGCAAGCGGAAGACTGTGATAGATATATAAAATATATAAAAACTGTGGTGAGTCTCCAGAGTGTGATAACATTACCAGGTTAATAAATTTCAAGTACATTTCTAAAATATACCAAATGTGTAAGTGTAATTTCTTCTATTCCAAGTACCATAGTCCCATCAATACAATACTAGGTCTTCATAGACCTGTCAGAGAGCTACATGTAGGAGAGCTCCACCTCAACATCATAGTAGTCCGGCTCTGCTTCATAAGCATCGCCATCACCTGAAACTCAACAAATCTAGTTGGTGTGTACAACACCGTCCCGTAACGTGGGAGTGAGTAGCTAACTCAGTGGAACAATAAGGCATAAGTTATCGTGTTATCAATTTAGTCAAGCAGTAATGATAAAGCAATAAAATCAAACATTCCTAACTACTCTTATTAATGCAAGTATGACTGTAGTCATGATGGATGCCCTCACTGACATACTCCCTCATGCGACACCCTCTTCGTTCGCGGCATGCTTTCATCCCTCAGTGCTCCACATCTTTCAGGCACATGCAATGCATGATGAGCATGATTACCGAGTTGTTATTAGTCCATATCAAACAGCAGGATTGGGAAACTAAGATACCTCCCTTGTATCATTCCCAAACATGATCCATTCTAGGGTCGTCAGTCCTAGACAATCTTATACGATGGTGTGTTTCTAGGTCGCTGCGAGGGCTGCCAGGGCTGTTATACGGTATCGTTGCACTACTCCCCCATCACCTTATCAATACAGGCCTAGTTTATACTCTGTTACTACGGGAAGGCTCATCGCCTCACCGCAGATTCAGAGTATGCTCAAGGTCACTACAAAGGGCTGCCAGGGCTGTACTGTCACGAATCGTTGCACCACTCGCCCATCACCTTATCAATGTAGGTCGACAGCACGAATATAGTGTCCCATACCACCATAATCGGCTCATGAGTCTGGTTGCTCACTGGTCACTACGGAGAGACACGTGTCCCCAGCGTAAGCCGACAGCTCGACCACGGTGTCCCATACCACCATGCCCGGCTCATGAGTCTTAGCGGATCGAGGTACCATGGTTAAAAGGGACTTCACTGGTAAGTTTGGTACCCTAGGTTCAAGCAGTAGCATCCAAACATGGTGATCATACATAAGATAGATCGGGTTGCTTGACGGGCCTGACTAGCTCGAGCGCACAGTCAACTGAACGACATGAAGTGCATAAGCACTTCGTGTGGCCTAACCACTGTCGCCAACTGAAGTACGACTCGGGTTCGTCAAACACATCCTACGTGGCGACATGAATCCTCGACCACGATCTCAAGTCTGGTACCGATTGTCTGGACTATAAACCTAGTCCCAATCGCAATATATCCATATTCGAAGCATGTGGAGTAAAGCATAATAAACAAAGTAATTCAAGTATGCTAAAAAACATGTCATAGGCATGTATAAAGCATGTTATAAAGCATATCATAAGCACCATATGAACAAGAATACAAACACATATATTTCACAAGTAAGCGGTTTAAGTAAACAACCACATGGAGGAAATCATGCAGGTCTCTAAGGTAGTTGAGAATCCCACCTCAACACCTACCTAAGGCACTAACATCCAAGCACTTACCCTCACAAGCATTTTCACAAACACTTAGAATACACTATTTCAACATACATGGTGTATGTTAGTAAAACATGTATTAGGGCTATCATTTTGCCAAGCGAGTATTTTATCCATGTATAATATATTCATACAACAAATAATCATGACAAATACATCTCCAAAATTTATATGTATACGGTATTTTCTAGAATACACAATTTCAACATACATAGTGTATATAAGCAAAACATGTACTAGGGCGAGTCCTTTCGCCAAACAAGTAATTTATCCACATATAATATATTTATACAACATATAATCATGTCAAAGACATTTCCAAAATTTGTACGTATACGGTACTTTCTACAAATACCTAGGGTATGTAGAATTCCATATTTTTCATCTTTAATCGAAACGGAAAACAGACAGCACTTTGTACATGTGCGATTACATGCAGATCATGAATCTATCATTATCTGACATTGAAAGCGTTGAAAACCATAACCTATACACCTAAAGTCTGCACCTTTTGTCGTAGAATCGTAACGGAGTTGATAGGTTTGCTAAGCTTCCGTATACGGCAGTTTGGCCACCTAGAGAACGAAGTAGGTTAGCTATTTCATAACCTACAACCATCAACACTCCAAATCAGTAGGGTTAGGGTTTCTTACCTAAAAACGGAGCTGGAATAGCCGGGAAAGCGATTAGAACGGAGTGGTTGTGCTTGCATAACGGCTAGGAGGCATGACAGGGAGATCCTCCCACAACTCCCACACTTTCTTTCTCTCTTTCTCTCTCTCTCAATCTCAAATTCGTATGGCTGTGAGAGAGAGGGTTCAAAGGCCCTTATATAGCCTAAAAAGTCTCCAAATTAGACTTCAAGTCAAGGTATACTTAGGTTATAACCAAAGCGGTCCCGTTTCAGCTCAACGGAGGACTTCTGGCGGGCCTCCTTGAGCCAAAGGTCGGACTTAAGCTCACCGACACCGGATCTAGGTGGAGTTAAGTTTTTGTTTCGGTCAGAATTTCAGATCACGCGTGGCAGACCAGTTTCAGTTCAACGGTCAGCGGATCTCGATCGAAGATTCCGAGTACATGTAAATGTGTATGAAATTTCTCTTGATCCGAGGGTGTAATTTGGTCTGATTCTGACGGTCTGGTTGCTTAAAACTGATCCGCAAGCAACACGTGCCAGATTACTATTCAAGATATTTATTTCGTAAAGAAAACAAGTGTTTTCACACTCTCTCGCTCCGGACTCAAGCGAACAGCCGTGGGACACTGTCTAGGTTTGATTTTCGAGATGGTTGTCAAGCCCAGCAAGGTGGTCCTAATTCCTTAACTTCGTGTTAATCAGACTTCCGATGTGCGGTCCAGAGCTGATACGGAGTTTAGAGATGCTCCCGAGAGCAGCCGGGTAATGAGATTGATCCTAGATTTTAGGGTAACCTAGCGTCAATGATTCTACAAGTTTTGGGTCTTGCAGATCGTATTTAAAGTGATTGGTGCTAATTTCACAGGTACTTTAGTTTAACACTGGCTAATTCTTGCCTTATTTCTAAAGGATTTAGTCCTGAGTAATTTCTGTCTGAGGTGGTACCTGGGCCTTTGTAGTTTGTATATAAAGTGATCCAAGTTATACTACTTAGCTAGTTTAAGATTGTGTTTAGGATGAAAGTGCTTAGAAAATGTGAAAGAACAAGGTGGTGAAGGGTGGGATTTGTGAAGGAAATAGGTTCAGAAGCGATTTTAGACTGTGGGATTCAGTTCTGCCGAGTTAATAAGGTGTTAGGAGCGACCCATTGCCTAAGGACATCTAATCCCAGGTTGGGAAAAATTTAGGCTGTTACAGCCCACCTCAAGTAGGGGCACACCTTATGAACGATTTGGATGTCATACACACATCACGGTGGGGCCCACGGCTGGGCCGTGGGTCCCTGGCTCGTCTAACGCCTGCGCGTCCTCTCCCTGTCAGCAGTAGCAGCAACGCTGCTTTGTTTTTTATATATATTTTTTGGAAATCATGTTATTTCATGGTTTTTTACGTGTGGGGCCCGCGTATGATGGATCCACCCCGCCCAATGGCCTCTATGGCTCAAGACAAGCCATACGAGTCCGATATTGCATATATTTTTGCGCATCAAAATGTCCCTGGATGTCTGGACATAACATGTGCATTGAGGTGGGCCCTGCTTAGGCGGGCCGCCAAATGGTGGGTGGTGTGGATACAACACATACATAAAGTGGGCCCCACCTACAAGTGACTTGGATCCAATACATGCTTCATGGTGGGGTCCATCCAAGTGGGCCACACAGCCGTATCATCACACACAAAAATAAATAAATGAAAAGAGAGGGAGAAAGAAAGAGAGAAAGAGGGACACGCGTGATGGAGGGACCCCGGCACTATGGGCCCTCCGTTTCAAGCATCCAATCATACATTAAGTTGGTCCCATTGCATGTGAGCCCACCAAATCAAAGATCAACGATGGAGATCCCTCCTCCACCAAGATATAAGGTCTAGATGACTCATTTTTAAACTAGAAAATAAACATCATGATGGGGTCCATGGAGAATGGCCCCATCATGGAATGATCATGAAGATCAAGGTGGGCCATCGGCCACATCTTAGGGTCCCAAGTGAGATCCATACCATCAATCGGTAGGCCTCACTTGGCCCATCATCAAAACATGGAAAGATCTAGCTTATTAAGCACCCACCGTTCGATCTTCTTGGTCCTTTGGAACGCCGGTCTTCTTGTGCTTCACTTTGATGGAGAGGACGAGAGTTAAATGGCTAGGATTGAGGATTTTTAGGAGAGGAAGGTGGGCCACACACTCACTTTTCTCACTTAGAGAGGCTCGGACGTGCACTTCCTTGGCTTGGAATTTGTGTTGAGAAAAAGAGAGAGAGATAGAGAGGGTTGTAAGGGGGAGAGAGTGATGAGTGATGGAGTGATGGATGTGAGGTGAGTGATGGGTGAGGTGAGAGATGGGTTGGCTTTGGTGGTTGCTTAACTTGTGGAGAAAGAAAGTATGGGTGTGTGTACTTGACATGAGGTGATTGATTGATTGATTTGAGTGATTGATTGATTAGACATTTTGTAGAGATTCTCTTCGGATTGCAAACGCGTGGTATTTTCTCTAACGGAACGCTGGCCCGCATCTTCTGGTCAGGGTATCGGATCGGTGCATAAGATACGGCGTCGGAACCGCGGCGACGGTGCAGTCGCAATGGTACCAGTCTCGGATTAAGCTGACTTAAATCTACAGGATACAACTTAGGGTCGATCGCAAACGTTGATTATACATCGTAGGTTGCCGGAATTCGATGGGAAGGATCGCGGAAGTCGACAGAACAGTACAAACTAGGATACGGGTGTTACATGTGATGATGATGTTGCCTTTATGATTTGGGTAAACTTGTGGTTATGCATATTTCAAGTAAATGTACATTGAAAAATCCTCCTTGTAAGATCCTAGGATCGAAATCTAGTGCATGGACGTTGGGAGCCGAGAATGGGGTACTACGGAGGCTGTCGGCACCGGATTCAGCGATCGAGAATTTTATGAGCCCGGTTTCTGAGTTGGGGCGTAACATTCATCATCTGTTATTGACTGGTGTACTGTTACTCGGAGTGATGCAACTTGTGTTTCGATGGGTATGATGGCTTCGACACCATATACCAATGAATACGGTGTGACTTTCGTCACGGTTCGATGAGTAGTCCTGTAAGCCCATAAAGCTTCTTGTAATTTTTTATTTTAATTGCGTTTATTCCTGGAGACAGTTTTCTTCAGTATTTTCATAATCGTTTTGTTGAATGCCTTTGCTAATCCATTGGTCGGCAGATAGTAAGGTGTTGAGAACGAGTGATGAATGCTAAATTTCTGGCATAATTTCTCCATACCTCTATTCTTGAAATGAGTACCATTATCAATGATGATTCTTTTTGGAATGCCATGGCGATATATTATCGCATGTTGGATGAAATTCACGACATCTTTTTCTTTGACATTTCAAAGTGCAATCTCTTCAGTCCATTTGGAGAAATAATCTGTCACTACCAGTATATATTATTTTCCTTTAAATGAAGGTGGATTTATGGGACCGATGACATCAAGTCCCTAGGCGGCGAAAGGTCAGGAGGCTACCGATTGATGAAGGTCTTCAGGAGGCACATGTATGACATTGCTATGGATTTGGCATTCATGACATCATTTTGCGTAATCGATAGCGTCTTTGAACATTGTGGGCCAGTAATACCCCATTCGATGCACCCGATGGAATAAATTTCGGCCGGCTTGATGTGTTCCACATTCTTCAGAATGGGCTTCTTGTAATATTTGATTTGCTTCTTCCGTATTCAAACATCGTAATTGCATTTCGTTATAAGATCTTCTATATAACACTTCGCTACACATAATGAATTTCTTTGATCTCTACTTGATCTGTAACCTTTGTGCTGAGTCCTCTGGCAGGATATCATATTTGAGAAAATCTACAAAAGGCTGGTGCCAATTGTCCGTTCTAACCTCTAAACATGACACAAGAAGTGCTTTAGTGGCTTTCTTAATTATTTCAAATGATGACAGAAATCTTCTTTCTTCTATTGTTACTTGAAGGGGACTTCGACCTGGACATGATAAAGTTGTTACCAGACTAGTTAAAGCATCTGCCTTTGCATTCTCACATCGCGGTATATGTTTAATCTCAACATCATGGAATTGGTCTAGTAATTGTCGTGCTTGTCGACAGTACGGCAGGAGTTCTTGTTTTCTTATTTCGAACTCTGTTGTCAGATGGTTTATAAACAACTTGGAGTCTCCAAAAATCTGCAGCGCTTTTATTTTCATTTCTTGAACTATCTCCATTCCAATGATAAGAGCTTTATATTTGTCTTCGTTATTTGTACATGCACTACCCAATGTGAAAGAGTAAGGCAACAAATCGCCCCGAGGACTAATGAATATCACTTCAGCACTTGTTCCTAACATTCGAGAAGCACCATCAAAGTACATTTGCCATGAGTTTGGTGATTCAATCATCATCACTTATTCGTTTGGGAAGTCATCACTGATTATTTCACTGTTTGTTACGGGATGAGCTGCCAAGAAATCTGCCACTGCATGTCCTTTTACTGCTTTTGCCAGCTCGTAAGTGATTGTGTATTCTGAAAACAACAACATCCATTTGACCAATCTTCCTGATAACATTGGCCTGGTCATCAAAAATTTTATGGGATCCGCTCGCGAGATTAAGATTATATCATGAGAAAGACAATAGTATCTTAGTTTCTGCACTGCAAATATTAATGCCAAGCATACTTTCTCAATTGGCAAATAATTGCATTTTGTGCCTATCAGAGTTTGACTCAAATAATAGAGCATGATTTCCTTCCCATGTTTATTTGCTTGTACTAGTAGAGCTCCCAGTGAATTCTTAGCTACAGATATGTATAGAATGAGTGGTTTACCTTTCATAGGAACTGCCAACACTGGAGGTTGTTTCAACAATTCTTTGATCGAATCGAATGCATTCTGACATGACTTGTCCCATACGAATTTTGTTCCTTTCTTCATTAAGTGAGAGAATGGCTGACATCTTCCGACTAAGTTAGAGATAAAATCGCGAATATACGCTAACTTTCGTTGCAAACTTTTTAATTCTTTCAATGTTTTTGGTGGTGGCATTTCTTGAATAGCTTTGACTTTCCTTGGGTCGATTTCAATCCCTCTATGTCTGATAACAAAGCCAATGAATTTTTCTAATGAGACACCAAAAACACATTTGGTTAGATTCATCTTTAACTATTTCTTTTTTAGCCGACGGAAGACTGAAGTCAGATATTCATGATGTTCTTCATGGTCATTTTGATCTGACTACCAAATCATCAACGTAACATTCGACATGTTTATGCATCATATCTTAGAAGATGTTCTACATTGCTCTTTGATATGTTGCACCGACATTCTTGAGACCAAATGACATAACTTTGTAGCAATAAATTCCCAACGAAATTCTAAATGTCGTGGCTTCTTCATCCTCTGAAGCCATTCTTATTTGATTATACTCGGCATAACCATCCATGAAAGACATAACAACGTATTTTGTCGTACTGTCAATTAATAGCTCGGTTATTGGCAACGGAAAATCATCTTTTGGGCAGAATTTCCAGCTGCTCGGGTGATAAACGGAGGCTGTCTCAACTATTTTGGCACTAAATAAAACTTCTTTTTCGTGTTCACTTTCCCAGACTACTCTATTTTTGCAGCTTCTTTTTCTATTATCTCTATGTGATTACTTCTTGAAGTTTTATTCTCACCATTCTTCTCCCTATCTTCTGTTGCGAATCCGTCGTAGAAACTGGCATCGACAAAGAAAGCTTTTATTTCTGTATATGGTCTTGCATCGGCCATTACCTTGTATTGAACTCTGTCTTTACGATACTTGAAGCATTGGTGTAGGGTGGATGGTATGATACCATACTGATGCATCCAGCCTTCCCAATAGTAGGTTATATATCATTACCGCACTGATGACATGACAAACGACATTTGTCGTTAACTCTCTTATTTCTAGAGTTAATGTAATCTTCCCTAACGCACATTGCCCATCCTGGTTGAAGCCCTGTATCATCATTCCACTAGGGCGTAAATGTGAACGACGATAACCGAGCTTATTCAGCACTGTTAATGGCAATAAGTTCACTGCTGATCCATTATCCAACATTATTCGCTTAACTTGTGTACAATGGATATGGCCCATGATCATTAATGGCCTGTTATGCTCTTTATCACAAGTCAAATCATCGTCGGAGAAGGAAATGACGGGCATACAACTATTCTGACCTCATTATTGGATAAAGCTTGAATTAGAGTGTGTCTATAGTCTTTTGATAATTGTAATGCATCATATGCACTTAATCAAGCTGGTATACCCTTCAGATGGCTTATCACGCTAGAAGTTAGTTTTTCGACTTCATTCTTTTCTTCTTTTCTATTATTATTGATGTGTATTCTGGATATTCTTTCCTTTACCACTTCAGCTTTTTATTTTTGGAGAGGACTTGTTACTCTTTTTCCAGAACGTAATGTGATCACCACAACTTTGAAAGTGGACCTACTAGTGCCCTGGTTTGTCAAGTTACGTGAATGATCTACAAAACTCGATAGGAAGATCAATTCAAGTGTCTGCCTGATCCGGATGTGTGGAAGCTCGCCATAGGTAAATCATAGCCTCACATCCCATGTCCCAAAACACCAGGTGTTTAAAACCCTTAAAACAAGATACACATCTTAGGGTTTTTAGGAGAGAAAACTTTTTGCAAAATAGGAAAATCTCTAAGTCTTTCTCGCCTTGTCGATTTTATCGAAGTACCCTCTATATGATCTACCTACTCTGTCGATATCATCGATACCTTAACGATATTATCGATGAGAGGACCAAAAGTGTCTAGCAACTAAAAATTCATCTGGACGGATTTATCGATGTATCGATACACCTATCGATATCATCGATAAAAGCATTAAAAATGTCCAGCAACTTCACAACATATCTGGACGAATTATCGATGTATCGATACACCTATCGATAGCATCGATATTCAAATCTCGAGTCCATCGAGAGTGGCTCGATAAGATCGACAGGCAGTTTTTCGGCGCCCCTATTTTTTAATGAAAGTCTCAAATTCTTTCGATATATCAATGACCGTCCGATATGATCTGAATTCAAATATCGATAAGATCGAAGGTCCATTGATGATATCGATAGTGGGCACGCATTTCTTACAGCAGATATTTCAGGTTGTTTTTAACTATGATCGGAGGCCCTTTCGATAAAATCGATATTCAAATATCGATGATATTAGCACCAGGTCGATTGCATCGAACAAGGACACAAATCGTCCAGCAAGCTTAAAGACAAATCCGCTAGATTTATCGATGCATCGACTCTGATCTCGATATCATCGACATTCAAATTTCGATGATCTCGATGGTTCCCCGATCAATCTTAAAATCCTGAAATATTTCAAAGTCAAGTCTCTCTCATTTTTCAAATGTCGATGGATCGATCCTAACATCGATGGAATCAGAGTTCGAAATCCGATGACATTGACCATGGTCTCGATTCATCGACCAATTGGCAAGAAGTTCCAAAAGCGTATGACATCGAGTCCGAGTCATCGAGAAGACCATCGATGCTATCGAGAGTATACGCTCGATGATATCGAACCTGCTCGATGATATCGAACTCTGTCATAAATGTGACCGTTTTATATCCGTTGGAGCTTTTTGCCTATATATAGAGGACTTGTCTTTTGTTGCTGTAAGAGAGAAAAGAGAGAGCTTTTTTGTGTTTCTACTTACATCTTATATCCAAAGCCTTTCTCTCGAGGGAGTTCATCCTCCAATCCACTCTCACCATTGACATTCAATAGAGTGGATTGGGGAATGAACTTCCGCATTCCAGCTACTACCTTAATGACAAATCATTAAGCTGGGGATGCCTTGAATGCATAAGATTGGAACTACTCCACCTTTCTTATAGGAAAACCTTTAGAGAGTAGGATTCCATCTTAACCTTGACCCAACCCTAAGCCTAGTCTTAGTATATCTTTTGTGTGCGGATCAAGGAAGCAGAAGACTCTTCGTCAGCAAGGAGGAGGAGATCTTCGGCGTTGTGCTTAACGAGACTCATCAACTTATCTGTAAGTATCTAGAATCCAAGAGGACACTTACGATCATTCCTTTCTAGGATTGGGTCTTAAGTGGTTCTCGCCCTTTGAAGCCCTCGTAGGAGGCCTCCGGCGGGAGTGTACGTGGTGGGTGCCTTGTGTGGACCTTTGTTATGTGGAGAGCATAAACATCTGGTTAGGAGTGAACCAGTAAAACTCCCGGGTGCATTGTGTGGACCCTTGCTTTATGGAGAGCATAAACATCTGGTTAAGAGTAACCAGTAAAACTCCAGGGTTAGAGGTGAACCGAGTAGAAACCTCCGTGTAAAGGTTGAAGGTGAACCTGATTTAAAACCTTAGGTTTGAGGTGAACCCTGAGAAACCTCCTTAGTGAAATTCGGTACACTCAAGGGTTGAGTGCGGCAGCCGGGAGTGGAGTAGACTTATCGTCGAACCACTATAAAATGACTTTGTTTGAGAATGTTATTTTTATGATTATGTGATTTGTTTTAATACTTCCTCATCTGACTATCTGATCACACCCCACACACCTACACAGTCATATTCATCATAGACTATAACTGCCTCACGTTTATCATTTGAATAGTTCTGTGATTGGATCCTCTACTGTGCTTGGAAGTCAGTAGAGTTACATTTGAGTAATCCTGAAAATTGCATACATGATAGGATTAGAGTGATAGAAATTTTAAATAACTCATAAATCTTTAAAAAATCCTATTCACCCCCTCTAGGACATATTGACATATTCCAACTTCAACTCAAGCGGTCTTCACCGTTATTTCAATTGGTATCAAAGCGGGTCTCTCTTTAAGGGCTTCACCGCCTAGAGAGTGATCTTGCCTGAAGTTTGGAATATGGCCAAAGGAGAGGGCTCATCAGTCACCAGGCCTCCAGTATTTGACGGCTCGAATTATGCATACTGGAAGGCTCGGATGCACTACTTTCTGAGATCTTTGGATCACGATGTTTGGGATATAGTTGAGAATGGATATGTGCCACCAACAGATCAAGTTGTACTAGATAGTGGCACAACTATCACAAAACCCAAATCCAAAGAGATGTGGACAACGTTCGACAAAGATAAACAGACTGCGGAAGCAAAAGCTATGAACGCCATCTACTATGTCGTGTCCCAAGATATTTTCAATCAAATAAGCATGTGTGGGACATCAAAAGAAGCATGGGATTTACTGGAAACAACCCATGAAGGCACAAGTACTATGAAGAGGTCCAAACTTCAACTATTGACCTCACAGTTCGAAATTCTTAGAATGGAAGAGCATGAGACATTTATGGAGTTCTTTACAAAGCTAAATATTATCTGCAACTCCATGGGTAGATTGGGAGAGAAAGTTCCGGTACTAAAAATTTGTAGAAAAATTCTAAGATCCCTACCGGAACGGTTTAATCCCAAGGTAACAACAATAGAGGAGTGTAGGGACATAGACGAGATGAAAGGAGAAGAACTAGTAGGTTCCCTACAAACTTTTGAACTACACTTCACTCAATCCCAAAAATGAAAAAACACTGTCCTAAAAACTTCAAAGAAAATAACTCATCAGGACAGTGAAAGTGGAAGAGAGGATGATGATGAGAAAGTGGCCTTGCTGGCTCAAAAATTTAGGTGATTCTTTCAAAAGAATCGCGGCCGTCCCTCTAAAGGAAGAAAGGTGAACAACAAACTCCCTGCAGGAAAATTTGGTAGAAGAACCAAAGAACCTCAATGCTATGTCTGTTAGGAGTATGGACACCTATCAACTGAATGCCCAAACAGAAAAACCAAGGGCAAGGCAATGACCGCCACGTGGGATGATACAGATGAGTCAAATTCAGAATCTAGTGACTCAGAAAGCAATGAAGATAAGAAATCATTGAAAATTCTCATGGTCTCGACTGTTTCGATCATACCCACTGAATCTGAGAACGAAAAAGAACAGCAAGCCAAGGAATCATTTTCATCTGACAATGAGAAAACTGAAGAAAAAGAAGAAGAAGAAATCGAAGAGGATAAACTACAAGATGCTTATAATCAACTTTATATTCATAGCATCAATATTCTTAAAAGACTGGGTATATCTGAGAACAAAAAGGAAATGCTGCAAAAAGAATTGGATAAAACTCTAGAAATCAAAACACATTTAATCAATGATTTACAGCAATATCACTCAGATAATGATAGACTCGAACAAGTCAATATCCTTCTTAAAATAGAGTCTGAAAAACTAAACAAACAGGTTGAGCAATTAAAAGACAAAAATATGCTTCTTCAAAATGAAAATCATATACTCCTGTCTGATTTAGAAGAATCCAAGAAGATAGCCAAGATAAACTAGAAGTTTTCCCAAAGTGGCGAAAAGCTAGGAAAACTGTTAGGAATGGGAAGAGCTGAAAAGGATAAAAGAGGGCTTGGATATGAAAAATATAAATCAAAGACTGGAAATGTAGCTCCTAAAAATGAAAAATCTACTGCTTCTGGAAGTAAAATCAGAACAACTCCAGTATGTCATTTGTGTAGTGATTCAGGTCATTATAAATTTGAATGCATAACACCGAAGAGGACTCAACCCAACTCTGGTCAGAAACATGGCAATTTATTAACCAGAGAAATACAAAAAGTCAAAAGTCTTCTTGGGAATGTGGATAGAAATGCCTGTGCATCACCACCCAAATTGGATAACAAAAGTAAATGGGTAAGAAAGAAGTAGTTCAGATCATGTTTTAAGATCTGAACATATGCTAAAATGAGAATCTTTTTGTTTGAGCTTGCAATGAGAAATCTGAGGTCCCTTACCTCAATCTTTTGTATATAAACATTTTATATGTTTATAATTTTGCTGTGTACAGTGATTGTACATAATTTTGCCAAGTATACTGTTGTTTCATAGAAATATTAAGAGCATACTTGAAAGATCGTCTGAAAATATAGAATCATTCATCGGCGATTGGACTATTGATAGGACATTTTCGATTAAATCGGTAGAGGGTCGATATTATCGATGATTCCTTAGAATACGGATTGACAGGTGGCCAAGAATGATATCAAAGACAGACTTGATGGTATCGATAAGCAATCTCTCGATATTATCGAAACAACGATCGATCATATCGAAAGATGCTGCCCAATAAAAAAAAACAAGTGAAACGAAAAAGGGGTCATTTCTTTTTGGGGTTTCACTATCACTCCCTCTGCTCGATTCTCTCGACCGAATCAGTTGAAGCCATGTCAGATTGCTCACATCATTCCACAAATCGGGTAATATCCTTCTAACACGTCAAGAGTACATTCTCTTTTGGGTATTAGTCGTTTTGTCATTTTTTTTTGTCGTCTTTCCCAAATCATTCAATACTCTATTTGTTACATGGGTAAAGACAAAGGTATAACATCCGGTTAGGGGGAATCTTCAAGATCTACCCGACAAAAAGTCCTCGCTTCTAGAGAAAGAACGAGGGCCCTGGAAGGTGGGATCCCCACTAGGCAAAGGTCACAGACTTCACGAGGTGGAACCCAGACCAAATCTCTGGCACCACCTCCTCCGACTAGAGCAAGTTCACGACCACCCAAATACATGGGCATGAAACTTATTCAAGAGAGAAGGGTTGACAGGGAATGCCTCAAACCATACAAATTGGAACCCTTGTTTGCCGCAATAGATTGGCTGCCCATTCTGGATTTTGGTGGGCCATGCCAACTTGAGAGAACACGAAATTTCCTTGCCTCATGTCATTCACCAGTGGCAAATCCTCCTTCTTTCATGGTATCCTTGGGTGGTGATGATGCCTTTATCACGCCGGCTACAATAGCCGAAGCCATCAGACTCAACATGGCCCCTGAAGGTATCCCAGATATGAATCTTGATGACATGGACATTCGATCCAAGGTTACTAAATATCTGTGCAATGGTAGGGACATCCCCTGGCATCAAGGGATTGCATTAAAAGCCAGGTATATGGATCCCTGATTTTGAATCTTGCATGGTATCTTCACAACAAACATCTATCCTAGAAGTACCAACAGATCTAAACTCACCGGGCTCATGACCATGATCGTATACTCAGTTGCCGGGGGGTCAAAGATCTGCCTTCCATCTGTAATTGTCTCTCAGTTGGTAAACGCCATCCACACATCTAGGGACCTCCATCTGCCGTACCCCTAGATTATCAGCATGATTTACAACAAAATCGGGTTCCCATCGACTACTGATCCAGTATTCCCACTCCAAGTTTTTAATAAGAAAAATATCCAAAAAATGGACTTGGAGTTTTTCACAAGTACAAAGGGAACCCGGAGGAAGAAATCCAGGCGGAAGAAGCTGAAGGAGAAGGCGGTGATCCCATGGAAGGAGCTGCAATGGGTGAAGATGCACCTCCTGGACCTCATCCTACTCCGTCCACGTCTTCAGCCGGGCATGGCAAAAGGTTCAAACTGGACAGAATCGGGGCAATCCAGGAGATATTCATTCTGTACGGGAGCAGCTGACTATCTTGGAGCGAGTCGTCCACAAAGTACAACGTCGGTGCAACAGCTGGTGGATCTGATGACGTGCCGACGAGACGACTCGATGCCATCCCACTCTGCTCCGTAAGGCCAGTTCATGCATGCTATCATACACACCTTACTCTTATTTCGTGTTTGAACATCAGTATCTTTTTGGATGTTCTTCGCTAACATTGGTGTGCATGACAGCCTTCTAGATGTGCATAGGTTTCTTCTGGTTGTATATGCCCAAAGCTGGGCTAATGTTAATGGATGATGTTGGCTGCCCATATGTGGGCTTGACACTCTTTGATTACTGCTATGTGGAGCAGTATATTCTTTTTTGTTGTACTGAATAGTTTTTTTGGGATTAACTGCCAATCTTGGGCAGTTCATTTTGGTTCTTTTATGGCTGAATAGAATGCTCAATTTGTTTTTCCATATTTGTCTTACGTTCCCCTAGTTTATCAAAGTTTCTGATATGAAATGCATATGCCTTTATTGCTTCTTTTATTTGCATTCATATCTTCTGAAAATGATGTATGTTTTGAAATGAATTTATCTTTATACATCTCTATCTGCTCAGTTCTCCCATGCAATTCACTCTTCAGTCAATATCACTTGCTATACCTTTGCCAATGACTGACAAAAAGGGGGAGAACAATTCAAAACACCCCGAGCGGAAAATTGTGTATCTATCTATGTTAATGTAGGTGTTAGGGGGAGCAGTTGCAAGAAAGGGGGAGTTTTTGAAGGGGGAGCAAATACTACTGATTGTGTACATGGGATAGAAAAATGTAAAAATGTGTAAAAACATGTACACACAATTTAGGGTGTGTTTGTCTAGAAATGTTCTAGGGTATTTTGGGTATTTTGTCACGTAATTGACAAAGGGGGAGATTGAAAGTGCACTTACTAGTGCCCTGGTTTGTTAAGTTACGTGAATGATAGGTCAGACTGTCTACAAAGCTCGATAGGAAGATCAATTCAAGCGTCTGCCTGATTCGGATGTGTAGAAGCTCGCCATAGGTAAATCATAGCCTCACATCCCATGTCCTAAAATACCGGGTGTTTAAAACCCTTAAAACAAGATAGACATCTTAGGATTTTTAGGTGAGAAAACTTTTTGTAAAATAGGAAAATCTCTTAGTCTTTCTCGCCTTGTCGATTTTATCGAAGCACCCTCTATATGATCGACTTGCTCTGTCGATATCATCGATACCTTAACGATATTATCGATGAGAGGACCAAAAGTGTCCAGCAACTAAAAATTCATCTGGATGGATTTATCGATGTATCGATACACCTATCGATATCATCGATAAAAGCATTAAATATGTCCAGCAACTTCACAACATATCTGGACGAATTATCGATGTATCAATACACCTATCGATATCATCGATATTCAAATCTCGAGTCCATCGAGAGTGGCTCGATAAGATCGACAGGCAGTTTTTCGGTGCCCCTGTTTTTTAATGAAAATATCAAATTCCTTCGATATATCGATGACCTTCCGATATGATCTGAATTCAAATATTGATAAGATCGGAGGTCCATCGATGATATCGATAGTGGGCACACATTTCTTACAGCAGATATTTCAGGTTGTTTTTAACTATGATCGGGGGCCCTTCGATAGAATCGATATTCAAATATCGATGATATCAGCACCAGGTCGATTGCATCGAACAAGGACACAAATCGTCCAACAAGCTTAAAGACAAATCCGCTGAATTTATCGATGCATCGACTCTGATCTCGATATCATCGACATTCAAATTCCGATGATCTCGATGGTTCCCTGATCAATCTTGAAATCTTGAAATATTTCAAAGTCAAGTCTCTCTCATTTTTCAAATGTCGATGGATCGATCCTAACATCGATGGAATCGGATTTCGAAATCCGATGACATCGACCATGGTCTCGATTCATCGACCAATTTGCAAGAAGTTCCAAAACGTATGACATCGAGTCCGAGTCATCGAGAAGACCATCGATGCTATCGAGAGTATACGCTCGATGATATCGAACTCTGTCATAAATGTGACCATTTTATATCCGTTGGAGCTTTTGCCTATATATAGAGGACTTGTCTTTTGTTGCTGTAAGAGAGAAAAGAGAGAGCTTTTGTGTGTTTCAACTTACATCTTATATCCAAAGCCTTTCTCTCGAGGGAGTTCATCCTCCAATCCACTCTCACCATTGACATTCAATAGAGTGGATTGGGGAATGAACTTCCGCATTCAAGGATCCTCCAGCTACTACCTTAATGGAAAATCATTAAGCTGGGGATGCCTTGAATGTATAAGATTGGAACAACTCTACCTTCCTTATAGGAAAACCTTTAGAGAGTAGGATTTCAACTTAACCTTGACCCAACCCTACGCCTAGTCTTGGTATATCTTTTGTGTTGTGGATCAAGGAAGTAGAAGACTCTTCGTCAGCAAGGAGGAGGAGATCTTGGGCGTTGTGCTTAACGGGATTCATCAACTTATCTGTAAGTATCTAGAGTCCAAGAGGACACTTGCGATCATTCCTTTCTAGGTCTTAAGTGGTTCTCACCCTTTGAAGCCTTCGTAGGAGGCCTCCGGCGGGAGTGTACGTGGTAGGTGCGTTGTGTGGACCCTTGCTCTGTGGAGAGCATAAATGGTTAGGAGTGAACCAGTAAAACTCCCGGGTGCGTTGTGTGGACCCTTGCTCTATGGAGAGCATAAACATCTGGTTAGGAGTGAACCGGTAAAACTCCATGGTTAGAGGTGAACCGAGTAGAAACCTCCGTGTAAAGGTTGAAGGTGAACCTGATTTAAAACCTTATGTTTGAGGTGAACCCTGGGAAACCTCCTTAGTGAAATTCGGTACACTCAAGGGTTGAGTGAGGCAGCCGGGAGTGGAGTAGACTTATTGTCGAACCACTATAAAATGACTGTGTTTGAGAATGTTATTTTTATGATTGTGTAATTTGTTTTAATACTTCCTCATCTGATTATCTGATCACACCACACACACCTACACAGTCATATTCATCATAGACTATAACTACCTCATGTTTGTCATTTGAATAGTTCCATGGTTGGATCCTCTACTGGGCTTGGAAGCTAGTAGAGTTACATTTGAGTAATCCTAAAAATTGCATACATGATAGGATTAGAGTGATAGGATTTTTAAATAACTCATAAATCTTTAAAACATCCTATTCACCCCCCTCTAGGACATATTGACATATTCCAACTTCAACTCAAGCGGTCTTCACCGTTCTTTCAAACTTTACCCACCCGTTCTACAGAATTATCAGTATTTGTGCTGCTATCCTCTTTCTTCTTTCGCCCTTCCTTTTTTCTTTTATAATCTCTCCGCCAGAGATCATGTTTGTTAATGCTTTTCTGCTTCTTTCTTTCTCTTTTCCTATTATAATCTCACCCTGTTTATCATCTTCTGAATTATACATTTCAGTGTAAAATAATTTTCTATGGGATGTCCCAATAAACGATGATAATGGCAGAATTTTTTTTTTTAATTTTTTTTATCATTTCTGCTTCTTCGGGACGTTTAGACGGGGGTAACTCTATTTTCCTTGTACTTAGCAGTTTTTTCATCATAGGGGTGACATCTTCCTTCTCAAACGTAAATCCTTCATGCGAATTAAGGGATCTCGGCTTCTTATCATTGAATCTGCCTTTATAACGATCTGATTCTTCTCTTTTTTCTGTCCTTTCCTGTCACGGGGAATATCATTCTTCTTTTCTCGGTCTACGATGTTTGCCATCAGTCTACTGCATCCTATCCTTCCTGTTTTGTGATGAAATATTGACATTTTCTTAGTTATTAGTTCCAATGCGTGAGCTTTCGTAGCCAGGTCATGGAAGGTTCTTATGTCAACACTGGTGAGACCAAATGCAATTCCAGTCTCCATAAAATTTAAGCACATCTTCACTTGTTCATTCTCCTCGGGTAATTATCTACATGAAGCCCCCAACGTCTTCCATCTATTTATAAACTTTTCTACTGGTTCACCTTCTCTCTGTCATACGAAAGCTAGTTCCGTAATGTTGACGTCGTAATCTGACATAAAGGCATCCTGCATTTCTTCCCATGTTCGTATCGATTCCGGCGCTAAACTAGAGTACCCTCGGAAGGCTTTCCCTATCAGCAAAGAGCCAAATAGTCGTATGTAGTATTATGAGACAGTGGAGAAGTTACCCATGATTGTAGTGAAGTGCATGAGGTGTTCATCTGGAGATCCATCCCCATTGAATTATTGGAAATCTGGATGCTTAAAGTTAGCTAGAAAAGGTACATCCTCCACCTCTCTTGGGTAAGGTGTCTTGTAACGGAATCGCCAGACATTCTCACGCTCTCTTTCAGTTCTGACTGTGTCTGCAACTGCTTGCCGTACTTCTTCCCGAGTTATCGCCCTTATTGCACGAGCAGATTCATGTGATCTCGCTCTCAGTGGCTGTGAGCCCTCGGGTTGCCGCTCGCGTTCATTTGTGGCCGCCATCATTGGAGGAGCTACGATCTGAGCCACATTATGTGTTAGGGTGGTTAAAGCTTCTCGGAGATTTTTGCATTCCTCCATCAATGTTCTCTAAGTTTGTGCCATCTCGGCTATGTGATCTTCTGCAGTCGGCGATGGGCCCTAATTTGTTCCCGTCATATGTACAGTAGCTTCTCCTTTTTTTGACGAAGCAGTCGTCAAAGTAGAGTAGGAACACCTTGGCATGATAAGGCTTAACGAGAGAGGAGTTCCATTTGGTTCCCCTATGCTTCTATAAAATTTAGATGATTGTGACACGATTCGAGGAGATGTGTCTTGGGGTAATACAGAAACTGATGCACTTCTCATGGGTGATTTGCCTTTTTCCCTTCTTGTCCATCAAGTGTTAGGCGTAGGCAAAGCCGAAAAGTCTTGCGATGTTAGGGAACAAGACGATGATCTCCCTGGATAAAGTGTTGCAGGAGCGAGTGCAGGATTCTTTCTTGTCGTGTTTCTCATCACTGGGCCTCTGATCATCTGTGGGAGAATTGGTTTGACAGCTGGACGAGGTCAGGCTTTTGACTTCCAATTGGACACAACAATTCATTTGTCTCTTTTATCTTGCGAGAGTGGTGATACAGATATCACTTCGACGACAGCTTGCGAAGTATTACTTTTAGTCAGCATTAATGTACTCGGGATCAGCTGATTCTTTGAATTTAGAGAATGATTGTGAGCGTATTCCACTACGAACCCAGTGGGAATGAAGTAAAAAACTGTTTTGCTGGAAGCGATTGCCATTGGTTGAAATTTGAACCTGTCTGTTAGAGTAGTTATGTCAAAGGTCAAAATGACATCAATTAGTATTTATTTGCAAATACGCTTTATCTTGGAGATGAAAGGAAGGATATTCCCGTTTAGAGTCACCATGTTGTTTCAACTAGAAATGAAAAGTATTTGATTTGGGGAATTATCTCTCTTAATAGTAATAAAAAGAAGGAATGAAGAGAATAATCATCATATTTTATATATGTTTCGAATTCATTACATCCTTTCTATCCTTTGATTCCAAGATAAAGTCTTTATGATTAAAAGTACAAGTGTTGAATAGGTTCAAATGTAAATTTCAACAGCATTCCTGCTCATATCGTTTAAACTCCATTGGAGATGAGTTGTGCGAATCTTCTTTCACACACACACACACACACACACACACACATATATATATATACCTTTATGAATAATATGAATAATATCCTGAAGAGAACTCCTCCAAATATCATACCAATATTGTCCTTCAATTGTCCGCGCAACTCAGTAGTGAGTTGTGTGGCTCGAGGAGTTGCGCGGGTCCACGTAACTCACCCTCTCTTCTCTCTTCGAGACCTGTCAGAGGTATCAGTCTTTCGAGAAATTTTGATGCCTTAAATGAAGGGGAAGTGGGGAATTTATAGGCCTCCACACGTGTGAACCCTCAAATCTTGTGCCATGGGGCCACTTCACATAATTTGTACACTTTAATCCACACACCTTAACAATAAGTTGCGCAGGCCCGCGCAATTATGATGAGTTGCGCGGTCTCGCGCAACTTGAGTATTCCGCACAACTCATTGTGCCGCATAACTTATTATACTGCGTAACTCAATTTTTTCAATCCTTTTTTCTTCAATCTTCTTTCTTTGCTTACTCCTTTTACTCGATTTTTATGCTGGTAAGCTCGAGGATGAGCTCGAGCTTGAGCTCAAACTTGAGGAGAGCACGGATGAGCCAAGCCAAACTTGACCCACCTCGACTCGACCCGACTCGATATATAGCCCTACTGGGCAGATAATCCCTAATGTATGGAGGGCCCTGGTGGGGTCATTCATTTTGTGGTTCCAGCCAGCTCGACCTGACTATGAATTAATTCCTCCACCTGTAGTAGGTGAAGTCCAACCCTTATCATGAGGGTTGCTATTATTTTTCTGCTTGGGCGAAGATGGGCAGGGCCCTTATCATAGACGCCCCAACCTCGAATAAGAACTAGAAAAGTAAATGGTTCTAGTCATCGGGAGATTGGGAAGCCCCAGCAACTTACGGGCTACGTCCTCAGGTTCTGATTCGCTTTGCTCAACCAGGTTGGTATGTTCGAATTGAATTTTCCTTAGTTTATTTTTGCTTTCCTCATCTCTGACTATAATTATTTTTAGCAGCTCGGCCTTACCGGGTTGAGCGAGTCGGAGCGTAGCCGAATTGATGAGGCGAGATCATTGTACGATAGGTCGAGGTCCTAGAGGCAGTTGATTATACCTAAGCTCCTCCATCAGTTTGGTCTTGCCCCATCGATATCAGGTATATCCTGGTTGATAAATTCATTTCCTTTTTGTTTGATTATTGACCATTCTCTTTTTGTTGTGTAAGGATCCCTAATCAGAACCACCCCAAGCATAAGGCCCCTTTCGCGGCCGAGGTGGCTAAGAAGAAGCAGAAGCATGCTTCAAAGAAGAAGGGGACTGTGGCCTCTTTGTCTGCAGTTGGACGGTCGAGCGTGGTTACCGACCCCGCCACTATTCCTACCACCACTCCTCCAGATTTGCTAGTGGTCGCTAAGGTGGTCGGGGTTAATGTGGAGGTGGCCCTAGTTGTTGAGGTCCAACCTTTTAAGGTTCGGGCAAGAACTGGTTCTGAGGCCCAGTCCCTCTCACATTAGGCCCAGGCAGATAGTTCGGCCAGTGGCCAAGGGGGTGAGGCTCGGGGATCCCTCCAATTTGCCTCCGCTACGATAAAGGGCCTCCTGCCCTGGATAGCTCGACACGTTCTCGATGCCGAGTTCACTAGGGTGATGGAGATGCCTCGGTTAGCTGTTGTAGACCAGATGGCGGCCATTTGCTATAAGGTAGGGCGTGTCCTTCGCAATAGTCATTTTTTTTTACTTAGAAAAATTTCCTTGTCTTTTGACGTGGATCTATTTTCAGTTCGACCCTGCCTTTTTGAATGCTTGTAGCAAGATACTATGTGTAACGCCCTGAATTTTCGCGTCCCGAGTTTACACTCGTACCCGAGAAAATCGGGTGTTAATAATGTAATATTGAATGCTTCAAATCACACCTTTTTTTTTTCATTTAGATCACATTCATGAAGATACCTAATTACAAGAATAAAATCAATTATACTTCTTATTTCATCAAGGCATAAAATTAAGTTAATTGTCTAATACCCTCTCAATTGGGAGCTTATTACATTATCAAAGTGTGCAGCGAAAAATAAATCTAAATGTAATATTATCCTTCTCATTTATTCTGAATAATCTTCCCTATAACGATCAACTTCCGCATCTTTGGCCTATGCTTCACCTGCAATGTCTGTATGGTTAGAGATGGTTAATGCCCTTCTAATAGTGATGGTTATCCTTTAAGATTAACAATAATTCAAGAGATTTGTAAAAGTAATGTAAGAGTTCTAATACATCTCGTACTCTACCAATACGAGTGGTATCGGTATGCGAAACCTATATATATATATATATTTATATTTATATGTATGCATGCCTAGCATAGTGTGTGCGGTCCATCATACGTAGTGGTCAGGTCATCACAATGTGGAATATAGTTCATAGAAAACCTAGCTCGCCCTCCATCCCATACTATGGAGATTCGTCGGTATGTCCAATGCTACTGTGGATTTACGTGAATACCTCAAGATGACACAACACACGGATCAGATGAATTACATGACATGATTTGTTCATAGAGTGACTATTTGCAACATCTAATCCCGGAAGTAATGTAACACGCATTGCGGATTACTTACATCAATTTGTGCAACATTACCCAAAATCCATGGAATTACATGTCGACCAACAGGATCACTGCCTAGAGCAGATTACATCCATGATAAAATATATGAACCACTATATATAAGGCCTATAACACATCACTTGCAGCAATAGAGAAATAAGTCGAACCATGAGGGTTTTGGAATTCCAAGACACATGCTCAAGCCATAAAGGGAGGTAGCACGAGGTTGACCTAATAAAGGAGAAGAGTTGCAATAAGCTAACTCAATAAAAGATAAGAGTAGCAAATAAGCTAACTCAACAAAAATAAGGGGAGGGAAGCATGCGTCACTCTCAAAATTGGCAAAGGGAAAGACTTGTATCCATCACCCTACATAAATTCATAAAAATCACGCATAATTAAAATCATACCTTAACCGTAATTCTCAAAAGGATAAATAATTGATAATGGTAAATCAATCGATTGCATGGAAAATCACAGTAATATGAAAGTATGCAAAAACAAGATAAATCATATCAACTCAAATTAGTGTAAGCTTAAAGGAATCCCTCACCTTAGCCTTAGATCTAAACATTATGTAAATATCCATGTAGGAAAGTTTCTACATGAATCACGACATTGCTTGAGTAAAAGGGAGACACCACACGTGTGGAGAAGAAAGAAGATGATAGGCTACTAGGTTTCTCTTTCTCTTTCTCTCTCTTTCTCTTTATTTTTCTCTTTCTCCTTCTCTTTCTCTTTCTCTCCTCCTTGGATGTTTGGGAGGTGGTGTGTGAGTGGATAAGGGAATGTACACCCCTTTTATAAAAGGAGTGGACGTATGAGAGGGGTGTGTTTCACATCCCACTTGGATTGGGTTTCTGACCTTTTCTGGTGATCTTTCTTTAAATCTAATTCATCTAGTGTATCGGGGTCATCAAATAGAATCGAGATATATGATTTTCTTGGTGATCTAAAATTTAGATTGACCTATCTTGAAAATTCTCCTAACGGGTGCCAAAATGAACTTGATGTCAATTAACGGTCCACACTTAATGATTAGGGTCCAATATTGGGAGAAATGTGTAGTCAAGATAGGCAAACGGTTGGACAAAATTTGGTGGTTGATCAATGGTGGAAAATGTATAAATCCAAAATTTCAACTTTTGCACTAAAAGGAAGGAATTAGAGTCAAGACGGTCATCATTCAATGGTGCAGTATCATAGATCGAGGTTTAAATTTTGTATGATATCGTAATCATATGAGGCCAAAGTGTGGTCCAAATTTGAGTTGCGATTGATGTGTAAAGTGGGTCAATTGGAAGCTCCATATTTAGAAAGAGTTTGAAGTCTAAAACGGATAACTTCGTGCCTAAGGAAAAGGCCTACCGAGGTGGGGTTCTCATATTTCACACTTAGTATATATGATGAAAAATCAAAGTCATTCATATGAAGAGGAGTATCCTTCTACGACTACCTATGAGCTTTCTTCACTCGATGAACACCAAAATCAATGGTTAAGGGGCTAATTTGTCAATTGGGCCACTTTTACAATGATCTAAGGGCTGAAATTTGACGTGTATGGTTAATTTATGATAAATAGGCATAATATAAAATTTCATATGAAACGGATCATGAGAACTATGTGATCTAGAATTCAAGGGTATAGGTTAATGACAATGAGTATTTACGATTTTGCCATCTTTTATTTCTCCAACTTTCACCGTCCGTAAAGTCGGATTACACCATCCAAATAGATTGAAATTTAACAGATACTCTTTATTTTTCATTCTCTTTCCATCACCCCATTTTGGGCCTTGATCACTTACAGATGACCAAGATGCCTTTTTAATGGGCTATACCGCCCCGATGTATAAATCAATGCTTTCATATATCTAATAAAGAAGTCGGCCAGTAGTTGTGGCATATACCTTATGATCTTCAAACTGAGCTGTTTATTCTGATATTTAGGCGGCTCGTTTGGCGGATCTAAATATGATGGACGGTCAGATGGCATGTTAAAGATAGAAAAACTTGATGGTCAGTACTCTGATCATGTATGTAGGTGGTTGTACAGTCGATTTTGTAAACGGATGAACACAAGTGGGTTTTTTGAGCGATCAAGAGGTAGAACATGTATACCGTTAGATTCAAGTGACTTGTTCACATGTGTAAGTTTCTCAGATTGTAGTTCTGATGGTGGGTTAACCATATTCATAGGTGGTGAACAAGATGAACGGATCAGAATCTCAATTTGATATATGTACGAGTGGATGCAGATATCAAGTAGTTAGTTACTATGATCGGGTGGTGCAAACTCAAAGTGGACGGTCAAATATCTTTACCTATCAGTGGATAGTTGGCTGAACTGTTGGTTATGATGGACAAGTGGGAATACTTGGACATATGATGATCTTATCCTAAAAATCAACGGTCAGATGACTTGATCTATGGATGAAGATTATTCCCAACGGTGAAATTTGGATTAGAGAATAGATGTAAGATTAAGATAGGCTAAATTAGTGACATACAAATGTATATAGTAAATTAAATTTCATGGTGACACTCGAGAACTTTCAATACGTAGGTATTAAAAAGTTCAGGGTGTTACACTGCGCGCCCAGGCGGAGTGCAAGGAGGTGGAGGCGGGTCTTATCAGGAAGACCGTTGAGTCCATGCAGCTTCGCTCTGAGGTTGCTGCTACGAAGGTCAAGGTCGAGGAGGCTCGAAAGATCGAGTCCCGGTTGAGGGTCGAGCTAGAAGCGCCAGGTACACTCATAAAGGAAGCCCAAGAGAAGGGTGCTAGGTGGAAGTCTAAGCTGGGCGAGCTGAAGTACAGTTCCGTAGTGAAACTGAAGGAAGCCCAAGCAACTATTCCGGAGGCTCGGGCGGCAGCTGTAAGGGAGTTCAAGGTTTCCAATGAGTGCACGGAAGAGAGGAATGCACTCTATAACCTCGGGTATGGCAAGTGCCTCGAGGATGTTAAGGAGTTTCATCTCAAGCTCGACCTGACTTCTCTCAAGGACAGCCATGCTGAGGAGCTGACTTCACCAAAAGCCGAGCAGCTGACCTCGGCAGGACTTTGAACTTTTCTTCCTTCCTCTTTTTTTCCCTATATGTACTCTTTTATTTGTGGTCAATGAAAAGGGATTTTTTTTTCTTTTGCAATGATCTGTTATGTGTGAGATTCAAAGTAGATCTGGTAGGGTCAGTATTACGCACGTCAGGCACCCCGATGACCCGTGCATTCTATCCGAGTAGGAACGTAAGGACAAACATTTGAGCCTTTTTATTAAGGGAATTTTGCCCTTGTAGAATAAGTGAATGAGCTGCAATGATTCCTTCTTAGAGGACCGAGCAGTTTAGTTAGGAGGATTATCTTCCCTTTTATTAAGAGATCCTCATCGTAGATTGTGTAATTTGAGTAGTATTATTAATTAGTGGTCTGACCTCTTCTTTAAGGGTCAAACGACTGGTGAGGACTGTTTCTCCCTTACACTAAAAGAAGTCATCAGTAGGCTGTGTAGCAAAATTGATTAATGCTCCGACCTCTTTTTTAAGGGTCGGACGATTAGTTAAAGGACGGTTTTTCCTTATATCAAAAGAAATCCTCAGTAGACTATGTAGATCGGATATTTGTGGACAACGAGTAGAATTTAAAATTTCCCTGCTTTAGGGTTTTATTTCCAAACTTTGAATAAGACATGTAGATTCTGACCTAGTAGGTCAATTATTATAAATTCTAGTCAGTAGACATGTAGATTCTGACCTGATCTCTGGTCGATCTTCACAGGTATTAGATCTTTACATGTTCGACGTTTCGTGGATGCGGCAGAGGTCGTCCCTCCATGTCTTCAAGTCAATAGGTCCTAGATCGGGTTGTGCTCGTCACTTTACAAGGTCCTTCCCAGTTTGGCCTTAGGGTTCCCAAGCCGAGCTCCTTGGTGTTTTTGAAGGTTTTGCAGAGGACCAGATCTCCTACTCGGAACCTTCTCACCTTTACTCAGGAGTTGTAGAATTGTGCGACCTACTGCACCCGAGTTGCAACCTTGAGTTGGGCCTACTCCGTTTTTTCTTTGAGTAGATCGAGGTCTAGTGCCATCTGCTCGGCATTTTAGTTTTCATCATAAGAACGAGTCCGCACAGTAAGGAGTCCAATCTTGACTGGGATAATGGCCTCTACTCCGAAGGTCAGGGAGAAAGGAGTTTCTCCTATAGCCGTTCGGGCGGTGGTCTGATATGCGCAGAGGACATGGGGTAGCTCCTCGACCCCTTTAGCTTTCTCGAGCTTGGTTCAGAGGTGATTCTTGATGATCTTATTTATTGCCTCGATCTTACCGTTAGCTTGAGGGTACCGAGGTGATGAGTAAGTGTTTCAAATTCTGAGGTTTTCACACATGCCTCAGAACCGATCATTGTCAAACTGCTTCCCATTGTCCGAGACGATCGTGTGCGGGATTCCGTACCGGCATATGATGCTTTTCCAAGCTAAGTCAGTGATCTTCTGCTTGGTGATTTTGGCCAGAGGTTCATCCTTGACCCACTTAGTGAAGTAGTCAACTGTGACGACCACGAATTTGGTTTAAACTTTGCCGGTTGGCAGGGGCCGATGATGTTTACCCCCCACTGGGTGAAGGGCCATGGTTTGGTCATAGGAGTCAGCTACTTAGGTGATTGATGGGGTATTACCACAAATCTCTGACATTTGTCGCACCTTTGAGTGTACTGCTTGGCATCTTTCTGGATGGTCGACCAGAAGTACCCCTGTCGAATGACCTTGTTGGCAAGGGCACGACTGCCGGAATGGTAGCCACAAATTCCTTCACGCATCTCTCTTAAGATGTACTCAGCCTCCTTGGGTCGGAGACATTTGAGGTACGATAGGGAGAATCCCTTTTTGTATAATCAGGTTGACCTGGATTGGAGTTTGTGTGCTTCGAGTCTTTCTTTGAGTAGTTTCCCTTTCTAAAGGTAGTCGACTATTAGTGTAACACCCTGAACTTTTCAATACTTAAGTATTAAAAGTTCTTGAGTGTTACCAAGAAATTTAACTTAGTATGTACATTTGTACGATACCAATTTAGCTATCTTAGCCTTACATCTATTCTCCGACACGAATCTGACCGTTGGGAATAATCTCATCCATAGATCAAGTCATCCGACCGTTGATTTTAAGATAGGACCATCATATATCTAAGTATTCTAAAATGTCCATCATAATCAACCGTTTAGTCAAATATTCACCCCTAGATAGAGACATCTGACTGTCCACTTTGATTTTGGACCACCCGATCATAATAAACTAACTACTTGACCTTTACATCTGCTCGTGCATATAACAAATTAAGATTTTGATCTGTTCATCTTGTTCACCACTTATGAATATATTTAACCTACTATTAGAACTACAATCTGAGGAACTTACACATGTAACAAGTCACTCGAATCCAACGATACTCATGTTCTACCTCTCGATCACTCTAAAAACCCACTTGTGTCCATCCGTTTACAAAATTAACCGAACACCCACCTACATATATGATCAAGGTACTAACCATCAAGTTTCCATATTTTTAGTGTGTCATCTGACCACCCATCATATTTGGATTGGCCAAACAACTCGTCCAAATATCAGAATAAATTGTCCAGTTTGAAGATCGTAGGGTATATACCACGACTACCAACTAACTTTCCTATTAGATTTATAAAACCATAGTTTTAGACCTAAGACAGTATTGCCCATTAAAAAGACATAGGTCATTTGTAGGCGATCAAGGCCTAAATTGGGGCAATGGAAAGAGCGTTAAAAATAAAGATCACCCGTCAAATCTCATCACAATTGGACGGTGAAGTCGTGAATTACAAACGGCGGAAGTCCGAACAAAAAATGAGGGTAGAATTGTAAATAAGCTAACACCACATGCACGACACTGTTGGACGAGACTTGCAATAAAGGTTTCAACGCTGAGTGTTCTCGCTACTAGGTCGGACTATGCGGTCCACCTGATTGACAAAATTACTTCATTTTCGACCTCGTGTCCTAAAATGGTGTAACAAACTGGATAGAGGAGTGGATTCTTGAAAGAAATATCTTGGTGGGCCCCACCCGATGCCACAGTCAATCACGTTACCTCTATTACGTGGTTTCAGTAGGGATGTTTAAGCGTTGGTATTATCCACTTATCAAATGTGTTGTGGCCCACTAAAAATTTGGAATTTCTCCATCTTTTAGCGCAGGGCCCAATACAGCCTGCTCATGCTTATGGAAGGAATGAATTTCCTAGAAGGCCATCACAAGTGGACCCCACCTATTTCGAACTAACTACCTGTAACAGCATTCACCTGCACGCTTTTACTGCGGACAATAACATGAAATCCTTGGAGAATCGGGCGCCACAACTCCCGAATTAGAAACCACAAAGTAAATCTAAACCATCCAAACGAAGGTGAAGGAATTTTCGACTACTACAAGGAATTTCGGAAGAGCCAAAGATGCTTCCACCACGCTGGAATGTTGGGTTTAGCGGCACACTTATAATATGTTGTAAGAGATCACCGCAACACGATCCTGCATGGCCACCGATCAAAACGGTTAGAACCTAAGATCTGAGGGGCCCACAAGTTTTCTATAGACCTTAGCCACCTACAACCGTCAGATCAAAGAAAGATGCAATGACAAAAGATTTGCCATTATCATCTTCCCCGTCAGAAGCACGACACCTATTCCTAGTTAGCCCTGATTTTCGAAATTCAAAACCACCATTCGCCAGCCCATTAGGATCAAAACAGAATAGACTACTTGGATCTATACAAAACCTAAGAGATCTGATGGAAAGAGAATTCCTGGGAGGACCGGAACCAAGAAATCACAAACGACACTTACACCACTCTTTCCTCACGTTACTTCCAACGCACGAACTACGAAGGAACAACCTAGAAGTGTTGAAATGCTATAAATTCCCACCCCTACCATCGGAAGATGCACACTTCAAAGAGGGAGAGAAAGAAACAAGAGAGAAAGAAAGAGATAGAGAGAAGTAGAGAAAAGCAACAACTATTTTTGACCGAGTGCTGGTGCTGCAACCACGACTCACTGAGTCATCAACTTGGGTTCAGGATCAGGCCAAGTTCAGCAGTCCTAAAGGTGAATATTTGATCAGAACTTTCCTTATAATATCCTGTAACGCCCTGAAATTCGAGGTAGCAACTCAATTCTCGAGTTCCAAAACATCACTTATGCAACATAGAGAATGATGATTGAATGTTGTCTGTGTTAGTGCAATAAACATGAGTGAGATTATACCAAAACAGTAATCCATACTCCAGATCATTGTACAAAATGCAAGCAGAAGACTGAAAGATGTATATAAATGTATATAAAAACAAAACGATTTCGATCTATCTTCAAAGTATGATTACTTCACTGAGTCATCATATACATGTACTGAATCAAAAACAAAATGTCAAAAAAAATAGTCCAACCGTCGTGATAGCCCAGTAGCCTCGTAAATCCGGATAGCCTAAGCAAAGCCGCCAGAGAACTGCATGAAGGAAAACTCATCCTAATCATCATCATAATCAGGCTCAGCCTCCTGTGCATCGTCGATACCTGTACCTAAGACAGAGTCTGGTGGGTGTCCAGAACACCGTCCCGTAAGTGAGTAGCTAACTCAGTGGAACAATAAAGCATATGTTAACATGTTATCAAATCAGTCAAGCAGTAATGATAAAGCAGTACAATCAACAATCTTAAGTACTCTTGTTAATGCAAGTATGAAATGCAGTCGTGATGCATGCCCCTCGCCTAACCACCCTCATATGGCACCATCTTACGTCCGCGGCATGCGTTCATCCCTCAGTGCTCCACATCTTCCAGGCACATGCAATGCGATGATGAGCATGATTACCGAGTTATTATTAGTCCATTTCAAACAGCAGTATTGGGAAACTAGGGTACCTCCCTAATATCATTCCCAAACATGATCCATTCTAGGGTCGTCAATCCTACATAATCTCATACGATGGTTTGTTTCTAGGTCGCTGCAAGGGCTGCCGGGGCTGTTACACGGAATCGTTACACCACTCCCCCATCACCTTATTAATACAGGCCTAGTTTTGTACTCTTGTTGCTACGGAAGGGTCGTCGCCTCCGCGTAAACTCAGAGTACGCTTGAGGTCACTACAAAGGGCTGCCAGGGCTGTTACACGGAATCGTTGCACCACTCCCCCATCACCTTATCAGTGTAGGCCGACAGCTCGAATATAGTGACCCATACAACCATAATCGGCTCACAAGTCTGGTTGCTCAATGGTCACTACGGGGAGGCTCGTGGCCCCAGCGTATACTGACAGCTCAATCATGGTGTCCTATACCACCATGCCCGGCTCATGAGTCTTAGCGGATCGAGGTACCATGGTTAACGGGATTCCACTGGTAAGCTTGGTACCTTAGGTTCAACAGAGGCGTCCAATACATGGTGAACATACATAAGACAGATCGGGTTACTTAACGAGCTCGGCTAGCTAGAGCGTACGACCAATTGAACGACATGAAGCGCAAGCACTTCGTGTGGGCTAACCACTGCCGCCAACCAAAGTACGACTCGAGTTCGTCGAACACATCTCGTAAGGCGAATGAATCTCAGCCACGAATTATCTCTGTTACCGGTTGCATGGACTACATCATAGTCCCAAATTCAATCCATTCATCATATAATCATGTGAGACAATCCACCATAATGGATTTCATGGTTCAAGAAGTTCAATCACATAAGCATATTATGAAACAACATCAACCATCAAAGCATATTACAACACAAACATGATTTCACACACAATCATTGCATAAGTAAAACAGAATTTACTATAAAGCGTACATGTAGGAAATCATTCGCACAATTAAGGTGACCAAGATTTGTATCTCGAGCCGCACATAAAGTGCACTAGATGATCGCTAGCACATTCAGGCACTTTCACAAACACATAAACTTCAAACATCATCATACATGATATATGATGAATTGTACATGTGCTAGGCCAATCCTTTCACCAGGGAGCTGCCCTGTATATCACATGTGTATACCCACGATGGAAAAATCATGGCATGCATGAATCCGGGATCCGTGTTTACTTAAACATTTCCACAAACACTTGGGTTACACATTTATCACATATAACGTATTTTGCCATGACGTGATTTAGGGCAAGTCCTTTCGCTAAGGAGTTGTCACACATGTATTTAGCATATATTCACGATAATTAAACATGTTAAGCACAAATCCAAATTCCAAACAAAATCAAACATTTCATCATATGCAAAGAATAGCCTAAATCCTACATATCTCATATAAACTCGTATAACAAAACAGACGACACATTTTGCATGTGAAATAGCATCCATGTCAGTCATAAATCATTAACCGATATTGAAAGCCTTGAAAACCATAACCTATACGTCTAAAGTCCGCACCTTACGCCGTAGAAGCGTAATAAATTTGGTAGGAATGCTAAGGCTTCTCCCACGACAGTAGAACGGCCTAAAGCACAAGTAGTGTTAGCTATTTCGCTAATTGAATCAATTAAAACCCTAAATCAGATTAGAGTTAGGGTTTTCTTACCTAGAAATGAAGTCGAAATCGCCAGGAAAGCGATTAGAATGGTGTGGTTAAGTCTGTAGAGTAGCAGGGTAAAATAGCAGGGAGATTCTCCCACTTCTCTCACACTTTCTCTCTTTTCTCTCTTCTCTTTCCTAGGGTTTCTTCAAATTCGTATAGGCTGAATGAGAGAGGGTTTAAGGTCCTTATATAGTCTAAAACATCACCGAAATAGACCTAAGGTCAAGGTATACTTAAGTTATAACCAAAGTGGGCCTGTTCCGTCTCAACGGAGCGCTTCTGGAGGCCCCTTTTCTGCGTGCGGTCGGACTTAAGCTCACCAACCTTGGATCTAGGTGAAGTTAAGTTTTCGTTCTAGGCAGATTCTTAGATCGCACGTGGCGGACCAGTTTTAGTTTAACGGTCACTAAAACTCGATCGGGGATTTCAAGTACATTGCCATGTATATGAAATTTCTCCTGATCCGAGGGTGTATTTGGGTCAGATTCTAACGGTCTGATTGCTTATATCAGGCCCGCAAGTAACAAGTCTCAGATTACTATTTAAGATTTTATTTATAAAGAAAACCAAGTATTCTCACACTCCTCGCTACGGGCTCAAGCGAATTGCCATGGAACACTATCTGGGTTTAATCTCCTAGATGGTTATCAAGCCCAGCAAGGCGGTCCTAAGTCTATAATTTCATATTATTCAGACCTTCGATGTGCAGTACAGATTCGATACGGAGTTTCAAGGTGCTCTCGAGAGCAGCTGGGTAATGAGATTGATCCTAGATTTCAGCGTAATGTAGCGTCAACGATTCCACAAGTTTTGGGTCTTACAGATCGTATTTAAAGTGATTAGTGCGGATTTCATGGCTAATCCAGTTTAGCACTTAGTTAACTTTGTCTAATTTCTGAAGGATTTGATCCTAAGTGATTTCTGCCTGAGGTGGTACTCAGGGCATTGTACGGAATTTTCCTAGTCGTTACAATCTACCCCCCTTAATGAAAAATTTCGTCCTCGAAATTTGTACCTTTTCGTACTCCTCAGAAGCTGAGGGTAGTTCTTTCGGACCTCGGCTTCACTCTCCCTGGTAGCTTCCTCCTCTGTATGATGCGTCTACAGTAACTTTACAAGTGGAATCACCTTACTGCGCAACACCTGCTCCTTCCTGTCTAGGATACGTGTCGGACGCAGTACATATGTAGCATACTCGCTCAACTGCACCTGCTCCCAATGGATGATGTGTGAAGGATCAGGGACGTATTTCTTCAGTATAGATACATGAAATACGTTGTGCACGCCCGTGAGTGGTGTGGGCAAAGCGAGACGGTATGCCACCGCTCCCACTCGATCAAGTATCTGAAATGGGCCAATGAATCGAGGCGTAAGCTTCCCCTTCTTCCCAAACCGAAGGACTCCCTTCATAGGAAAAATTCTGAGGAATACATGATCTCCAACCTCAAACTCCAGCGGTCGTTGCCTCGTATCGGCATAACTCTTCTGTCTACTCTGGGCCGTGAGAAGTCGACGCCTGATAATGTCGATGTTCTCTGAGGTCGCCTGTACTAACTCTGGGCAATCAAACTGCGTTCGCCAACCTCCACCCAGCAATGCGGTGCTCTGCAAGGGCACCCATATAAGGCCTCGTAAGGAGCCATGTCAATACTCGCCTGAAAGCTGTTGTTGTAGGCAAACTCTGCGTATGAGAGACAGTCATCCCAACTGTCCTTGAAGTCCAAAATACAAGCCTGCAGCATATCTTCTAAAATCTAATTCACCCGCTCTGTTTGCCCGTCGGTCTGAGGGTGAAACACAGTGCTGAACTTCAACTTCACACCCATCGCTTCCTGGATATGAGTCCAGAAAATAGATGAGAATCGTGTGTCTCTGTCCGACACAATCTCTAAGAGAACTCCATGTAGACGCACTATTTCTTTGATGTACAACCTAGCCAAGTCGTCTGCAGAATTCGTCACTCTAATGGGGAGGAAATGAGCCGATTTGATTAATCAATCCACGATCACCCAAATAGAGTCGTAACCCTTTCTCGTCTTCGGCAACCCAGAGATGAAGTCCACAGAGATGAAGTCCCACTTCCACTCAGCTATGGGCATGGGCTGAAGGAGTCCAGGAAGTGGCGATGCTCGGCCTTGACCTGCTGACACGTGAGACAACGTGAAACATACTCTGCGATGTAGGCCTTCATATTGTCCCACCAATACGACTGCTTCATATCCGAATACATCTTCATGCTACCAGGATGCATCACGAGCTTCGATTTGTGGGCAGTCTCGAGAAGCTCCTGTCTCAAGTCCCGAATATCTAGGACGCATAGGCGGCCATGGTATCGTAGGCCCCCATCCGTGCCAACTCTCTACTCGGAGTCCCTGGCGTCGCTAGCTTACTCTCAAAGCTCAGACAACCGCTCATCGCCATTCTGGGCCTCGATTATCCTATCCTCAATAAGTGGCTGCACCCGAACGTGCGCGACACACTCAAATGGCTCCTCCACGATGAGTTTCTGTTCGAAGTCCCACACGAACTCCAACATATCCCACTCTGCTATCATCAGCGGAACCGCAATTGCTATAGCCTTCTTGCGGCTCAACGCATCTGCCACAAGGTTGGCCTTGCCAGGATGGTAAGAAACCTCGAACTTGAAGTCCTTCAAGGTCTCCATCAATCGGCGCTGCCTCATATTCAAGTCCCGCTAAGTGAATATATACTTAAGGCTCTTGTGGTCGCAGAAAAGCTCGAACTCCTCTCCGTAGAGGTAATGTCTCTAGAGCTTCAATGCAAAGATGATAGTTGTTAACTTAAGGTCGTGTGTAGGGTAATTATCCTCGTGCTTCCTTAATTGTCTCGAGGCATATGCAATCACCCTGTCCTTCTGCATAAGGACGCAACCCAAGCCAATGCGAGACGCGTCAGTGTATATCGTGTACTTAACCCCTTGCTCTGGCAATACTAGCACAGGGGCGGACGTCAGTCTTTCCTTCAGCTCCTGAAAAGCTGCTTCCGCCTTTTCATTCCAGGCGAACTTCAGATCCTTACGCGTCAACTGTGACAACGGCCTGACTATCTTCGAGAAGTCCAGAATGAAGCGTCGATAGTACCATGCCTGGCCAAGAAAACTCTTCACCTTGGTAATCAAGCCAGACTGCTTTCAATCCTGACCGCGGCTACCTTAGTAAGGTCCACAACTATCCCATCCTTGGATACCACATGTACCAGGAACTTGACTTCCTCCTGCGAGAAGTCACACTTCTTTTACTGCGCGAACAACTGGTTCTTCTTCAAAGTATCCAACACCGCTCTCAGGTGCTCCTCGTGCTCTTCCCGACTCCTAGAATATATCATGATGTCATCAATAAACACGATGATGAATCGGTATAAGAATGACCGAAATACCCTGTTCATCAAGTCCATGAACACGGCCGGTGTGTTCGTAAGACCGAATGATATCACCAGGAACTCGTAATGCCCAAAACAGGTCCTGAAAGCTGTCTTCTGCACGTCTTCATCTCTGACGCGCAACTGGTGGTACCCTGACTGCAAGTCAATCTTCGAGAAATACTTTGTCCCCTTCAACTGATCAAACAGATCATCTATCTTGGGCAAAGGATACTTGTTCTTCACGGTGACTTGGTTCAATCTACGGTAATCAATACACAACCGTAGTGAGCCATCTTTCTTCTTCACAAATAGTACAGGTACTCCCCAGGGAGACACACTAGGTCGTATAAAGCCCTTCTCTACCAGCCCGTCAATCTGTTTCAGCAGTTCCTCCATCTCACATGGAGGCATATGATAAGTCGGTAATGAGATAGATCAATGGTGAAGTCGATCTCGCGTCGAGGAGGCAAACCAGGAATCGTCGCAAACACACCTGCAAAATCCTGAACCACAAGCATATTTCCCAACGTGGGACCATCAACATGCTCTAGTAAAGCAGCGTAACATCCAATACGACTGGCCAACTAACCTGCACTGGAAAAGTAAAGACCGTGCCATCAGGTCCATAGACTGTCACCACCCGGTTATCGCAATCAATCTCTGCCTTCATCTTAGTGAGCCAGTTCATACCGATGATAATGTCGTAGTGCCATAGTGGGGCAACAATGAGGTTAACGAACACTATCCTGCTACCCAAATCTACTGAGCAACCCTCACACATCCGTGTGACATCCGAAAAAGTCCCAGTAGCAGTAGTGAGTCTCATTCCCTTCGTGGGAGTAGTATGTAAAGCTAGACGCTTAACTGACCCACATGAAATGATAGAAGTAGTGGACCCGTGTCCACCAACAAGGAGACAGGTGTACCTTGAATGTGGGTCGTACCCTCAAAAGCTATCGGGGCCATAATCGATGTGTCTCAGGTACTTCAGCTACAAGTGCATGTACTCGAGCCTGCTGTCTAATTCGGCTGTGGCGCGTTAGGCCGTTGAGGCTGCCTGAAATGAGATGCAGGAGGTTGAAAGGAAGGATGACCAGGGGCAGTCCGTAGGGGTGGAGCCGATATAGCCTGTGGGCGAGGGCGATCAATCCTCTGCGGTGGAGAAAATCCGCTATCCCTCATCCGAATAAAGCAGCTCTCTGCAGGATGACCCGGTCTCCCGCAGTATGTACAAGTCACACCTGAACCCCTCATCGGAACTACTGGCGCCGTGGCCCTGGGGGGAGAGTCGATGCGAGGCCTCTTGTCGAGAAAAGGCCTTATTTGCATATCCGGTCGTGGCCTCGTAACCATAGCACCATGAGAACATGTCAGCCGATCAGCATCCTGCTCTGCCCTCATAGATATATGTACCAGCTCAGCATAGGAGGGTATACTGACGCAGCACATCTTCAACCGAATGTCCCGTCGCAAGCCCTCTGAAAAACGTCGTATCCGCATCTGCTCGTCAGCAAGAATAGTCGGGACATATCTGCCCAACTCAGTGAATCGATGCTCGTACTCCGTAACTATCATGCCTCCCTGCCTGAGGCGCAAAAACTCGTTCTCCCTCTCGTGTCGGTAGGTCTGAGGGTAGTATTTCTCATGAAAACGGAACTCAATGCCGTTCATGTCCATGCATATCCAATTGTCACCGTCCGTAGGACACTGTCCCACCATAAACTAGCCTCCTTCTCAAACATGAAGGTGGCCAGCTCAACCTGCTCCTGCTCCGTACAATGGAGCATCCGTAGCATCTTGGAAATGCAGTCCAACCAGTATTCAGCCTCGTCAGGTCTGTGAGAACCTATGAAAGTAGGAGGCCTCAAGCGCTGGAATCGCTCGAGAAGACCGCGAGTACCCATGTCTCCCATAGGGTACGCAGCAGGTGTGGGTGGAGGCACATCCTCAACCTGAGCAGGAGGCTCTGTAGTCTCAATAAGACGTAGATGGTGAAGGTAGAGTCGCACTTCCACCCTGAGATAAGGCCCCAACAATAGTGGCCATAAGCTGCTGCTGCTGCTGCATCTGCTACTGATGCATCATCATCATCAACTGCTCAAACCTATCAGTAGGTGGAGCAGCCTGTGGCTCATACTGTGTCGAAGAGGATGCCCGGTTCTGCTCACAAAGCGGTAGTGTAAAAGGTGGCAGTCCAGCCGTGGGACCAGTGGAAGGCTGAGACGTAGGTCTAGTCTCACGATCAGGGCCCAAGTCAGGGTCTGTACGACCATCTCCGTAGGAAGGAGCCTGGTCCATCGTATCAGTGAGTAGGAGGTGTGCCGTGCTCTGTGTATATTTCTGTGGCATGCCCTATACAACATAGGGTGCAACGCATGTGAGATGAAGCATATCAACACAATACACAAGCACTTAAGCATTCCATACACTTCATAACAAAAAGGCTGTATGCATTTCATTTACCAAAATTGTCACAATACATGGAATACAGAGTTACATGAATCATGACAGAAGATGCATGTGAGCTAATTACAACCAAAGCTTCAATCACTTAAAACATGCTACTAGCTACTACACCCATCAACATGAAAACATAAACTGCCTAAAGCGGTGACCAAAACAAACAACAAGGCAATCGTATGGATGACTAGACATCCGAGTCTGGCAATGGAGGAGGGGCGCCCTTATCCTGCAAGCAACATAGGATGACCCTCAAGGTGCGGGACACTTTACTGAATTTCCACTTCATGAAGGCCTCGTTCTCCTCAAGCTTTTGTCTTGTTTCGACTCGGGCCTCCTGAATCTCTTGCTTCAAGGCAGCTTGGCCCTGTCGTAGCTCCACATGATCCTCCTTTAGTCGAGCTATGCGAGCATCCAAAGCAGCCTGATCAGTATCTTGCACCGGTGCCGTAGGAGGGGAGCTCTCCTCAGTATCTTGGGCCTCTTCTTCTTTTTCCTACTCCTCCTTTATCTCATCAGCACTTCTTTCCTCGCTCTCTTCATCAAGGTCGATACTTTCCTCCCCCTCACTATCAGACTCATCCCCATACTCGTTGAGTCGGGCTTGGCGCTGCCGAGGGCCGATCCTCATGTTGTTAAGCGTAGCATCACTTATGATCCGGATCGGCGCAATATCATCCATATTAAGTCTATAGCCGACCTCTCGAGCAAGCTTACATACCAGACGGCGGAATGGGAGTGAGATGTCATTTCTGACAGACCGTGCGGTCTGGATTATTTGGAATAGGGCGAACGTGGGCAGGCACAACTTATCTCCATGTCCAACCCTGTACAAGAAGTCCACCATCAAATGAGTACATTCAGTGCGGTTGCCCCACCATGGATACAACATTGTATGTGAAAATGTAATGAAGCAAACGGAAGTCATCTGTTAATCTAGTCGATGGGAGGCAGTTACCTCTGGTCTAGGGAACCAGTCGGCCATAAAGGTATGAACTCAACTCCCGAGTTCCAACGCATCACTTATGCAACATACACAATGATGGTTAAATGTTGTCTGAGTTAGAGCAATAAACATGAATGAGATTATACCAAAACAGTAATTCATACTCCAGTTCAATTATATAAAGGCAAGCGAAAGACTGAAATTGTATATTTAAGGTGTGTAAAGAAACAAAATTTTATGAACACCAGAGTATGAGCACTAACTGAGTACCAATATACATGTACGGTTTCTAAGTCAAAAATTAAAATACAACTTCATAGATAAGTCCTGAAATCCCCGCGATGCAGTTGGCCTAAGCAAAGCCGTCAGAGTACTGCATAAATGAGAACTCATCCTGGTCCTCGTCGAAATCGGGCTCCGGCTCCTGAACCGACGTGCTGTCTACACCTGCGACAGAGTCTGGTTGGTGTTGCAAACACCGTCCCGTAACGTGGGAGTGAGTAGCTAACTCAGTGGAACAATAAAGCATAGGTTAACATGTTATCAATTCAATCAAGCAGTAATGATAAAGCAGTACAAATCAAACAAGGTTAACTACTCTTGTTAAATACAAGAATGGAATGACATGATGATGTATGCCCTTGCCAAACCACCCTCATGCGACATCATCTTACGTTCGCGAATGCTTAACTCCCTCAGTGCTCCACATCTACTAGGCACATGCGGTGCGATGATGAACATGATTACCGAGTTATTATTATTCCATTTCAAACAGCAGTATTGGGAAACTAAGGTACCTCCCTTGTATCATTCCCAAACATGATCCATTATAGGGTCGTCAATCCTAGTTAATCTCATACGATATTATGGTTTGAGAGGCATAGCGAAGGCATCACAAAGGGCTCGTCACCCGTCAGCGCGGATACAGATCTCACCGTATGCGGCTCAATTGCTGGCCGTCAGTTCGAGTACAGGTCTCACCATACTCGGCTCAATCACTAGCCGTCAGCTCGAGTACAGGTTTCACCGTACTCGGCTCAACTCATACTCTACTTGCTGTGAAAGACTCATCGCCAATCACAGACCCTTGGAGTATACTCGAAGATACTACAGAGGACTCGTCGCCCGTCAGCACGAGTACAGGTCTCACCGTACTCGGCTCTCGCCGTAAGTATCGACAGCTCGAATACAGTGTCCCATACCACCGTATTCGGCTCACGAGTTTGGGTTGCTCAATGGTCACTATGGGGAGGCACTTGGCCCCAGCATAGGCCGACAGCTCGACCACGGTGTCCCATACCACCATGTCCGGCTCATGAGTCTTAGCGGATCGAGGTACCATGGTTAACGGGATCGCCACTGGTAAGTTTGGTACCCTAGGTTCAAGCAGTAGCGACCAAACATGGTGAACACACATTCACATATCGGTTTACTTGACGAGCCTGACTGGCTCGAGTGTACGACAAGTTGGGCGATATGAAGCGTAAAAGCGCTCCGTGTGGCCAACCACTATCGTCAACCGAAGTACGACTCGGGTTCATCAGACACATCCCTTGTGGCGACATGAATCTCAGCCACAATCTCAAGTCTGGTACCGAATGCTTGGACTATAGACATAGTCCCACCCTCAATCAATCTTCATCCATAGCATGTGGAGTAAAGCATGATAAACAAAGTAATACAAGCATGTTAACAGGCATGTCATAAGGCATGTTATAAAGCATGAAGTAAAGCATGTTGTAGAGTACTATACAAATAGGGATACAATTACATATACATCACAAGTGAGTGGTTAGAGTAAACCACCACATGGAGGGTATCCTACATGTCTCTAAGGTAGTCGGGAATTCCATATCAGCACCTATCTGAGGCACTAACACTTAAGCATTTACACTCACAAGCATTTACACAAACACTTAGAGTGCACTATTCCAACATACATGACGTATGTTAGCAAAATACGTATTAGGGCTATCCTTTCGCCAAGCGGGTATTTTATCCGTGTATACCATAATCATACAGCAAATAATCATGACAATTGCATTACCAAAATTGACACATATGCAGTATTTCTAGAATACACAATTTCAACATACGTATTATTTACAAGCGAACATGTATTACGGCGATTCCTTTCGCCAAACTAGTATTTTATCCATACATTGTATAATCATACATTAAATAAATATGTCAAACATTTTTCCAAAAAAAATACATATACGGTATTTCTACGTATACCTAGAATATGTGAAATTCCATATTCTACAACGTTAATCAAAACAGGAAACGGAAAGCACTTTGTACATGTACAATTGCATACAGATCACGAATCTATCATTATCTGACATTGAAAGCGTTGAAAACTGTAACCTACACACCTAAAGTCCTCACCTTTCACCTTGGAATCTCAACGAATCAGCAAGGTTGATGAGCTTCTGTATTCGGGAGTTTTCTAGCCTAAAGAGCGGAATCGGTTAGCCATTTCATAACCTATAGCCTATACACCTCAAATCAGACCTAGGGTTAGGGTTTCTCACCTTAAAACGGAGTTGATATTGCCGGGAAAATGTCTGGAAAGGGGCGGTGCAGCCCTTGTGATGATTGAAAGCAGCAAGAGGGAAGTACTCCCACAAATCCCAAGCTTTTCTCTCCTTTTTCTCTCTCTCTCACTAGGGTTTTATCCCAAATTCGTATGGCTGTGAGAGGGGCTGTTCTAAGGCCCTTATATAGCCAAAAACCTCTCCGAAATAGACTCCTGTTCAAGGGGTACGACTATTATAGGTATTTCGGCACTTTTCCAGCTCAAAAGAGGGTTTCTGGTGGCCCTCCTTGAGCCAAACGTCAGACTTAAGCTCTCGACACATGGATCTACGTGGGATTACGTTTTCAACTCGATCAGATTCCCAGATCACATGTGGCGGACCAGTTTCAGTTCGACGGTCAGTGGCCCACGATCTGAAATTCCAAGTACATGTAAATGTTCCTGAAATTTTTCCTGATCCGAGGGTGTAATTTGGTCTGATTCTGACGGTCTGGTTGCTTAATACTGATGCGCAAGCGAATGGTGCCAGATCACTATTCCAGATATTTATTTTGTAAAGAGAATAGTGTTTTTCACACTCCCTCGCTCCTGATCCAAATGAATGGTCGTGGGGCATCGGCTGGACCTGATTTCCGAGATGGTTGTCAAGCCCAGTGAGGCGGTCCTAGATCCTTAAGTTCGTGTTAATCGGACTTCCGATGTGCGGTCTAGACCTAATACGAAGTTTCATTTCATTCCCGAGAGCAGCCGGGTAATGAGTTTGGTTCTAAACTTTAGGGTAACCTAGAGTTACTAATTTTGTAAGTTTTGGGTCTTGCAGATCGTATTTAAAGCGATCCCAACGGATTTCATGGCTAATCGAGTTTTGCACTTATTTAACTTTGTTAAATTTCTAAAGGATTTAATCCTAATTGATTTCTGGTCAAGGTGGTACTCGAGCCAAAGTACAGAAATTTAAGGGTCGTTACACCTCGGGTCCACCATGGGTCCCCCCAGATTGCCTCGTGTGGACCTCGACTCCCTTTCTAGCCGTTTTAGGTCATTCTGAGAACGTTCTGATAATTGATGGTATTTTACCAATTTTCAACGGCTGGAATTAGGTGGATTGTGATTTAGACCCGTCATTTGACGGTCTAGAAGGGTGTTGGGGGTGACTCGTGCGATCAGGATTGAGTACAGACTCGATTTCGGCGCTCGTTTTTAGTGAACTTTACCGTTGGACGAAACTGGGATACCTACGACTGTTTCTACATGATCGCGCACCCTCCTAAGTTAAAATGCATCAGCGCAAGTTGTGGCCATAACCCAGGTCCGGTTTAATCCAAATCATGCCATGATACCAACTTGTAACGCCCTAAAATTCGAGGGTCGAGTAGCAACTCAACTCTCGAGTTCCAAAACATCACTCTTATGCAACATAGAGAATGATGATTGAATGTTGTTTGTGTTAGTGCAATAAACATGAGTGAGATTATACCAAAACAGTAATCCATACTACAGATCATTGTACAAAACGCAAGCGGAAGACTGAAAGATGTATATAAATGTATATAAAAACAAAACGATTTCGATCTGTCTTCAAAGTATGATTACTTCACTGAGTCATCATATACATATACTGAATCAAAAACAAAATGTCAAACAAAATAGTCCAACTGTCGTGATAGCCTAGTAGCCCCGTAAATCCGGATAGCCTAAGCAAAGCCACCGGAGAACTGCATGAAGGAAAACTTATCCTGATCATCATCATAATCAGGCTCAGCCTCCTGTGCATCGTCGATACCTGTACCTAAGACAGAGTCTGGTGGGTGTCCAGAACACCGTCCCATAACGTGGGAGTGGGTAGCTAACTCAGTGGAACAATAAAGCATAGGTTAACATGTTATCAAATCAGTCAAGCAGTAATGATAAAGCAGTACAATCAACAATCTTAAGTACTCTTGTTAATGCAAGTATGAAATGCAGCCGTGATGCATGCCCCTCGCCTAACCACCCTCATACGGTACTATCTTACATCCGTGGCATGCGTTCATCCCTCAGTCCTCCACATCTTCCAGGCACATGCAATGCGATGATGAGCATGATTACCGTGTTATTATTAGTCCATTTCAAACAGCAGTATTGGGAAACTAGGGTACCTCCCTTATATCATTCCCAAACATGATCCATTCTAGGGTCGTCAATCCTAGATAATCTCATACGATGGTTTGTTTCTAGGTCGCTGCAAGGGCTGTCAGGGCTGTTACACAGAATCGTTATACCACTCCCCCATCACCTTATCAATACAAGCCTAGTTTTGTACTCTTGTTGCTACGGAAGGGTCGTCGCCTCCACGTAAACTTAGAGTACGCTCGAGGTCACTACAAAGGGCTGTCAGGGCTGTTACATGAAATCGTTGCACCACTCCTCCATCACCTTATCAGTGTAGGCCGACAGCTCGAATATAGTGTCTCATACCACCATAATCGGCTCACGAGTCTGGTTGCTCAGTGGTCACTACGTGGAGGCTCGTGGCCCCAGCGTAGGCCGACAGCTCGACCACGGTGTCCCATACCACCATGCCCAGCTCATGAGTCTTAGCGGATCGAGGTACCATGGTTAACGGGATTCCACTAGTAAGCTTGATACCTTAGGTTCAACAAAGGCGTCCAATACATGGTGAACATACATAAGACAGATCGAGTTACTTGACGAGCTTGGCTAGCTCGAGCGTACGACCAATTGAATGACAAGAAGCGCAAGCACTTCGTGTGACCTAACCACTGCCGCCAACCGAAGTACGACTCGGGTTCGTCGAACACATCTCATAAGGCGAATGAATCTCAGCCACAAATTTATTTCCGTTACCGATTGCCTGGACTACATCATAGTCCCAAATTCAATCCATTCATCATATAATCATGTGAGACAATCCACCATAATGGATTTCATGGTTCAAGAAGTTCAATCACATAATCATATTATGAAACAACATTAACCATCAAAGCATATTACAATACAACCATGATTTCACACACAATCATTGCATAAGTAAAACAGAATTTACTATAAAGCGTACATGTAGGAAATCATTCACACAATTAAGGTGACCGAGATTTGTATCTCGAGCCGCACACAAAGTGTACTAGATGATCGCTAGCACATTCAGGCATTTTCACAAACACATAAACTTCAAACATTATTATACATGATATATGATGAATTGTACATGTGCTAGGCCAATCCTTTCACTAGGGAGCTTCCCCGTATATCACATGTGTATACCCACGACGGAAAAATCATGGCATGCATGAATCCGGGATCCGTGTTTACTTAAACATTTCCACAAACACTTGGGTTACACATTTATCACATATAACGTATTTTGCCGTGACGTGATTTAGGGCAAGTCCTTTCGCTAAGGAGTTGTCACACATGTATTTAGCTTATATTCACGATAATTAAACATGTTAAGAACAAATTTAAATTCCAAACAAAATCATACATTTCATCATATGCAAAGAATAGCCTAAATCCTGCATATCTCATATAAACTCGTATAACGAAACAGACGACACATTTTGCATGTGAAATAGCATCCATGTCAGTCATAAATCATTAACCGACATTGAAAGCCTTGAAAACCATAACCTATATGTCTAAAGTCCGCACCTTACGTCGTAGAAGCGTAATAAATTTGGTAGGAATGCTAAGGCTTCTCCCATGATAGTAGAACGGCCTAAAGCACAAGTAGTGTTAGCTATTTCGCTAATTGAATCAATTAAAACCCTAAATCAGATTAGGGTTAGGGTTTTCTCACCTAGAAATGAAGTAGGAATTGCCGGAAAAGCGATTAGAATGGTGTGGTTAAGTCTATAGAATAGCAGGGTAAATTAGCAGGGAGATTCTCCCACTTCTCTCACACTTTCTCTCTCTTTTCTCTCTTCTCTTTCCTAGGGTTCCTTCAAATTCGTATGGGCTGAATGAGAGAGGGTTTAAGGTCCTTATATAGTCTAAAACATCACCGAAATAGACCTAAGGTCAAGGTATACTTAGGTTATAACCAAAGTGGGTCTGTTCCGTCTTAACGAAGCGCTTCTGACGGCCCCTTTTCTGCGTGCGGTCGTACTTAAGTTCACCAACCTTGGATCTAGGTGAAGTTAAGTTTTCGTTCTAGGCGGATTCTCAGATCGCACATGGTGGACCAGTTTCAGTTCAACGATCACTGAAACTCGATCGGGGATTTCAAGTACACTGCCATGTATATGAAATTTCTCCTAATCCGAGCGTGTATTTGGGTCAGATTCTGACGGTCTAATTGCTTATATCAGGCCCGCAAGTAATAAGTCTCAGATTACTATTTGAGATTTTATTTATAAAGAAAACCAAGTGTTCTCACACTCCTCGCTACGGGCTCAAGCGAATAGCCATGGAACACTATCTAGGTTTGATCTCCTAGATGGTTATCAAGCCCAGCAAGGCGGTCCTAAGTCTATAATTTTGTATTATTCGGACCTTCGATGTGCGGTCCAGATTTGATACGGAGTTTCAAGGTGCTCCTGAGAGCAGCTGGGTAATGAGATTGATCCTAGATTTCAGGGTAATGTAGCGTCAACGATTCCATAAGTTTTGGGTCTTGCAGATCGTATTTAAAGTGATTAGTGCGGATTTCATGGCTAATCCAATTTAGCACTTAATTAACTTTGTCTAATTTCTGAAGGATTTGATCCTAAGTGATTTCTGCCTGAGGTAGTACTTAGGGCATTGTACGGAATTTTCCGAGTCGTTACATATCCCTAACAACTGGGTTTTGTATATTCAAGACTGTAAATTAGCAATAAACCGGATCAAACTTAGTTGAATCTGCACAAGTATTTGCTAAGTTACGGGATTGGTAAATTGAGAATAAGCATTGAATAAGCTAGAATTCAAGTTTCTCCTAACTAATAACTAGTTAAAACCTAGACCAAGAATATAAGAGACAATCTTATATTGAATCTAAATCTTATAAATTCTGTGATCTAGGATAAGATTGGAATTAAAGGAGTAAACATCTAATCTCAGTCGAGAAACAATTTGACTTCAAAGGTGAGGGTTCTTCCTTTAAATTTTACAATAATTTGATTTAATTATCTTATTCTTACATGATTCGAGTTTTATTATTGTGAATCATCACCTTGTGAATGACTGTTACACAATTTAAATCATCACATTATTACATTTAGGGCTGTTCACGAGTCGAGTCAGCTCGAAAAACTCGCTCGACTCGGCTCGATTAATAAGTATATTAATAAATATTATATATATATATATATTAAATATATAATAATAATATAAATATAAGTTTAAAAAAAAAAAAACAAAACAGCAACTCGACCAAACCTTAGCCTCCCTTTTTTTCACCGAGTCTTGGATTTTCCAGCATGTGGGTTAGATTCCCGGTCTTTGCTTTTGCAATTGAGTGGTCTGAAATGTGTACTTTTTGAGCTGAAAGTCAAAAGGCTCTTTGATTCGGTTGCATTTTCTTTTGAAAAAAAAGAGAATACGAATCTACTCTCCCTACTTTCGAGCCACTGGAATGTAGATCCCACGATCTGCATTCCCCTGTTTTTGAGTCCTGAAACTCAAATATGCTTTTGTATTTTCTAACAATGCATAAGAAAATCAACATCTTGTTCGGCATTTTCAACCATTCATACAAAACCCATATGAGGCTCTGCATTTTTTAACCATTTATTCAATAACCATCTCAATCTCTGCCCTTTTCAACCATTCATGAAGAACCCATCACACCCTAAGCATTTTTCACATACATTTGCAGAGTGCCCTATTTTTCTGCATTTTTATATAGAACATACAAAATCCACAATCTGCATTTTCAAATCATTCATACAAAACCCGACTCGAGGGAATAAGCTCGAGCTCGACTCGACTCGAACCACTAGCTCAACTCAAACTCGACTCGACAGCTTTGGCCAAGCTTCAATGTTGAGCTCGAGGCCGAGCTCGAGCTCGAGTACAACATGGACAAGCCAAGCCGAGCTTGGCCCACCTTGACTTGACTCGGCTCGATGCCCACCTCTAATTGTATTATCACACAAGTATCGTGTTGGAAATCTCACCTTAGTGATCGATATATCATCATGGGCGTAATGCGTTTTGTGTAGTGACCCTCTTGGTCGACACATAATTCCATGGATTTTGGGTAGTGGTGCGCAAATTGATGTAAGTAATCCACAATGCGTGTTACATCACTTTCGGGATTGGATGTCGCAAATAGTTGATCTATGAATAAATCATGTCACGTAATTCATCCGATCTGTGTATTGTGCCCCCTTGAGATGTTTGTATAAATTCACGTTAACGTTGGACACGCCAACGAATCTCCATAGTATGGGATGCAGGGTGAGCTGGATACCTTTAAACTACTTTCCACATTATGATAATCGATACATATGATGGACCACACATACTTTGCTAGGCATGCATTTCATGTAGAATGTTTGCACATACCGATACCACTTGTATTTATGGAGTATGAGATGTATCAGGACCCCTCTATTATTCTTATGAATCACTTAAATCATTATAAACCTTAAAGGACAACCACCACTATGAGTAGGGCATTGACCCGCTCAAACCATACAAATATTGCAAGTGAATTACAGGTTGATGATACGGACGAAGGCCATTTGTGGAAGACATGTTCGAATAGAGAAGAAGAATAGCGAAAGATTTGCTTTTATTTATTTTTTTGCTGCTTACTTTGAGACAATGTAATAATCTCCTATTGAAAGGGCATTAGAAGATTAGTTGAACGTTTTTTACTCTAATGATAAGTACAATTGATTTTATTCTCGTGAATGGTTGCCTTTATAAATGTAAGTCAATGTGATCTAAATGAAAAAAAAAGGTGCGATGTTGAAGCATCCAATTTTTACATTATTAACACCCAGAATTCTCAGGCACAAGAATGTACCCGGGCCACAAAAATTTGGGGCTTTACAATTAGGTCCATCCAGCTTAGCGTTGAACTTATTGGAAGAACTGCACTTGGATCGGACTCGTTAATACTTGGCTTGGACAGAAACTCGACTGAGATTGTCCTTGGGATATTGTCCTAGGTTGATGTGGCCAGCTTTGCCAATGTATCTGCTTTGGAGTTTTTCGACCCGGGGATCAGGATGAGGTCGCACTTGGGGAATTTGCCGATGAGTTCCCTGGCCTTCTGTAAGTAGGCAATCATTCTTTCTTCCTCAGCCTGGTGTTCACTGGCGACCTGGTTGTCAACAAGCTGTGAATCACTGAAGATTTTTAGGTTTTGAGGTCCCATTGTTACTACCAGTCGAAGTCCGACGAGTAACACTTTGTATTCTGCCACATTGTTCAATGTTTGAAATCCAAATCTTAAGGTATATTGCATCATGTTTGATCAGGCGCCTCAAGGACTACCCCGACCCTGATGCGTTTAAAATTGGATGAGCCATCGACATATAATATCCAGGTTGGTGGGTCAAGCTCGGTCAGTTGATCATGTTGGGGTTTGCCTCAATCCCCCTTTGGCTAACTAGAAAGCCAAGGAATTTTCTCGAACTGACGCCGAAGGTGTAGTTGCTCGGATTTTGCTTCATTTGATACTTCCGCAGTATCACGAACATCTCTTTGAGGTTGGTGACATGGCCTGTAGCTTTGGTTCTCTTGACGAGCATGTCATCGATGTAGACTTCCATGGAACATCTGATCTGCTAAGCGAACATTTTGTTGATGAGTCACTGGTACGTTACTCCAGCATTCTTCAACCCGAAAGGCATGACCTTGTAGTAGTAGAGCCCTTTGTCAGTGATAAAGGTCGTCTTCTGCTTGTCGTAAGGATGCGTGGCGATCTGGTTATAGCCTAAGTAAGCATTCATGAAGCTTAGGAATTCATTCCCGGCTGTTCTGTCAACCAACTAGTCGATCCATGGGAGGGGGAAATTATTTTTGGGGCAGGCTTTGTTAAGGTCGGTGTAATCAACACAAACCCACCACTTCCATTGAACTTTTTCACCAAGACGACGTTGGCAATCCACTCAGGATAGTAGATTTCTTTGATAAAACCTGCTTCGAGGAGGTTGTTGGCCTCCTCACTGATGATGGCATAACGTTCTGTTTTGAATGCCCGTCGCTTTTGCCGCATTGGTCGGTGATCGAGGTCAACATTCAGTTTATGGACCATTACTTTTGGATTGATGCTGGGCATGTCCTGGTGGGACCAGGCGAATATGTTAGTGTTCTGCTGGAGGAGGCTCATGATTTCATCTCGTAGTGTTAGAGCTAATGATGAGCTGATCTGAACTATTTAGGTCGGGTTGGAATCGTTGAGGGGAACGACTATGAGATCTTCTATTGGAGCTTTCCTTTTGACCGATTCTTCCTGGGTTTGAGGGAAGCAATGGCCATCGTGCGGTGTTATTTCCTCCAAGCTATGGATAGCACTGACAAGCTTCCCGTTGATCTCCTCTAACCTACCCGACCCCGTGCTCGGTCGGAATTTCATCGTGAGGTGGTATGTCGATACCACTGCTCGCAAAGTGTTGAGGGATGGTCGTCTGATGATAATGTTGTAGATTGAAGGGCAGTCGACCATAAGGAAGTCGATCATAGTCATCATCTAGTTTTGTCATTCTCCTGATTGTAAGACCCGTATCCTAGACCGTACTGTTCCGTCAACTTTCCCGATCCTTCCCGTCAAATTCCGGCAACCTGCGACATATAATCAGCGTTGCGATCGACCCTAAGTCGTATCTTGTAAATTCATGTCGATTTAATCCGAGACCTATATCATTGTGACCGCACCGTTGCCGCGGTTCCAATGCCGCGACTCGCGCACCGATCCGATACCCAAGCCGGAAGATGTGGGCCGGCATTTATTTCGAAGAAACGCCGCGCTTTAACGATCCCGAGAGAATCTCTACAGCATGTCCTATCAATCAATCAATCACTTCAATGTCAAGTACACATCACTTTTCTCCACAAGTAAAGCAACCACCATGTCAACTCTCTCCCACCCTCTCTCTTACACCACCATACATGTCAAGTATACATCACATATCACTCACCCTTTCACCCATCACACCCATCCCTCACTTTTCCTTACAACTCTCTCTCTCCTTCTCATTTCTCCACATTCCCAAGCCAAGCAAGAGCTCCCACGTTCAAGCCTTCCATGAAAAAGAAAATGCATGTGTGAGGCCCACCTTTCCCCATCCTAAGATCTCCCATCCTAGCCATCCATTTCCCATCTCCACCATCAAAGAGGAGCACAAGGAGGGTGGCGTTTCAACGAACCGAAGAGATCAACCGGTGGGTGCTTTGATAGGGTAGTTTTTATGTTTTCTTAAATGGGCCAAGTAAGGCCTACCGATCAATGGTATGGATCTCGCTTTGGACCCTAAGATGTGGCCGATGGCCCACCTTGATTACTGTTTAATGTATGATTGGATGCAAGGGAGGGCCCATAGTGTCGGGGTCCCTCCATCACACGTGTGTCCCACTCTCTTTTTCTCTCTCCCTCTCTTGTTCATTTTTTTTATGTGTGATGATGTGGCCATGTGGCCCACTTGGATGTACCCCGCCATGAGCCATGTATTTTATCCAAGCCATCCCTAGGTGGGGCCCGCTTGCATATGTGTTGCACCCACACCACCATCCATGTGGTGGCCCACCTAAGCAGGGCCCACCTTAACGTTACTTGTATGTCAAAACAAAAAAAAAAAGAAAAAAAAAAAAGAAAGAAAGAGTCCAGCGTCTCTGGACGTCTGGAAAGGAAACACAAATATTAGCTTGGTTTACAAGCTTTTTGGGTGGACCACGTGTGTAGGCCCCATCTTGATGTATGTCTTCAATCCACGCCGTCCATCCTTTTCCCCGTATCATTTTAGTATTGAGCCGAAAAATGAGGTCAATCTGACTCTCAGACGGACCATACCTTTTGAAATAGTGATTTTCACCGTTGAAACTCACCTTAATCTTTCTACACGCTGAAAAACGTCCAATATTGGTCTTGATGGACTGGCCTTGGGCCATGAAAACCAGTGGACGGGGTGGATTTGGCTGAAGAGGGCCCCACACATGAAAAACCTCCAGAATTCAGGTTTTCAAAAACAAAAAAAAAAGAGAAGAGGCAGCGCCTGCTGCTGCGTCAGCAGTAGCAGAACGCTGCTGCGTTTTCACCGGCGAACGGGCCAGGGGCCACGGCCCCACGTGTGGCCCCCACCATGATGTATATATACCATCCAATCCGTTCATGAGGTGGGCCACTCTCTGAAGTGGCCCCCCTCCAAATTTCCGGCCTATCCAATGCTTAGGTGGCCCACATCATAGGAAACAGTGTGAAATGAACTCTACCATTGAAACCCTTCCTGGCCCCACAGAAGTTTTGGGTCAAGCTGAAATTTGTTTTTGCCCTTCCTCCAGGCCCGTGTGACCTTATGGATGGGTTAGATGGCATATGAGCATTACGATGGGCCCTCACGTGGAGCCCACAGTGATGTATGTGTTTCACAGTCCACCGTCAGTGGACGGTGAACCCCCCCTGGACGCATGTGTTATATCCACACCGTACCTCTGGACGGTGGGCGTGTGTGACTGTGCACGCGTGTGCATGCATGTGTGAGTGTGCACGTGTGTGCATGTGTGTGCGACTGTGCACGTGTGTGTGCATGCGTGTGTGTGTGCATGTGTGTGTGTGTGTGTGTATATATATATAATATTATATTCTATATAGTATTGTATTTATATACTATATAGATATTATATATACCAGATGGTGGGCCTCTATGGGCCCCACCATGATGCATGTGTTGCTCCAACCCATCCAACCATTTTGAAAGATAATTTTGGAGCTTGAGTCCAAAATGAGACACATCTTGGACTAGGTGGGCCACCTTATAGAAGTAGTGGATTTGATTGTCCACCATTAAAACCCTTGGGCCACCCATTTTGGACCAGTATGATATTTGCTTTTCCCTTTCAGGTCATTGTGACGTTTTGATCAGATTGGATGGGAAATAAATACTATCGTGGGCCTTGGGATTTCAATGGTGGAAGTCATTATCACCACTTATGTAAGGCCCATGTTATGGGGCCCATTCGATGTATTTGTGGCCGTTATTGAGGCCCACCTTGATGTACATAAGGCCCCTGTGATTAGGCCCATTTGAGGTATTCGTGGCCCGTTGTTAAGGCTCACTTTGATATATATGAGGCCCATGTTACGAGTCCCATTGTGATGTATTCAAAGGCCCATGGGATATGGCCCATTCAATGTACATAAGGCCCCTTTAATGCGGCCCACTTGATTTATAAAAGGCCCATATGATGCGGCCCATTTGATGTATCTAAGGCCCATGGGTCGAGGCCCAACAGGATGTCCTTAGGGTCCATTACAATGAGCGATTCCTCCATAGTGTGTGTAATAATGTTTGATGACAGGTCATGCCTTGGGAATAATGTTGGTTTGACGTCCACATTGTAAGAATAATGTTGGTTAAATGTCCGCATTATAAATCTCCCTAGGGCCCATTAGTAAGCCCATACTTGTTGATAGTTCACCACTTTATAACATGCTTAGTATAGCTCCATGATTCATACCCATACGCATCATTTGTATGCTTGATATGAGGAATGTTTGATCATAGCATAAGCCGTTGGGCTGAGACATTTACGGGACTCCTTATGAGACGGAGTGTCCCACATGATCGCATGGTACGCGTGAGATTGTTACATGATTGTACGGTGTGACTCATGCATCTCGCATATGTGTGACTTGATCACTGCACGCCCTAGCGACATCAGGGTCGTGGCCTCCACAGGCACATCGTGGATGGTCGTATCGGATACTGGAAATACTTTGTTCTAGCACTGTGAGCACTTAGGATGTCCTTGGGTGAAAGTCCCAGAACCTTTTTGGTACCAGGGGATGATCCAACGTCTAGACCGAGTGGAAACACGAGCGCCCAAGTGTCGAATACCAGTAGGCCGCGTCTCCCACTGTGTCATGGTCGGTTGGAAGGGGGTGTGGCCTTATCCGCCTGAGTGAGGGGGCTATAAGCTAAGCTGAGTTTGACCAGCTCGCAAATGTGTCCACTATCGACGAGCCGGGTAGGTATTGGCAGACTACTGGTCAGGCGGATAGTGTGGTCTCTTCCACTTACTTGACTGTGCAGCTAGGGAGGAGGCAGTCAGAGTGAGGTGTATTAGACCCCGGTGATATCCAGAGAGGAACTGTACTGATATGTGTACTTGATGAGTACTGACACGCTTGTTTTGCATCTCGCATATGACATTTGGCTACATAGGCCTCCCATCGCATGGTCTTAGTATGGCTGATAGCATTCATGCCTTGCATTACATAGCTTTGGCATAGCCGATAGCATTCATGGACTTACCGCATATTTTCGCATTACTCTGATATTGTATACTTGGCACTCGCCTTACACACACTTTCACCACCCTCTAAGCTTTTGTATGCTTATGCACAATAGATGCGTGCAGGTGGCGTTAGGTTGCAGCAGCGTTGAGCTCGGAGCGTGCAGTAGTCTTCTGGAGCTTTTGGAGTTTTCTTTGATATCTTCATATTGTATTTCCCTTTCTGCATTGTACTCAAAGTTTTTGTTATAGTGGATATGTGGTGATATTATTTTGTGACTTGGTTATGCTTGTGGTTATGCTCCATTACAAAAAAAAAAATTCATACTGAAAATCCTCCTTGTAGGATCCCAGGATCGGAATCTGGCGTATGGGCGCTAGGAGCCGAGAATGAGGTACTACGGAGGCTGTCGGCGCTGGATTCGGCGATCGGGAATTTTGTGCGCCCGGTTTCCGAGTTTGGGGCGTGACACCGATGTAACCAGAAGCTGTATGGATCCCTTGGAGGTGACCTTGTCCCCTGCGAACCCGAGCAAGGGAGTTTTGACAGGTTGGAGTCGGGACCTTCCGACTCCCATTTTATTAAAGGCTTCGACAAAGAGGATGTCAGCCAAACTATCGGTGTCAACCAAAATCTGAAATACTTTGCGCTTGGCTATAGTCATGGTCACCATTAGTGCATCATCATGGTGGTGTGGACACCTCGAGCGTCCTCTTCGGTGAAGGTCAGCTCGCAAGAGGTCACTTTCTGCTCCTTTAGAGGTCTACTGGTGATGTGGATTTGATATTCCAAGCTGCTGTGGCTGATACTTCGGGCATGGGCTCTACGTGCTCGGTTCGAATCTCCTCCTCCAGCATGTCCATCGAAGATGGTGCAATTTCTCCAGTAGCCTCGTTATTATTCACGGGTTGCTCATTCTTCTGATATGGGCGTTCTTCACTCCCATTGACATACTCTCATAAATGCCCGTTGAAGATGAGGGCTTCGATCTCTTCTTTAAGGTCGAAGCAATTGCTGGTGGAGTGCTCGTGGTTGCGGTGGAAGTGGTAGTACTTCTGCTTGTCTCGCTTGTCGGCATCGGTCTTCCTTCTATTTGGCCATTTCAGTAGTCGTTTGTCCTGAACTTCCATGAGGATCTGCTTGGGCGTCGCGTTGAGCGGAGTGTATGAGCTGAGCTTAATCTCGGGTCGTCTGTTCGGACGCTGACTTCTGGTCAAGTCGTCGTCTCTTCTATGCTTATTGTTGGGAGTCGATGCTTGTTCTTCCTTGGGTCATTTCTCCTTGGTCGAGCCTTCCCTGTTTCGAGTAGCCTTTCACAAATTGAAAAGTTCCTCAGCGTTGGAGTGTTTTTGGGCTCGATTAAGGAGATCGGCCAATGTTGTCGTGGGATTTTTACCAAGTGAGAAGAGGAACCTCCCTTCCCTTAGGCCGGCCATTATTGTGGTTAGGACGATCTGATCCGAATACCCTTCTACTTGTATCGCTTCCAAGTCGAAGCGCATAATGTAGTCTTTTAACAGTTCGTATTCTTTCTAGACGACGCTGAGGAGGTGAGTTGTGGGTTTTAGCCTTTCCTTTCCTTTGACGAAGTTGTTAATGAAAGCTTTATTGAGCTGTGTGAACGAGCTGATGGACTGTGACTTCAGCTGCCGAAACCATTTCTAAGCTTCCCCTGACAGAATTAGGGAGAATGCTCAGCACATTAGTGCACTCGATGCACCATAAAGCTCCATCCACGACCTGAAAGATTCTAGGTGCTCAGTCGGGTTGGTGGCTCTGGAGTAAGGGGTGATCTGTGACATCCGAAATCTAGATGGGAGCTGAGCGTACATGATGTCGGTGGTGAAGGGTGGCTCTGTTTCCTCCAACATAGCTTCTATCGAGGTCGGAGCTTGAGCGTGGTAAGCTTACCGTATGTCACCGATCTGACCTCGTATCTCATTGAGCTCAGCTTTCCAGGGGTCCTCGTTCTCGGCCATCGCCTCAGCCGCATTTTTGGGAGCTTTACCACGCTTCTTCTTCTCCAACTCATGGCATAAGTCGGAGGTTGCCAGCATGGCAGTGCCCGAAACATAAGAAGGTGCTTGTATTGGTGCTTCGTCGACTTGTCGGTTTCCTTGAGACTTAGTGGGTGCTCGAGTTCACACGAAAACTTCCGTGACTGCTCGAGTGATAATTTCCTCGGCTCCCTGGTCAGGGAGAGGGATCTGTTGCTCTAGCATTCATTTTATCAAATCGATGTTGCTGGTCAGTGCTTCCACTTGTTGTTCCAGGGAAACAAGCCGGCCTCCCCAGTCCAGGGCCACTACATTGGGCCTACGGGCGCAGAATCAACATGTAGTTGGGAAGACGGGTTCTGATGGTCTACAGACTATTCTGGTGGTGCAAGGCTGGGCACAACAGTGGTGGTTTGGGCTTTCTTTCTCCCCTTCACCATCGTTGGATTATTGTTGATGAGGAGGACGGCTTTCACTGTCGTTCCCACAGATAGTGCCAAACTGTTGATACAGAAATCTGGACGTCCTCCTTAGACCACTTGAGACTTGCAAAATAAGACAAAGATGGAGACCCTGGCTATAGCAGGGGACCCTCCGATGCTAAAGTCAAACAAGCAGGCTAGGTCTAGTAGAACGTATGGTTTTTGGGTTATAGAATTGTGCGTACCTTTCACCATTAGAAGCATTCCTACTTATAGGTGAGAGGAGGTGGTGGTGTGAAGGGAGATCTCCCTATTTAGCAAGGACATATTGTAGAAGGATTCGAATCCCCAGCGTATCGCAATGATCTTCCGAGATCTTCGATGAAGATCTCGAACAGATGCGTGTTCCAGTCGTCTCCCTAGATTCTCGGCTAGGATATCAGATGAGTAAGTTCGGTAAGATCTGGACAGTCAGTACTAGGTCGGAACAAGTAAAAGCAAGTGGCAGGAGGCCGAGGTGGACGATTGTTTCGAAGAGGGGTTTTGCCGACCTGAGCACTCTAAGAAGTTGTGGTCGAGTTCCTCTTGGTATCAAGTAGATGGCCGACCTACTGTAGGATTTGTGTCTTGGCATTGAGATCGAGCAGGCCCCTGGGAGACGAGCTCGAGGAGAATTGTTTCCCCAGCAGCAGGTTGGCGTTCTTTGGCTGTTGAGGACCTCTTTGGTCATGACTCTTGTTGATCGACTTCCTCATGTTTGGGCATGTATGTCCGAGCTGGCCTCTTATCAGTGGTCAACCCATTTTAACATAACACCCACTATTAAAACCTTCTTAGGCCAACAGTGATGTTTATTTCCGACACAACACATACATGGTGTGCAACACATGTTCACTCCCCAAGTATAAGGTTGTGATGTAGTAATAAAACTCGGTAAGACCGATGTCGAATCCCAAGGGACTGAAACTTGTACGTAATCTGAAACTAAATAGCAATAGAACTAGACTAAGATGAAATCTAATTTGAGTTGTAATTTGAGGAATAATTGTGAAATACTAATTTAAAACTTAAGGAATTCAGAGATAGGAAACTAGGGAATCAGAGGATCCACTTGTAGAGATCAGGGAGATCTTACGCTTGCTTTAAGAATCGTGGAAATTAAACTGAACTTACATAATATAGTTTTTTAGAATGGATTCCATCACCAAACCATGCCCAAGAGACAAAGCAAACAACAGAATTAAACTAATTACCAACCAATCACATGTATGAAGTTTAGGAAGGGTACCGTCATCCGACCATGCCCAGGAGACGATAGTGAACAACAGGGCTTCCTGACGTCATAAACATAAAAAAGAAAAGAACATGCTCAAAGCCATTGCATACCCATTGTAATTTCAGTCACAATAGACCATTAAAGACTAAAAACATTCCCTTAAAATCACACTAAAATCAGATTCAGTTCAATAAAAGGGAACATAGGCTAAAAATCCCCCATCATTCTACAAGCTTCACCTCTTAGCCCTAGCTAAGAGGTTTAGCCCAAAAACATGATTTAGCTAAATCCAAAAAAAGAAAATAAAAAAAAAACTCTCAATATCTTCCTCTGTGCAGACGTCCAAGCTTGGATGTCTCTGGCCTTTCCTTTTCTTCTCTTTTATAGGCATGGGTCAGTCGGTGGAGGGTGTCGGTTCACGGAGCAGGAGACGGTGAAGGAAGCTTTCCGTTGGTGCGTAGGATTTACGCAGTAGCTATCCAAAAACGGAGTTCTTCCATTCGCAACAACCTCCAAGAACAGCGATCCAGGGATTCTGTCCGGTATCCGATCCATACAGTCTTCTTGGGGGTGGTCGTCCATGCCATGGGCGAAGTTTGGACGGTCCAGATGGACCATCCGATCACCACCAAGCTCCCACAGTGGGCCGCAGAACCCGGGCAACGTTCCGCTGCGAAACAGAGCCTTCTCCGTTTACGCAGCGCTAACGGTGGGGCCCACTTCGTCGTTCATCTAGAAAATCCACTCCTTCCATTGAAAGCGTGTCGAAAAACCAGCTAAGAAGGGCGAGTTTGTTTCGTTTTCGGTGTGGCCCATTAGTACTAGATCTTCTCGCCGTCCGTCTTGCTTTTGGACGATCAAAACGTATCTCCGATATCTTTTGCAATTTCGCCGCCTAGACATGAGTGATAGAGCCTTCGCGAATCTCATGGACGGTCTGGATTGTCCCTATGGATAGTGTGTGGGGGCCGCTATGCAAAACGGACGGATGTCCATCCGTTGTTCTTGCTGTGAAACGGATTGGGTCAGCACCTGCTGACCCGAACTCCTGGTCCGGTGCACCTTGAATGCGCCTGTGCACTATGCACAGGCACGACCAGTGAGGGCCACTTGAAATCTGTACGAGAGATCTATTCCATTCATCTGTTTTGCCACCCCCTTTGAGGGGTTAAAACGAAAATCGACGCGTATCCAAAGATCAGGTGGGCCCCATTTCACCGATCTATGGGCTGATCTATCTGTTGGCCCACTTCTGTAGGGATCCAGGAGCTGAAATTTGACGTGTACAGATCATTTGTGGTCCTCAGGCAATGTATGAAATTCGGAGCCGATCAGATGGTGGAAACTCTGCAATCTTGCGTTCTGGACGATTTTTGGGCCACTTGAGCTTCAGTTTCCCTATTTTATAAGATCTTTGGCGTGTAACTCCGTCGATCTTGGTCCCCTGGAGTCCATCCCTTGCCTTTGGTGTCATCAGAGCGTTAAATCTATGCTTTAAGCACCCTTTTTCAGCCCATGCTCGTAAATACCCTCTGCATCACAAACACGATTAAATCGGACCATTAAATAGTACCATGTTCGTAAATCCAGGCAATAGATAGGGTCTAATATGCAATATTTGACCCTCAACAACACACCACTTACTTCCTTTGGACTCTGTTTCTCCTTGTTTTTAATGATTTTGTCACATGGTAAGTGCGTGTGTGCCAGAATTGAATTTGCAGCTCAATTCAAATCAAATAACTATGACCCCAAGCATTGAGATAGACAAATATGCAATATATGACCAACATTGAATAAGATCGGCTGCCTATTTAATTACTTACAAAGTATGTAAATAGGATCAGGCCATATTCAAAGGGTAGGGTTCGTCCTCTAATGATGGGTGACACCTTTGTCTTCCGTAAGAAAGGAATTTTCGATACATATAAAAGAGAGATAAATAAAGGAATTCTTACCATCGGTTGTGAAGAACAGTTGTGAAACACCTTCCTAGATGGAGAACTAAATCAAGCATATGAGCATAGATCCAAATTATAGCTAAGATTATCAGCTACATGATTAACGCTACGAATTACACTTGGAATGTAAACAACGAGTGAAAAGTAAAACATTACACTTAATGGAACCAGAATTGATCCAAATTCAAGGGTAATCTATGTGTGGCTGTCCGTGTTGGATCAGTATAATGATTGAATGGGACATATGTTTTCTATTATTATTCTCATTTTTCTTTCGAAATGGCTTCTTATTTAGATTTTATAATTTTTGAATACTTTGATGATTCTGAACAATGACTTAATAAAAGTTTCAAATGGGGTGGACAGAAATGTTTTAGTCCGTGTTCTTAATTATTATGGATGTGTAATGGTGAATGTTTGTGAATGGATTAATGGTTGATATGAGTGTATTGATGTGACTCACTGATTTAAGTACATTGAGTGTTAACTCGGGTTTAAGGATGCACACTCAATATCTGAATTGTAGGGCGTGACAGCATCCACTTGAACTTTGGACCTACATTATTATTCTTTGACTTATCCCCTAAAATGAACTCCCCGAACTGATAAACGATGTGGATACAAATACATCCCGCCCATAGAACTTGGTAACGTCACTTCAAAAAGCCCGGAGCTAATCCCCGTCGGTCAGATCTTGATCCAGTTCAATAGCACAAATCATCTCTTGACTTAGGCTTCAGGCTGAATCAGGCCTAATTCAGGTGAGTCTCGACTCAACTCATGACTGAGTGAGTGAATCCAAGTCTTTAACCATGCTCACAGCTAACTTGCTATGTGTTAAATTATTAATAACTTACGTTATTATTAAAACATATCACCCAAGCATATAAAATTAACCTAAATAATCTCTAATTTAATTATTAAATATTGAGTCAAGTCAAGTCGAGCCTTTGGGTTGACCTGACTCTACAAATATAAGCCAATCAAGTTTTCGGGTTGGAGCATACATATGAATAGGCGCGCAGGATGCGGGTTGCATAGCGCTTGGCTAACGGACATTGATATGTGAGCCCCACCATGATATATTTGTTTTATCGGGGGCGTTCATATATTTTTTAAATTATTTTAAGGCATGAGATCAAAAATATAAAAGATTCGAATCTCAAAGTACCGCACCACAAGAAAACAATGATGATTGAACGCCCACGCTTAAAAAGTTCTTGGGGCGACAGAAGGTTCGGATCAAAGCATGAATTTTTGTTTTCCCGTGTGACTTAATCAACAGATTGGATAACAAATAAACATTATACATGAGATTTGGATCTACCTCATTTTTGTGCTTAGGCAGAAAAATTATCCGGAAAAATGGTTGAACATGCATACATCAGTGTGGGCCCATAGAGCGCCGTGTATCCGCGTCTGGCTCGGTGAGGCTAGCTTACTTCCATGACAGAAGCACAAATCTGATAGCACGTTTGTTCCTTGTTCCTCATGGAAGTTCTAACCTCTAAAGCCTCTCCATTCTTCCCCTTCTCCAGAAATCTCCCAACAAAGCCTTCTTTCCAACCAAATCTCACACCATTCCCACCTACTCCTTCAATCACTACCAGAAACAACCTCCTCTTTTCCTACTCCAAATCCAATTCCTTGGATCAGACCCTCAATCTCTTCCACCACCTTCCCCACCGCGACACTGTCACATGGAACACCGTCATATCTGCATGCACTCGTCACGCCCGTCCCGACACCGCTCTCCGCCTCTTCGTGAACATGCTCCTCATCTCCTGCGATGGTCAAAGGCCCGACGTTCTCACCTTCCGGTCGGTCCTCAAGGCTTGCCACGAAACCGACCGTCTGCTATCTGCATTGCAGATACATGGTTACATGATCAAGATCTATGGACTGTCGTCTCCAGACTTGATTCTAAACACTGTTTTGGTTGGTCTGTATTGTGAATTTGGATGGATGGGAATGGCGCGTGATGTGTTTGATAGAATGCCTGTGAGAGATGTGGTTGCCTTTGCTGCTTTAATGGTGGGTTACAATGAGGCAGGTCAATATGAGGAAGCTCTGAGGATTTTTCAGAAGATAGTGGAGAGCGGTTGCTTAATGGTGAATGAGTTTGTTTTCACTTGTGCTTTACGTGCCTCTGCTGCTCTTTGTTCTCTGTTTGACGGAGAACAGATCCATGCGTGGGCTGTGAAAGCAATGGTTGAATCAGATGTATTTGTGGGGACTGCCCTGATTGATATGTATTCCAAGTGCAACAGGATGGAGTGTGCAAAGACTGCGTTTGAGGAGGTTACGGAGCCAAATGTGGCCTCTTGGAATGCTTTGATGGCTGGGAATTTGGCAGGCGATGAAGTTCTGCAAACTTTCTCTCGAATGAGAATGTCGGATGCCAGTCCTGATCACCTGACCTTTGCGACTGTTCTCCGTGCATGTAAAAATGTGAGTCTGTGTTCAGTGCAGCAGATCCATGGCTTAGTCATGAAAAAAATGGGTGCTGAAATGGATGTGTTTGTGGGCGGGGCCCTCTTTGAGAGGTACATGGATCATGGTTGTGTTCATGATGCTAGAAGAGCATTTGATGCAATCTATAGCAAAGATATCACAGCTTTTAATCAGGCAATTCAAGGGTACATACGGAATGGCCGTCGAGCAGAAGCTATTAGCTTGTTTCAAGAAGCCATCCGGATGGGGAGACAACCAAATGAAGCGACTTTAACATCACTTCTGATGAGGATCGGAGGACTGGATCAGGGAAAGCAGTTGCATGGTCTAGCTATTAAGTTTGGTTTTTGCGGCAGCGACTGTTGCCGTGGTGCATCCATTGCTAGCTCACTAGTTACAATGTATGCTGAATTCCATTGTTTGGATGATGCAACCCGGCTCTTTGACCAGACACAATTTCCTGATCTGGTCCTGTGGACGTCGCTAATTTCTGGATTTTCTCAGAATGGAGAAAGCGAAATGGCGTTGGAACTTTACATCCTCATGGTGTCTGAGGGATTTGTCAGTCCCCCTAACCATTACACATTCTCTAGTCTCCTTCAGTCTTGTGCAAATCTCGCCGCAATGGAAGAAGGGAAGCAGATTCATGCTCAGATCATAAAATCAGGTTTTGATGTTGAGTTTGATCTGTTTGTAAGCAGCGGCCTGGTAGATATGTATGCCAAGTGTGGTTATGTGACGGAAGTGAGAAGGCTCTTTGATAAGATGCCAGAGCGGGACTTAGCCTCGTGGAATGCCATGATCACTGGCCTGGCACAACATGGATTTGCTGAGAAGGCCGTAGGAACTTTTCAAGAACTGTTGGATCTGCCAAACATTGTACCAAACCATATTACTTTCACAGCTGTTCTCTCTGCTTGCAGCCATGGCGGCCTGGTAGAAGAGGGGTACCATTACTTCAAGTTGATAGCTGAACCCATGATCGACCATTATGCCTGTCTGATCGATCTGGTTGGGCGTGCGGGGCGGCTGGAAGAAGCAAGAAATCTCATACAAGAAATGCCACTCCACCCAAATGAACATATATGGTCATCGTTGCTTGCGGCGAGTGCTGTTCATGAAAATGTTGAAATGGGTGAGTATGCAGCCAAAAAGCTTATGCAACTGAATCCAAAAGATCCCGGAACTTATGTTGCGCTTTCAAATATCTATGCTGCTGCTGGAAGATGGGCATGTGTAAGAAGGATTAGGAAGCTGATGAAAGACCAAGGAGTGAAGAAAAAACCGGGCCTTAGTTGGTTAAGGGTTGATGGAAGGACCCATGTTTTCCGTGCAGAGAAAGAAGCTGCATAATCTAACAACAGGAAAGCAATACACCATGGGAGAGCAGAGACAGAAGCAGCATAATCTAATAACAGGAAAGCAATACACCATTTGAAAAGTGTACATGACGCAGGATCTGAACAAGTTCTTTCCAAGGTAAATAAATTGACATGGAAAGGAATATAAGATTGAAGAATCACTAGCAGGTTATGTGTTCAACAAATCTAGTAATTTCTTTCAAGGATGCGAAGCGATGACACCATTTCACAGATGGGTCCTGCTCTTTTAAGAGCAGTATGATCGACTCTAATGGGGGTGATGGCTGTCATTCATATCGAGTGGCCATGTTGAAGTAAATGGATGATCAATGCCCATGAAATTGTAGGATTTGTGACATTGGAGCCTTCAACTTGTGAAACTAGCTGCCAACATGACGATTTTATAATGCAAGGGAGCTTACTGGAAGTAGGATTGTGATTTGTTGGAAGAGATGTTGGTTGGAAACTTGCAATTGCATTTATCTTGAAAGTCTGAGAATGTATTGTCATAAGACAATGTGATGCGGACACAAGCGCATTCAAGGTGTACCAACGAAGAAAGCGCTAACCACAAGTGCCGTCTTTGTGGATAGGCGACTATTGAGGAGCTGAAGACCTTTCACATGTGATTGGACATATAGAAGACCCCACTCAGGGAAGACACATGTGAAGGAAGATTGAAGAAAGAAGACCAAGCGCCCGAACTTTCCCGTACTTATGTTATTTGTGCGTTTTTGCTTAGTTAGGGGCATTTTAGTAAGTTTATGTCTTTATTTGCTTATTCTAGGGATATTTTAGTAAGTTTATGTCTTTATTTGCTTATTCTAGGAGTATTTTAGTAATTTTATGTCTTTATTGCTTATTTAAGTGGGCTGAAGCCTTAAATCCGAATTTCAACTATTGATTAATGAAAAGCAAACCCTTTGGTTGCCTCCTTCCTCTCTTCTCTCTAATGGTGCTTCTTCTCTTCCCTTGATCTTCCTCTTCTTATTTCTTCTTGTGCCCCTCCAACTTCTTCAAGGTAATTATTTTCTTCTTTTTATTTTTCAGTTTTGACTATTCCTTCTTCGATCAAAATCTTGAGAACCGATCTAAACCCTAAACCCCCAAATTCTCAAATCCCTAATCCGAGAAACTTCTTGGTTCTTCGGACTAGTGATCTTCATTGATCGATTGGGTGTGACCATGCAAGATCGGGAGGTCTCATCCCTCACCGGATCCAACCTAAGTAATAATTGAATGCCATATTCCATGGTTGTGATGATGGCCCGCTCCATTGCATGTTTCCTTTATGATTTTTTCAATTATGATGATTAATACTAGAATTTTAGATCATTTATTCCTTTTATTTCTGCTGTTTAATTATGTTCATGAGCATGCATCATAATTAAGGCTGTCCTGCGTCACAATGCTAAAACTGTGATTCTGCATAAATAAAATGTATTTGTTGGAAAGTATATGCTGCTGCTGCTGCTGCTAAGGTCTGAAGCAAAATAGTCAAATGGACTGCAATGGTTTTACACGTGAGAGGCTAGTATGGGAAAGAGACAGTACTTGACTGTTTCTTTAACATAAACAAATTGGCGCCGGGTATTTTTCCAAGTTGCTATAGGCTACTGATGTGAAAGCCATTATGTGTGCATAATCATTGTCAGAGGTGCCTCACATTAGCTACTGGTGTGAAGCCATATTGCAGAATTAATCTCGGACAGGGACACCACTTCACGGCCATGTTATTTTGCCGCATATAAGGGTTCTAGATTGCTGTTAGTATTATTGAATCAAGGATAAAATCTCAAGTGCCTTTGTTGAGACAGAATTTGGAAACAATTCAATGATATATGACTGAGGAAATTCCTAAGTTAATTCACATTTTGGTAAGCTCCGTGGAGGCTTCTCCTATATATATATATATATATATATATGAGAGACAAGGCTTCTCCTATATTTAAGCCGAATATTAACTGATACAACTAGAGCTGGTACCTGGAGAGAATGGATTGTAAATAGTGGGAGAGGAAAGATGAAGCTGGCATGTGCAACACAAGCGGAGTGAGACAATGGCTTTTAAATAGTGGAGAGGAAATGTGAAGCTGGTACGTGCAACACACATGGAGAGAAAATGGCCTGTAAATAGGAAAGGTGAAGCGGCTGTAAAACTTAGGCGTCTTTTGATAGACCATTTAAAAAATGGTGGTAACTTGATACAGTACATTACATAGATTTACAGCAATCCAAACCATCCAAATTGCTGACCTCAACTTTGTATGGAGTATAACCTAAAAATTACATTGATTAAACCATAGGCAAAATTATCCCAAGGCACCACTGATTTTATCCATTATTGTTCATCAAAATCTCACATTGCATTGCCATCACCAAGCACATTGATCGGTCCACAGCAACTAAAGTATGTTTCAACACTAATGTCATGGGTTCGACTGCCAATGTGGGCTGTGTGTGACCCTTAAAAAAAATATACAAGAAAATGTATATTGTGTTGTCAAGAGTCCTATCATATTGTCAAGTTACCAAAGTAGCAACATGGAGAACATGATATTTACTATCTCTTTCTTCCGTTGGACTTTAGCCTTTTTTTTTAAAAAAAAAAAATTATTTTATTTTATTTTAATACTTCTAACCATCAATACGATAACCATCAATTGGATAATTAGAATTGCTTGATTTTTAGTGATACGATCCATCCACAATACTTCTCACATTTCAGTTGTCAGAGATTGCCTTACAAAGCACCAAATGTCAGGACAAGAGCACAAACAATTTCAAAATGATGGTGCATTGTCCTGAGAGCCTAGCCCCGTTTTATTCGATAGAGACGAAATCACATGGCATGCAGTCACACCTTCGAAATTACTTAAATGCCATTTTACTATGTTTAAAACCCTTCCCATGTCCTATCATAACAATAACATAAAGTTTTAGCCAGTCAATAACTAATTGTAGGTAAAATTTCTACTCATGTTATATACAGCAGAAATGCGAGTCCTTTGTGAAAAGAGGAAGTACATGTTTCCTGATGTGTGCGATCGGTATATATGGGGTCCATGGTTCGGTGATCCACGGCACTGATCTGATGGATCCAAAATCAATGTATCATACCCCTAACATCTCCTAGATTGTAAGTTCGTAGACATCCAATCTTTGCCCTTTGTCTGGACCATTGTTTAATGTTTTTGTTAACCGTCTATTTGAATACAAGTGATTGGAGGGTTTAGGATGATCCAATTACAGATTATATTGGGCATCCCCAATACTGTTGGGGTCCACCAGATCCATTATCTAAATTATGAAAAAAGATTAATAAAAAAATAAAAAAAGAAAAGAAAGAAAAACAGCTCCCACTCAAACGGATTGGGCACAACAGGACACTATAATTCCCCCAATGGTTGCGATGCAATGTGATCCTGTAATTCCCCCAATGAAATTCCAAGGAGTTGAAAGAACACAAGATAAATTTCAATTGAATCAAGAATAAAATAAAGAATGCATAAGCATCACTGACAAACTTGTCTTAACAGGACAACACTTGAATAGGTCATGAAAATAACACTTGAATAAATGAAACTTCACAATCTCTCAACAGGAAGTATCAATTGGGATGAATACGGTTCTGTCATAGAAACAGTTCTGTGCCGGGTTGAAGCACTTGGTCATGGCATACTTTCATCTTATGAATTTCCAATTTTTCATACACAATTCACTATGCCAAAATAAAGAAATATGCACACAGTTACGACCACAGGGACATGAGACAAACTGATATTATCAAGGAAAGTACATTAACCAAATCAACTCAGGTCATATAATATTATCTCATATGCACCATACTTTCAATCATTTCTATTGTATATATATATTTTCTTTCTTGAAAGGTAATGCTGCCAGGGATTGAACCCTGGATCACTCACACATGCTACAGTTTCTCCACCAGCTCATCTAATATTACCTCATATGCACCATACTTTCGATATTTTTTATTGTATCGAGGATCCTAAGGTATAATAGGGGCATGCATTGGTAAATTGAAAAAAAAAAAAAAAAAAAAAAAAAAAAAAAAAAAACCATCTAGGAATTATCTGCTTCCAAATTGTTCTGAAAGATCTATTACAGAAGTCAAGAGGAAAAATGGGTAAGATTTTTCCAAAGATGTTTTATGAAATTTAAATATTACCTTCATAAGGATCCCAAAATATAATAGGGGCAATCCATTGGTAAACTGAAAGTAACTAGCTAGCAATTATCTACTTCAAAAACATTGTTTATGTCCCCTTTTCACTTAAAAACAAAAAAAACATTAAAAAAATAAAATCAACTAGCAATATTATACAACCCAGCTGTTTTGTATTGAAATATCTATTCTAGAACTCATATTAAAAACCCTAGTAATATTTTTCCAAGCTGTTTGGTTGTGAAATTTAAATGACTCAAGTGAACAGCAACAACTTCATGTCAATTGAAGCACGAGGAACATATTAAAAAAAGTAGTACGTTGGTATTTCTATAGATACTTGGCTAAACAAATAGAACGAATCACATTTCATACAGCTTTTGCTATGGATTCCGATAATCGATAACTAATATAAACAGTGAGGTGATTCGTGTCGTGGGTGATTAAGGATTTTGAGGAAATAGCAAGAAATAAAAGAAAGGATACAATGCTTTACAATTCAGACAGCATAACTTCAATGTAACTACATCACACAAGTATGGTTAACATTACTGGCACAACATAGATAATTGACATAAATCATTTGCAGAGGGTATTAAGAGAAGAAACCTTCTGAGTACAATTAGAAACAGTTACAAAGAAGAAACAGATTATTAAATATCTGAAAACATACGAGTTGCAGAGCTAACTACAACTACAAACAGTTACGATGGAACATACCACCAGAGATCAGAACATTTGAGAGTGAAGGAGGCAGCTACAGCAACCAAACACATAACAAAGTAAAAAAAAACATACAACTCCATTGCTTTGAACCACGGATGCAAGGAGATAAATTACCACAGCCATCTAAGGAAGATGTTAAATATGCTCTGTGTTTGAAAAATCTATGTTATATGAGAGATGTTAACATGCAGCTTGCATCATGGAAGTGGTATGTAGAGCTTTCCTCATGATATAATGAAGAACACACCCGGTACTCGGCATTGTTGATTTTGTGGGCGTCCACCCCAAAAAAAGAAAATCAGACTCTGGTAGCCATCTGATCGGAGTGGCCTGCAAAAGTAACAATTGGAACAATGGTCCGGATTCAACCAACAAAACTATAGGCCATCCACATAGTGGCCCAGCTGGTACGTAGAGTAGCCCAATTACTTGTGATTTCTAACCTATAGGCCATCCACATAGTGGCCCAGCTGGTGAATTGTCCCACTCATGAAATGTACTTGCGAAGTGCACCCTGAGGAAGCTGGATTTGGATTTCTATGATGCAAGCTGCATGCTAGCATTTCTCCTGATATAAATATACTCACCATCTACCAAAGTACAGCCAAGTTATTGTAGACTACTGAGGTTCAGCCCCACCACTGCCACAGGCTCTATGTGAATTTCGTGGCATTGATGGTCAGAAAAAAGCGCGGCTACCATAAAATACCCTTGACCCATCCTTCTTCTTCTCCGGCTCCAACTTCTTGTTATGGATCTGAATAACGTCTCCGCCATTATCAGATTCCGGTTTATCAAGATCCATTGGGAGCTTCATCTTCGCCAACGACTCTGTAAACTGCTGCATGCTTCGCATATACATATCAACTATTTGCTGCTGCATTGCAGTCTGCTCAGCCTCCATGTTGATGTTCCCTAGTGGGGCTGTAAACACCGGACCCAATTCGACCGAACCAAGACTACCTTCTTTGGCACTCTCCTCTTCCTTGCTTGAGAAATCTGACTCCTTATTGTCCCTTGCAGTGCTCCCATTCTTCGAAGTTGGGGTGTCAGGGGAGGTCCCTGAGCTCTGGTGGGCCTCAGCAGAAATTGAAGCTGCTTGAGAATTTGAAGATTCTCCGGCTGCATGATTCTTTGAGTCGATCGAGATTCTGTCATCACTTAGGCTTGTAGTAGTGGAGCTGAAGACCCCGGAATTCTGGTTGCTGCTGTTCGGAGAGTTTGCTGTCATGTCATAGTCATCGACAGAATGGGAAGAAGCTCCAAGATGGAGGAATTGTGCAGGCCCCACCAGCACGTGCCTCGAGGTGGAGCTGCGCCCAGCCATGTCGAAATACTCAGAGACCATCTGCTGGTTCTCCCTCACAATGTTGATGTCGGGAAATTCTAACCTCTCGTACTCATCTGGGTCCACAGCATCTGACGGCTTGCGATCCAGCAGCACGACCTCCGAGCTGATGGAAGAATTAACTGGATCGGAGAAGGTCTTGGCCAACGGGTTGAGGGACAGGGTTAGCTGGACGGTCCCGGCGGGCGAATGGAAGAGATCGGTTGAAGAGAGCGTGAAATCTTGGGTCATCTTGCCCTTCCCTGCCACCGACGACAGCGGTACCAGAGCAAACCCCAGTAGCTGATCCTCCAAATAATTCCTAGCCCTACTAAGCATCCAAATCTCGCATTTGAGGACGGCGTCAATCTGGGTTATCTTGATCCTGAGGTTCTCGTTGAACTCGGGGTTCTTGCCACCGCCATTCACGATCCGGGTCGAGAGTGCCTCATCAGGGTTGCAGGTAAGGGAGAACTTGGCATACACATCTTGGTTTTCATAGATGCAGATGTTGTGGATGTTTCGGGCATGGTGGACGTAGATGTCGAGAAGGCCCGAGAATCCATCTCCATCTGCATCTGCATCTGCCATTGTTTCGGAGTTGGGGTTGTAACAGAACCGAGATGCTTCATTGAAGGAATCCATAGGAATTCAAGTGAAAACCCTCTTTCTCTTTCTATATGAACCGTTGCTAGTATGGGTTCTTCAACAAACACAAAAATCAAGAAATCTAGACTAAGTACGAGACTTACTGATGGAGTCCTCTGTACACCTAGGATCTCCTTGTCTATATGAATTTTTTCTGTTATGGGTTCTTCAACAAAGACAAAAATCAAGAAATCTAGACTAAGAACATAAGGAAAGAAGAAGGAATAAGAGATTTACTATTGAAGGAGTGTGCATCCAGGATCTCCTTGTCGGTATGAATTTTTGCTGATATGGGTTCTTCAACAGACACAAAAATCAAGAAATCTAGACTACTAACAGGGAGAAAGAAGAAGGTTATAAAAAAAAAAAAAAAAAAAAAAGGACAATTACTGTTGAAGGAGGAAGCTGTGCATATATGAACTTTTGCAGATATGGGTTCTTCAAGAAATCGAAAAATCAAGAAATCTAGACTAAGACGAGAGAAAGAAGAAGAAGAAAAGAGACTTACTGTTGAAGGAGGATGCTGTGCATATGGGGTAGGTGAGATTGGAAGGAAAGAGAGAGAGAGATAGGTGATGATGGTGATGATGTCGCGGGGTGTGTTCTTTTCTTTTTCTTTTTCTTTGTTTGTTTTATTTAAAGAGGGATGGGAGAATTTGGGATATTTTGGGGTCGCTTTGCTTGACAATGCAGCTTGCAGTGAGAGAAGGATCTGCTCCACTGAGGGAAACGTAGGACCCACCAGGACCCATCCGCCTCATTATCTCACCTCATGCTCCTTTTCTTTTCTCCATTTCAACTGCTCTTACAGCAACAGGACAACGGCTATATGAATTTGGTATTCGCTGTTGGGCGTTCCGCGGGCTACCGTAAATAGTAGTCCCTCGTGCCTTCTTTTTCTTGGGCATCTCTATGATCTCAACCGTTCATCCACTAGACCACCTGACTTTTAAATGTTCTGCCTGTTGTATCGTATAGACGGCCTCCTTGAGATACAAGGATTGTAAGAAGCATGTTAAGAGAATTCAAGAATTCTCAGCTGTAGATTATATGTGAACGTGAATCGTTTGTAACTAAAACATGAACATGTGAGATATGATTTGATTAAAATACCGTGTGCATTTGTCAGATGTTAAGTATAATAAAAAAGTATAAAATATTAACTTACGTAGGCAAAAATTTTACTTTTTACCTTACATTTATAAATGCTGACATAACCCAATTAAAACACACCACACAGACATTAGGTGTGGACTTGCAATAAAAGTATTAAAAAATATCATTTAACATAGGAGTTGCATGCATAAAAAGTGCTCTCTCATTGGGCCACATATGCGGTTATCATTCCTGTGACCTCATTTGGATTTTTATCCGCACATTGTGTGAGCAAAGATAGCTATTTATTTAAAATTTACTTCTTTACAGTGGACGATCCATGCATGGCAGGGGCACATGCCATGAATATTTCTGATCACTTATCGTTGGCCTGAGCACAGAGAAGAGGCTGCGGACTACAGTTTTATGTAGATCGACGGACAGCCATAGCCGGGTACTCGATTGTCGTTGCGCACGTTCTCAAAAGTTGAAAAGGTGCGCCTAGAAAAATTTCAGGCTCCTTTTACACAAAAACCTCTATAAGACTTTGTAGGATAAGCGTAACTTACAAATGGCATACGTGGCCGCGGCATGTTGTTTTCATGACATCCAATCAAGCCCATCATGTGCTGCCTCGGATTCTCCTTGTGCTTAAAAATAAGGCCCAAGCAAAGTGGGCCATGACATGGAGAACGATTGGGATGGGACTCACATAATTGAGAATGTGAATTGTGTCCTGCCACTGCTTGGATGGACTCAATCGAAGCAGGATCTCTGTGGGCCCACCATAATGTATGGATTTGATCTTCGTTGAGGCAGGAGCTCTGTGAGGCCCACTGTAATGTATGTGTTTGATCTACACCGTCCATCCATTCTGCCAGATCATTTTAAGAAATGAGCCCAAAAATAAGATAGATTCCCATCGCAAGTTGACCACATAGTTGGGACAGATTACCCACAATTAAAAGCTTTTTAGGAGCGTGGAAGTTTTGATAAGCTGATATTTGTGCTTCCCAATCATCCAAGTCTATATGATTTTATGAACAGGTTAAAAGTCAAATAAACATCACGTTAGGTCTTGGAAAGTCTTCAAGGATGAGTGTCATTATGACCACCACTTCCATAGTTCACTTTCCTGTATCAACCTGTCTTTGGGCTCATGCCTAAAAGGATGAACATCATGGATAAAACACATACATCAGGGTGGGCCTCAACAACCTTGGTTAGACCCAATAGGTCCATCCACATCCCATCATTAAAGACTTCTTAGACTACATTTGGGACCCACAATATTTTATAAGCCATCTAATTCATTCATGATGTTGCCTGCCAGAATGATTCAACAACCAAAAGATAAATCCATTTAAAAACTCAAGTAAGCCCTACCACATTATTTTAGTAGTTTTAGGCTTAAATTTATACGGCGTGGCTCACTTAAATTTAGAATAACCCTATTTGTAGATTCGAAAAATAACATCGGGCTGTGGACGTAATTAACGGATTTGATGGATTGGATGTCATGTACACAACGAAGTGGACCATATATATTGCATTTTAGGTGAAGCTTGACTTACAAATCTTTGCATAGGATCAGACCTCTACTGTATTTTCTGTGAACACAGATTAGCTGCCACCCTCGATCTAGCCAAGTGGTTGAGACCCTGAACATAGGACCCACCTTGACCATGGGACCCACCTTGATGTATGCATTATATGTTTGTGCTGTACATCCACTTTGTCAGCTTATTTTAGGGCATGGTCCCAAAAATGAAGCAGATACAAATCTCATGTGTAGCCGTTGATGACATGGGGACTGAATTCCTACTATTAAAAGTATCTTGTGGATCACAAATTTTATTTTACTTTCATCCGGGTCCTAATCAACAGGTTGGATGACAAATAAATATTACGTTGGACCCTAAGAAGTTTTAATGGTAGGCATTCAATGACCACTGTTTCTTGTGGTGTGGTCCACCTGAGATTTGTATCTACTTATTTTTGGGACCATGCCTTAAAATAAGCTGGCAAAACAGATGCACGGCCTGGATATACAACACATACATAGAGGTGGTCCCCACGGTCAGGTTCCCACCCACTTGGCTGGATCCGGTCGCAGCTAAAATCTGCATTCGTTTTATGCACTACTGCTGGGGCATCCGCCTGCAAAGACATAAAATCTTCTTATCTGAAGAATCTTTTGTGCATGGGCCATCCATGGTAATTCAGACAATGGCTGCTACAGAGTAATGACGTGGTCGTTCTGCACTATTAAGTTGTTGTTGGTGCAGGAGTACGCAATCTTGAAGAACCATTCCTACTAATCTGTTCTATACGTGTTAGAAAATGCTTTTATGTACATGTATTTATCGTCGAGATTCATGATCCTAATTGATAAGGAGACATGTGGACCCCACATTAGGCTCAGTCCACACCTCATGGGCCCACCATGCTTAAATTACACGACTTGGATAATCCTATATATCACAAGTGGTTTTCTTTTTTCTTTTTTCTTTGTTTTTCTCAAGAGCAATCTGTTTTCAAGGCCATGGTGAGCACTTTTTAAGGCATCGATTCAAGACTCCGGCGAGTTTGGTGCTGACTCGTGTGAGTCAACCTGGGTGAACCAACCCGAGTCAACTCACAGTGCTTGCTTAAGTTTGAAATCACAAGTAGAGCCTACATGAGTTGACTCGCTGTACTTGACTCAGTTTATAATCACGAGTCACTCCAAACTCAAGCGAGCCAACCTGCCTCAAAAATGGGAAAATTGAGTCTGAGTTGCCTGAGTATTTTAACTACTCCAAAGTTGTCATTAATATTGTGAGTCACCCCTTGTTGTAATATATTCTTGACTGTTCTTGAAAAATTCAATTGGAAAGGATACATGTTATAGCAAGGGAAATATATTGCATGCTAAATATATCCAACGATATATGTAGTGTTTTTTTTATGGAATCACAGCTGACAAGATGACAAGATAAGGAACAACTGAGAGGAATTCAAAAGCAAACCTAGCAACAGACCAAGTGGCCGATAGCCATACAGGAGGTTGACCAAGCTGCCGATAGCTATCCAGGAGACAAACCAAGCGGCTGATAGTCATTCAGGAGGTCAACCGAGCAACTGATGGTCATCTAAGAGCTCAACTGAGCGGCCAAACGAAATGTGATGGAGTCAGCAAGGAGGCTTGGGGCAGTTAACAGGACATGTGACCAGTTTAGACGGAAGTCGCCAGAAGGCCATGTAGTGCTCAAACGGTTAAAGCAACCGTCAGAACGTGGAAATAATCTGTAAGGAAAGCAAGTAGTGTTGAAGCGGTTATAACAACCGTCAGAATGTAAGAAGCATCCAGATGGCTGGATTGAGGCTATAAATAGTAAATAAATAAAGTGAAAAGATTGGTCTCATACTAACTCAATCAAACCCCAATATTATCTTTCAATTATCCTTTCAATTACATGTGATTTACATTCCTTAGTGTAATTACTCTACTTTTCTGCAAGTCAATTACATTTCCTAGTGTAATCCTTTACTTTTCACTCACTGCTTACATTCCATAATGTAATCCGTAGCTTAATCAAGTAGTTGATAATCTTATTTGTAATTTAAGTCTACGCTCATATGTTGCATTCAATTCTCCACGACCGATTGTAAGAATTCCTTTTTCGTTTCTCTTTTATCAAGACCGAAAAGTCTTTTTGTACGGAAGGCAAATGTGTAACCCATTATCAGGGGATGAACCTTATCCTCTGAATATCGCCAAATCCTGTTTACATACTAAGCGAGTGCTTAAATAGTCAACCGATCTCATTCGATTTCAGTCATATACTGCATATCTGCCTATCTTGGCGTGTGGGGTCATAATTGTTCAGTTTGAATTGAACCACAAATTCAATTCTATCACTCCCGCACTTACCACATGACAAAATTATAAAAAACAATGAACAACACCCCTGACTCAGATGGAGCCGACATGACTCATGACCGAATGAGTTAATAGAGAGTAATTTGTCTTTTAACCATGCTCAAAGGTTTTTGTATGGAAGTGAGTCTCTGGAACCACAAATAATCAAAGATGAGTTTGACCATGTTTGAGTGGATCTATTCATGTAAGCAATCTTGATCCTCCGCTTTATAGGCTATTTATCAGATGATCGGAGGCGCCTGATTTGTGCGTATTTTCTGCTCAATGTCCCATGAAGAGTTGGGTGCACGAAATGGGCAGTTCACTATGGATTCATTGTAATGAAAATGTGTTTATAAGATCTTCTTAGACCGCTTGGATAACATGTATGATTCCAAAACTTGTGACTTAACCTCAAACATTGAGGCATGATAGTTGTACCTTGCATCAAATGATTTTTGTTGATGCGAGGATATGGAAATTACATTGGACTTCAATTTGTGCAAGTGGAGCGATGGCTCCATGGTCCAACAATTGGCAAGCTGGGACCATTGTGGATGGCCTATGCTCCCAAAATGTCATAGATTTGAAGATCCTAGCCACCTATCTTTTAGTTGAATCTTTACCTTTTTAAGGGACGCAAATTGCGTCCTACCCCCGCCCGGATGATAATCCGTCCAAGCAGGGCTCTTTGGGGCCCACCTTGATGTAAGTGTTTTATCCATGCCATTCACCACTTTTCTCAGATCATTTTAATGTGTGATCCTAAATATGAGGCAGGTCCACAGCTCCAGTGGACCACACCAAAGGAAGCTGCACTGATAATGACACCCACCGTTGAAACCTTTCTAAGGGCCAATGTAATGTTTTTTTTTTTTTTTTTTTTACCATCCAACCTATTCATAAGGCCATGTAGATGTGGATGAAGTGAAAACAAAAATATTAGTTTGATCCAAAACTTCTCCAGCTCCCAAGAAGTTTTTAATGGTGGATGCTCAATCCCTACTTTGTGGTCGCTTTGGACCTGCCTCAGTTTTTTGTTCAAATCTTAAAATGATTTGAGAAAAGTGTTGAACGGCATGGATAAAACACTTACATCACGGTGGGCCCCATAGAGCTCTACCCGGATGAATTACCGTCTGGGAGGCGGTAAGACACAATTCGCGTCCCTTTTTAAGACCTTTCTCTTCTTTAACTATCTATTTACTATAAAGATAACAAGTTTGGATTGTCCACCATAAATCTTTTGGGGATATCTGTCCCAGGATTTATTATTATTATTTTTTCTTTCTGGTATGGTAAGTATTAAACAATCCATACCGGTTCGTGATTTGGTGATCCAGGTCTATCCCTCTGGTATGGCTTGAACCAGACAATACTTTTTACACCCATTTTTAACATAAGGGTCTGAACCAATAAGATGTTGGCACTAAACTCCTAATAATAATTAAATTGTACTTGCACTCCAAGATATCTTTTATCCCTTACTCTTCAACAATATGTCACCTATTAAAAGAAAAGTGGCGCAAAACTGTACGCATATCTTAATAGGAGATAAAGCGACAAATGACACATATCCCTAATTCACATGGCACGTAACCAAGGTAGTGTGCTTGACATGTCTATAAAAGACCCACCAAGGCAAGGATCTTATCTCATATCCGGATATACTCAATAAAACCGTTTCTCACAATCCTTTCAAAATGGAAGATCTTCTTAGAGATGTTCGAAGCTCTCCCAGCGATTATGAAGTTTCGAGAATTAAACCAACATTGGATCAGATAGGAACCAATGAATTGGGTCTCGATCTGGATTCAACGAGTTTGGTCCCATCAGATTTATAGATCTTCATGGTCATGATAGGGGGGATGTAAAAACTGCTTGGATCATGATCCAACCGAATGAGACAAGCCCTAAAGATGCATGGATCTCTGCAACTATGCTGGCAAGATATCTAAAAACGGTTTTTGATTTACAGAGATCTCCTAGCCAAACAAGAATGATAAGAGAACACCTAAGCACCATGGTTGGGAGGGATCATACACTGAAAAGGAAACCCAACAAGGGTTTTGCTGCCTCCTAAAGCTATAAAAGGAGAATGTGATAAGGAGCTCAAGCCCAAGCCAAACACAATTTATCTTCACAACACAATACTCATTATATTTTATCTTAGCTTACTTTTAGTCTCTCTGCTTTTTTCCAGTCCCGCTGCAAAGCGTTTGAGGTTTAGATTAGTGTAGATCGCTACTATCTAGCGCCATCGCTGCAGTACGCTTAAGAGTAGCATAAATATCTGCAACCCTCTATTGTCAGATCTCGATCACCCAATCTCTACTTGGAAGATTAAATACCCTGGTCACATCCTTTTGACCATTCATATAGATCATTTATCTACATGGGCAATTCAAGTATTTATCTATGATTTTATTTTATTCTTTAGTTTATTTATTATTCTGTTGATTGCATTATTTATAAATCAATAAAATCAACATTATTTTAGCCCCTCCTACTTTAATCTATTCATCGTTGTTCTATTAGTAAATACATTGGATGCAATTACTGATGAAAGAACAAGTCATTAAGATAAGGCAAAAAGAATCGATAAGGAAGGAATAACCCCTACTGCTCGATTATTGTTACAACTGGTGGTTGAGAAGGCGGGTGAGTCCTAGAATTCAGTCTTAAACGGTCCATCTCAGCGTAGTGGGTGGAGGTAGGTTAGAGATTAAATTGACTTTGGCTTTGTCAACCTCAATTCCATTAGACGATATGATATGTCCAACGACTATTCCCTTTTGAACCATGAAATGACATTTTTTCCAATTCAGCATAAGATTCTTTTTTTCACATATTTTTAGTACAAGTTTAACATTATCAAGGCATTCGCTAAAAGATGTACAAAAAAAAAATCGTAATTGAAAACCTCTAAGAATTGCCCCACCATGTCCGAAAAAATACTCAACATGCACCTCTGAAAAGTAGCAAGAGCATTACATAGTCTGAATGACATCCTTCAGTATGCGAAAGTGCTAAAAGGACATGTAAATGTGGTCTTCTCTTGGTCTTCAAGGGATATCTCTATTTGGTTGTAACCCAAATATCCATCCAGAAAACAATAATAGGAATGACCAGCTAATCTTTCCAAAATCTGATCAACAAAGGGCAAAGGGAAGTGGTCTTTCCTTGTGATGGTATTCAACTTTTTATAGTCAATGTACATTCTCCAACCAGTAGTGACTCTAATTGGTATAAGTTCATTTTCCGCATTGACTACGATGGTGATCTTGGACTTCTTGGGTACCGCCTGAGTTGGACTCACCCATTGGATATCGGATATAAGGTATATGATACCCACAACCAACAACTTTAACACATCGTCTTTAACCACTTCTTTCATATTTGGATTTAAACGATTTTGTGGTTGTCTAGATGTTTTAGCATTATCATCGAGGTGAATGCGAGGAGTACAAATTAAAGGATTGATACCCTTAAGGTCTGCAATCATCCATTCAAGGGCTCCTTTGTGTTCCTTGAGAGTAGAAATAAGCATACTCTCTTATTCTTTATCCGAGTGGAAAGAAATCAACATTGGATATGTTTTATCTTAACCTAAATAAGCATATTTAAGTTTAACGGGTAATGGTTTTAGGTTAAGTTTCGGTTCTTTAACACTAGATGGTAGAGGCTTTATATTAGTTTGGGAAAAATTTTCAAATTCTGGCCTCCATCAGTTAGTTTCAAGTACCGGTGTATCATCAATCAAGGCATCCATCTCCCTAATCATAACATCATCTAAATAAGGGGAGTGAGTCAAGCACGTCTCTAGAGTGTCAGAGTATAGGTTCAAAAGTGACTTATCTTCCACGAACGAATCAATCATATTTACTTCGTGGGTATCATCAACATCCTTTGGTTGTTTACACATATTGAATATTTTCAGCTCTAATGTCAAGTTCTTGAAAGTTAATATCATAATCCCATTCCTACAATTAATGATGGCATTTGATGTAGCTAGGAAGGGTCGGCCAAGGATAACAAGAATTTGAGCGCTCGTATCAATGATAGGCTAAGTTTCTAAAATAATAAAATCTACTGGATAGTAGAATTTATCCTTGGATTACCACATCCTCTATCATCCCTCTTGGTATATGGGCCGAACGATTAGCTAGTTGAAGTGTGGTCTTGGTGGCTATTCGTAGACCAAGTATGGAATCGGATTCACACTCGCCCCCAAGTCAAGTAGTGCGTATTCAATCCGATAATTCCAATTGCGCAAGAGATGTTTGGGTTACTAGGATTTTTATATTTCTGGGCACATATTTCTTAAGGATAGCACTTGCTTTTTTTGTCAGAAAAATTTTCTTTTAAATATTTTGCCGTCTCTTGGTTGTACATAAGTCTTTTAGGAACTTGACATACGATGGGATTTGTTTAATGACATCCAACAGATGAATATTGATTTTCATCTGATTTAGAACCTCTAATATATCCTGAGTGTTAGACAAAGGTTTTGGTGAAATCAACCTTTGAGGGCCTGTATTCTTTTTTCGGTTTTTTCTCATGCGTAACATAGCTAGGTCCATCATTCCTCTCAAATTCTTTCTAGTTCTTAGGCTTCTCAACCCTCGATATTCAATTGCTTAGAGTATTGAATTATTGATATCAAATAGTTCGTAGGACAACCTTCGGCTAAAAGATTTAGGCACGACAACCTTACTTCACGATATTTTTGAAATCAAAATATTAAACTTAGCAAGAGTTAATCAATCACAAGACAGTCATATAAATAATAAAAGCAATCACCACAATGCACAAAAGAATTATAGTGGTTCGGTGCTTAAACCCACACCTACTCCACTCCCAAAGTTACTATCGTAATTTTGGCTTTCACTATTTCAAGGTTTTCACAGGGTCACCTTAACAACCTGATATAGTTCTTGTGATTTTTACGGGGATATCACAACAAAACCCACTCTGTGATTTTCACGGGATCACCACAAAATAACCTACTGAGATTTTCGGGCTATCTCAGAAAAACTCAAAATGAAATGAATATAAATATAGTACTTATCTTCAAATAATGAGCGAAGACGTTACTGTAGCATGATTGCAGTGATCTTCTTTTTTGAGATATTGATAAAGCTGTGCATGAGTTCAACCCAAAAATAATATAGGGATCTAATGTGTTTTCAATAAAAAAAACCCTAGTAGCTGGAAATTCTATTATCTGAATCTCAAGTAGAGTATGGATTACTCTATTAAAAAATGATTAAAACTATCTTGAGAAGGAGAATAAAATAAGCTAAACAAATGTTATAATTACCACACTAATAGCTTAAGAAGATCCTTGCTTTCTCTCTTGATTTGAAGAATTTTCTCATTGATTTTCGTGTGTTGAATGAATGAGAGAATGCCTCTATTTATTGCTAAAGGATTTAGAAATTCGGCTGGCCTGTGTGTTGGTTCGGCTAGCTGGATTCTAACAATTTCATTCCAACAATACTTAAATTTTGCCAGATAGGATCTTTAAAAAATTCGACTAGCCTAAGCTAAGATTCGGCTGGCCAAATCTTTCTGAAATTTGAAGAAATGGATTGCTAGTGAAAAAGGTGAGCTTATTAGTCCTAGATGGGGGGTGAATAGGACTATGCCAAATAAAAATTAAAGTACTGAAATAATAAATAAATCAGAAAACTCAGTCACACTAGTATTGAAAAATTGATTCAAACTAGTTCGTAGACAACCTACACTCAAAACAAAGTTTAGGTAGGACAACCTTATTTCACGAACGATTGTAAGGATCAAGATCTCAAACCAAACAAGAGAAAATAAAACTATCTATTACAAACATTCATCACTTTTGCATAAATAAAATTACAACCATTCTCCACAAATGCAAAAAGTAAACATTCATCACAACACCAAGAGATATAGTTGTTTGGTGTGTACAATAACTGTTCTCAAATAGCCACACCTATCCACACTCAATAATCACTATCCATGTGATATTGGCTTTCACTATAAACAAGGTTTTCATAGGACCACCTTAAAACCTTATACAGTTGTGATTTTAAAGGGCTATCACAAAAAAAACCCCTCACTGAGATTTTCTGGCTATCTCAGAAAAATCAACAAATGAGATTTTCTGGTTATCTCAATAAAACCAAAATACAAAAGATAGAATATACTTATCTTCACCTTGAAGACGTATCTCTTAATGTAGCCTATAGAACCGCTTCTCTTGAAGTAGATTGTTCAATGTCCAGTCATATAAACAAAGGTTCTAGGTTATAGATTGATTTTAAATAGCTTCAAACCAAAGGCTACTTGTTTGAATTCCTCAAGATCTCAAAGAAGAGTATCTACTCTCTTTATAGAATACGATTAATAAAATAGGAGATTTAGGAATTAAAATAAAAATCTATTAAAGAATATTAAAAATACCATGCAATAGCTTCACATAATAAGGACTTCTCTCTCTCTTGATGAAGGCTTTTATTAGCTTGAATTGGTAATTTCGGATTGAGAGAAGGCCTCTATTTATAGGCTGAAAAGTTGTTGCTTCGACTTGTCTAAGACATCCTTCGACTCGTCTAAGGTCTAACAAAATTTCAAATTTTGAGCGCGATTGGATTAAACAGAACTTCGACTGGTTGAAGGCCCTGCTCGACTGGTTAAGGGTCCTATTCGACTGGTCGAGAATGGGCTTTGACTGGTCGAGGGTGCCAAAATTCAGTTGCTTGACTTCGAGTCGAGCAACCCTCGACTGGTTGAAGGCCCCTCTTCGACTGGTTAAGCAGTCTGCTGGACTGGTTGAAGAAGCAACAGGAAAATCTATTTTTTTGAGTTTAAACTTGGACTGGTCGAGCCACAGCTTAAACTAGTCGAACCTAAGCCTAGACTAGTCGAAATATAGCCTAATATAAGTATAGAAACCCATACAAGTTTGTATCTTGAAAGAACCTAAGCCTAAGGTCTTTCTAGGGTCTGTTATAATTGAAAAGACTGAACATTGAAGTAGATGAGATGTTTGAACTTCATGAAACTTATTCTTCTACTTGGTTATTCAATAGAGCTCATAGTTGAAGATGGAGCTTGATCTTCTAGTCGAAGTGTAGTAGAACTTGAATTCACTCATCTTGAACTTAGTAAAGCTTGAACTTTCCATCTTGATATACTTCATGACTTGAACTTCAGCCGAGTCTTGAACTTAGTAGATTTTGAACTATCTTAACTTGAAGTAAGGTCATGAACTTTACATCTTGATCCACATTAGACGGACCACTCCATAAGATGTTTTGTCTAGACAAAATTTAACAAACAAATGCGTGCTTTATACAATATAGCACTTACAGCTGAAAACTTGACCGAACATACTTCGGGCTAGCCGTACTTGCCGCGAAAAATCTATGACAATCTGTAAACTTGCTCGAATTATATTAGGTTAGTTGAAGGTAGTTAGGTTGGCTGAACCAAATGTTGGGCTATCCCAACTAGAGTGTATTTTACATGAAAATATGTTCATTATAAAACTATGTGAAATACACCTAACCTAGGGTCATTCTAAGGTTATATCACCTGATAGTTGACTCATACGAAGTGTTTCGATTATGTCATTTTATGCCTTGAGATGATGAGTCTTCCCTGAGATGTTTGATCGAGTCGATAAAGGTTCTTCATGAGTTGTCGAAGAGTATCTTCATGAGTGCTTATGTTCCTTTCAGGACAACGAAATTTGACAAACCTATTTGAGCTTACGTATAAGCACTTACACTTTCACCGTAACAGTTAGTTGTGACTCTATTATTTGGCTAGACGATGTAAACACTCCCAAGGATGTTTTGATATCCTGGAATGTTTGTAACATATTTTGGTTGAATTTCTCTTAATTTTAAATGAATTTCTAAACCATATCCTCTTAAGATATTTTTTGATTTAATAAATTAAAATTTGAAGGAAAAGTCCCTTGAGAGTTTCTCCCTGTATTGGCTATTTGTCCATTCCTCCAACTGAAGTTTGGATGGTTCATCCAGCTAGGATTATACGTGTTTGAGATAGGGGTGCTGAATGGTATTTGATAATTGTTCACGACATTAAATTGCTCGTGTAACAACTCTTGGAATGTACGAATTGTGGGACAATAGTGCGTCAAGTGTACGTTACTAGCACAAATACCACAAACAATCTCAATGGTATCACTGGGTTTAACCATTTCTACCTTTTTAGTTCCATGGCCTCAACTTTTCTTATTAGATTAGTCACTCTATCATTCACATTATCTTCCTCCCTTAAAATATACATTCATCCCTTCTCTCTAGACTGAGTTGGTCTGGGATTAGTGGGCTTAGATGAAGTATCCCATGATTGTGTGTAATACCCTGGTTCCCGAAACCCGAGTACATTACTCATTTTCTAAAAACCCGAGTGTTAACCTTTAAAAATAGCTCAAATTTCATGTTTATTTTTTTTCTTTTTCTTTATCAGAGTTAACAATTTAGCGGAATAGAAACAAATCAAGTATAAAAGGGAGTCCAAATATACATGACCAAATATTTGAGTGGCTACCCAAAAACTTCTACAAACCGATGTCCTAAGTTTTTACAAATACAAGAAAATACAAATTAAACATGAATTAAATCTATAATCTAGAACCGCAAGGTCATCTAGCTCCTCATACTCCACATGAGCACCACATGCACATCATCTATATCTCCTGCACACTGAATATGGTTTAATAGCGTTAATGACTATCCCAGTGAGGTATAACCCCCAAAATTTATCAAAACATCTCGATAATTAAGCATAGTTGTTAGGAACAGTTTATAATGAATATTTCATAATGATCATCATAATAATAAGACAGAGATTATTAGATACACATATATTGAATAAATTCCACTAAGATATTCTTGTTTAAATGCATGAGTGCATGCACATGCTCATAGACCTAGGGATGCACATCTAGCTAGCAAAATGTCGCCCAAGGAGAATTAGCCGCCTGGAAAAGTACTCTAAGGTACGCCCTAAAGAGAACTAGCCACCTGGAAAAGACCATGCAAAGAGGACACCTAAGGTGAACTAGTCTCCCAGAAAAATACTCAAAGGTACGCCCTAAGGAGGATTAGCCACCCAGAAAAGTACATGTAACAAGGACAACCCATAGTGGTTCGAATGCGCACGATAATAACTTAGGATCACTCGGTAAAATACTCCATGGTATCGCCCATAGTGACCCAAGAATCCCTGTGTCTTACATCGACCACCTGGTAAAATCCGTATGCTATGAAAATGCATGATTCGTCCAACCATTATTATTTCAATTTCAAACAACCATTTTTGAAAATCTCAAAGGTCACTATGGGGGGCTCATCACTCAGCATAGGCCAAAAACTCGGGCATAATGTCCCATACCACCATCCCCAGCTCATGAGAGTAACAAATATGATGTTTTAAGGTAACCTCTTTAACTAGTGCCCAATCATAGTTCAACAAATGGAACTTACCATCACAAGGTTATACGAAATTGTTCCATCAAAGCCACATAGGGCAAATATTCCATATAACATTCTAAAAATTTCAGGGCCAGAGTTTATACTCGTGCCAAAGAAAAGCCGGTGTTAATAATTGAATGAATTAGATGCTTTAAAAATCACACAATATTTTTTTTTCATTTAGATCACATCTAGTAACATTCATGAAGGTAACCATTCATGAGAATAAAATCGATTGTATTTATTATTTCATCAGAGTAAAATAATTCAACAAATTATCAAATGCCCTCTTAATGAGAGCTTATTATTTTTAACGAGTTTGCAACGGAAATATAAATAAAACTAAGTCATAAAACTATCTTCTTATTCATTCGATATAATCTTCCATAGCGAGATGGTCCTCTGGGTCTTTAATCTGTACATCCTACATCATCTGTACGATTGGAGAGGGTTGTAACGCCCTGAAAATCGGGGGTCGAGCAAAGCTCAGCTCCCGAGTTCCAACGCATCACTTATGCAACAGAGATAATGATGATTATGATGAGAGCATCGAAACATGAATGAGATTATACCAAAAACAGCATATCATACTCCAGAGACAGTTAAATTGCATGCGGAAGACTGTGATAGATATATAACATATATAAACTATGGTGAGTCTCTAAAGTGTGATAATGTTACCAGGTTAATTAATTACAAGTACAAGTCCAATTTATATGAAAAGTGTAAAGTCATCTAGACAACATCCCTGTACCCCGTTGATCAAGACACGACTCACATGAAGCCGCAAGAAAATAATACATACGAGAAAGCAACCTCATCGTCAAAGGTCCGGCTCCGCCTCAGGAGTAGCGTCGCTATCTGCAATCAGACAAAGTCTGGTGGGTGTCCGGAACACCGTCCCGTAACATGGGAGTGAGTGATCAACTCAGTGGAACAATAAAGTATAGGTTAGCATGTTATCAATTCAGTCAAGCAGTAATGATTAAGTAGTACAATCAAACACTCCTAACTACTCTTATTAATGCAAGTATGAATGCAGTCATGATGCATGCCCTCACCGACATACTCCCTCATGCGACACCATCTTACGTTCGCGGCATGCTTTCATTCCTCAGTGCTCCACATTTTCCAGGCACATGCAGTGCGATGATGAGCATGATTACCGAGTTGTTATTAGTCCATTTCAAACAGCAGGATTGGAAAACTAAGGTACCTCCCTTGTATCATTCCCAAACATGATCCATTCTAGGGTCGTCAAACCTAGATAATCTCATACGATAGTGTGGTTCTAGGGCACTACAAAGGCTGCCAGGGCTGTTACACGCAATTGTTACACCACTCCCCCATCACCTTTTTAACGGTTCATCACTAAATTGATACAGGCCTAGTTCATACTCTATACACTGCGGCAAAACTCATCGTCTCACCGCAAATTCAGAGTATGCTCGAGGTCACTACAAAGGGCTCGTCACCAATCAGTGTAGGCCGACAGCTCGAATATAGTATCCCATACCACCATAATCGGCTCACGAGTCTGGTTGCTCAATGGACACTACGGGGAGGCACGTGGCCCCAGCGTAGGCCGACAGCTCGACCACGGTGTCCCATACCACCATGCCTGTCTCATGAGTCTTAGTGGATCGAGGTACCATGGTTAAAGGGATTTCACTGGTAAGTTTAGTACCCTAGGTTCAATCAGAGGCGTCCAAACATGGTGAATATACATAAGACAGATCGGGTTGTTTGGTGAGCTCGACTAGCTCGAGCACACAACAAGTTGAACGATATGAAGCGCATAAGCACTTCGTGTGGCCAACCACTATCGCCAACCGAAGTATGACTCGGGTTCGTCGAACACATCTCACATGGCAAATGAATCTCAGCCACGAATTCAATCCCATTACCGATTGCCTGGACTATAATCATAGCCCTAAACACAATCAATCCATGACCAGAAGTATGTAGAGTAAAGCAGAATAAACAAAGTAATTCAAGCATGTTGACAAGCATGTCATAAAACATGTAATAAAGCACAATATAAACAGAAAATACAAACACCTATATTTCATAAGTAAGTGGTTAATTTAAACAAACAACATAAAGGAAAATCATATACATCTCTAAGGTAGCTGAGAATCCTATCTCAACACCCTTATACATTACAATTTACTAACTACTACTCATTCAGACATTTCAACAAACACTTTAAACTACATACATCAACATACATGACGTATGTTGATCACATAGGTATAAGGCCAAATCCTTTCACTAGGGAGTTGCCCCAATTATAACATGCGTGCACTCACGGCGGATAGTCATGGCAAGCAGGAATCCAAGTTCCATGTTCATTCAGTCATTTCCACAAACACTTGGGCTACACGTTTTAACATATATAGTGTATATTGGCCGTGGCGTGATTTAGGGCAAATCCTTTCGTCAAAGGGGTGTCGCCTCTACAACAATCATGTATCCATGACAATCAGTCATGGCGAGCACGAATGCGAATTCTATATTCATTCGGTCATTTTCACAAACACTTAGAATACACCCTTTTTACATACATAACGTATACTAGCAAAAACATGTATTAACGCAAATCCTTTCACCGAGTGAGTATTATACATACATATATATATAGCATATTCATACAATAATTAATCATGGCTAACATACTTTCAAAATTTGTATGTATACGGTATTTTCTACAAATACGAAGAATATAGTATATTCAACATAGTTAACGTATAACCGAAAAATGAAACGGACGGCGCTTTGTACATGTGCAATTGCAGCAGATCATGAATCTATCATTATCCGGCATTGAAAGTGTTGAAAACCATAACCTATACCTAAAGTCCGCACCTTTTGTCGTAGAATCATAACGAAGTCGATAGATTCGCTAAGCTTTAGTATACGGCAGTTTGGCAACCTATAGAATGAAATAAATTAGCTATTTCATCGTTTGTAACGTTCATAACCCTAGATCGGATTAGGGTTAGGGTTTCTTACCTGGAAATGAAGTCGAAATCGCCAGAAAAACGATTAGATCGGAGTAGTTAAGCACGTATAGCGGCAGGATAGAGAGTGGCAGGTAGTAGATCACACTTTCTCTCTCTTTTCTCTCTTCTCTCTCTTAGATTTTTCTCAAATTCGTATGGGATAAGAGAGTGAGGGTTTAAGGTCCTTATATAGGCCCAAAACTCTCCAAAATAGACTCCAGATCAAGGCATACTTAGGTTATAGCCAAAGTGAGGCTGTTTCGATCCAACGGAGCACTTCTGACAGCCCCTTTTCTATGTGCGGTCGGACTTAAGCTCACTAACACTGGATCTAGGTACCATTAAGTTTTCGTTCTAGTAGGGTTCTCAGATCACGCGTGGCGGACCAGTTTCAGTTCAACGGTCAGTGAAACTCGATCAGAGATTTCAAGTACACTGATGCGTGTATGAAATTTCTCCTGATCCGAGGGTGTATTTGGGTCAGATTCCGATGGTTTGGTTGCTTATAAATTGTCCGCAAGCGACACATGCCAGATTACTTAAATCATTTTGAATTTAATAAGAAAATCTCATTTTCTCACACTCTTCACTCCGGGCTCAAGTGAATAGCCGTGGGACACTATTTGGATTTGATTTCCGAGATGGTTGTCAAGCCCAACAAGGTGGTCCTAACTATTTAACTTCGCGTTAATCGGACTTCCGACGTACGGTCCAGATCTGATACAGAGTTTCAATGTGCTCCCGAGAGCAACTGGGTAATGAGATTGATCCTAGATTTTAGGGTAATGTAGTGTTGATGATTCTACAAGTTTTGGGTCTTGTAGATCGTATTTAAAGTGATTAGTGCTAATTTCACAGGCACTCTAGTTTAGCACTAGCTAATTCTTGCCTAATTTCTAAAGGATTTAGTCCTGTATGATTTCTGTCTGAGGTGGTACCTAGGCCTTTGTAGTTTGTATATAAAGTGATCCAAGTCATAATACTTAGCTAGTTTAAGATAGTGTCTAGGGTGAAAGTACTTAGAAAAATTGAAAGAACAAGGTGGTGAAGGGTGGGATTTGTAAAGGAAATGGGTTCAAAAGCGGTTTTAGACTTTGGGATTGAGTTCTGACAAGTTAATAAAGTGTTAGGATCGACCCATTGCCTAAGAACGTCTAATTTCAGGTTGGCAAAAATTCGGGATGTTACAAGGGTCAACGCCCTACTCATAATGACGGTTATCCTTTAAGATTCACAATAATTCAAGAGATTCATAAAAGTAATGTATGGGTTCTAATACGTCTCGTACTCTACTACCATAAGGGATATCAGTATGCGCATCCAATGTATATATGAATGCATGCATAACAGAGTGTGTGTAGCTCATCATACGTAGTGATCATCACAATGTGGAATACAATTCATAGAAAACCCGGCTAGCCCCGTATTCTCACACTACGGAGATTTGCCGGCATGTCCGACACTATCGTGGATTTACGTGAACACCTCGAGGTGACACAACACATGAGTTAGATGAATTATGTAACACGATTTCTTCATGGAGTGACTATTTGCGACATCTAATCCCGAAAGTGATGTAACACGCACTGCGAATTACTTACATCAATTTGTGCACTACTACCCAAACCCGTGGAATTACACGTCGACTAACAAGGTCTCTACCCAGAGCGCATTATGTCCATGATGGAATATTTGAATCACTAGTTGTGATACCTTTAACACATCACTTACATCAAATCAAATGTAAATTAAATTATGAGAGTTTTGGAATTCCGAGACACATGCCCAAGCCTTAAAAGTAGATAACACAAGGTTAACAAAATAATGAGGAGAGTAGCAATGGCTAACTCAACAAAGAGGACAGTGGCAATGGCTAACTTAACAAAGAGGAGAGTAGTAATGGCCAACTCAATGAAGAGGAGAGTGACAATGGCCAACTCAACAAAGAGGAGAGTGGCAATAAACTACCCAATAAAGGGAAGAGTAGCAAGGGCTAACTCAAGAAAATTGGTAAAGGCAAGGGTAAGGTGTCACGCCCCAGACTCGGTAACCCGACCCACAAGGAACCCGATGGCCGGTCTTGGCCACAATAGCTTCCGTAGTACCCCATTCTTGGCTCCTGAGGCAGGTTCTGATCATGGGATCCTATAAGGAGGATTTTCATAACAGTATAATCATTACCAATACAAGTATACCCAAGATCACAACAAGCAAATCTTAGAATAACAAAGGCATACATCACAAAATCCACTATGAATTTGAACTTTTACAAGCTTACATAAGGTGCAAAAGGACATACATAAGATAATAGAAGAAAGAAAGGAAGTTCGCAATACAGGGTCTTCAAGCACAGCTCTAATCCAAACTCTACCACTGCAACGCCTGCCTAGGATCTCCTGCACGCATCAATCGTGCATAAGCTTATAGAAAGCTTAGAGGGTGGTGAAGGTGTGTGATAATAGTGCACAGAAGAATAATAGAAGATGCGGGAAGGAAGCATGATCAAATCCAACACCACCAGCCTTACCAGGGCTGTCATGAACGTAAGAAGCTATACCAAGGTAGTACAATAATGCAGGAAGCATACCAAGGCTATATAATGCAATGACTACTGTAATGCAATGAGTACTAGGCGCCATGCCAAGGCGATGCAATATGAGGCTTACACAGCCGATGTAAATGCAATGCGAAGTAATGCCAATGCTCATATCTAATCCACATATCAAGTATATTTCCATCATAAGGAAATCACTGAGATCCATTACACTACTGGATGACTGCCGCTCTACAGACCCCGCACAGTCAAACGAGTGTAAGAGACCTCACTACCCGCCTTAGACAGCCAATCATCAGCAAGGCCTGGCGGTAGTGGACCCATTCACGAGCTGGTCAGACTCAACCTAGCAATGCCTCCTTACATCAGGCGAGTAAGGCCATACCCCTATCCAACCGACTACACGACAGTGGGAGTCGTAGCCTAACGGTATAAGGCCCTCGTGTGCTCATAGTTTCCACTCGGTCACGGTGTTGGAGCAGATCCCCGGTACGATGGAAGTTTTGAGAATTTCACCCATGGGCATCCTATGCACCCGGTATGCTCAAGTAACATTTTCGGTGTCCAAACATGGCCATCTACGATGTATCTGTGGAGGCTACAACCATGATGAAGCAAGGGCGATAATGCTCATATGTTATGCAAATGCCAGATGCATGAATCACACAATTAACTATGCATCAATTCTAAGCATCCAACATGCTCAAAAGGGAATACTACGTCCCTTGGGAAGGCAACATGCAATGCCCAATGGCACAATCATAACCACACACACAGTGTTATCCAAGTATAAAATGATGCACATGGGCCATGACGATGGCTCTAGACGCATTATGCGGTGATATACAAAGTATTACACTCCTCCTATCCAAGAAGGGACCAAGACTAGGTATTTAGACAATATTCATAAGAAATCCCACCTCTAGTGGGGGCCCATTTACCTAGGGTAGCCTACGAGACTAAGCATACAACTACGTGTCTAAGTAACACAGAAGTGAGTCTAGTAAGAATTTAAGATGAACATCTAATCACATTTAGATACAATCAGGCCTAGAGGGATCCATAATGGGGACATTTAACCACCATTCTCCAAGAGACATCTCAACTACGAACTATATGGATATAAGGCCCAAGGCTCTACATTCAAGATAAGAACACAGGTAACCACATACATATATCCCTCATAATAAGCCATAAAAAGATATAATATCAATTTAACAACATGGGCCCTAAGAGGAGAATTAAGGCCTAAGGCTCAATTTCCAATAGCCATAGAATCCATGCATTGAGTTAGACTTGGAAGGCAGCCCGCGTACATAATATACGACTAAATAAGTTTAAGTTTGGATGAAATGGGCCCCACTACATCAGCCCAATAACTAGCAATTTAAGTGGGCAACCAGGAGCCCAATACTATATTTACCTCAGCCCAAAAGTTCATCAAAATGGTGGAAGTCGGCCCAATGTATGGTTGGGCCAAGCTAGGACGTCCCAGCCCAATCTGGGCCTAAGGGATGTCCCAAAAATCTGATCTAAGATGGGGTACTCATGTGATCACTAAAGGTGACCCAAAAGAATGCACTAATTAAGCCCAAAGATTATAAGAAAACATAAGCATGTAACACGTGCACAAGTTCTCAATATGGTGGGCCCCATAGCCAACTAAAGTCTCAAGCATAACAATGTACATTTAAGGCCATTTGATAAACTTTTGGTCCGTTTGACTTCCTAGATATGCTAAGGTCCAGAAATTAGTTAACTATGTAGGAATAATCTTATGAAGGCCAACTGTACCCACTGGGGGACTCACCAGATGGAGAGTGTGTATATATCATGAAAAGATCAAGTGGGCCTATTAGTGGATTGTGAGTCCAGCAGCAACCCAAGGCAGAGAGTGCATCCACAATCGGACGATTTAATGCTTGGATGGCCTGGACCAAACATGCATTATGGTAGGTTCCATATTTATACACATCGAGCCTTAAAGAAATGACAAAGGGTATATGGTGGGCCTTTAACCATCCATAGAGAAACCCATGGGCCTACCTTAGGACCACCCAGGAGGACATCCAACCTCAACTGGTTTCCAAGAGGTAGCCCGCCACTACTCGAACATGAACTAAGGCCCAAGGCCTAAGGCAATCCATGGCTTAGTGGGCTTATACTCAAAGCCCAACACATAGGCAATATGGTGGGCCCTCAAGCAAGGTTGGGCCCAACCATAAAGATCCTAAGCCCACTCATTATGGTGGGCCTAATGGGCAGCTCATTATTCCAACATATGGGTGATCCTTATATTTAAAATCAGTAAGTTGGGCCTCACATCTCTGCCCAAGTATGGTTTACTTTAATGGACAAGCAAGGGCCCAACTACCTGAGTATTTTGGCCCATAAAACCCATCACAATATTGTATTAAATATAGGCCCAAAGGTCAGGGGAATCATGGCTCAAGGCCCAAGTCCCAATGGCCATAGGACTCATACATTCAGTTGAAGTTAATGGGCATCCCATGAGCACAAAAAAACATGGCTTAAAAATAAGTTTAAGTTAGGTGAAATGGGCCCCACTACATTAACCCAACCACTAGTAATCTAAGTGGGCAACCGAGGGCCCAATACTACCCTTATCTTAGCCCATAAGTCCATCAAAATGGTGGAAGTCAGCCCAACATATGGCTAGGCCAAGTTAGGACGTTCCAGCCCAATCTGGGCCCACTAGGAAGTCCCAAAATCTAGTTTATATTTGGGTCCCACAAATGATCATCAATGGAGACCAAAAAGGCATTAATTAAGCATAAAAATATCTAAAATATAAGGGAGTAATAAATGCCCAATTTTCTCAATATGGTGGCCCCATAATCATGGCCCCAATGGGCCCTAGAACATCAGGGATGGGTCCCCAACTAATCATATACAACCCCAATGGGTTGGGGCTCAAAAGTTCTGAAATAACTAAGGAGAAAATAATGTATAGGAAATTTCTGCAATGCATGTTGCTGTCCTAAATTTGGGCACTCCATTAGAGTGGGTCCAGGGCCTTTAAAACTCTGGGAATTGAGGGCCAAGGTCCCTCGTCATGCATACAATAGGAGGAATCCAAAAAGGTGGGCCTTAAAAGTGTATTAATTAAGCCCAAAAATAAAAATAAAATGGTAAGATACTGACTTAAATCCTCCTCAAATCTAGGGGGCCATATTGCCCCAAAAGAACATTTATAGGCAACAATTATTGGGCTCAATGCCAAATTATAACCCTCCCAAATTTCTGTGTTGGTTGGAGTCCAACAATAGAAATATTTCTTAGTATATTTAATCCTTGATGGCCCACACACATCACTATGGGCCCCACCAGATGAGAGAAGATATGCAACACATATATCAAGTGGGTCAGGTCATTGGAATGGAAGCATAGCAGTAGCCTAAGGCAGGGATATCCCATGTGTAGGCAGCCCTATGGGCCTGGGGTATCTGGCCTAAAAATCCACCCAATGGGCCCCAATTGAATACCAAACAAAATGAGGATGATAAATATCCTAAGGACCCCACGTGGATGGGTGGTGGAGTATACAACACATCAAGGTGGGCCCACGAAGCAGGTTGGACGGCTAGCCCAGGCTGGACGTCCTAGCCTGGGCATCCCTGCCTAGCTGGCCACTCCCGGCCGCACCACGGCCAGATCAAATGTCCGTTGGGTCTAAAATTTTATAGAGTGACATTTACATAGGTGGGTCACACCCCCACAAAATTTTAGAATTTTTGGATATTCTTAAGTATTTTAATTAATTTAAACAAAACAGTTTGTCCAGAAAATCGGACAGACCTGGACATCCCAACGTGGTGGGACAGTCCGGCCCTCGCCATGGTGTGCACAGGGTCCATTGGCCCTGAAATTTAGTAGGTAGGTCCTACCATGAGTGGAACACATCTCTACAGAATTTCAGAATTTTTGGGCGTCTATAAATGTTTTAATTCATTTAAATAAATCAATCTGTCATGAAAATTGGATTGATCTGGACACCATATTATAGTGGGCCGGTCCAGCCACCACCATGGTGTGTACATATGTCCATTTACCCCAAAACTTTTTAGGTGGGTCCTACCATGGGTGGGCCACCTCCCTGTAAATTTTTAGAATTTTTAGACACCCAAAAGTATTTTAATAAATTTTAGAATTTCAACCTGTCCAGGGTGGAATGTTGCTGGAACAGTGCAGAAATTCCAGACCGTTCACCCCACTTGGACTACACCTTTGGGACCCCAATGAAGGTCATATGTAAGACCTGTATCCTAGACCGTATCGTTCCATAGGCTTCCTCAGTCCTTCTGGTCGAATTCCGGCAACCCTCAACCCATATTCGACATGTGCGCATGAGCCTAAGCCGAGTCCTGCATACCGAAGTCGGCTTGACCCGAAATTTACACCTTAGCGACCGCACCGTCGCCGCAGTTCTAACACCGTGACTCACACACCGAACCGATACCCAGGCTAGAAGATGTAGGCCCGCGTTCAGTTCAAGGAAACGCCGCGCATTTGCAAACCCAAGACAACCTTTCAAATCATGTCCCTCAATCCCATCAATGTCAAGTACATGTCAAGTACAACACATCAATCAACCCATCCCCAACACATCACTTACCCCAACAACCCATAACTCTTATATAAAAACCCCAAAAGTCAACATTTCCATCCCATCTCCTCTCTCTCTCTCTCTCTCTCTCTCTCTCTCTCTCTCTCTCTCTCTCTCCCTCCCTCCCATCCATCACTCCATCCCATCTTCTCTCTCTTATTTTTTTCCTTCTCTTCCGAGCAACCAAAGAAGAACCCAACGTCCAAGCTTCCCAAGCTCCATGAGAGAGCTAGTGTGGCCCACCTTCCTGAAATAGCGGTGAAGACCGCTTGAGTAGAAGTTGGTATATGCCAATATGTCCTAGAGGGGGGTGAATACGACTTTTTAAAGATTTATGAGTTATTTAAAAATTCTATCACACTAATCCTATCATGTATGCAATTTTTCAGGATTACTCAAATGTAACTCTACTGGGTTCCAAGCCAAGTAGAGGATCCAATCACAAACTAATCAAGATATAGCAATATGCAACTTAGTCTATGTTGGATGTGACTGTGTGTGTGTGTGAGATGTGATCAGATATATGGATATGAAATCATTGACATAGAACACACACATAGAAGAATAACAATCGCAAACATAGTCATTTTTATAGTGGTTCGACGATAAGTCTACTCCACTCCCGGCTGCCGCACTCAACCCTTGAGTGTACTGGATTTCACTAAGGAGGTTTCCCAGGGTTTACCTCTAACCTAAAGTTTTAAATCAGGTTCACCTTCAACTTTTACACAGAGGTTACTACTCGGTTCACCTCTAGCCCTGGAGTTTCACTAGTTCACTCCTAACCAGATGTTTATGCTCTCTATAGTGCAAGGGTCCACACAACGCACCCAGAGGTTTCTACTCGGTTCACCTCTAACCCTAGAGTTTCACTGGTTCACTCTTAACCAGATGTTTATGCTCTCCACAGAGCAAGGGTCCACACAACGCACCCACGCGTACACTCCCGCCGGAGGCCTCCTTGAGGACTTCAAAGGATGAGAATCACTTAAGACCCAATCCTAGAAAGGAATGATCGCAAGTGTCCTCCTGGACTCTAAATACTTACAGATAAGTTGATGAGTCTCGTTAAGCACAACGCCGAAGATCTCCTCTTCCTTGTTGACGAAGAATCTTCTGCTTCTTTGATCCGCGACACAAAAGATATACCAAGATTAGGCTTAGGGTTGGGTCAAGGTGAAGATGGAATCCTACTCTCTAAAGGTTTTCCTATAAGGAAGGTAGAGTAGTTCCAATCTTATGCATTTAAGGCATCCTAGCATAATGATTTGCCATTAAGGTAGTAGCTGGAGGATATTTGAATGCGGAAGTTTATTCTCCAATCCACTCTATTGAATATCAATGGTGAGGGTGGATTGGAGGATGAACTCCCTCGAGAGAAAGGGCTTAAGGTATAAGATGTAAGTTGAAACACACAAAAGCTCTCTCTATTCTCTCTTACAGCAACAAAAGACAAATCCTCTATATATGGGCAAAAAGTTCCAACGGATATAAAACGGTCACATTTATGACAGAGTTCGATATCATCGAGCAGGTTCGATATCATCGAGCATATACTCTCGATAGCATCGATGGTCTGCTCGATGACTCGGACTCGATGTCATACGCTTTTGAAACTCTTTGCCAATTGGTCGATGAATCGAAGCTATTATCGATGTCATTGGATTTCAAACTCCGATTCCATCGATGACAGGTTCGATCCATCGACACTTGAAAAATGAGAGAGACTTGACTTTGAGATATTTCAGGTTTTCATGAATGATCGGGGAAACCGTCGAGGTCATCGGAATTTGAATGTCGATGATATCGAGATCAGAGTCGAGGCATCGATAAATCCAGCTGATTTATCTTTGAACTTGTTGGACAGATTATGGATTTGTTCGATGCAATCGATCTGGTGTCGATATCATTGATATTTGAAAATCGATTAAATCGAAGGGCCCCCGATCATAGTTAAAAAACAACTTGAAATAACTGCTGTAAGAAATGCGCGCCCACTGTCGATATTATCGATGGACCTCCGATCTTATTGATATTTGAATTCAGATCATATCGGACGGTCATCAATATATCGAAGAATTTTGAGATTTTCATTAAAAAACAGGGGCGCCAGAAATCTGCCTGTCGATCTTATCGAGCACTCTCGATGGTCTCGAGATTTGAATATCGATGATATCGATATGTGTATGATATATCGATAATTCGTCCAAATATATTGTGAAGTTACTGGACATATTTGGTGCTTTTATCGATGATATCGATAGGTGTATCGATATATCGATAAATCCGTCCAGATGAATATTTAGTTGCTGGACATTTTGGTCCTCTTATCGATAATATCGTTAAGGTATCGAGGACATCGATAGTGCAGGTCGATCATATCGAGGGTGCTTCGATAAAATCGACAGGGCGAGAAAAACTTAGAGATTTTCCTATTTTATAAAAAGTTTTCTCACCTTAAAAACCCTAAGATGTCTATCTTATTTTAAGGGTTTTAATCACCTGGTGTTTTAGGACACGGGATGTGAGGCTATGATTTACCTATTGCGAGCTTCCACACATCCGGTTGAGGCAGACGCTTGAGATAATCTTCCTATTGAGTTCTGCAGCCAGTTTGACTCACCACACATGTAACTTGACAAACAAGGGCACTAGCAGGTGCACTTTCACTTTCTACCATCCAATCCCACCCTTCAAAAATCATCCCAACCGTTGAAATGCATCCTTTGGAGCTCTAGAATGTATCGGTGGAAGGAGAAGTCCATGATCAAAGGTGGGTGATTTTATTTATTTGATTTGTGATTTGAGGGCCCACACATGTGGGACCCATCTTGATGTATGATTTGTATCAAAGAGGGGCCCAAGTGGCGGGGTCCCTCCATTACTCTGATTGCTCTCTCTTTCTCTCTCTCTCTAGCTTCTTCCTAATTTCTATGGCCCACCTTGATGTATGTTTCGCATCCGTGCCATCCACCAAGCCAGGGCCACCGCCGTCCAGCAGTAGCACTTGCTGCCCGTCCTTGATCGGACCCTGTATGAAGGGAAAACACCTTTATTAGCTTGATTGGTGGGCCACCACGTGGACCCACTTAATGTACATGGTGTATCCAGACCGTTCAGACGATGTGCTCTGGACGGTGGCAAAACTCAGATGCCCATCCTTACATCCCCAGCAGCAGTAGCTGCTGTATGGACGCTGGTTTGATTAAAAAAAAAAGAAGCAAGAAATATAATATTATAATATACTATTGATGGCATGGATGTGTGGACCCACCTGGATGGATGTGTTCACACCGTTCATCTGTCCAAACGTGGCAGTGGACCCCACCTATGACGCACATATCCAAGCTGTCCATGCATGGGACCCACCTAAAGTATGTATTGTATTCCCTGTCCAGCAACGCTGGACGGTGGTACACACTGTTGATGCATGTGGTCTTTATCCACGTCACCATCTGTTTTAAGGTATGGGCCCACCCCACACGTGTGGGTAGGTGAGACCCACCTTGATTTAATGTGTTTTATATTCACGTCGTCCAGCTGTATGGACGGTGGGACCTACTGTTGAAGGAATGATCAACACCGTCCACCATCTGGACGGTGGTGACCTATATGATGTATATATTGTATCCACGCTGTCCTGCCCTGGATGCTGGACTTCACCCTTTTATATAATATATTATAATATTACATTATATATATATATACACACACTTGTATGTGTATGGTGGCTCCACGTGGGACCCACCTCACCCTGATATATACCTTTATCCACCGTCCATATGTTAGGACAGTGGGACCCCTTTGATGTATGGGTCATACACACACCGTCCAAACATGACATCACCCTGATGTATGTGTTACGTTTCAGCCATTCATTTACATGGACCGCACGTAGGTCAGCAAGGGCTGTGGAGCCCACGTGATGTATATGTTTCATCCTATGCCTTTCGTCCTGATTAGTGGGACCCACACATGATATATGTGTTTTATCCATGCTGTTTATTAGCACCGTCCATTGATGGACGGTGTCATGTGGGGCCACCGTGATGTACATGTTTTATATCCACTCCGACTCCGTCCATATGTCCAGGGATGTGGGACCCACTCTGCTATAGTGTTAATGCACCCACCACCGTCCAGTCCATGTACTAGTGGGATTGACCTTGATGTATGTGCTTTATCTGCACCGTCCAACACCAAGATGGTGCTGATTTACATGGAAAATGTTTGGACGGTGCGGATCATCATTAGTGGGCCATGTGCCCCATGGAATGATAGAGTACACTGGTACATATGTTACACCTACAAGTATTGAAATAATTTTTGGTATGGTCCAAGCCCATTTGAGGCCCATTGGTGCGGCTTATCTATGAGGCCCATCATGATGTATTTTGGCCCATGTGCGGGGCCCACCTGTTTGTATTTTGGCCCATGTGACAGGGCCCACTTGCATTGTATTTGAGGCCCATGTGATAGGGCCCACCTACCTTGTATTTAAGGCACATATGATGAGGCTCACCTGCTTGAATCTGAGGCTTATGGGCAAGGCTCATTGTGATGTATTGAGGCCCATGAGTCGTAGCCCATTATGATGTATTTGAGGACCATGAGTCGTGGCCCATGATGATGTATATTAGGCCCGTGTATTTGGCCCCTTGTGATGTATATTAGACCCTTGTATGAGGTTGTGGGCCCACTGTATGTTCGGCCCTATGTGGGTGACTCCTTTTGGGCAATGTTGGCTAGATGTCCACATTGATGGGCAATGATGGTTAGATGTCCTCATTGTGACCTTCCCTTAGGCCTTGTCAGGCCCATTCTTACCGATTCTGATTGTTGTGATCGATTGATGTGACCGATTTACCGATTCCGATTATCGATCGATTTTGATTGTTGTGATCGATTTGCCGAATCGATGTCGATCCTGATTGACGTGGCCGATTTGCCGATTCTGATTATCGATCGATTTTGATTGACGTGACCGATTACCGATTCCGATTGACATGACCGATTTGCCGATTCCGATTATGGATCAATTCTAATTGTCGTGACCGATTGTCGATCCTGATTGACGTGACTGATTTGCCGATTCCGATTATCGATCAATTCTGATTGTCATGACCGATTTGCCGATTCCGATTATCGTTTGATTCTGATTGTCGTGACCGATTGCCGATTCCGATTATGGATCAATTCTGATTGTCGTGACCGATTGTCGATCCTGATTGACGTTACCGATTTGCCGATTCCGATTATCGATCAATTTTGATTGTCGTGACCGATTTGCCGATTCCGATTATCGATCGATTCTGATTGTCGTGACCGATTGCCGATCCTGATTGACGTGACCGATTTGTCGATTCCGATTATCGATCGATTCTGATTGACGTGACCGATTGCCGATTCTGATTGACATGACCGATTACCGATTCTGATTGACATGACCGATTTGCCGATTCCGATTATGGATCAATTCTGATTGTCGTGACCGATTATCGATCTTGATTGACGTGACCGATTTGCCGATTCCGATTATCGATCGATTCTGATTGTCGTGACCGATTTGCCGATTCCGATTATCGATCGATTCTAATTGTCATAACCGATTTGTCGATTCCGATTATCGATCGATTCTGATTGTTATGACCGATTGTCGATCTTGATTGACGTGACCGATTTGCCGATTCCGATTATCGATCGATTCTGATTGACGTGACCGATTGCCGATTCCGATTGACGTGACCGATTTGCCGATTCCGATTATAGATCAATTCTGATTGTCGTGACTGATTGTAGATCCTAATTGACGTGACCGATTTGCCGATTCCGATTATCGATCGATTCTGATTGCGTGACCGATTTGCCAATTGCGATTATCGATTGCCGATCCTGATTGACGTGACCGATTTATCGATTCTGATCGACGTAACCGATTGCCGATTCCGATTGACGTGACCGATTTACCGATTCTGATTATCGATCGATTTTGATTGACATGACCGATTGCCGATTTCGATTGACGTGACCGATTTGCCGATTCTGATTATTGACCGATTCCGATTGTCGTGGCCGATTGCTGATTAGCGATCGAGGCCGATTATCGTGACCGATTGCGATTTCGATTGACATGACCGATTTGCCGATTCCGATTCTGATTATCGATGCCGATTATATAGGTCGATTCCGATTGTCGAGGCCGAGTATCGAGGCTGATTCCGAGTGTCGATTTCGATTGTTGAGGTCGACATCGATTATCGAGGCCGATTTCGATTGTCGAGGCCGATTTCGATTGTCGAGGTCGATTGCCGAGACCTATATGATTACATGTGACCCGCAGTTGGGGCCCATTTGACACGTATTAGGCCCATGATGCATGACCCATTTGATGTATTTAAGACCCATGTTGTAACATCCCGGATTTTTGCCAACCTGGGATTAGACGTCCTAGGGCAATGGGTTGATCCTAAGACCTTATCAACTTGTCAAAACTCAATCCCACAGTCTAAAATTGCTCTTTAAACCATTTTCTTCACAAATCCCACCCTTCACTACCTTATGCTTTCAATTTTTCAAAGCACTTTCGCCCTAGACACTAACTTAAACTAAGTAGTAAAACTTGGATCACTTTATATACAAACTACAAAGGCCTAAGTACCATCTCAACCAGAAAACAATTAGGATTAAATCCTTTAGAAATTTAACAAAGTTAACTAAGTGTAAAACTCGATTAGCCATGAAATCCGTTGGGATCGCTTTAAATACGATCTGTAAGACCCAAAACTTGCAAAATCAGTGACTCTAGGTTACCCTAAAGTTTAGAACCAAACTCATTTCCCAGCTGCTCTCGGGAATGAAATGAAACTTCGTATTAGGTCTAGGCCGCACCTCGGAAGTCCGATTAACATGAAGTTAAGGAACTAGGACCGCCTCACTGGGCTTGACAATCATCTCGAAAATCAGGTCCAGCCGATGTCCCACGGCCATTCGTTTGGATCCAGAGCGAGGGAGTGTGAAAAACACTATTCCCTTTCCAAAATAAATATCAGGAATAGTGATCTGGCACTATTCGCTTGCGCATCAGTATTAAGCAACCAGACCGTTAGAATCAGACCAAATTAGACCCTCGGATCAAGAAAAATTTCAGGAACATTTACATGTGCTTGGAATTTCGGATCGTGGCCCACTGACCGTTGAACTGAAACTGGTCCGCCACGTGTGATCTGGGAATTCGATCGAGTCGAAAATGTAATCCCACGTAGATCCATGTGGAGAGAGAGCTTAAGTCTGACGTTTGGCTCAAGGAGGGCCACCAGAACCTCTCTTTTGAGCTGGAAAAGTGACGAAATACCTATATTAGCAGTAACCCTTGAACAGGAGTATATTTCGGTGAGTTTTGAGACTATATAAGGACCTTAAACCCTCTCTCATGGCAGCCATACGAATTTGGGTTTTGAGAGAGGGAAAATAGAGAGGAGTGAGGGAGAAGTGGGAGAATCTCCCTGCCGTCGTTCCCTGTCACCACACGGGCTGCACCATCCTTTCTTGATGCTTTTCCGGCGTTTCCAGTGTCGTTTCTAGGTAAGAAACCCTAACCCTAATCTGTTTTGGGGTTTAGATTGTTGTAGGTTGTGAAATAGCTAACCTATTTCGTTCTCTAGGTTGCCAAACTGCCGAATACGGAAGCTTAGTAAACCTATCAACTCCGTTACGATAAGGTGCGGACTTTAGGTGTATAGGTTAGGGTTTTCAACGCTTTCAATGTCAGATAATGATAGATTCATGATCTGCATGCAATTGCACATGTACAAAGTGCTTTCCGTTTCCTGTTTCGATTAACGTTGTAGAATATGGAATTTCACATACTCTAGGTATACGTAGAAATACCGTATACGTATTTTTTTTGGAGAAATGTTTGACATGTTTATTTAATGTATGATTATACTATATATGGATAAAATACTAGTTTGGTGAAAGGAATCGCCGTAATACATGTTCACTTGTAAATGGTACGTATGTTGAAATTGTGTATTCTAGAAATACCGTATATGTGTAAGTTTTGGAAATGTAATTGTCATGATTATTTGTTGTATGATTATGGTATACATGGATAAAATACTCGTTTGGGTAAAGGATAACCCTAATACATGTTTTACTAACATACACCATGTATGTTGTAATAGTGTATTCTAAGTGTTTGTGGAAATGGCTGAATGAGTATAGAATTCTCATTCGTGCTCGCCATGACTAATTGTCATGGATTCATGATTGATGTATTGGTGATACCCCCTTTGACGAAAGGATTTGCCCTAAGTCACGCCACAGCCAATATACACTATATATGCTAAAATGTGTGGCCCAAGTGTTTGTGGAAATGACTGAATGGATATGGAACTTGGATTCCTGCTTGCCATGACTATTCGTCGTAGGTGTACGCGTGTTATGATTGGGGCAACTCCCTAGTGAAAGGATTTGGCCTAATGCCTATGTGATCGACATTTGTCGTGTATGTTGATGTATGTTTGTTTAAGTGTTTCTTGAAATGTCTGAATGAGTAGTAGTTAGCAATTGTAAAGTATAAGGGTGTTGAGATATGATTCTCAACCTCTTTTAACTATGTGTATGATCTCCTTTGATAGTTGTGTGATTAGGAATTGAACATGTACAAACGCATGCTTGTGTTGTGATTCATAACATGCTCAACTGCTTTATGATTTTAACTATGTAATGCATATGTTTAAATTTATATTTACGTTGTATGATCCGTCATGGGTGATGGGGGAGCGGAGCAACGAGTGCGTGCAACAGCCCTGGCAGCCCTAAACGGATAATACCAGACTTTGATTGTATGATTTGAATCCTGATCCATTACTGCTTTATTTATCTGCAATTGATTGTGTTTGGGGCTATGATTATGACCCAGATAATCGGTAACGGGATTGAATTCGTGGCTGAGATTCATTTGCCACGTGGGATGTGTTCGACGAACTCGAGTCGTGCGTTGCCTGTCGGCAGTGGCTAGGCCACACGATGTTGTTTATGCACTTCATGTCGTGCAGCTCAACGGGCGATCGTGCTAGTCGAGCTCATCAAGTAACCCGATCTGCCTTATGCATGTTCACCCTGTTTGGACGCTACTGCTTGAACCTAGGGTACCAAACTTACCAGTGAAACCCCCTTTCAACCATGGTACCTCGATCCGCTAAGACGCATGAGCCGGGCATGGTGGTGTGGGACACCGTGGTCGAGCTGTCGGCCTACGCTGGGGCCATGTGCCTCCCCGTAGTGACCATTGCGCAACCAACTCGTGAGCCGAATATGGTGGTATGGGACACTGTATTCGAGCTGTCGATACTTACGGCGAGAGCCGAGTACGGTGAGACCTGTACTCGTGCTGACGGGCGACGAGTCCTCCGTAGTATCTTCGAGTATACTCCAAGGGTCTGTGATTGGCGACGAGTCTTTCACAGCAACTAGAGTATGAGTGGAGCCGAGTACGGTGAGACCTGTACTCGAGCTGACGGCTAGTGATTGAGCCGAGTATGGTGAGACCTGTACTCGAGCTGACGGTCAGCAATTGAGCCGCATACGGTGAGATCTGTATCCGTGCTGACGGGTGACGAGCCCTTTGTGATGCCTTCGCTAAGCCTCTCAAACCATAATGTCGTATGAGATTAACTAGGATTGACGACCCTAGAATGGATCATGTTTGGGAATGATACAATGGAGGTACCTTAGTTTCACAATACTGCTGTTTGAAATGGACTAATAAAAACTTGGTAATCATGAGCATCATCGCACAGCATGTGCTTTGTAGATGTGGCGCACTGAGGGAGTAAGCATTCGCGAACGTAAGATGATGTCGCTTGAGGGTGGTTTGGCAAGGGCATACAACATCATGTCATTTCACTCTCGCATTTAATAAGAGTAGTTAAACTTGTTTGATTTGTACTGCTTTATCATTACTGCTTGATTGAATTGATAACATGTTAACCTATGCTTTACTGTTCCACTGAGTTGATCACTCACTCTCACGTTACGAGACGGTGTTGTACACACCAACCAGATTTGTTGAGTTTCAGGTGGTGGCGATGCTTGTGAAGCAGAGCCGGACTACTTCTATGATGATAGGAGGAATTCTCCTATCTGTATCTCTCTGGCAGGTCAATGAAGACCTGATATTGTATTGATGGGGCTATGGTACATGGGATAGGAGGCATTACACTTCCTCTCATTTGGTACATTTTAGAACTGCACTTGTATTTATTTAACCTGGTAATGTTATCACACTCTGGAGACTCATCATAAGTTATATACTTTATCTATCTATCACAGTCTTCCGCTTGCAAATTTAATTGCCTCTGGAGTATGATATGCTGTTTTGGCTTAATCTCACTCATGTTCAATGCACGAATACAGTCAACATTCAATCATCATTCATTTTGTTGCATAAGTGATGTTCTGGAACTCGGGAGTTGAGTTTATGTTCGACCCCCGATTTTCAGGGCGTTACACATGTGTAGGGCCCACATGTCATGTATTTGAGGCCCATGGGCAAGGCCCATTGTGATGTATTCATGGCTCATGGGCAAAGCCCATTGTGATATGTATTAGGCCCATGAGCAGGGTCCGCCTATTGTGTATATGTGGCCCTTGAGTAAGGGCCATTGTGTTGTATATTAGGCCTTTGTGCGAGGCCGTGGGCCCATTATATGTTTGGCTCTATGTGGCCATTCCTTGGGGGCAATGTTGGTTAAATGTCCACATTGTTGAGTCCGATTGTTGATGCCGGTTATTGATACCGATTATGAGTAGGTGACAGCATAACATCATAATACATGCCCATACGCATCATCTGCATGCTTGTTATGAGATGTGATTGACGATTGCATATGCCATAGGATAGGTTGTTTATGGGGCTCCCTGATAAGCGGAGTTGCCCCACATGAGAGCACGACATGCGCAGGATTGATGCATGATTGAACTGTGTGACTCATGCATCTAGCATTTGTGTGACATGACCACCGTATGCCCTAGCGACATCAGGGTCGTAGCCTCCACAGGTATTTTGTGGATGGCCAGATGGGACACCAAAAATCTGTTCTACATGGAGTGGTATAGATATCCTTGGGTGAAAGTCCCAGAACCCTCTTGGTTCCAGAGGTTGCTCCAACGTCTAGACCGAGTGGATGCATGAGCGCATGAGGGCCGTATACCGTTATGCCGCCTCTCCCACTGTGTCGTGGTCGGTTGGAAGGGGGTACGGCCTTACCTGCCTGAGAGGAGGGGGAAATGCTAGGCTGAGTCTGACCAGCTCGAGGAATGAGTCCGCTATCGACGAGCCGGACCCGATATTGGCAGGCATATAGTGAGGTCTTTTCCACTCACCTTGTTGTGCGCGATGAGGCGGCAATCTGGTTTGGAGTGTAATAGACCCCGGTGATTTCCCAGAGAGGAACCGTACTGATATGTGGACTTATTGAGCAGGAATTGCATACTCATTCATTCATTCAATCACTATCCACTCAGGCAGGTGGTGTGCAACTAATTGTTACGTGTACCTTCGTATGGCCAGGATTTTGGTTAGGCGCGCGACTAACCTGAGATCAGGAGTTTACCACATTGAGTCTGACTATCCAAATTTAGGTATAAGACTGGTTTGGATAGAAGTCTCTTATGATGGACCCCATAGCCTGCGATACTACGTACTATCATCCTGACTTCACTCCAGCTTGGTCATTTCATTCGCACTGCATATTGCACTGCATCATTGGCATCTGATATTTGGCTTACTGTCTCCGCATTTCATAACTGATCTACATTACTTCATCGGTATATGATATTGTTTTTATTATATTTTTTTTTGCATCGCATAGCCTGGATAAGACTGATGGTATTTATGGGCCTATCAGCATGTTTTCACATTACTCTGATACCGTACGATTTATGAACTTGCTAGTATTCTTGATATTGTATGATTTATGAGCTTGTCAGTATTTCCATATACTCTGATTACTCTGATATTGCTTACTTGGCACTTACCTTGTGCACACACTTTCACCACCCACTAAGCTTTCTATAAGCTTATGCACGATAGATGCGTGCAGGTGACATTAGGTTTAAGCAGCATTGAGCTTAGAGCATGCAGCGGACCTCTGGAGCTTTGATTTTTGATAATGTATTTCCCTTTTAGCATTGTATTCAAATGATTATATTAGTGGATATGTGATGATGATGTTGCCTTTGTGATTTGGGTAAACTTGTGGTTATGCTTCTTACGAGATAAATGTACGTTAAAAAAAAAAAAATCCTCCTTGTAGGATCCCAGGATCGGAATCTGGCGAATGGACGCTAGGAGCCGAGAATGGGGTACTACAGAGGCTGTCGGCACCGGAATCGGCGATCGGGATTCCGATCTCTGGGTTTGGGGCGTGACATCAGATGGGGCTGAAATTTGGGGGACATCAAGATGAGATACCCACCTTTCAGAAAGTATATTTGATGGGTACAAAAGGTCTCCCAATCAGTCCCAAATTCAAGCCCAAGTCCAGCAAAAATCTGTCCAGAAATTTCTGGACAACAATGCATGGCTGGATACACCAGCCTATATCTCAATAATCTCAGCCATAAAAAGGGTGTGTGGCCTTCCTCAGTGGGCCCCACATATGTCCAGATCACAGACTAAGACTAGGACACTTGCATGCATGGATAAAGGTGTCCAAAGATCATGGAGTTGGGTGATAAGGGCATCCCACCTTGCTGGATTTTTATTTTTATTTATTTTGGGACATCCAAGGCACACTAAATAAGCCACACACACATCATCATCCACACATCAGAGAATATAGAAGAAGAAAAGAAAGTAATCCGGCCATAGGGGTAGGGCCCGACCACTAATGGGCCCTCCCAAGAATGAATCATACCCATACAACTACATTGATTGTACATGCAACATAAATCATTACATGCATGATTTATAATTGCTATGGATAGTTGGGATGCCATCCCAATATGATCCTTAAGGTCTAGATGACCTTGAGATGGAGTGAATCATTAAATACATCATGATGGGGTCCATGGAGAATGACCCCATCATGGATCATGACATGCATGTAGGATGGGCCAAAGGGCCACATCCATGGGATCAAATGGGATCCCCACCATGGATTGGTGAGTCCCATGTGATCCATCCATAAAGAAATAATGAGATTAAAGAAAAGAAAGGAATTTAGCAAAAGAATAATCACCCACCTCAAAGATGATCACCAAACTTCCACATAAGATCCTCTAGCACCAAGAAAAATGGATTAATGGTGGAGATGGGGTTTCAAAGGTTAGATGGTGGGGGATTAAGGAAGAAGGGAGCTAGAAAATGGAGGGAAGATAAGGAGAAGGTTGCTGGAATTTTACAAATGGAAGAGAGGGAAAGAGGGAGAAAATCCTTTTTAAGGGAAGTAATCATAACCTATGGTGATAAAAACAATGTTTGCTAGGGTAGGTTATAGTGTTTAGGATGGGTAGTGTTTATTCCATGAGAAGTGTAGTATGTGTGGGTGGTGTGCATGGGAACTTGTGCCATGAGAGTGGTCTATATGCTTTTGTACAAAAGGTGAGCCACATGATGAAATGCTCACAACTTTTGATCTATAAGTCGGATGAACGCACAAGACGAATCATTGGAACCGCAACGACGATACGAACGAGATGACATAGACCTCGGGTCGATCCGAGTCGGGTCTACGTGACCGAACTCAAGGATGACCGCAAACACAATCTGAGGGTCGCAGGTCTCCGGAATTCGACTGGTAGGATCGCGAGACCATGATGAACAAGATGCATACTCATACACATACATGCACACATGCGAACTAGGGTCGGGTCTCACAATCCTCCCCACCAACAAAGAAATTTCATCCTCGAAATTGACAAAACTGGAACAACAAAATGCATAAACATCATCATATATATATATATCAATCGTCAATCAAGAGAAGACAATGCAAGCAATACAAGCAATCAATCATCGAATAAATGGGGATAACACTCTCTAATCTCGGCCTCACGTTCCCAAGACGCCTCGGCCTTCGAATGATGACCCTATTGCACACTTCTCCTAGGGAATGACCTTGGTCCTGAGGACCTGCTCATTCCGATCAAGAATACGAATCGACTGCTCAATGTAAGAAGCATCCTCACGGACCTCAAGTGGCTGTCAATCAATGACGGGAATAGTGTCTGACCCACGCTTTAGCAACATAGAAACATGGAACACGTCGTCGATCACGGACAACTCAAGAGGTAAGGCAAGCCTATAGGCCACAACACCCACGCGGTCGATAATCTCAAAGGTCCAATAAATCTCGGGGGAAGCTTGCCCTTCACACCAAAGCGAACCACGCCTTTCACAGGTGAGACCTTGAGATACACCATGTCTTCGACTGCGAACTCAAGGGGTCGACACCGACGATTAGCAAAACTCTTCTATCGGCTCTGATCTATGCGAATCCTCTGCCTGATAACATCAAAGCAAGCCAACAAGCTTAACATTGGCAATACC